>CM053625.1:39503537-39526311 GCA_028646595.1 Phalanger gymnotis
CTCAAATTAATGTAGTTTACAAAGTACTTTCCTTAGAAAAACTCTGACATGAGGAGCACCAGTTTTATCATCTTTGTTTTACAGATGAAGAAACTGAGATTTTGAAGATGAAACCAAACAACTAAAATCTCAAGTTGCAGTATAAGCACATTTCTAATATGTCCAGGCACTGAGTCAAGTTTTCAGGGGTTGTAGTAGCAGTTTAGATTTGAAGATCTTTCCCACCCATTAATGGGCCATGTGACCTGCTTACATCACAGGAAGCCTGAGTCACATGTGGTAGGAGGAGGTTCCTGACAGGAAAGAGAGAGAGAGAGAGAAGGAGAGAGAAAGAGAAGGAGAGAGAGAGAGCGCAGTTATGGCTGCTACTGGCTGCTAATGTCCACCCTCATGATTGTTAGAGCTGACTTAGCTGTATTGTGAGTTCGTTTTAGGGAAAACCCCAGCAGGGAGTAAGAGAAGTTTTAAGATGGCGAGGCTCCAAGTTGTTATATTGTGTGTGGAAT
Organism: Phalanger gymnotis; assembly: GCA_028646595.1. Taxonomy (NCBI): domain Eukaryota; kingdom Metazoa; phylum Chordata; class Mammalia; order Diprotodontia; family Phalangeridae; genus Phalanger; species Phalanger gymnotis. Next base: position 39,504,044 of record CM053625.1, read on the forward strand.
GTTTTACTGCTCTGATAGACTGGATAAATGGCTTGTGGGATATGGTTCTCTGATGTCTGAATAAATGGTTTACTTCTACATTCTATGTGGAGAGTCTCGTGTACTTGGCGATACAGAACTGCATAGGCATTTTGACAATTATCATCTACGTTGTTATTATTGCCTTACTATTATAGGGGTCCAAGTTTCCTTCTTCCTCTATGCTCCATCAGTCATTTTTTAGTCACGTCTGACTCTTTGTGACCCTGTTTGGAGTTTTCTTGGCAGATATACTGGAGTGGTTTGCCGTTTCCTTCTCCAGCTCATTTTACAGATGAGGAAACTGAGGCAGACAGGTTTAAGTGACTTGCCTAGGGTCACATAGCTAGTAAGTGTCTGAGGCCAGATTTGAACTCAGAAAGATAAATCTTTCCTTACTTCAGGCCCAGCACTCCAACTCCTAGCTGCCTTAAGTTTTTATCCCCCACACTCAATTCTCTGAAGATTATATGAAGTATAATAGCTAATATTTATATAGTGCTTTAAGGCTTGCAAAGCGCTTTACAAACTCTATCTCATTTTATCCTCATAACAACTCTGGGAGGTAGGTGCTATTATTTTTATCGCCAAGGAAACCTAGGTTTCCTAGATGGAGGAATTTGGCCAGAGTCACAGACATCTAGTAGCTGTCTGAGGCTAGATTTGAACTCAGGTCTTCTTGACTCCAGGTCCAGTGTTCTATCCAATGAACCATCTAACAGCTTTTTTTTCCCTTGGAAAAAAGAGAGGAAAGAACACAAACCTGGGAATCAGAGGATACTTTGTAATTAACATACCATGAACCTTTGACATTCTATATTCTATGTTCTAAGTTCTTTCCTAGAGCTAATGATCTAGCACAAAGTTTCCCAAAGTGGGCAATACCACCCCCTGGGGGGCACTGGAATGATGTAGGGGGATGGTAGTAGCCTTAGGTACAATTGGGGGACATTGAATAAAAATAAGGGGGCAGCGGAAGCATAAAGAAAGAAGAAAGGAAAATTTTGAAAAACTGTTTGTACGTTTCATTTATTGTGTAACAAAGTTAAAGTCAAAGTAGTTTCATTATTTTCCAAATAAACACACAAAATGCAAGTTATAACCTGTCAACAGCCAAGTTCACTGACAGGTCTTAATAAGCAAGTGTTGGCAAACAAGTGTGTAGTGTATTGTTGGGAAGTACAGCAGGCATTGGCAGGAATATGTGCATTAATGACTTATTTTACAATATGATACTATATGGTTAAACAATGCAATATTGCATCAAAAAAGTTCAATGCAGGAAAAAAACCCATAAATTTACATAAATTATTAAATTTAATATGCATCATTTAAAAAAAGTTATATATGTTTGAAATGACACAAATTTAAAAAAAAAACACATTCAGTGGTTAAAGAAAGTAGATTTCCAGGGGGTGCTCAGTAATTTTATTTAAAGGGGGCAGTAGGCCAAATAGGTTTGGGGACCTCTGATCTAGCACTTTATGTAAGTAATTCCCAAGGGAGAATAATTTAAATAATAATCCCCAAAGATAGATAAGCCACATTTGAGAGTGATGAAACTTGAATGACTCATGGTAACTAGAATTTGGGGGGATGTCCCTCTCCTAAAGACAATTAAATACTAAGTACTTTCATAGAGTCAGACCATGGGGTTAGATGGACCAATGGTCAGAATTTCATTCATTAAAAGTTTCTTAAGTACCTACTGTGTGCAAAGTTACTACTAAGTACCTACTGTATGCACTGTTAGGTACTGGGAAAAATGGAAAGTTTTATACAACCTACAATTTTTGTCCCTATAGAGCCCACAGTCTAGTAGGCATAAGACACAAGAACAAATAATTATGGAACATGTAAAATATACACATTTGGTTGTATCTAACCATTTGGCACTCTGTCCAAAACTATCCCTCAGGATATGTAGTACTCACCTCCTTCTGCTGGTGTTCCAGGACAATTTCAAATCTTGTATCTACATTGGTTGCAGTGCAGACAATCTGGGCAGATTCACCTTGTTTCCGAACCAGCTCAGAAGGTTCTAGCCACAACTTTGGAGGCCCTAAGAGGACTGAAGCCAGTATAAAAGTTAAGATCTTGAGATAAAGCTGAAAGCAACCTTAGGGTTCCCCTCATCATTTTACAGATGAGGAACCAGAGAAGGGAGTGACTTGTTCAAAGTCTCATAACTAGTAAATGGCTGAACTGGAATTCAAACCCAGGTCTTCTGATTTCAACTGCAGTGTTCAGCGTTCTTTTCACTGTATTGTGGAGTACTAAAGAAAGACCTCAGACCCAAAGGGGAGGAGCTGATCTGGAGCTCCGTTATCAGAAGGTGACCCAAACGTTGGTATTGCTTGAACCAGTCCCAGGAGGTGAAGTCATGTAGCTGGGAAGAATAATAATAGCTAGTATGTATGTATGTATGCATGCATACATACATATATACACACATATACACATACGTGATATGTCATATTTGTATATAGATGTGTGTGTATATATCTCTATATAACACTTTAAGATTTGCAAAGTGCTTTACAAATATTGTCTCACTGGTTCTTATAACAACCCTAGAAAGTAGGTGCTATTATTAAATGCATTTTACAGCTGAGGAAATTGAGGCAGACAGATTTTGTCTTTAACAGATGACTGAGCAGGGTCTGAAGTTAGTAAGGATCTGAAGCTGGATGTAAGCTAAGGTCTTCCTGACTCCAGACCTAGTATTCTATTATCCAATGTACCCAGCACCTAGCTACCTCTGGATTCTTCCTCAGAAAGAATTCAATAGGACAAGGTCCTCCCTGGGCCCCTTTGGCATATTCTCCATTCCCCCAAGGGTCACTAGTTTCCAAGTAGCATCACCAATCACCCCCCGGCTTCGAACTTTTGTTCAAGGATCATCTCCCCTGAGTCCTATAGCCATCAAGTTACCTTTTTCCACAATCAGCTGGATCTTTGAGGAGTATCTGCTCTTCCCTTCAACCATAGCCTTACAGAAGTAAGTGTCTCTATGGATGAACTGGACCTTGTGCATGGTGAAGCCCTTCCAAGGGTCAAAGATGACGCTGGTCTTGACAGGTTTATTATATCTTCTCTCCAGAACTACTGAAGGTGCTGCTGTGGGATTGGTGATCCGACAGGGTAACAGCACATCACTGCCCTCCAAGGCAGTGACCGTACTGACAGGAACACTCCAAAGATTTTCTGGATCTGTCCGGAGGAACAACCAGGCCAATGAATAGAGTAGAGGAGCAGAGAAGATGAAGATTCAGTGCATCAGGAAAATAGCCATGGAAGCCAAGCGTTAATATTATGGCAGACTAGGGGGCTGCTCATATGGTTTAAAAGGACTCTGATCTGCTGATTCCCTTTAGATGTCACAGAGCACTTTGGTTCACAATGTTAGGCACTTGGCATGTAACAGTGTATGTTAGCCCTCTCTGGGCTCATATCCTTTGTGGGTGTGGGTATCGGGGGGAGTGGTCGTCCAGACCTGTGACTTCATCAGTCTAGGAATTCTGGGGGTAGAATTGCCTCTGTTGATACAGATGCTCACAACCACAGAGGCACACTTATAACTCATGCTCAGGTTGCTTTCCGTTCTATCCTATGATCTTAACTTCTTATGCTGACTTCACTCCTCTTGGGGACTCTGAAGATGAGGCCAGAATCTCCTGAGCTGGTTCAGATACAAGAGATTGTCCAGACTGTCTGCGTAGTTGTTGGCCCCTACCCTGTGATTTATAGTTTCAGAGAGCTGCCTGGGAGACACAGAGAAGGTAACTTACATGCTAACAGCCATATAGCTAGTAGGTATCAGAGTCAGGACCTGAAAGCAGGTCTTCCAAACTTAAAGATTGTTCCTCTATACACTACACCACATTGCTTCTCCCCATTAAACTAATCAAATTCAAGGACTGTGTTTTAGTCAAATTTTTTTTTATCTCTGCCAGCGTCCAGATTAGTGCTCAGGTGTTTAACATATACTTATTGCAATGTAATTTTGGCTGAAGTCATTATTTCTCCCATCCACCCACCCACCCAAGCATCCCTTTCTCTTCCAGCCAGCCTGAGATTCTTAATTATGTTTTGTTCCACTTCATATTCCGAAGGCTACATTTTCTCTCTATCTACAACATCTATTATTTGTTTTCTATTATCCAACGTACCCACCACCTAGCTACCTCTGGATTCTTCCTCAGAAAGGATTCAACAGAGACAAGGTCCTCCCTGGGCCCCTTTGGCATATTCTCCATTCCCCCAAGGATCATCAGTAATTTTTGCTCAAGTCCTTATTTCTCCCACCCACCCACCCAAGCATCTCTTTCTCTTCTAGCCAACCTGGTCCAAGTTCTGGGTCAGAGGCAGATATGGATGGAGGACCAAGGGGCTGCAGAGTGAGTGATAAGAAGTGGTCAGCTGAAAAATGACCACTAGCTTTAGATCAGCAGTGAAGTCTACTCTGGAGGATAATGGCCCTTGGTAATTTCTTTTTCCTAGACCACACCTCTTTCTACCATGGGGAAACTGAGGCATCATCAAAGTTTTGATCAGTGGGTTGAACTTGTTAATCTTACAGAATTTTGAGGTTTCAGAGAGGAAAAGAGATTCTTGTCCCAATCTACCACAAAGAGCCCTCGATGACAATCAAGAGTCCTGAGAGTGGTAGGTTAGAGAAGAAATTTGGGGATAATAGAAAACAGTCAGGATTTGGGGATTGGAAGAGGGTAATGGGATGGGGTAAAGACCTAACCCTCCCAAACAAAAATGAATCCATTGGTTCAAGGCCAACCCCAGGCATCCCTTTTGCCCGGCCCATGTCCACCCCTGAGTAATGCCATCCCCTTTAGCAGCTCTCTGGGAGAACCCAATTCTGGGGAGAACCCAAGGGAGGAGCTAAGGTGCAGGATGTTGGGCTCTTGAGCCCCATACCTTTCACATAGAGGTGCAGGGAGGCAGCAGAGTTGTCTCCATCCAGGTTTCCTATCCCTTTCTCCAAACATCTATAAGTGCCTGTATGATTAAATGTAGTGTTGATAATACTAAGGGTGTTGTTGTTGCCCATGGGTTGCTGAATACAGCCAACAGTGTTGCAGTTCACATCGCTGACCCAATCCACACTGGTATTGCCCACACAATGAAGTGTCACAGTTGATCCTTGTTCCACCACCAGCTCTGAGCTTTTGGGCTCAATTATGGAAGCTGCCTGACCTGGAGGCAAGAAGAGAAGCTGTTAGGCTTTAAGACAGGGGAAGGGACCCCCAAAGTGTTGGGGATGTCCAATCCCCTTGAAAGAGAAGCAGTCAGGACTGCTAGAGACAGTGCTTCTCTAATAGAATTATCATGTGTTATTTTGCATTACTGCTATCTCTCTGTATCACAGAATTACACAATCTTTAGGACTGAAAGGGACCTTAGAGATTATTCAGTACAACACCCTTATTATAGAAAAAGGAAACTGAGACCAGAGAGGAGGAGGAACTTGCTCAAGCTAAAAAGGAGAAAAGCATAGGATTAAACTCTGACCTGATTTAAGAACTCAGCATATGTGGCAGATCCTCTAATCCTATAGTCTATGAGCTCCTTGGAGCAAGGAACCATCTCTTAGCTAAGACCATGTCTCTGTGTTTTCAAGACACTGCTTTTCTCCTGATTCATCTCTTACACGCCTGACCACTCCTTAGGTATTTGTTTGGTTTTTTCTGGCTCATTATTCATATCATTCCCCCTAACTGTGAGTGCACCCCAAAGCTCTCTTCTCTTCTCTTCTCTTCTCTTCTCTTCTCTTCTCTTCTCTTCTCTTCTCTTCTCTTCTCTTCTCTTCTCTTCTCTTCTCTTCTCTTCTCTATACTCTATTCCCATAGGGTTTAATTATTTCTGTGCAGAAGACTCATAAATCTGTATATTAAGCACCAGTCTATCTCCTGAACTCTATCACCAACTACTAAATGGATACTTCAGCAGAATGCTCCAGGGACATCTGAAACTCCCCACGTCCATGACAGAACTCTATCTTCCCCTCCTGACCCACCCCTCAACCAATTTTTCTTACTTTTTTGAGGGCACCACCATTCTTCCATTCTCTAATGTTCATAACGCCAGTACTATCCTAGACTCCTCACATTCCTTTACCCACCCACCCCCATATCTTTTTTATGTCCGATCAGTTGGAAAACTGTGCTATTTATATCTCTTGAGTTCAGGCCCTCGTTATTTCTCACTTGGACTATCGCAATTCCCTCCTAATCATTCTTGCTTCAAGTCTCTCCCCATTCCAAGCCATTCTCCACACTTCTTCAAAGTGATTTCCCACACTTCTTCAAAGTGATTTTCCATACTTCTTCAAAGTGATTTTCTTTAAAAAGTTATTTTTTTAATGTTTTGAACTTAGACACCCCAAAATAGCATTTCCATATACACATCAGAATGCAAAAAGAAGATTTTATAGGAAACTGTAAATTTCCATTTCATATGCCTGTTTAAAAAAAACTGTGTAATTAACTAAACATGTTACTTTCAAAACTTTCAAAGCTGCCCTGCTTCTCTGTGCTTCCTTCTGACTTCCTTAAGTTCTCTTATATGCATTTTAAAAAGAAGTTTCAATGGACCCCTTTTTTTCCTGCCATTACTATTGTTGACCTTACCCTTCTCTCCCATTAAAAAAATGAAAAGAAAAAATAGAAAAGAATAAAAGGCCCTTATAACAAATAAGCACAATCAAGCAAAACAAATCCACACAATGGCCTTGTCCAAAATGCGCGTCTCTTTCTGCATCATGAGTTCATCACTTCTCTGTGAGAAAAGGAATAACATGCTTCACCATCAGTCCTCTGAACTAGTCATGATTGGTCATGACCATTAACTGTGGTTGGTCACTGCGTTGATCAGAATTCTCATGTCTTTCAAAATTGTTTTTTGTTTAAAATGTTGTTGTCCTTCGGTGAACTGTTCTCTTAGTTCTGCTCACCTCACTCTGTATCAATTTACATTACCCAAGATTCACTGAAATAATCTGTTTTATCATTTCTTTTAGTACAATAATACTCCATTACATTCATATAACAAATTTTCCAGGCATTTACCCCCAATTGATAGGTACCCTCTTGGATTCAAGTTCTTATATTTCCCTTTTTTCCCCTTTTAATCTCCTCTTCAAGATCAAGAAGTTTGTTTTACCTGAGACTATTCATCTGCCCTTTTGATCCTTTTTCCCCAGTCCCACTAATTTCCCTGTTGAATTTAATATATTTCTGCACCAAATTGTGTGTGTGTGTGTGTCTGTGTGTGTGTGTGTACGAGAGAGAGAGAGAGAGAGAGAGAAAGAGAGAGAGAGTGATCAACCCTCCTTTGTCTATTTCAGATGAGTGTCAGGTTCATCATATGTCCACTCTCTTTGCTCCTCCCTCCATGTTTATATACTCTTCTTGCCAACCATTGGTAGTAAGTTCCACCACCTTCTCTCTCCTTTCTATACTAGTGTGTTCTTTTTACCCTCCCTTTTCCTTTCCTTCTTAAAACTCTTTGAACAGAATGAATCTACTTCTAGGGTCTCTGTTTTTCTTATTTAACTCCCTTAAATACCCTTTGAAAACACAAAGAACATTTAAAAACACTTCAGAACCAATGTTCTAAGGGACACATTTCTTCTCCCTCTATTAGAATGTTAGCACTACATTGCTCTTGATTCGTGTTTATATTTCAAAGTTCCTGCTTAGCTTCTTTTTTTCATCAGAAATGTTTGAAATTCCTCTAGTGTATTAAAGAACTATTTATAGACAGCTTTCCAGGATATGATTCTTGATTTCTTTTGAAATATGAAATATACTCCAAGATTTCCTCTCAACTGACATGTCTCATATAAGCCCTCTTCTTTCCAATCACACAGCTACCATGCTGGTGCAGGCCTTCATACCTAGACACTCGAAATAGCCTGTTGGCTTGTCTTTCTGACTCAAGTCTCTCCCTATTCCAGTCTAGCAACCAAAGTGATTTTTCTAAAGCAGAAATCTGCAATTATTCAAACCTGATTTTATTTGTATAAAAATATATATTTTTTATTATATTTATACAAATTGTATTTGTTCATATAGTTCCTAGGTTTGTTTTGGCAGTGTACTCCCAGGCATTTTATGCTGTCTAGAGTTATTTTAAATGGAATTTTTTACTACCTGTTTTTTTGAGGGGGAAGACCAAGGCAATTAAGGTTAAGTGATTTGCCCAAGGTTACACAGCTAGTAAGTGTCAAGTGTCTAAGGATGATTTTGAACTCGGGTTCTCCTGTCTCCAGGGCTGGTGCTCTATTCACTGCACCACCTAGCTGCCACCTTACTATCTCTTCTTACAGAGTTTCATTTCTGATATATAGGAAAATACACACACACACACACACATACACATATAGAATATTAGTTGTTCATGGGTAGGGCTAACATAATAAAGATGATAATTTAACCTATATATATATATCCCAATTAAATTGTCAAAAATTATTTTACTGAGAAAAAATAATAACAACATTCATTTGGAAGAACAAAAAGTCAAGAATATCAAAGGAACTAATGAAAAAAATGTAAAGGAAGCAGGTTTAGTAGTACCAGATCTTAAACTATATTATAAGACAGTAATTATCAAAACTATCTGGTACTAGATTAGAAATAGAAAGGTAGATCAGTAGAACAGAGTAGATATAGAATTTAAAAACAGCAAATTACTATAGTAACCTTGGGTTTGACAAATGTAAAGACTTAAGTTTTGAGGATAAGAATTTATTATTTCATAAAAATTGTGACAGTGGAAAAGTAATGGAATGTGGAAAGTAATCTTGCAGAAATTGGGCATAGACCAGTATCATATATCATTTACCAAGATAAGATCAAAATGGATACATGACCCAGATGTAATAGAACATATTACTCGTTAGACTTATGGATAGCTGAACAATTTATGAATAAGCAAGAGATAGAGAGCAGTGTGAAGTTTAAAATGGATGATTTCTATTGCATCAAAATAAGAAGGTTTTGTACAAATAAAACAAATATAGCCAAGATCAGAAGTAAAGCAGAAAATTGGGAGGGGGTAATTTATAGACAGTTTCTTAGATAAAAGGTTCTTATGTAAAGAACTTAGTCAAATCTGTAAGAATATGATTCATTCCCAATTGATAAATGGTCAAAGGATATGAACAAGCAATTTTCTGATAAAGCAATCAAAGCAATTTATAGTCATATAAAATATTCTATATTATTATTGATTAGAGAAATGCACATTAAAATGACCTTGAGATATCATTTTATATCTATCAGATTGACTAAAATGATTGAAGGGGAAAGTAACAAATGTTGGAGGAGATGTGGAAAAATTGGGATATTAATTCACTGTTGGTGAAACTGTGGACTGATCCCACCATTTTGGAGAGTGATCTGGAATTATGCCTGAAGAATTATTAAGCTGCTAATACCTTTGACCCAGCAATACCACTACTAGGTCTGTTTCCCAACGTGATTAGGGAAAAAGGAAAAGGACCTATATGCTCTAAAATAATAATGGCGGCTTTCTTTGTGGTAGCGAAGAACTGAAAATTAAGGGGATGCCCATAAATTGGTGAATGGCTGAACAAGTTGTGATATATGATTGTGATGGAATACTATATAAGAAATGACGAGCTCGATGATCTTAGAAAAACACGAATAGACTTGCATGAAATAATGAAAAGTGAAACTAGCAGAACCAAGAGAACATTGTATACAGTAACAGCAATACTGTTTTAAGAATAACTTTGACCAAATCATTTTGACTATTATAAATACCGAAATTAACTACAAAGGACCTATGAAGGAAGATGCTATCTGCATCCAGAGAAAGAACTGGTAAATAAAGTATGTATAGAATAATTTTACATAAAAATATGTGTGCGTATATACACACGCACACACATTTTTGTCTAATGGTAGCCATCTTGAGGATGGGGGGAAGGAAGAAAAAAAGGAAAAAAAAGTTGCATGGTAACTTTATTATATATTTAAAAGTTATAGCAAGTTGTGCATAATAAATTTGCAGTTTCATGTACAATCATCTTTCTTTCTATGTTATGGAAATGATTGTTTTACTTCTTAAGTTCAGAATAAAATAAATAGAATTTTAAAAAAATAAAGTACAGTCTGACCATGTCACTCCCCTACTCCATAACTTTCAGTAGCTCCTTATTACTTCCAGGATCAAATATAAAATCCTGTTTGGCTTTTAAAACTCTTTTTATCCTGGCCCCTTTCTACCTTTTCAATCTTTTTTACACTTTACTCCCTTCCTCATACTTTATGACCCAACTACACCGCCCTTCTTGCCCTTCTTCCTGCCCTGGCATATTTCATCTCCTGAGTAAGCTGTCCTCCATGCCTGCAATGCTCTCCCTCCCCACCTTTGCCTCTTCCAGTTCCAGCTTCCTTCAAGATTTAGCTCAAATTCCACTTTTTGCTAAGGGACTTTACTGGTCAGACTCATTGCTAGTATCTTTCCTCTGAGATTGCCTCCCTTTTTACATTATGTATGAGAACTATGTATGTACATTTGTTCAATTGTTTTCAGTCATATCCAACTCTCTGTGACCCCATTTGGGGTTTTCTTGGCAAAGATACTGGAGTGGTTTCCTTCTCCAGCTCATTTTATAAATGAGGAAACTGAGGCAAACAGGGTTAAGTGATTTGGCCAGGGTCACACAGCTAGTAAGTGAGGCCAGATCAGAAAGAGGGAAGATGAGCCTTCCTGACTCCAGGTCTGGGGCTCTATCCACTGTGCAGCCTAGCTGCCATATGTATGTATATAGTGGTTTGTATATTGTCTCCCTCATTAGAATGTGAGCTCCTTAAGGGGCAGGTATTTCTGCTTTTCTTTGTATGTCCAGTACCTAGTCCAGTGTCTGGCATATAGGAAACACTTAATAAATGCTTGTTGACTGACTGAATGAATGAATTTATGGTAGCACCTGCCAAGTCTTGTATTATACTGACTATGCTTTTTTTTTTTCCTGAATGCTTCCAGTGGCTTTTTTTTTTTTCATTTACACGGGAGCTCTGGATTTTGGCTATAACATTTCTAAGACTTTTCCTTTAGGGGATTATTTCAAGGGATCATTGGCAGATTCTTTCTGTCTTCACATTGCTTTCTGGTTAGGACATGACTGAACAACAACAAATGGACATTTTCATTTATTTCTTTTTTTTAAAAAAAATTTGAACCATAGTTTCTAGGGAGTCCAATGATTTTTTTCAATGAATTTTTATTAATATCTTTTGGGTTTTTTTGTCACTTAAGTTTTCCCCTAGGGAAATTCTTTCTCCTTACATCAAGGGAGAAATCCCTAAAAATAAAGAATTTTTTAAAAAAGAAAATGAAGAGAAAATCAGTGAAATTGATCCATACATGCACAAAAAAATAAGTCTGACAATGTATGCAATGTTGCACATTGTTTGATCACCTCTTCCCTATCTGTGCAATGGATTTAAGGGAGATGTTTTCTCATATCCAGAGGTGTGTTGGAGCTGGCTTAAACTGGCTTGTGAGATCTAATTGCTAAAATTTCAGTGGGAGCATTTACACTTTGGAAACCAATTGGCAAAAGCTACAAATCATTATTTTTCAATTATTAATCAATTACTATCTTATTGATTGTCTAGCCTTAAGAAAGATATGGAGAAAATATTAATAATCCAGATCAAACTAAAGAAGTATGTGGTGCCTACATTTTTTTCCTCCGAGAACTGAGTGTTAGACATTTACCAGCACACCATCACTTACATCTCTTCTTTGGAGTCAAATTTGTTCTTGGTAATTTTGCAACATTCGTTTTTTATTCTTTTGTGTTGTTGCTCCTGGGTGTGCTTCTGACAGCCTAGGCTTGGGGACCATCCAGGGGGAGAGATAGACAATTAGAGAGGGTGAGATGAAAAGGTAGTTAGGGTTAGGACCTTCCCCTTTGTTTTCTTTTAAGGAACTTTTATTGAAGGGAGAAAGGAGAACCTGAAACCTCTGGCTCTGCCCATTAGGCAGAAGGACTTTTCCTTGCTCCGAGTCAGCACTTTTTGGGGTTGTTGTGAGGGAGGGGGATAAGTGCTGCCTAAAATTAAAGAATGATGGGAGGAAGTGAGAGCTGAATCAGTGCCTTGGACAGGGGCCGCAAAGCCTTCAAATGCCTGGTCCAGGGCCGGAAGCACATGGCCTTCCTCTAGATCTCAGAGGCTGAGCTTCTACTCAGCCCTATAGCACTTCCCACACATGCTCTCTCACTTCTGCTTTGAGCACGCCCCCTCCATGCAGCTCTGCGCCTGCTCTTTGTGGTGCCCATGGCTCTGCCTCTGAGCCATAGCGAGTACAGGCTGAGGCTGACGCCAGGGGGCCTAGTGATAGCCACTAAGGAGCTCAACCTGGAGGCAGGTGGGATGAGGTGGGAGGGGCACAGGCAAGGGCCCAGGCTTAGTGGCTGAGTCTTGTCCTACTGATGACTCAGGCCAACCCAAATGGCAAGGTTGGATTGGGGCTGTGTTTCTGGGCCTCTTGGGAAAGAGCTTTGGCTAGGAGTCAGGCCACCTGTCAACTAAGTCTTGACACTAAGACATTTTGTCACCTTGGGCAAATCACTTCCCTTCCTCTGGGGTAAAGTGAAGAGATTGGACTAGACTGTCTCTAGTTCTTCCCAGCTTTAAAATTCCTATTTCCTGGCTTCCTTCAAGTCTCACCTAAAATTCTGTTTTCTTCAAAAAGTCTTTCCCTTTTAATGCTAATGCCTTCCCTCTGAGATTGCTTCCAGTTTATCCTATGCCATATATATACATCTTGTTTGTACATGGTTGTTCATCTCTCCCTGCCCCCCAACCTCCCTCTCCACCTCATAGATTAGTTTCTTGAGGTCATGGGCTATTTCCACCTTCCCCCCCCCTTTTTTTAAATATCTCCAATGCTTAGCACAATTCCTGGTGCATTGTAAGCACTTACTACATTCTTGTCGACAACTTCTGATATATGACTAGACCCTGGGTGCTTCCTTCCTTCTAGAGTCATTTGGAGGAGAAGAAAGAAACAACCACAGGCCTCTTTGGCCCTCCATTACATCCATTTTCCCTGTTCTCTTCCTCAAAATATAGAAAGAAACTGTCTGGGCTCATTCAACTTCCTGTCATATTTGCTGAAGTTCAGTCATGTCCAGCTCACAACACTCATGAGGAATGAGATTGATGTGCTAGGTTCATCACTTGAAGCTTCATCCTCAATTACTTTTACCTTCTCCCCACCCCTCCACCCTGGTTTAAGGAAAGAAAGGTCAGCAAGTCACTTGCTCTCCACCATGGACTTGTGAGAAACACTGGCCACCTCTCCAAATTCGACCTCTTTCCCCCAACCCTCTGCCCTTCCCCATCACCCCAAACTTCATCTTTTCCCATTTCCTCAGACCACCTGTCCCCCAGTTCTTGAATCTCTCCCTCATCCCCCAACAACTTAGGTAGGAACCTTTGGACAGCCTTCTTGATTGGTGGTCTGAGAATAACGTTAAAAGGAGAGCCTCATCTTGTAGGAAAAAGAGAACTGGTCTTATGGTTAGAAGACCTGAATTCAAATCCTGGCTCCCATACTTACTAGCTGTATAACCTTCAGTAAGTTGTATCACTTCTCTGAACTTGTTTGCTCATCTCTAAAATAGGGATATAATGTTTTTACTACCTACCTGACAGTTTGTTGTGAGGGGGAAAATGAACCGTGAACCTTAAAGTACCACAGGAAGATGAGGTCCTAATACTGACCATGCCCCTCAATTCTGGCATTGTTCTGGGCTCAGAACTGAAGAACTCAAATTTGGAATCAGGGGGAAAGAAGATAATTCCTCCAGGAGCCCAGCTAATGCCCACATTCATTCACTCCCTTATTAGAAGCAAAGCATTTTAGAGCTAAAAGGTATCTTTGAGATCATCTCGTTTTATAGAGGGGGCAGCTGGGTGGAGCAATGGATAGGGAACCAGGTCCCAGAACAAACAACAACAAGCCTTGGTTTAAATTCCAGCTCAGCTCCTTAAAACCTGAGGGACCTTTGAGCTCAGCAAATCAGTTTCCTACTCTGGGCTTCAATTTCCTTTGTAAAAGAGGATCCTTTGAATCATTGGACTCCCTGAAAACATGGTTAAAAAAAACAGGGGCCTGGATCTCTAAGAATCCTTCTGACTCTAAATTCTACGATGCATTCTATGAATGTTCATTGACTGCCTAGTACCAGGCACAAGCACAATGCCTAGCTGCCCAGACTGGGGTAATGGATAGCACATTTGACTTAGAGTCAGGAAGATGTGGATTCAAATCCAACCTCAGATATTTACTGCTGTGTGGCTCTGGGCAAGTCACTTAAGCTCTCTGTGCCTCACTTTCCTCGCCTGAAAAATGAGGGGGTTGGACTAGAGGGCTTCTAAGGTCTCTTCCAGCTCTAAATCATTATCACATGCCTTGTCCTGTGCAAAGTGCTGAAGATTTGAATATAAAGAATGAAATTATCGCTGGAGTACTGGCTTCCCGCGGGTCCCTCTGGGGTAGAGCCCAAGGGCTAGGAAAGCTCCTAGCATCTCTTTCATGCACTCCATTCTCTCACGTGCTGATCTCTGACAAGAGACATGGATTTTGGAGCTAGCTCCCTCTCCCAGGCAAAACTCATTTCCTTCCTTCTCCCCAGGCTCCTGACATACATTCACCCATGTTCCTCTGGGGCCTAAGGGGACTACAGTTGTTCTGAAAGTAGCCCTACCCATGGGCCCTCAGGCTTTGGGCAAGTCTCTTGGCAGACAAGCCTCTTCTAGAAAGTGTATCTCAGTCCACAAAGACAATGCTCAGGCCTCCATCTGCTCTCTCCACCCCACCTGTCCTGCTTGCAGCCCCTCAGACATTTGAGCCTCAGAATCCTTGGCTTATCCAAGGCCATGTTCTTTCCTCTCCACTGCTGTCTTTTACCCAGTTCCCTCTACTCAAGGCTCTCACATTGTCTCTTCTTCCCACCTCCCTCCAAATACCTTCCCTTCAGCTCCTTTTCCTTTTCACAGAGTCCCAGATGGTCAGAACTGAAAGGGCCCTTAGACATTACCTAATACCAGGGATTCCTAACCTTTTTTTGTGTCAAAGCAGTGTAGAAAAGCTTATGGACCCCTTCTTACAATAGCAGCTTTAAATGTATAAAATAAACCAAAGGTTAGTGAAAATAAAGATGTAATTTTTTTCCCAATAGAGTTTATGGACTCCCTGAGATACATTCTCTGACCAATCCAAGCTCCTCATTTTATAGAGGGGAAAACTGAGATTCAGAGAAGGAAAACGACTTCCCCAAAGTTCCACAGTTAGTACAACTGGGACTAGAACAGGTCATCTAATATACACCACCCCTCCTTCTATCTCTGCTCTCCTCCCTTAGGTCCCACAGAGTCCCCACCCAAGCTGGTCTCTGCAGAGTATCTGCCATGCTCAAGGCTATCACAACTTACTGGAGAAAATGGTGCACAGCCTGGGAATTTCACTTTGTAACCTACACTTTTAGAACCTCACTCTAGGAACAGGGAGCTAGAGTCTCCAGAGGCACCCCAGGAATCTGCCAAAGAGTTTTTTGAGGCTCTATCTCCCCGCCTTGCCCCTGTTTCCTGTGTCAGCTCTTCTGTGACTTACTGTGCCAGATGACCACTGCCATCAGGGGTATCAGGGTCCCAGGAGACATGGCCTCTGGAGAGAAGGAATTACTGGGTCCAGGGCTGAAGCTGGTTGAAGCTGCCTCCTGCCCAGGGTGAGCTGGTGGAGATGAGAACTGAGGATTTGCCTTGACACACTATCAGTTTCTTGATGCTGGCCTCCTCCTTCTCTGAGGAACTTCTCCTTTTTTTGCGCTGGGCTGTGTGACCACAGGGTTTGGAAATTGAGTCTAAGAAGAAAAACAATCTTGGAAATAACACCCATGACCCCGGTGGGAAGTGGGCTGTCTCTAGGGTGGAGCCAGGCTTCTGTTCCTCTGCTTAGGACCTTGGTGCCCCTGGGTTAGGGGGAGGCTTAGACACGATAGACCCTTCTCCACCTCTACCATCCATAGTGGCCTCAATGGAAGGATGGGAAGGGGATAGCCATTCGGACCATCCTGGGTGTCATCAGGGCTGCAAAGGACAGAATTGTAAACAAACACCTTGAGACCAATTCCGAAAGTCAAAGACACAAACTTAATCCCCTGGCACAGGATCTGCAGTAAGAAATTAAGCCAAATGACCAACTGTCAGAGGGTAAATGAACCAGAGAAGGAAAGCAATTTGCCCAAGATCCCACAGCCAGTTAGTAAAAGAACTGGGACTGGAACTTGGGTCATCTGATATGCGCCACTGCCTTCCTTGTTCTATCTCTGCTTTCCTCACCTGCATCCCACAGAGCCCCCACCCAGGCTGGTCTCTGCAGAGTGTCTGCCATGCCCAAAACTGTAATATCTTACTGGAGAAAAGGGTGCACAGCCTGGGAATTCCTCTTTGTAACCTAGAATGCTGATAGTGTCAGAGTTGGAAGACTTTAGAACATAGTGTTAAATGTCAAGGTTGGAAAGGATTCCAGAGAGCAGATCCCATCCTTGGCTCAGATCAGGGAAGTAACTTACTTAAGATCATATAAGTAAGAAGTGTAGGTTATAAAACTAGAATCTAACAGCGTTGATTCTTACTTCAATATTCTTTCCAGCCCAATGCACCTCTCTCTTTACCGCCTTGTCTTGGCAAACATACTGTCTCTGGTACATGAATTCTATAAAAGTGAAGAAAAATTTGTAAAATCATAGATTTAGAGCTAGAATGGATATTAGAGGTTGTGAAGGCCAAATCACTTATTTTATGGTTAAAGGTCACCCAGAGAGGCCCGGACTATGACACATCCATGTCTTTTCATCCTGTAAGATTCTCGTCTATGGTTTTCCATGGTTCCTCCCCAGACAAGGGCTTTTAGAAGAATAGGAATGGGGAGGGGAGAGGAAAGGCTCCTTCAGAACCTTACTAGAGAGGCAGAGACTGCCTACAGAGCTTGCAGTCTGCCTAGGGAGATGCACATAGCCTGGCCCATAGGGCTAGGGACTGGATCTGTGATTTCATTGGCTTATGGAACTTTCAGGAGAGAGAGCATCCTCTACCAGTAGAGACCTCCTTGGGTGAGATTGGTCCCTCTTTCTTGGTTTGAGGTAATATCTCACTCCCAGATAACTGACTCACTCTTGTATTTTCTTTGGTATATTCTAATCTGTATAACTTCTTTTATTTCTGTTTGTTGCTTGTTTGGATAAGGGTTTACTCACTATTCACTATTTGTGATGGTCTTTTCTGTAATCTATGTTTGATGGGAAGAAACTAAGCTGGATGGCATAAAATAAAGACTATTCTACCACTTAAGAGGGCAGCTAGGTACCATGGTTTGAGTGCTGGGCCTGGGGTCAGGAAGACTCATCTTCCTGAGTTCAAATCCAGCGTTAGACACTTACTAGCTGTATGATCCTGGGCAAGTCACTTAACCCTGTTTGCCTCAGTTCCTCATCTATAAAATGAGCTGGAGGAGAAAATGGTAAACCACTCCAGTATCTTTGCCAAGAAAACCCTTAAAAGGGGGTGATGAAGAGTTGGACACAATTGAAAAATGACTCAACAACTCAAGCCCTTAAGAGGAATCAGGGAAGCAGATTTCCTTTTGAACCAGACACATAGCCCTAAATTAGACCAGAGATATTTGAGGGTGCAAATAAGGTATAATTCTAGCCTGATACTGGAGCTAGGCAAGAGAAGACGCATTCACCCAGTCACAGCCCTGTTCCTGTTTCCTTCAAGGTAGAAATCGCCCTGGAGAGGGGTGAATCAGATTCCAGAGATGTCTATATATCCCACCTGTATTTATACATTTAGACCACCCATATGGATACATCTATTTTACATGGACCTACATAGCTTACATTTAAAATGAGAAGATTCAATTAATTGATCTCTAAGGACCCTTCTAGTTCTCGATTTACGATTCTTTGTGATACCTGCCACCAACTGCTAGCTTCTGGTGGGGATTAGTTCTGTGCTCACTGGCAGAATCAAAAAGATTGGCAACCATGGGATCCAATTAACCTTTCACAAGGGTCCTGGTCCAAGTGTTGTGTTTACTCCAGTTTTGGTCTGGTCACTGGCTGAAGGGCCGTGATTTATCCAAAGCCCTAGCTTCTAGGTTTACACACCACAGTTTACCAAGACAGCAATGATAACACAAAATTTCCACTAGAAGTAAGACAAAGGTCATTTCCTTTGAGTAAATCTAGGAGGGAATCCAGATGTGAAAAGGCAGCTCAGTTTAGGTGCCCTGCAGAGAGAAGAAAGTGCAATTTGGGAGGCTGGGGTTGGTCTTTCTGAATACAGGGTATTCATGCTCTTCCCAGGTGCTTCCTGCAATGTGGAGAAAGGAAGGGAGGGAAAGAGGAAGAGGGTGCTCAGGTTGCAGAGGAACCCTGGGAAGGTCCCACCTTGGAAGAACACAAATTGCAGACTTATTTAGAAAGCTGAACACATTTTGTAGACTAAGATGTGACTCTTTTAAAGGAAGAGGCGTCTCTCCCTTGTAGGAATCTTTGCCCCTTTCCCTCCCTGCCTTCCTATTTTGTAGAAAAAATTGGCAATAAGAAGAAAAAGTCCTTCCTGGAGGGTTAGGCACAAAAGGCCTTACCCTATTGTCTTCCAGGCTTTGAAACAACCAAGAGGTAGTAGCTTCAAGCTCATCCAAAAGCCCTTTAGAATCAAAGAATGTCAGACCTGGAAAGGACCCTAGTTAGACACCGTCTAGTCTAACCCTCTTATTTTGCAAAAGAAAAAATTCAGACCCAGGAAGGAAACACAACCTTCCTAACATCTCTTAATTACTTAGTGGCAGATAGAAGATTTGAAATAGGATCTCCTAAGTCCTCACCTCATATTCTTTTCACTGTGACACTGCCTTCCTCCACTTGCGAATATCTACATAACAGAGCTAGGAGCAACCCCAAATAATGTGTAATCCACAAAAACCTTTTCTTCTCTTCCCAAGCCCTGAACTGCAAACCCACCCCTCAAACAGAATACCTCGCTTCCTACTTCACTTGAAAATCAAAACTCAATCATTCGACAAGCATTTACTGAGCATCTACTACGTGCCAGGAAGTGTGCTTCATCCAAAATAGCCCCCCTCACTCTCATACCACAAAACTTCACAATGTAACACTGTTGTAATACTAATTTTTTCTTTCCTGACACAAGAACCCAAGTATAATTTTTGGAATGCCTCCCACAAATCTCTGATTTATTTCCTCAGTTAGGGATACCAAGGGAGAGGCAGCATCTGACTTATTTTACTCTCCAGAAAGGAGACCTTGGCTCCTGTGTGAGCCCTCAGGCTAACAAGAGCATTAAACATTGACAAGATAGGTAGTAGAGAGGATGGAGTGCTGGATATGGAGTCGTGAAGACCTGAGTTCAAATCTTGCCTCAAACATTTTGCTAGCTTTGTAACCCAGGACAAATCACTGAACCTTTCTTAGTTTTAGAGTCCTCATCTATAAAATATGAATTACAATAGTACCGACGTCTGAGGGTTGTCTTGAGCGTCAAATGAGATAATGGATGTAAAGCACTTTGAAAATCTCAGCGTGCTAAATAGAAGTTAGTTATTATTTACAAGTAAAAATTTGTATCAGGAATTCATACCTAAACCTATAGGGCAGGGGGAGGGGTTCTTAATCTGGAATATGTGGACTTGTAATGGTGTTTCAGTATAACTGATTCCCTTGTAATTATCTATATATAAAATATATATACATACATGTATGTTTATATATGTATATGTGTGCATATATATACACATATGTTGCATTTAAAATCATTACTTTAAGAAGAGTTCTATGGGTTTTACCAGGCTGCCAAAGGGTACAAGACACACACAAAAAAGCTTAAGAATCCCTGACAAAGACCTTCTTAAAAAGAAGCAACTTCCTGTTTTTGCAAAGAACTCAGGGCTTACCCAATTCTTCACTCCTTTTGCTCTGTGAAGATAAAGTGATCTCACCCCTTTCCAAAGCCCATTAGATGCCTAAAATAGACCTTTTTCCCCAGCCTCCACCAGGAGCACTTGACTCCATTCCTTTCCTGGCTCTCAAGAAGCTTCTATTTCACCTTCTCCACCAGCTCCTTCTCATTTGCCTATAAATATATTCAGAGCTCAACAGTCCTTAAGAAAACTAAACACACAGAACAAAACAAAGCAACAACAACAACAAGACCCAAACCAACAAAAAAGCATTTCTCTTAACACTTTTTAAAAATAGAAGTATTATCTTTTGTTTTTATATTACCACCATTTTCAAATACATCTTTCCCTCCCTTTCCTATCCAGAGAGCTGTCTTTTGTAATAAAGAATAGAAAAGAAAGATGGAAAAATTCAGCAAAATGAACAAGTCCATCAACTGAGTCTCCCTATAGTCTCTCACCTCTCCAAAGTGAGGAGGGCACATTTTTTTCTTTTTTTTTTCAGGGCTTAGCTTGGCCATTACGGTTAGTGTTCAATCAGATTGAGTGCTTTTATGTATGTGATCATTCTGTTTACATTGTTACAGTCGTTGTATTTGTTGTTTGACTGGTTCTGCTTACATCATTCTGTAGTCATTGGCCATTGGTGATATTATTGTGCGTATGAGCTGCCTTTTCTCAACTCTTGCATTCCATCAAACTTCAGTCACATTTCTCCCTTCCTGTTTAAAGCCAAACTTCTTGAAAAAGTTTTATCTAAGCTCATTCTCTACTTCCTCACCACCCACTCTGTTCTCCACCCCCTTGCATGCTGGCCTCCATCCCCACCACTGTCCTGAAACAGCTCTCACCAAGCTCACCAAAGACCTAAGTTCAAATCTGACCTCAGACACTTACTAGCTGGACAAGTCACTTCACCCCAATTGCCTCAAACAACAACAATGATAACAAAAACCATAGCCCTGATTCTGAATCAAGTGTTCACAGAGTTATTACTAGACCGGAAGACAGAAGCATTTAAGTGATTGCTATGTGCCAGCCAAACACTGTGATAAGCTCTAGGGATACAAAGACAAGCCTTCAAGGGTTCTTATATTTGAAAGAGAGAATACAAAACATAAAAAAGAATTGAAAAGTGAATTTGAAGTGCATGGGGATTGGGGGCGGGGAAGAAGGCAAGGAGCGAGAGAAGGGAGAGAAGTTATGGAGTGAGAAGGTGTATTGGCGATCAAGATGGTCTCTTAGCACTTATTCAACCAAGTGCCCTTGAAGAGTTTGGCCTTTGTTTCCTTGATTAAATTAGGAGTCTTTGATGACCTCCTTGCCTCAAGGAAAAGCCTAGTTTACATTGGTTTGAGTGACATGTTTGGTGACATCAGAGGCTTTTAGACCACGTGGGTTTAATTCTCATTTTTGTGATGATTTTAGGTCACATGGGTATGTCATATGTGTGACTCACCTTTGACCTTGAACAAGATATATAGAACTAGAGATTGGCTTTCTTTTTTTGGAGCTCTGAGCCACAGCAGGAGTGGTAAGTGACTCCAGGCAAGCCGTTGTTATGAGCTCCCCAGCTTTGAAGAAAACCCAAATGTTTGGACTTTGTTAAACTCTGGTAACTATGTATTGAGATTTGAATCAGACAAGGTCTGTCTGTTGATGTTTGTAATTTGTTTGTATTTACTCTGAAATTCAGGGTGCTGGCTTTTTCCCCTGAACTAAATGAATGATATTTGTATACTGGATTAAAGTAAGATTGTTAACCCCTTAATATTGCTTTCCTTAGTAAAGCAGATCAAAAGCACCTGGGCTTGCAGCGTTCTGTGTGCTGGTTGTTGTTGGTTTTACACAGCCACAGTAGCTGCTAGCCAAATTATTGAAACAGAAGGACAACCAGGAGGGGAATGAAGCACAGTTGACCTGGTCCCCAAAAATGGAGGCCCAAATATTGCATTTTGTTTATTTTCTGGAGACAATTCTTCAATCCAGAGGAGTGGCTGGCATTTATATACCCCTTAAAAGGTTGTATAGCCCACGCTTTCTTATTCCTCTGAATTTTTATCTTCCTCTGGGTCCAAGTGATAAGGGTCCAGGTGTGAGTTTGAGAAAAAAGTGATGGACAGAGTAGCTTCTAACGGTTGTGTGGAAGTCTCAAGGAGTTCTTGCTCAGCTGCATAATAGGATGACAGGGGAAT
>CM053625.1:39526811-39546824 GCA_028646595.1 Phalanger gymnotis
GTCTTGCTGTAAATCAAGGTATACTCCACTTCCTAAAGCAGAGGGGTCAAATATGACCCAATAGCCAACATCCGAGCAAGCTAGGTAGGTCAGTAGATAGAGCGCTGGTCCTGGAGTTGGAGAGACTTGAGTTCAAATCTCACCTCAGACGTTCACTGGCTATGCAACCCTGGGCAAGTCACTTAACCCTGTTTGCCTTAATCCACTGGAGAAGGAAATGGCAAACCACTCCAGTATCTTAGCCAAGAAAACTCCATACAGGCTCACGAGGAGTTGGACACGACTAAACGACCGAACAATAACAAGCCAACGTCTGACCCACAATACTTCCAAGGGCAACCTGAACCATATGAAAATGCAATTGGAGAATACTTAACAAAATAAACAAAAATACAATTAAAATGATATCTTAAAAGTAAGTCAATAGTTGGTCTGGTAGAGACCTTTACATATGGGTCAGTAACCCCTGTTTCTATTTGTTTGAGTTTGACACGACTCATCTGAAGATTTGAAAATGAGTGTCACCCGGGGAAACCTTGAGAGTCACATGGTTGGCATAAGCAGTTTGGATCATATTGTAAACAAGGAATTAATTACTAAGGAGAACTGGAGTCTAGGATGTTTTCCAAAAAACCGTGAACAAAAAAAAGAATGATCTCATCGTAGGGTAGAGAGCAGGGATAACCGTCTGAGTGGCCCAAATGTTCCATGTGTACCTGCAGACGTCAGGAGTAATGGGGGAAGCTCCCAGCCCTTGTGGTAGCCCTTGCTGTGGCCAACTTATGGAGGACATTAACAAAGGTTATCCAGGGTGGATAGACACAGACGGGATGCAAACCTGCATCTTTGCATTTCCTTTGTTTCATCAGGATGCATACTTCACCCCACCGCTGGAAAAAAAAATTCCAGTGGCTCCAGTGGACCAAATATGAAATCCTATTTAAAGCCTCATTTTAAAGCCCTTCATAACCGTTTTTACCTTTCCATTCTTCTTATACCTTATTCCCCTCTATGTTCTCTTTGATTCAGTGACACCGGTCTCCTCTTTGTTTTTCACACAAAACGCTCGATTTCCCAACCCAATGCACGTTCACTCGTTGTCTTGTGCCTGGAATGCTTTCTCTCCTCATCTCTGCCTCCTGGCTTCCTTGGCTTCCTTCAAGTTTCAACTAAAATCCCACCTTTTACACGATGCCAGTGCCTTCCCTACATCCTTATCTCCAATTTATCCTGTATGTAGCTTGTCTGTACATAATCGTTTACATGTCATCTCCCTAATGGAAATGTGAGCTCCTTGAAGGCAGGCATTTTCTACCTTCCCCTGTATGTTGTCATTGTTCATTTTTTCAGCTGTGTCTGACTCTTCATGACCCCAGTGACCATATCACACAAATACCATCTGTGAGGTTTTCTTGGCAAAGATACTGGAGCAGTTTGCCATTTCCTTCTCCTTTGTATACCTAGTACCTGACACATAGTAGGTACTCAACAAATGCTTGTAAACTTGATTCCTTGAGTGTAGAGATTGTTACATTTTTACCTTGGGTCCCCCCGCCCACCCAGCCTTGCTCAGTGCCTAGTACATAGGATACACTTAATAAATATTGATTGATCTTTGAAGGGAGTATTGGCATCAATGAGATGGAAGGTCCATTTGAACACTAAAAAGGCACTATATAAAAGAAAGAGCTGTTATCATTAATGTTCCAGCAGAAAATGCTCTCTCTTCTCTGACCCTCTATACCTCCTCATTTGCATCTCTTTGAAGTTAACAACTCTCATTTCTAAAGTATTTCAAGTTTTGCAAAGTACTTTCCCTCAACCACCTGGTAAAGTAGGTAGCAAAAGTTAATTTTGCAGTTGAGGAAAACGTCTCAAAGAAGTAAAGTGATTTACCCACTGTCACTCAACTGGCCAATGCCAGAGCCAAGATTAGAGCCCAGGTTCTCATGACTCTAAAGTATGATTAGTCTCTCCACTACCCTCTGAGCGGCTTCTTTTAAAGTAGTATTATTTGCAGGCATTCCCACCCCCTACTAGAGAATGGTGGCCAAGTGTGGGGTGGATAGTAAGACAGTTACCCAAGTGACTAAAAAACCCATTAAATAAGGAAGAAGAGTGAAAGAGATGATTGCTGAAAGGTGGTACAAGCCAACAGAGTAGTCTTTGAAAGAGAAGAAAGAGCTCTTTGAGAGATGGTGGAAGAACAAGAAAGATGGGCCATTTTGTCCTCCAACCTGAAGCTGCACCCTCTACATCAGACCTGTGAAAGCAAGCAGTCCCTGGGGGAGATCAATCCACCTAGCTTTAGAACTGCTGCCATGGGGCCGAGCTGTCTTGACTGGTGAGTGAGTGAATGCAAACACAAGATCAAGCCGGCCCCAGACCAGACTTTCCACCCAGCTGTCAACCCAGGGCTGTCTTGCCATTTGTCCTGCTGTTTTGCATGTGACAACCTTTCCCAACCTCCCCCCTTCCTTTTCTCTGCTCCCAGTAATCAATCCTACCATATACAACCCTATGGATAACCTCACCATCATTGTGACTCCCTTGACAAAAACTCCCTTCCTTGGTAACCACTCCCAACACATGTTGTCTTTCCCTATTAGAATGTAAGTTCCTCAGGACTGAGGGAATGTCTGATTTGTATTCCTGGTGCTTAGCTCAATGCCTGGTACTTAATAAATCATAAGCACTTAATAAATGGTTTTTTCCTTCATTTATACATTCATTCACTTACTCAACCAAAGGGTGGAAGAAGCAGTGTGAGCAAGAAGTATAACAACCCCTCCTCTTGGCCCTGTGGGACCCGTGGTAGAGAGAGGCTACCATAGTAGAGGCTTTGGAGGGAAGCTGTGTCCTCAGGGGGAGGCAAAGTTTCAGTTATGCAGTAAAGGTGGAAGGAGCCCTGGAAAGAGGGGGCATGGGGGAAAGTCTGCTCCCAGAACTACACAGGGCTCAGTGGAGGGGCCTGGTGGAGAAGCAGACAGGGGTGGGGTTGTCTAGAGAGTGAAGAAGGGAGACAAGAATTGTGAAATATCCAAAGTTCAAAGTTCATCAATCACTCTCTCACGACCAGCCCTGTCCACCAGCACAGCCAGTCTCTGCTTCTCCTTCAGCTCGTGGATGAGCCCCAAGAGGGTAAGAGGCTTTCAAACTAACCTTGTTTAATCATCATTAGGAAGGAGATTGGAAAATGCTGAAGATAATGGGAAGAATGCAGGTAGAAGCATTGTAGTGTTGTGGATAGAGCACTGGACTTGGAGCCAGGAAGACCTGAGCTGAAATCCGTTTGAGACACTAGCTGGCTGTGTGCCTCTGGGTAAGTGGCCTGACCTTTCTGTTTCTCTGTGCCTCAGGTTTCTCATGTATAAAATGAGGGAGCTGGACTAATGGGTTTCTAAGGTCTTGAAGCTCTATCCAATCATCTGTGATCTCTAGTACTGAAAGGCTCCTTACACATAAGTCACAAGACAGTATGATCCCCTCATTTTGGAGATGAGGAAACTGATGGGTGGAGACAGGTAAAGTAACTTTCCCAAGGGACTCAGGGAGTGAAAAACAGGCTCAAAATTCAAAGCCGGTTCCTCTGACTCTAGAGCCAATGCTCTTTCCTCTACTCAGTGCAAGGGTGGGTAACCTTCTAGGTCCTTAAGGGTGGCCTTTCAAAAGGCCACCCTTAAGGACCTAGAAGGACACATGTGATCCCTGATCCAATGCTTCTTCTCCAGGCTGGGAATTAGGTGTGTTCTAGCTCCAGCTCACTCATTAATTCTATGAATGACCTTGGCTAAATCTCCCCCCTTCTCCAGGTCTGTTTCCTCCTCTCAAAAAATGACAGTTGAGCTCAGTGATCTCTAAGAGTCTTTTAGCTCTTTATCTATGAACTATAATTCATGTACGATTAGCTAGGGTCATAGAAGACCCTGCTGAAGAGGATATAGGATCATTCCTAACCTGGACCATCAGAACCAGACAGCAGAGCTGGATGAATTAACGGTCTCACACCGGCAGGGCTCATCACATCCAACTGTTTCAGGCCTAAGTCTCTGAGACATCGCAACAAGGGGGATTCTCGAGGGAGTTGTGCTAAATTATCTCTAAGGTTCCTTCTCTCATTGAGAGTCTAGGATTCTAAATGGGCCAATGACAGGTCTCTCCTCTCTGACCCAGAGAAGGGGCCCATAGGTGTGGAACCCAAGTGTCAACAAACCTTGTGTGCTGCGCCTGGTACATAGGCCCTTATTTGTTGTCCCCATTTATTGTCTAAGGGGGACCCAGAGACAGCGGTCTCCCATGGGGAGGTTGGCCGTTGTCATCTTACCCACTCAGCTCCCCAAACATTGTCTAGTACATCTTTGCCCCCTGCTTCCCCTTGGGCTTTTCCTCTGTCCCACTTCCCTTTTCGTATCCTTCCACTCTGTCCCTCACTTGCCACATCCTCTTGATGAATCATGCCTTAGTACCATCTTCTTTTCCAGGGCCCTATACCTGGTAAGTGAGTTGGCAGCAATGAGTCAGAGACATTTCTTTATATATCTCCTTGTTCCTTCCCTCTGGAGCTAGAGCCTGCTCCATTCCCAGGTTTGGGGCTCTGTCTGGCCTGATTTCTTCAGGATCTCGGAATGTTCCTGAAAGGGAAATGAGATTCCCAGAGGTTCCACAGGGACGCCCTAACCCAGTGACACACGACTGCTCCGGGAGGCATCCTCAGGCAGCAGCACCAGGGTCTATTATCTCCTATGATGTATGGCCTGGGGGCAGAGCTGAACCTGCCTGGGATGCTGAGCATATATTTTAGGGGGTTATTTATATTGGTTGGGGGGAGAGAAGGAAAGAGAATGTCTAAGAAGGGAATTTAAAAATTAGAATGTAAGTTCCTCAAGGTCAAGAACTTTTTTTCCCCTTCATTTTAGTTTTGTATCCCCATCACTTAGAACATTTGTTGTTACAAAGTATAAGTAATAGTGCTCTTTGGATTGAATGGTCTCACCACTATGTTACAGATGAGGAAACTGAGATTCAGGGAAGTTCAATGGCTTGCCCAAACTCATATCAGAGGATCTATTGAAGACAAGACCCTCCCTGAGACTGCACCTCCCCAGGTCTCTGGACTCCCAGGATACTGCTATTTTTCATTATACCACACTATCTCCCCTGTGTCCTGGACCCTCAGCATCCATGTGAACAAAGAATCGTGGATTTAGAGCTAGAGGGGACAGTAAAAGTCATCAAGTCCAATCTCCTGTTTTCACAGGTGAGGAAATTAAGGCCTAGAGGGGTTGTGATTTGCCCAAGGTCACATGTACAAAGTGTTCATGGTAGGATTCAGACTCACATCTTTCTGATTCCAAGGCCCTCATTAGGGTCACTATACCTGTTTTGATAGGACCACTGTATTCCCAGACTCTCCTCTCCACCTCCCTTGCCCAAAAAAAATCAGGGGTTAGGATAGTTTTTCCCTAAAAGGTAGCAAAGCTGACCATGGGACTTGATTGGCTGGAGGGGGAGGGGGGTGGCTGCTTCACAGGGCTTAAGTCTTCCTTTATGCAGCTCCCTGGTAGCATCTGGTTTTACTGACTTGGCTTCCTGGCCACCTAAGGGCATAAAAGGTTACAATCACATAGTGTCATGTCTCCTCAGACTTGGAATCTATTCAAAGACTGCAGCCCTGTTGACCAGATACATTTTCAAATGGAGAGAGGATCACACCCCTTGTTTAATATCCTTCCTATGTTTTGGCTAAGTAAGCCTCCTTTTGATAACTGAATAATTTATGAACGTCCTATTTTATCCCAACATTGGACCTGAACTAACAGGATGCCAGCCTGTATCAGGCCTTCCCTAATACCTCTATACCCTTTCTCTGAAAGAGGCTCCAGTGGATTGTGGCTTTGGAGCCATCGGACAGGTTTGGAACCTGAGCCTCAGGCCCGTACATAAAGAATTCTCTTCCCTCTGCTCTCCACTGACTGCATGTACCCTTCAGGTGCTGCACCCCCATCCCCACTCCCAACCCAACACAGCCAGGTGATAAGGAGCTTGGCATGTATGACTATCTTGTGTGTTGGCTGTGCCAGGGGCTCTGAGTGGCCTGACCAGAAGAGAGACCACAGACGTCCTCTGGTAACAACACATGGCTCTGGACAGCCCAAATTGCCACCACTTCCCTGATTCAGATGCAGTGGTCATGTCCAGGAATGATAATGACATAATGCTGTCCTGTTCTCCATGGATGGGGACCAAAACAGTGCCCACTTTAGACACTGCCAAGGCCATGGTTATCCAGATCCAATTGCCATCTTGCCCATATAGGATTCCACCCCCCAACACGGAGCCCCCTCTAATTTTGCTACCCTTCCCCTTCTTCCTCCCTGGCTCCCCCTCTATTCTACTTCCCCCTTCTTAGTCCTTACCCCACCACCCCTGCACACACACATATCCCTTACTGACTCACTCTTCAGCTCCTTCTTCTTTTCCAGGTTCTGAGGCTTTCCTCAGCCCCTCCAACTCTGACCTTCAGCCACAAGCTCGTGCAGGGTGCCTTCCACCACTCATCCCTAGGGATTGCCCAACTCTGGGCCAAGCCTCTCTGGAGCTATGCTAAATAGTATAAGCTGAAACACATGGGGCACTGGTAAATGCCAGGAGGCAGCCATGAAAGTTCCAAAGAAGAAATCAGGAAGGAATCAAGGAAAGGTCTTGGAAGGCCCTCACTGATTGGGAGCTGGATAATCTAGCATGAAGGGTGGGGAGAGGAGCAGGTCAAGTGACCCACAGGACCACTTTCCTAAGCACCGCCTGAACCAGCTTCGATTGGCAAGCTCCAGCAGCCCACTCACACTGCTCCAGGAACAATCCTCATTTGTAGCTAAAAAAAAGACAAAACTAATAAAAAAGATAGCCCCATGTGGTAGAAAGCTAGACAATGTCACTGTGTGAC
The DNA here is from genome assembly GCA_028646595.1 of Phalanger gymnotis. Lineage (NCBI taxonomy): Eukaryota > Metazoa > Chordata > Mammalia > Diprotodontia > Phalangeridae > Phalanger > Phalanger gymnotis. The sequence continues at coordinate 39,533,755 of CM053625.1, forward strand.
ATTGGGCAAATCATATTCCTTCACTGGGCCTTAGTCTCCTCCTATGCAAAACCAGCAGATTTGACAAAATGGCTTGCTCTTCACTCTTTTTGTGTGTCATGGACCCCCTTGGCACCTCCTCACCCCTGGTGAAGCTTCTCAGAATAATATGTTTAAATGCATAACAAAATACAGAAGATTCCAAAGGAAACAAATTATAGAAATAGTTATCAAGATATTTTTGAAAAGTTCATAAAAAGACTTCCTTCCTGTACTGGAAGATCTGTAGATTCTCTCCTAGTTCCAATATTTGAAATTGTAAAGTTCTCTCAAGAGCAAGCTCGATCAATATTATGTAACATAACATCTCTTCCAGCTTTGTCATGCTCTGTCCCAAGATCCCTTCTGGTTCTGACACTCTACATTCTAAGAGTTTTCCAGCTTATTATCTTTCTTCTAAAATCCGCCTGTTTTTTTTAAAATTTCCCTATGGGAGAGTGGGGGGAGATGCTATCATTCTTCCAGTCACCAGGTTCAGAACCTGGAAGTTGTCCTCAACTCCTCACTCTCATTTGACCTCCATGTCCAATCTGTGGCCAGATCATGTTGCTTCTACCTCTTGCATTGGTCTCCTTCTTTCTGCTCACATGGTCACCACCCTAGTTCAGGTCCTCATCACCTCTCACCTGGACCATTGCAATGGTCTCCTAATCAGCCTCTGTGCCTCAAGTCTCTCTGCCCTCCAATCTACCCTGCACACAACTGTCAAAGTGATTTTCCTAAAGTGCTGGTCTGACCATGGCGCTCCCCCACTCAAAAATTGCAGTAGCTCCCTATTGCTTTTAGAATCAAATTTAAACTCTTTTTGTCATTTAAAGACCCCTAAAACCTAGCCCCAACCTACTTTTCAAGCTTTATTATATATTAGCCCCATTCTGAAACTGTCGTTGTCGTTCAAATGTTTCCAACTCTTTGCGACTCCACTTGGGGTTGTCTTTGCCATTTCCTTCTCTAGCTCACATGGCAGATGAGGAACTGAGGCAAACAAGGTTAAGTGACTTGCCCAGGGTCACACAGTTAGTGTCTAAGGTAATATTAGAACTCATGAAGGTGAGTCTTCCTGACTCTGGGCCTGGCACTCCATCTACTGTGCCACCTAGCTGCCCTGAAACTCTATGGTTCATCTAAACTGGCTTCCTTCCTCATCCTCACACATGGCATCTCTGCCCCATCTCTGGGGCTTTCGCAGACTGTCTCCACCTCTGTCTTCGCCTCTGCTTCTTAGAATTTGTGGTTTTCTTCAAAACTCAGCTTAAGTGACACCTTCTCCATAAAGCTTTTCCTGATCTGCCCTACCCCACTACCCAACTGTTAGTGCCCTCCCTGAATTATCTTATATTTGTTTGGCTATATTTTGCATGTACTTGCATATGTATATGTTGTGTCTCCCAGTGAAACATAATATACTTGAAGGTAGGGACTGTTTCACATTTGTGTTTTGTGCTTCCAGCATCTAGCCCAGTGTTGACACACAGTAGGCACTTAATAAAAGCTTGTTGACTGATTTAAGTACAGACCTTCTATGCCTTAAGGTTTTTTTTTTCCTAGTTCTGACATTACGTGTTCTGAGATTGTGGTTCCTGGCTTTTTCAAGTAGGACAACCCCTTGTTGATGTCAAAAAAAATTTCACAGACCCCGACAGGATAGTATTTGTACTATGAGTATCCTTTGAGAAAGTATTTGTGTGCATATAGTCCCCTTGTAGAAATGACTACAGGTCCCCAGGGGCACATAGCTCATGGATTGGCCCCTTCCAGCTCTAATGTCCTATGTTGTAGGGCCCCTTCTAGCTTCAATACTATATGTTCTGAAATTCTGATAATTGTGCATTTTTATCATCTGTCTTTCTCACTTGTGTGAGAATTGTTTTATTTTACCTCAGAGCATCCCTATGAGGGAGGCAGGCTGGGAATTAGTGTCTCTATTTGATAGATGAGGAAACCAAGGTTCAGAGGATGGATGGGACCTGCCCAAGATTGCCTTGCAAGTTAGAGGCAAGACAAGGTTTAAACTCAGTTCTTCAGCCTCCTTGCCCACTGTTGGTAGAGTCCCGAGGGGAGCTGATGACTGATGATGACAAATAGCCAGTCAGCCAATCAATGGTATTGTGGGAGGAAAGGGGCGCCCAAGGGGCTCTGATGGAGAAGAGGTAGCGGGGTCTGTCTCTTTGAGGACTTAGTGTATGCAGGGCCTTGGAGATGTCACTATGTCCTCAGGAAGCAACATTCCTGAAAGCTAGGTGGCTCACTGGATAGGGCAGAGCGGCTAGAGTATAGGGCTGGAGTTAGGAAGACTCGAGTTCAAATGTGACATCAGACAGTTACAAGCTGTGTGACCCTGGGCAAATCACTTAACCTCTGCCTCAATTTCCTCATCTGTAAGATGGGAATGGTAATAGCACCTATTTCCCAGGCTCAAATGAGATAATATTTACAAAATAGCACAGTGCCCGGAACATAATAGGCACTTAATATATACTTCTTCTCTTCATTTCTCCACCCTTGCCCTTCCGCAGATGCCACAACAACCTTCAGGGCATGGCGCAGCAAGAAATAGCAAAGCCAAAGTATCCAGAGCACCTTGTTTAATATTAAAACCTTTCCCTTAAAAAAGAAACAAAAACATATGCAGATACGTAAAGTTGAGTGTGTAAAAATAGCATCTCAGTTGTTTAAATGTGAGTTATTGTGAGTCTTAAGTATACACCTGTAAGCTAGCAGTGAGGGTATCTTTGGTACCTTGGTGCCTTCCAGTTCCCTTCCCTCCCACCTGTGACTCCTTTCGTGTCTTAAACATAGGCCGGCAAGCAGTCGGGCTTCCCTCCAGGGGCTCAGGTGTAGAACTGAGAAGCTCAGGGTGGGTTTGCTCAGGGCTGTTCCCTGCCTAAGCATCTCTAGGGGCTCCTCTGGAAGACTGGTTTGGGTGGGGGGAACCTGGAAGGAGGAGGAGGGAGGGGGACTGCTATGTCCATGTGCCCATGTGCTGGCATATCCAGCCATATCAGCTACCTGTATCCTGCTCATCTACCCTGTCCCTGCCCTTACTCCCTAACCACTGTCTAATCTACACCCAGAGGGCAACTGTTGTGCCTTAGGCAGACCAGGCCCTTGCCTCCAGTCTGGTCAGTGGGGATCTGATCTGTTCTCTATTAGGGAAACTCTGGCTTTAAAAGTCCTCTTGGTCTAGGTTTAGTATGGGTGGAAGCAGGAGTTAGAGGGGGCACTGGGGAGCTGAGGGGGTAGGAAATAGAGTTCTCTGTGAGTCCAGGACAGGCAGTGCTGGGCTCAGCTCTGAGCTCAATGGTCCAGTCACTGCCCAATGGGCTGAGCCCTCCAGGTTGTCTCACAGTCAGATCCTTCACCGTTAATCATGAGGGCCAGGGAAACCCGAAACCACTTATCCCACCATTTCCACTATACTATGTGTATACAAGGTTGGTGGGAGAGAGGAAATGGGCAGATTGACCCTTGCCTCTGTGCTCATAGATTAAAAGCCAAACAATGGACAAAGCAGGCTCCCTTCAGGCTCCAACAACACACAATCCTTCCCCACTGAGCAGGTTAATGGAGGAGGGGAGGAAAGAGTCCAGTACAGGGCACTCAGATCGTCTTGAAATATACTTCCTAGCATAGACACAAACTTTCCAGTCCCAAGAGAAGCCTTAGCCAGGAGAGGACAGTGAGCAGGCTCACTCAAGAGTGGACTCGGGGAGGCAGGGAAGCAGGCAAAATCATGGTTTCCCCCAACCCCTAATTCCTGGTTCATGTTTTATCTCCTCGCTCTACATGGGCCTGGATGAAGCTAAACCACCCAGGGCATAGGACAGAGAGTGTCAAATGCTCTCAGGGGGTCAGATAAAAGGGAAGTCCCCCACCTTTTGTTTGTACGGTGTTAGGGCTTTCCAAGCTCAGGACCCTCAACTGGCCCAAGAGATGGGGAAACCAGAGTTTGCTCTGGGTGGATAAAGGAAGGTGTGGGATGTTAGGAAAAGCCACATAAGACAGTGGTTCCTAACTTCAGCCTCAAATGTAGCCTCTATTCCCTGTGAGCGGATGGAGACTATTGAGGACATCACCCAGTTACATGGACAAGAGAACTAGAGGCAGGTGAACAGGAGGCCACCTCACTGGATGGGAGGCTCTACCTCTGCCCAAGGACATGGGGCAGATGTGTGTAGGGGGATTATCCAGAATCATCTTGCATGAGAGTTGGAACAGTCCTCAGAGGTCATCTCTCATTTTATGGTGGAGGAAACTGAGGCACTAGGAAGCTAAATGACTTCCCCGAGGTAAACCAGGTAGTAAGCATCAGAGCTGGGTGCTGGCATCCCTATCTTGCTGCCCAGGCCCCAAGATTTTCCCAAGGTCCTAGTTGGGTGGAGGAGAAAGTAGCCTCATAAATTGGCTTTGCTAAGGACCCCTTAGCTCAGTGAGCTACTGGAGGGAATCCTCAAATCTGAGAGTTGGTAAGGACTTCAGAAGTCCAACCTCTCACTCCCTGCAGGGATCCTTTTTACAGCTTTTCTATTGGGTAGTCTTCCAGTCTATCCCCAATACCTCCAATGATCAGGAGATAAGGACCCCCTGAGGCAGCTTGCTCCATTGTGAGAGTGCTCTGATCATTAAGTTCTTCCTTGGATTGAACTCAGATCTTCTTTCCTGAACTTCCACCCATCAGTCTCGCTTTGGATCACCACCCCATGGTGATGGTGGAGGGCTGGGGTTGGGCCAGGATGGACTAGGGTCATCAGGCGAAAGAAGAGGAAACCCAAAATTGGGAAGACAGCCCCCCCCCTATAGACCCTCAGCCAAAGGAAAAATACAAAAGTAGTGGCCAGTCCAGCTGGCATGGGGGTGGGAGGGCTTGAGGGGAGGAGTTCAAGGTCGATTGTATATTTCTCATGTACTTTTCTTCTCTTCCAGGGAGAAGAGACTTCTGTGGGTGCTTATACAGCCAAGCCTTTGGGAAAGGTGAGATCCTGGAGATGACCTAATCCTTGGGAGCTGAGCAGGGGAGGATGCAGAATGTTTGTACTAGGATCCCATGTCCTTTGCCCCTCTCTCTTCCACCAGGGGTCAAAGTGTGGAGGGGTCAAAGGGTGGAAGCCTCCCCACAATTTTCTTCTCCTCAAAAGGCAGACACTCCCAATGCAGGCAGAGACCTCAGCCACCCAGTGACTCAGGCAGAAGGCACAGTTGTTAGAAGCCTGGTCAAGGCATGGCCACCACGTGGCTCCACTATTGGGTAAGTCTGAAAGCCAGAGGCGAGTGTGGTTTGGAGAGATAGGTTCCTCAGCCTGTGGATGCCCACACCTTCCTCTATATTCTAAGCATTGAGTAGTGTTCACCAATGTCCTTCCCCTGTTTCCCCAAAAGGATTAAAAATCCCCTAATTTGCCCAGGAAATCCCTGTCTCAGGCAGAGACTGGGAGTGGTTGAAATAGGAGGGTCAGGGGACCAGGCAGCCACATTCAATGCCGTAGTCTCTGCAAAATGCACTTTGTCTTAACCTCTTCCCAAGGGAAGACTCTTGGCTGGGAAAGAGCCCAGAGGATCCTTATTGAGGAAGACCAGTCCCTGCCACATTTGGGCTAGAAGTCTTCTATCCCATAATGAAAAGGGCAAGCCATCGCCTCCCCTCTTCATCCATGGGGTAGGCCAGCATTCATCTGGGAAAGAGAAATAGCGAGGAGAGTCCATAGAGTAGAGGCAGGCTTGGGGATGCCTGCTCTTCTGGGTGAGCCCAGCTACAGGAAGCTATCCTCCACCTCCTGGTGACCCAGGACTGGCCTGGGCTCTGGTTCTGGCTCCAGACGTGGCTCTGCCTTTGGCTCTGGCTCCCGCTCTGGCTCCTGTGGCTCAGGTTCCAGTTCTTCCTGCAGCTCCAGGGGGCTATCACAGGAGATGGTGGATGATGTGTTGGCTTCATTCAGGGTAGAGCTAGAAGGAAAGCCAGGTTAGTAAAAGACCAGTAGGGGAAAGTAGGGTGGCTATGGACTTGCCCTCCCCCCAAATTCTCCCACCTGTCAATATTCTTCCTGAAACCCGATGCCCACATGATACTCCAGATGGGATCCAATAAGAGCATCATCGCTTTTGTTTGGGACCTTTTGCTTTTCTTCAGGCAGGCTAAGATCATATTAGCTCTTTGGGGGTTCTACGTTTCCCTAGATGACTCATATTGAGTTTGATGTCCCTGTGAAACTCGGGTCTTTTTCATAGGAACCATTATCTAGACAAGCTTTTCTCATTCTAGAGCATAAGAAAGGATCATATGGTTGGGGGTGGGCTTTGAAGACCAGTTTGATTTGCTGCCTGATATCTGTTTCTTTCTGGTCCCCACCATCATTTTCTCTGTGTCCCCTTGCTCTCCCTAGACAGGACTCTGACCATAGTGGAAGCTCAGGATGGACACACTACAACGAGGCTAGAACTTCCCAGCTGCTGAGGAATGCTCAGCTTACCTGGCAAGGCTGTGGGAACTCTCCAGTGGGGCCACATCAGGTCCTTCGGGCTTAGGGTCCGGCAGGGGAATGATGTAATCGTTGTCCCCCTCGTTCTGCTGCACGGCTGTATAGAGGACAGAGCTGGTGTCGAGGGGACCCCTCGGGCCACCAAATGCAGGGAGCTGGGCTCGGGTACGCAGAATGGCTGGGTGGTCGCTCCTCAGAAATTCCTCATCTACTTGCTGGTACTTCTGCTCCCACGGGGAAAGAGAGAGTGAGGTGAGTGGGACAGCATTGGCTGAAGCTCGGACAAGCTATGCTCTGAGACCCTTTCTAGTCTCATTATGCTACCTGCTGTGATTCTAATAACTACATTTCAAATCATCACTGCTTCTCACCTGTGTCTCATTTTATTCAATTTCAGGGAGAGGGAAGGTACAGACCAGAGTCCAGTCGTACCCTTCCAGTACTCAATGAGATTAGGGTCTCCAAAATAGTCACAGTTGGGGACATATGACTTACATTCCTGCCCCCACTATGGTGGGGCCTCCCTCTCTGTGAAATGAAAGCAAAAGTCGGGGTGGAGACAGGAAGAGCTTTATTAATCCTTTAGCCTTGTTGGAGAGATTGGTCTGGCCCAAGCTGTTTCTCCATTGTACTGAACACTGGATCTTACACCCATTTTGCCTCCATCTACACAACCAGACGCAGGGGAAAAAGTCAGATTCTCTCAACTCTTTTCTAGAGACACAGAATCACAGGATGTCAAAGCCCAAAAGGACTTCTATCTATAACCTCTAGTCTAACTCTTCTTTCACAGAGGAGGAAAGAGAGATCTTGGGAGGGGAAGTAAATGTGTTAGTTCTCAAGGATGCAACCATAGGACATGAGGCTGTGGTGTATTTGGGGGTGCAGAGTGGGGGAGGCTGTCTTAGGCAGTGATACAAATAGGGAGGGATGAGCAAGCAATCGAGCCAGGGGCACCTCACCATGAGAGGGCACAGGAGCCCAGGAGTCCCTCCCCAGCTGCCCAGCAGATGATGGGGCTGAAGCCACAGTCTATCTCCTGACTGCCTTCCCAGCCTTCTCTCACCCCCTCCACATTATTCTCTTACACTTCCTTTTAAGTTCAAATCCAACTGGCTCATGGTCTCTTTCCGACTCTTGTCAAACTATCCTCCCTGCCTCACACATGTTCACTCTCTCCTCCACTTTAATTTTCATAATTCTTGTCTTTTTTTCTGCCTGATTCAGCTCCCAAAGCCTTCCCAATCCAATAAACATTTATTAAATGCCTACTATGTGCCAGACACTGTGGCGCTCCCAGTTGTTAATGTTCTTTCTCTTCTCAAATTGCCTTGTACTTAATTAGCTCTTATTTCATCCCCCACTAAATTCCTTGAGGGCAGAGATGTTGTTTTTTTAATCTTTGTATCATTGATGTCCAGAATATTGCCTTGCACATAGATGGCATTTTAATGAATACTGACCTGAACTGTACAATGAAGAAGAGGTGATAACATTTAGTTCAGGAGTCAGATTTGATGGTCGATAAGGACTTTAAGAACCCAGGGCAAAAATAGGTCTGGAGCTCCTCTCAGCTTTTTACATCTTTATATAAAGTTATAAAGCACAGCTTGGGTGTAAGAGCACCCTCTTCCAGTTGACCTTCCCTGGTTCCCCTTCTCTACATTCCCACCTCGAGATGAAAGTGCTTTCTCCTTCTTCTGACAGAATGAGTGACAAGGCCATTGGCCACAATTTACCTTCTTGTAGCCCTCCCCCAGGAGGCCCTCCATTAGAATGACCAGCTGAGAGAAGGAGGGTCGAATCTCGAATTTCTCCTCCCAGCACTTCTGCATGATTTCATAGCTGAGAGAGAAAGAAAGGAATTTGAGGGTCTGAGAATCTGCGTCTCCCCTTGGATCAAAAACTGGAGTTAGAAAGGGGTGGAGAAAGGGAGTTGGGGGTCCTGGGTTCCTTAGGTCACACTCACATCTCTTCTGAGGCATGGGTGGGCTTGGCCATGCGGTAGCCACGCTTGATGGCATTGTAGAACTGCTCATTCATAGGCAACTCTGGATAAGGGGTGCCACCTGCCAGGGATGCAAAGAATCACAGAATCATGGACTTGCAGGGCATCAGAGCTGGGAAATGCCTGAGAAGTATTCTAGTAGCACAGAATTGAGAGTTGTAAAGAACCTTAGTGATTACCTAGTACAACCCCTTTATTTTACAGATGGGAAAACTGACACCCAGAGAGATTAAGTGGTTTAACCAGGGTCACATGGGCAATAAATGCCAGGACAGTTGGAAATTGCAGAATAATAGATTCAGAGTAGGAGGGCATCTGGTCCAATCTGCAGGCACCAATACTGGAATATTCTCTATGATGTCCAGTCTTTGCTTGGATATTTCCAATGCTGGGTAGTTTAATATTTAAGGAGCTTCATTGTTGATCAGTTAGGAAGTTCTCCTTTACCCTCCCCTGAAATCACCTCCCCAGGACTTCCTCCCACTGGTTCTCATTCTGTCTTCTAGGGGTAACTACCAGCAAATCTAATCTCTTCCACACGACAGCTCTTTAGGTATTAGAAAACCAGAATCGTGTCCCATCAGAACCTTTTCTTCAGGCTAATGGAGTAGAAGGTACCCTCTTCTCTGGAACAGGTTAGGAAAAATCATGCCTCATAATTCTGGATATCTCTGCCGTAATATCCTGGACAAATGCGTCCCCTTCAGAAAGCAGGGGAAAGCTGGAGATATGGAAACAAGTATGCACTGGGGAACATGAGATGGGGATGAGGAAGCTCAGGACAGTCTCTGTCTCTGGAAAAAGGTCAGGGAGAACCAAGGCTAGAGTCAAAGGCAGGTCCTTTGCCCTTTTGGTAGGGGTATGGCAAAGGAAAAGTCACAGGGGATATTCCAGGGAAATGAGGGGCAGGCAGATCCCATACCCAGGGTGAAGATCTCCCACAGAAGGATTCCAAAGGACCACACATCGCTTAGGGTGGTGTACAGGCTGTTGAAGATGCTCTCTGGAGCCATCCACTTCAGGGGCAGGAAAGTCTAGGAGGCAACAAGAGATCTGGTTAATATGGAAGAGGCCTCTACCTACCCCACAAGTCTGTATTCTATCCAACAGAAGCCAGAGAGGCACTGATTTCATGGAGATCCTTCTTCATCTTCATTAAAAGGAAGGACAGCTCCTCACTCTCTAAGCCAGGAGCCTGGGAAAGAGGTGCCAAACATTTTCAGACAGAATCATCATAGTTCATAGAATCATACACCCAGAATGGACTCTCAGAAGTCATCTGGTTCAGTCTCCTCATTTTTCAAATGAGAAAACTGAGGTTCACAGAGGCAGACTGAGTCATTCTAGGTCGCACAAGTGACGCTGGTGGCAGAGTGAGATTCCAGCTTAGGTCTTTGGATTCCAAATCCAGAGCTCTTGTCCCTGTACCGTACTGCCTCCAACCCATGTGGAAAGTGACAGCTCCCACTCGTGATCACTCTTAGGTATGAAGACATTACTCAAGGCTGGACCACTCCAATCCTCAAGTCTCAGCTGATTCAGGGATTAAAAGGCCTTTGCTGGACTGAGGACCTGCCTTCGGTTTGAAGCCGACAATGAATCAGTGCCTGGAAGTTACAGTCTTTCCTCTCTCAGGCTACCAGGCAAATGACTAGATGCTATCTTGGGGACTCTTTTCTGAGCGTTCTAAAGTATGGAGAGACCTCCTTCCTTGGCAGTAGCCCTTTCTTGGTTTACAGGCTTAAAATTTCCCACCTTCCTCCTGGAACAGGTCATGGGACCCAGAACACCATCCCACAAAAGGCTGCCTGACAAAGACCTTTGGGGAATGCTTGACTGCCCTCATGTTTTGCATATGTCATGCACAGGTACATGTTGGCTCTCCTGATAGATTGGAAGCTCCCTGCTTTTGTATCCCCAGGACCTAGCACAGTGCCTGGCACATAGCACTTCATTAATGCTTGTTGATTGTTATTTCCAGTATTGACTTTCTAAGTGAGCTCTCCTTGAGACTATAAATGCTCAACCAATTCTGTACTCTAACTTTAGACTTGGGATAGCCTAGGAAATCCTTCTCTGCCCTTAGCCACCTCATAGAGGTATCCCTCAAGGGGATAAAAAGGGCTATTTTCAGGCCACATCCCAGCTTCAGCCTCCTTGTGGAGATGGCCACCATGGGAAGAAAAGTCAAAGGGCAATGAGTTTGATGTCAGGGATATGAATCTACTGTGCACCATTAAGATTTGAGCATGATGTGGGGGGTCAGAGCCTGACCTCTATTGTCACTGCACTCATAGAGCTGGCTAGAGGTCAGGGAGACTTGGGCTCAAATCCTGTTTTAGGCACTTACTAGCTGTGTGACCCTGAGGCACAGGGCTATCTGTGTGTATATAACCTCTCTCAGCCTCAATTTCCTAATCTATAATACATAATATAAAATGAGGCACCTACCTTCAGGTTTATAAATAGCAAATGAAATTTTGTCTCTATCTCTATCTATCTATCTATCTATCTATCTATCTATCTATCTATCTATCTATGTCTATCTATTCATCTATATATCTATCCATCTATATCTACATTTATATCTATCTCTATCTATAGATCTATCTGTCTCTCTCTATATATCTGTATCTCTATATCTACCTATCTTTCTCTATATCTATCTATATCTATCTCTATTTATCTCTACCTATCTCTATCCATCTATCTATATTTATCTATCCATCTACATATTTGTATCTAACTCTATCTCTACATCTCTATCTATCTCTACATCTATCTCTCTATCTCTCTACCTCTGTATCTATCTCTCTATCTCTATATGTATATATCTTTATGTCTATCTCTATATCTATTATCTATCTATCTCCATATCTATCTACCTCTATCTCTATATCTATCTATCTGTCTACATCTCTCTCTCTCTTTCTCTCTCTCTCTCTGTATATATATATATATGTATATATATATATATATATACACACACACATATATATCGATATTAATTTGGAAACTTTAAAGTGCCATAAAAGGTATTATTATTATTGTCATCGTTGTGTTTGTTGTTGTTGTTGTTATCATTATCACCCTTATCTTCCCCCACCCACCATGAGGTTTCCCTGAAACTGAGCTCCAGAAACCCAGATGTTGGTGGGAAGCAGATCCCCTTAAGCAACTCAGTGCTGAAATTAGCCTTTCCTGGAGGCTTGCAAAGGGCCGAGGTTTCATTTCCTGTTGGGAGAAAATGGTAAACCCCATCCTGAAGGCTGATAGGAAAAGCCCCAGGCTAGACATCTGGGGCTTGTGGTTCAAGATGGCAGCAGTGGTCAGGGGCTGAATTGGGGCAGGGTCCTGCCCTAGTCTTGCTCCTTGAGGGACCCCCAGAGAGGAAATCTGCCTTAGAGCATAGAAAGAACCATACATAGACCTGCTATTGACAAAACTGTGGCATGGATGGGGCTACTGACTGTTTAACTAAATCAAACATCTTTCTGGGCTGCCTCCATGCCACGTGGCACAGGGCAGTGAGTGGGCACATACCTGTATGCCCATTTGTGAGGAAAACAATTGATTGGAGAAAATTTTGTGTGCCTGTTATTGTACAGGATGCACTCTACATTGTCTAAGTGTTTTGTGGTGGTTGGAGAGGAGAGGGTAGCTCCCTGAGAGTGGTGAAGGGGGTGGGGGTGGGGGTGCACAGCTGCGAAGCATTTGCACCTGGGACAGAAGTGGAGCTTTTGCAAAGGTGAAAAACAAATTATGTTCTCCCCTCCTCCTTCCTCCTCCCCCAATCCCACCTTCCCCCAGATAACTAGCAAAGAGCATAAAGCATGTCCTCTCACATGTCAGTGAGGCGGCTGTGCTGGCAGAGTGTTGGGGCTTGGGCCCAGAGAAGAGCTCCCCTGGCTTGCTAGAGGAGGGAGGAAATTCAGTACCATCTACTTGATCGTTTCATCCTTTCCTGCTTTAACTACTGATACTGGTTCAGTTAGTGCTGAACTCTATTATTTTAAGTGCTGAAAGACAAGAAGTGCCATCAGAGCCTCTAAACTTTTCTGCCCTCTTACAAAGGCCTGATCACCTCACCTTAGGTAAGCTCTGGGGAGGTCCCAGAAAAGACATCAAATCGAAATTGAAAAGGAACAGAGAATTGGGTTAGAGTGGGTGAAGATTGAGGGGGGAATAAACCAGGTCTTTTAATCTCCTTTCCTTTCTTTCTCTATTCTTCCTTCCTTCCTTCCTTCCTTCCTTCCTTCCTTCCTTCCTTCCTTCCTTCCTTCCTTCCTTCCTTCCTTCCTTCCTTCCTTCCTTCCTTCCTTCCTTCCTTCCTTCCTTCCTTTCTTCCTTCCTTTCTTCCTTCCTTCCTTCCTTCTTTCCTTCCTCCTTTCTTCCTCCCTCCCTCTCTTCCTCCCTCCCTCTCTTCCTCCCTCCCTCCCTTCATCCTTCCTTCTTTCTTTCTTTCTTTCTTTCTTTCTTTCTTTCTTTCTTTCTTTCTTTCTTTCTTTCTTTCCTTCTGTCTTTCTGTCTTCCTTCCTTCTTTCCTTCCT
>CM053625.1:39547324-39563434 GCA_028646595.1 Phalanger gymnotis
AGGAAGGAAGGAAGGAAGGAAGGAAGGAAGGAAGGAAGGAAGGAAGGAAGGAAGGAAGGAAGGAAGGAAGGAAGGAATAATAACTTTTTTCAACACCTCCTTACTATGTGCCAGGCACTGTGCCAAGTGCTTTACACCGATGGTCTCTTTTCACCCTCACAACAACCCTGGGAGGAGGTGCTATTATTACTACTCCCATTTCACAGATGAGGAAGCTGAGGCAGAGGTTAAAATGACTTGCCCAGAGTGAAACAGCTAATGAGTATCTTAGGCAGGATTTGAACTCAGGTCTTCCTGAATCCAGGCCCAGTACTCTGTCCAATTAGCTGGCATTTAATCATATCACATTGCTAGCTTCATGTTTCCAATGAAAAGTTTCACATGTTTATGTCCTCTTTCCTCACACAGATCATAAGATGCTTCAGCATAAAGATTGTGGGTTTTACATCTCTTCTACCCAGCGTCTATGATGGATGCCTGAGCACAGAGTAGGTGCTTAATTTTGAATTGTTGATTGATTGGCGGACATCTCGTGGGATATCTCTCAGGGCAAGGGCAGAAAGGTTGTAATTCCCCCACTCTAGCAAAATGTAGGTTATAGGACCATAGGAGCTAGAGCTGGAAGGAGCCTCAGGAAGCACCCATTTTAACTCGCTCATTTGGCAGATAAAGTAATGGAGACTGAGACAGGTTCAAGGTCACATAGGTAAGAAATGTCTAAGACGGGATTCGAATCCAGATCCTTTGACTATGGAGAGAGTCCTCTTTTCACTCCTCCAGTTTTCTCTCCATGGGTTACTCGTTAAATGTCCAAGTGGACTCTGGGCAGCACCATGACCGGTGCCAATGGTCCTTAGGCTTCAAGGCCTTATTCTGCAGCTGATCTCTGTAAGCACCACATGATGATTCAGGGACAAAAAGAGGGGGTTAGGGTTTTAAAGTAATGATGATTGGCTGAGCTTTCTTGGGCATCTGGGTGTATGCAAGAGGGTGAGGGGGGCATGGATGGAGGCTAAGGAGGATGTTGAGGATGGATTCAGTGGCACGTCAAAAAATCATAGAATCATAGGCTCACAGATTAGAGCTGGAAGAGATCCCAGAGGCCACTGAGTCCAACTTCATCATTTTATAGATGAAGAAACTGAGACCCAGGGTGTTTAAAGTAACTTGCCCAAGATTCCAAAGCATTACTACTAAGCATTAGAGGTGGGATTTGAACTCAGCTAGGTGGCACAGTAATAAAACACCAGGCCTGAAATTGGGAAGACTCATCTTCGTGAGTTCAAATCTGGCCTGAGATACATACTACCTGCATGACCCTGGGCAAGTCATTTGACTCTGTTTGCCTCAGTTTTCTCATCTGTAAAATGAGCTAGAGAAGGAAATAGCAAACAACTTCAGAATCTTTGCCAAGAAAATCCCAAATGGAGTCATGAAGAGTCAGACACAACTGAACGACAATATATAATATTCTATAATAATATAAGTAATAACTCAGGATTCTAGGAAGAAGGCTTCCTGCTTACTAGAAGACATATCCTCACTGGTTTTTCATCCTGAGTCAACAGAATACAAGCTAATTGAAGGGAGGAGCAGGTTTTCTTTTCTTTGTAACCTCAGTGCGCCGTACAGCATCCGGCACGTAGTCAACACTCGAGAAATGCTTGTTGATTGACTGACAAGAGTATATAAAACATTTTCTCTGTTTTAAAGCCCTATGTAAACGTCACTTATTAGGATCTCTTTCCCAGCCCCAGTCCACAATACATACGTTCTTGGAAGCCAGGAACTCCATGCCGTTGGCCACCTGGTAACTGAAGCCCACAAGGTCCATGTAGCTGAGGATAGGGGACTCGTTGATCAGGGTTGTCCTGTAGGATCTCTCAGGAACTGGAGGGTAAAGGAAGTGAGAGGGATGGATGTTGTGTATGATGGCTTTCATTACAAAGCTGCTCAAATGTGTTCTAGCATTCAGATCATATAGAGCTGACTTCATCTCCCCCTAGTGTCTCTCCAAGGGAAAGACAAAGAATCCTGCATCTAGTAGGGACCATGAAGGGACAGAGAATCTATTTCCCTGACTTAAGATAAAACTACATTTCAACTCCCTTGGCCGTTGGAATTGACCTTTCAAAACTCTTACAAAAAAAAGATTCTGTCTTCACTTTTGGTACCCATCCTAGAATCCAGCTACCTGAAATGCCAGGAAGTTCTTGCTGATGACCATAATAAATGTCACTTCAGCCTGAACTTACCATCGGTTTCCCAGGAGCCCCAGTGCCACCCTTGCTTTATCCTTTAGTCTCTCTTTGCTCTCACCTCGGCACCGGATTCTTCACCCAAAGAAGCTAGAAGTTCCCTCCGCATCCCCACTTCCCCTGTACCAGTAGGCTTTAGATTTCTCCTTCTTTACCTACCAGAGGGTGCGTAGCTATCATAGGGTGAGCTGTAGTTGGAGGATTCAATATCCACATACATGATCTCTCCCTTCATGCCCAGCATTGGTACATAGTCCACACAGTCATCCTTCCTCATGTCCATGTAGCCTCCATCACTCTCCCCTGATAGCGATGTTTGTCTGGGGGCCGGCAGACACGTAGACAGACCAATGATTCCAAAGAATGGAAATTAGACTTGGGCCATTTGATCGCTGAGGACCTGTCTAGCTCTCACATTCTACATTCCATTGCTTCAAGCTCCCTCCAGCCCTGGCATTTTATTTCTAAGCTCATTTTCAATTTCAGCATTTTTTTTTTTGTTCTAAGATCTTTTTCAGCTCTGGTGTTCTATGTTCAAATGCTCTGGCATTCTATGTTCTGTGTTCTAAGGTCTCTTCTAGCTCCAACATTCCATGTTCTATGTTCTAAATAACTTCCCCACTCTGACATTCTGCCTTCTATGACCTTATCCACGTAATAGTTTATCTTGTCCAGGGTTGAGCACTGTGGTGCCCATCCCACAGAAACCCTTCCTGAATATATATTGCATTATGATAGATTATTGGGGGGGGTAGTGACACACTAGAGTTAGAAATGCTTGGCACAGGCAGATCATCCCAGGATCAGTGCTATTACAGGCCAAATTCCTACATTGCTGTTCCTCTATGCCCCCGCCCTGCCTGGGGGTCTAAGTTCAGGACTCAGGGCTAGGTGGATAAGAAGCATATCAAGAGAAGAGACAGTGTACTTTCTAATGGATGGGTTCTCACTGTGTTCCCTTTGGCCAAAGGTATTGAAAGTGACTTCTTACCCCGGAAGCAGGATATTGGCGGGGGGTAAAAATAGGGATAGCATTCCCTGACAAACTAACAGCATCTTAGAACCTTAGGGTTCAGAGAGACATCAGAGCATTTCTAGTCCAATCCGCTTTACAGGGCAAAAACCAATACCTTTTCCAACAAGAGTTAACCAGCCATTGCTTGTTTATCTCCAGTGATGAAGAACTTGCTATCACCCCAAACAACTCTTTTGTCTTTTGGAAAGCTCTGGTTATCAGAGCATATTGGAGCTGGACAGAATCTTAGAAATCACCTGGTGTGATTCTTAATTCTAGACAAACTTCCTAACTTTTAGGAAATTTGACCTATTGAACTGAAATCCACCTCCCTATAATTTCCATTCACTGGCTCTGCTTCTGCTCAGTGGGACCAAATGGAATAAGCCAAGTCCCTCTTTCAATGGAGAGCACAACAGACATGGTTACTATGCTTCTTCTTAAAGATAAACATTCCAGTCCCCTTAACCTTTGCTCATGGACTTCAGACCTTTCACAATCCTGGTCCTCTCCTTCCTCTTATTATCACAATGCTCCAGGAAAGGTCTGATAAGGACAAGGATGAGAGAAAAGGAGCTATAGTGGTTTCTATGTTCCATACTCATTGAATTTAGACCAGACCCCTCCACCACCATCTCTGACGACACCCATGCTGACCATAAATAATTCAGCCTTTCTCAACCTCAATCATATCCCACCCTGACCACCACGGGCCACAACCCCACCTGACTAAAGCCCTAGTCACACCATACCCTGATCCCACCCTGGGTCTGGGAGGGAGGGGTCAATGTGGGGGCAGATTAGGGGCCAGAGGAAAGGAGAGGAGGACAAAAGAAAGTGGGGAAATTTGGGAGTTGGGAGAGTAGAGTTTCATCTTTCAT
Organism: Phalanger gymnotis; assembly: GCA_028646595.1. Lineage (NCBI taxonomy): Eukaryota > Metazoa > Chordata > Mammalia > Diprotodontia > Phalangeridae > Phalanger > Phalanger gymnotis. The sequence goes on from CM053625.1 coordinate 39,551,479, forward strand.
GCACAGAGCAAGGGCGACAGGATCTAAGCTGATAGAAGAGGGGTGGTGGTGGTGGATAAAATGGGAAGGAAGCCAACCTCCCTTGAGGGTAGGGATGTGCAGTATATGCATCACCTGTGCAATTGATGATCAGGATGGTTCAGGACCTCTGAGGACTGGTAAGGCCCTCCTTTCTCAGGGTTATGCTGCAGGAATGTGTGCTTGGTTCGATGTAGGTAGTCCACTAGGTCTCCATAACGACAGTACTCTGTGATGATGTAGATGGGGCCTGGGGGAGATAGGAGTTTGTGCGTGTGTGTTTGTGTTCACGAATATGTGAATGTGTGTGTGTTCATGGATGTGTATGTATTTGCATGAATGTATGTGCATGTACGCACATATGTGTAAGAGTATGTTCATAAGTGTGTGTGTATTTGTGAGTGTGGGCATGTGCATGAGTGTGTGTGAGTGTGTATGTGTGTATGTCAATGTATATGTATGTGCACATGCATGTACATGAGTATATGTGTGTGAGAGTGTGTGTTTGTGAATATGTAGGTGTAGATGAAGGATTAAAAAAGGGTTTGGGGGCACTCCACCATAGGTCTCCACTCCTTTAGGTAAAAATATAGAGTTTCTTCCTCCAAAAAGTTATTCTTAATTATTTTACCCTTTCTCTAACCCACCAACAGCAGACTCAGTCATTTCTCCTCCCCATTGGGTCTGTCTCTAGGGGTCCAGGCCACTACTTTCCCTTCTTGCTTTCCACTCCAGGCAATATCCCTGGGCATGAATTCCAAAACCCCTAGAACTGGCACTGCTTCTCAGGACACAACTGCATAAGGTGTGTGTGTGTGTGTGTGTGTGTAGGAGGGGAACTCAGGTAGTCTTAAACAAAGTGTGTGGGAAGGGGAGGGGAAGCTAAGAAGTGACATGGTATATTAGACTGGGCACTGTACTTGAAGTCTAAAGAATCTGGGTTCAAATCCTATCCACTTATTAGCTGTGTATCCTTAGGCAAATCACTTAACCACTTTGTGCCTCAGTTTTCTCATCTGTAAAATGAGGGAGTTGGACCCGACAGGTTCTAAGGTTGCATCAAGCTCTAATCTGTGAGCCTCTTTTACTGACATAACTCAGGACAGGAATTTTGGCTATGGGACAGCCAAAGCCCAGATGGGCTGGGAAAACCCTTATGAGGGCAGGCTAAGGTTAGGGTTCTGGGCAGACCACTGTTAGTATTGATGATTTCTGGGATGGTATTCCTTAGGGGCACATTTAAGACTCTAGTCAGGGCTTAATGTGATCCTCTGAATTTGGTTCTTTCAGTCTGCCAGGGAATACCCTAGGACCTCTGGCCTGTGTGGCGGGGCACCCTTACCTCCTTTGGTGCATGCTCCCAGCAGGTTAACAATGTTCAGGTGGGGCCCTAGATGGCTCATGATCTTCAGTTCCGACATGAGGGCCTGCTTCTCACTGCTCCGGGCAGTGGCTGAGACAAGAAGTTTGAGGGGAGGGAGGAGAAGAACAAAATAGCTAAGACCTCGGCGTTAGGGCCCTTTCAGAGAAAGGGCTCCAGAAAAACAAATTGAACCCACAACACATTAGGTAAAAATTTAAGGTTTCTTCCTCCTTCTCAACTATTCTCAACCCTTTCCCTAACCCACCACCAGTAGACTCAGTCTGTTTCTCCTCCCCACTGGGACTGTCCCTAGGGGTCCAGGCCACTACTATCCCTTCTTGCTTTCCACTCCAGGCAATATCCCTGTAACAAAACAAGAAACCATTAAATGATTTGTGGATTTCCAAGGTGTAAATGCTCACATTAAAAATTTAACAATCAGCTCCTGTGAGTGGGTTTGAGCTACCTGCCCCCCCAATCTCCCCATTCCCAGAGAAAGCTTCTTCCTAGCCCCACACCTAGCATGACTGGAAACAACAGTCCCCAGAAAGGACTTAGTACATCAGATCTCCTGCCTCTCCCAGAGCCATGGTGGGTGGGGGTTGGAGGTGGGGTGCTTCCCTGCACAAGAGAGAGCATCCTAAACCTGCTTTTCCCAGGCCACTAGCAAGAAAGGGGGAGTAAGAGGGGTGGGTCTAGAATGGGAAGGGGTTCCTGCAAGAAAGTGAGGAAGAACAATAGGACCAGTAGGTGAGAGGGATAGGGTGGGGAAGTAGATGAAAAGAGAACATCAGCATAAAGGAAAGGGAGAAGGGAAAGATTGAGGAGGCTAAAGGAAAAGGGAGAGGGAGAAACTCACATTTCAGCATCTTCACAGCCACCTTCATTGTGGCCTGGGAGTGGCTCAGTCCATGGGCTGTGGCCTCCACTACTTGCCCAAAGGCCCCAGAACCGAGTGTGCGACCTGTAAGGGAGACAAGAGGATATTGCCTCAATTCGTCCCAAGACTGGTTGATTGTGCGGAGATTATTATTCACACCCCAATCAATGAAACCCATGGCCCCTCCACAAAATCCCTTGTTTCCATCCCAATTCTGATCCTGGACAAAGTAAGATACAGTCTTAGCACTTAATGGAAGAGCCTGCCTTAGGCCTTAGGAGCATAGGTTTAGGGCTGGTTTAGAGTCTACCTCCCTCATTTTACAGATAAAAGAACTAAGACCCAGAGAGTTTGTTAAGTGAATTGCCTAAGGTCGCACAGCTAGGTGAGTTGGATTCCAAATCCAGAGCTCTCCCCATTTTGTCATGCCACTACCCATCTCATAGATCTCCTTGACTCAGAAAAGATGCTGGAGGTCATCTCCAAGAAAGCTGTCAGTCACTGAATGTGTATGCATTGGGTCCTAAAGCTCACAGTAACTCTTCTGAAGATCCCAGGGCCAGAACAGACCCCAAGAGACTCACCCCCATCTATCTCCTTGACTCTAGAGAGAATTCACCCAACCTCAGTTTAAAAATTTCTATAGGAAAAGAATCCACCAACTTCTCAAGCACTCATTCCAAGGGTGGCCTGGTGGAGTGGGTAGAGTGCTGGACTAAGGGTCAGGAAGGCCTAGACTTGAACCCCAGCTCAGACACTAGCTGTGCGACTCTAGGCAAGTCACTTTACTCTCTGGGTCTCAGTTTCTTCATCTACAAAATTAGGGAGTTGGATTCAACGACCTTTCTAAGGTCCCTTCTGATTCTAAATCGGAATCCTATGATCCAGGCCTGATATTCCAAGGCCTTGGAGGTATCTCTGTCTGTCCATATGGCATTAATCCATTTTAACCAAAAGGGGATTATTGGTGGGAAGAAATGTCCAGTGTAGACCTGGACTCCATCATTATGTTAGCGTGTAACTCAATAAATGGATGATATTCCCATCAGTACCAGTAACTTTGGGATAAATAATTTGGCTTTCACTTCCACGACTGAGGGGTCTTAAGGCCCCAACCCCATATGTTCCTGAGCCCCTGCTTGCTAGAAAGCCTGAGGTCATAGTTTCAGCCCATTTCATTCAAAGCCAGCAGAGGGCATCCTAACACAATCTGCCAGAGATGGGTTCACCCCAGTTGCCTAATCCTGACTCATTCCTTGGGGTGGGGAACATGAAGGGGAAAAAAGGAGGTGGAATGAGCCGATGTGTTGATGGCAGAATTGGGCTGGGTCAGCTTGGAAGGCTGTCCCTTCACATCTGTTGACACACCCTACCCCAAACCCAGTTCCTAGCCAAACACTTTAAGGGCTTTAAGGAAATTCATAGGATTTTGAGTTGGAAAGATCCTCAGAGATCATTTGACCCCAAACTAATTTTTACAAATGAGAAAACTGGCTCAGAAACATTTAACAAATTGCCTCATGTCACACGGATCTTATAAGTACAAAGCCCAGGTTTGAACTTGGGCCTTCTGATTCCAAATTCAGTGCTCACCACACTATCCCACACTGTTGCCACAAGCATGGAAAAACGTCCCTCCTCCAGTCCACCACTCATCAGCTCTCCTCTCCTATAGGTCTCAGCTTTAAGCCTGGAGTTAGAAACTCTGAGTTCAAATCCCAACTCAAATACTAAAGGTCGAAGTTGGGTATTAAACTCTTAAATCACCAGTTTCTTCATCTGCAAAAACAGTACTCATCTCCCAGGGATGTTGCAAAGATAGGGTCTTATAAACAAACCTTAAAGCCCTGTATTAACTATGTGATATGGGAAATATGAGCTAATGCTATTATTTTGTGCCAGATAAATATTATTATGTTTTTAAGGCCTATGCACTTGGTCCACAATTTTATTTATATTCTAAATTTCTTTAGTTTGTGTTGCTATTTTCAGCTTTACATTCTTCAATAAACCTTGCGATACCTACTTAACAGCAGGATGGATATAGGTTTTTAAATCTAATCCCTCCTGGGAGTATTGTTTTTGTTGGTTAGTTGTTTTTATTGTTGTTTGGTCCAGATCTATGTTTAGAATAGAGTTTCTTTCTTTCTATCTGTCTGTCTGTCTATCTATCCATCCATCCATCCGTTTATGCATCTATATATCTATATATCTCTATATCTATCAGCTATCTGTCTATCCATCTCTCTCTCTCTCTCTCTGTGTGTGTGTATGTGTCTCTATCTCATAGTAGGAAGGAAGGAAATAAGCATTTATTAAATGCCTACCATGTGCTTTACAAATATTATCTCATTTGATAATAGAGTGCCAGACTAATTCTTGGATTCAAATCTGTCCTCTGGCACTTATTAGTTGTGTGGCCATGGAAGAGCAAGTTATATAACCTTTCTGATCCTCAGTTTCCTCATCTGTAAAATAGGGATAACAAATACTTATTGTACTTGGCAGGGTTTTATTGAGGCTCCAATGAAATAACGCACGCAAAGCACTCTGCTAACATTAAAGTGCCATACACATGCCTGTTATTATTGTTATTAATTGTTGTTATTAATGCTGCTTTCATCAAGGATCCCCAAGTCACTGGTATGGGTACTCCCTCTACCAACACAGGCCCCAAGCCCTAAATGCCTTGGTAGGCAAACTTCAAGAGGTGCCATGGCTGAAAAAAACTATCAGCCAGAAACCTGTCTTTTCACAGTCAGTTGGGCTGGGCCTTTTCTTGACCTTCTCAGCTTCGTGGGACCAGCTAGAACTTATGCTCCAAGTGCACAGGGTCCCCAACCCACCATAATAAGGCATGGAGCAAGACAATGGATTGAGGCAGGAGAAAAGGCCTCAGAGGCCACCTCATTTGACCTCCTCATCTTACAGAGGAGGACACCGAGTCCTAAGAGAGACTAATGACTTGCCCACAGTCACAGAAGTTGTGTCCAAGGCAGACACAGGAGCCTCTGATTCCATAGACTCCTTTCTAGTTTGGATCTTGGATAACAGTCTCATAGGTAAACAGGTAGAAGAGGACTCAGGGGCTATGTAGGCCAAAACTGTCATTTTACAGATGAGACAACTGAGGCTCAGAGAGAGAAAGAGATTTATCTCAGAGATTTCAAATGTCAGAGGTGGGCTTTGAATCTAGGGCCTCTAATCCCAAAACTTGTTTTCTTTCCACTGTATAGGACTTCAGAGATGAATATAATAATGCTAAAACCAATAATAATATCACCCATCCTTCAAACCCCAGAACCATCCTAGATCTGTCTGTCTTCCTTGGCAGCTATGCGGTTCGGTAGATAGAGCCCTGGCCCTGGAATCTGGAGGACCCGAGTTCAAATGTGGCATCAGACACTTACTAGCTGTGTGGCCCTGGGATAATCGCTTTATCTGTCTGCCCTAGTTCCTCATTTGCAAGGTAGAGATAATAACAGCGCTTACCTTGCAGAGTTGTTGTGAGGATAAAATGATATAATATTTGCAAAATGATTAGCCTAATGCCTGGCATGTAGTAGGTGCCATATAAATGCTTATTCCTTTCCTTCAGTGAGGATAGCATTTAAGTGCTATCATAATATGGGGGATCGTGATGAATATGATTTTGTATGAGCTCAAGTAGCAGGAAGACTCACAAGATGACATTTCCAGGAATAATTTTCAAGTCCTAAATTTGGGTTCGGGAACAGGATGAGGTAGGTGTGGGTGGAGAAGGGTCGTGTGAAAATAACCCTGGGGGCTTTAGTGGATGACATGCTCAGTGAGTCAGCAGTCACAAAGCACATCAACGCGGATAGAAATGGTGCCCTGAACAAGGATGATCATTCTACTGCATGCTCTCCTGCTCAGACCGCTTCTGTTCATTGCTGGCTGTGACCCTTTAGGGAAGACCCTTTGAGCAAGTAGGAGAATGTCCAGAGGTGGGAAACGCAAACAGTGAGAGGACTGGAATTCCTCCCCTAGGTAGTTGGGTGCTCCTTTGGTTTAGGGATGTTTTCACTTATTCTATTTGTATCCCTAGTTCCTGGCATACATTTGGTGCTTAATAAATGTTGATCGATTCACTGACCCATTTGTTGACTGAAGGAACTAGGGGTGTTTAATCTGAAAAAGAGAAGTCATGGGGGTTAGGGGAGAGGGGAGACACACAATGGTTGTCTTCAAGTATGTGAGGGACTGTGATGTCCCTGTGGGAAGCGGATTGGCTTTGTCTGCTTAGGCCCAGCAGGCATAACTAGGAACAATGGGTTGATGTATAGAGGCAGTTTTTGGCTCACTATAAGAAAAAACTTCATTATTCATTGGAACTATCTTTGAATGCAGCCTTGGGAGGTAGTGAGAGTCTCTCCATTGTAGGTCTTCAAGGGGAGGATGGGCAGCCACTTGGTGAGTGGTGGTCAAGAGGATTTGTATTCAGTTATAGGTTGGACTAGAAGATCCCCTTCAATTCTGAACTTCTGTGGCATCAGTGGGTTATATTAGCTTCAACCCCACTTTACTCCTTTTCTTTGAATGTCTGTTCCCTGAAGGTAGAGACTGTGACTCCACCCTTGCCTTCATCTCCTAACCTCAGTCGGTCCTGACCTTGTTAACTTCAAATCTCTATTAAGTCAGACCTCCACCTCCACCTGCCACCATTCTAGTCCAATGCCTCATCACTACTTACCCATTATATTTTTATAGCCTTGTGACCTGTCTTCTCAGCCTCTAGTCTCCTCCCCTTTAATCTGTCCTGCATACCCAACCACGTAAACTTTCCTAAAACATATCTGAAGGGCAGCTATGTAGTGCAGTAGATAGGGCATGAGCCCTAGAGTCAGGAGGACCAGAGTTCAAATTTGACCTCAGCCACTTACCAACCGTGTGACCCTAGGTAAGTCACTTAACCCTGCTTGCCTCAAAAAAAAAATAACACATCTGTAAGTGAAGAACTACTTTTCTCAATCATCTTGAGTGGTTCTTTGATGCTCATACCATGAAGTTCTTTAAGACCCTTCACAATATGATCTTACTTTATATACCTAGTCTACTTCTAACTGTCCACCCAACAAAAATGAGTCACACTGGTCTCCTCATTGTCTCTCACAATGTCCTCTCAGCCTCACTTCCCTTCCTTTGCTTATTTCTATTGTTTCCCTTCCACCCATCCTTCAAGGCCCATGTAAGCCTTACTTCATTCCTTGTTCTATTCTACACTGGCCCCGCTCTGACCTCCTGGTACAATTAGAGCAGATCCCACCTAATTTAACATCTGATCCTTGGGTTAAGGATCTTTGGGCACATGTTAGTCCTGTCTTCCCATCGAAGTGGTAAGTTTCCTGAGGATGTTGTCTGGGTCTCCTCCTCGTATTGCTGGCTCTCCCACCTCCCAGGGGTGGACCCAGAGAAGGGGCTCAGGACAGAGGAGCAGGGTCTTTCTGTTCCCCTCCCGGGAAAAGAAACTGGATCACTGACCGAGCACAAGTCGCTCTCGGGGCAGTTCCCAGCTGGAGTCATAGGGCAGCTGCATGGGATCCACATAGATGTATTCATGCCCATCAGAGCTGACAGATTCAATCACCTTCCAGCGGATCTCGTAGCGGGGTTTCTGGGAAAGAGGGGAACAGCAATTGTAGGATCATGGAAGTTGGTCCAGGGCTCAACCTACTCTAGGAGGAGAGGGTCCAGGTGCCAAGGAGATCCTGATGCTTCCTTCCCAGGAAACAGCAACCATGGGACAAGTGCTGAGAGGTTCAATAAGGACTTGACAGGCCAGAAGACAGATCTCTGCCGGTCCAATCTGTGTGCCTTAGAGGCACTCCTGGACACTGGGGGTAGCTTCCCACTAGACTGTGGAAGCTGTAGCTGTGGCCCATCTTGATTTAATATAGATATTTAATATAAATATATTTATATCAATATATAATATATTAATATTTAATCAATATTTAATATAAACTTGGTATGTATATGGCTTTGGAATCAAGAATTTAAGTGTATTTGCTATTTTATATGATTATATATGTATAGGTTATATCAGATTGCTTTCTGTCTCAAGGAGAGGGAAGGAGGGTTAGAATTTGGAACTCAGAACTTAAAAAAAAGTTTAAAATTTCTTTTTACATGTTATTGGGAGAAATTAAATGTTATTTTTTAAAAAAAAAATTCAATCAGCTTTGGGATTAAAAAAAGAATTTAAGCATATTTGGGGAAAAGCCCATGGTAGGGTTAAGGCCTGAGTAGCCCTGAAGGGTCTCAGGCCAGGTCCACCTGGGAGAAAGTCTATGGCATCTACTTACCTTCTGCCACAGAATGACAAGGATGATCATGGAGATGATTGTGAGGACCACTAAGGCCAGGATGGCTGAGATCACAACTACCTTGAAGGGCAGGGCTGGAAGCAGAGAACAGGAAACTCATCCTCATATCAGGCCATCACCAAGCACAAGGGTAAGCAAGAGAATTCTGAGAAGTCTCTTCCAGCCACCTTAGCTCTTCCCACTTCTATTCTGGCCTTCTTTACCCTGTCCAACATCATCTGAGTCTGCCAAAGAAGAGATACTTTGCCTCTCCAAGTGTGGGGCCCACCCCACTGCCATCCCTCCTTCCCATCCAGTCAATCCTACCATAAATGCCAAAAAAATCTAACAAACAAGCAAAAAAAATCTTCACAAGGGCTTTTAGTCCCCTGGGGATCTCAGGTTAAACCTTCAGCTTCTGCTTTCCAGTGCCCAATCCTGGGTCTTCCCGCATCAAAGTCAGACCCTTAGCTTCCTCTCCCCAATATCTCCCCAGAGCCTTTAGCTTCCTCTCCGCAATTCAATTCAATTCAAATCAGTTCAGTTCAATTAAACAAATGTTTATTAAGTAGCTAAAATGTGCAGGACCCTGTATTTGGCACTGAGGATACAAAAATGAAAGGGAAAAAAAGGCAGTTCCTGACATCCAGGAGTTTACAATCTAATAAGGGGGTTAAAATGTCCATGAATGATATATTCATGGAAGAGTGAAGCAAATACAAAGGGAAGGTGCAGGCAAACTGCCACAAAAAAATTTAAAGAGGGAAAGATCATCTTCCTATGGAGGGGAAGGGGAGGTAAAGTCTGGGCTGGGAAATCAGGAGAAGGTTGTATATATGACCTACAAGGGAAGGATTTTAACAGACAAAAGTGCTGGAGAAGCCTATTCTAGCTGTGAGGCAGCTAGGTGGCACTGGACAGAGGGCCAGGCCTGAATTGAGAAGACTTCTCTTCCCGAGTTCAAATCCGATCTCAGACACTTATTAGTTGTGTGACCCTGGAAAAGTCACTTAGCCCTGTTTGCCTCACTTTTGTCATTTGTAAAATGAGCTGGAGAAGGAAATGACAAACCACTCCAGTGTCTTTGCCAAGAAAACCCCAAATGGGGTAACAAAGAGTCAGACATGACTGAAAAATTACTCAACAACAACAAAATTCCAGGCATGGGGATGATTTGAGCAAAGGCAGGAGTAGCGATAAGAAAGAATAAGATGGGGGTGTGTCTACAAAGGATTATATAAAATATGTGAAAGGAAATAATATGAGATAAGGATAAAAGGTAAGTTGGACTCAGAATGCTGAGGGCTTTGAATGCCAGGATAAGGAATTTAACCTTTGTTCAGTAGGTCATAGGTAGTTGGGAGCCACTTGAGGAGAAGAAGAGAGATATTATGAGAGTGGAGAGTTTGGAAGATTATGTGAGCAGGGGTGTGAATAGTGAATTAGAAAAAAGAAAAATGGGAGGCAGGAAAACCCTTGGAGGCAGCACGGTACAAAGGAAAGGGCACTGACTCTGGAGTCAAAGGTCCTGTGTTCAATTCCTGCCTCTGAAACTTCTGCCTATGTGACCTTAGGAGAGTCACAACCTCCCCCACCTCCCCCGCAGTCTTCCATTTCCCCAGTTGTAGAGCGAGGGGATTGGTAGATGGCTTCTGAAGTTGCGTCCAGCTCTAGATCCATCTAGAAGACTATTGTAATCAATCTAGGGAGGGCCGAAACTAAGGCAGCAGAGTGAAATATCAACAGGACCCTAGCAACGAATTGGGGAAGAACCAAAAATATACTGTGATGTTTTGAGTCTGGGGTTCTGGGATAGGAATAGTTATAAAGAAGGAAGACATTGGGAAGATGGCGGTGCTCTTAAAATGTATAGGGGATCTGGTCTCAGACACTTGCTGGCTATGTGACACTGGGCAGTCACTGGGTCTGTCTACCTCAGTTTCCTCATCTGTAAAATGGGGATAATAATAGCACCTGTGTCCTAAGGTTGTTGTGGGGATCAGATAAGATAATATTTGTAAAATGCTTAGCAGACCTTAAAAGCACTACGTGCATGCTGGTTGTCGTTGTTGTGTTTTGGGGAGGTGATGGTGAATTCATGGCTGGACAATGGCTAATTCTGAACACAGCAAGTTTGAAGTGGGACATACAGCTGAAGGCATTGAGCCAGCAGCTGTAGGGATGGGACTAGAGCCCCGGGAGAGAGAAGGGCTAGAAATGTGGATTTGGGAGCCACCTGTCTAGAGTTGGTAAGTGAAGCCTTTAGAATATGATGCTGTTAAAGGAGAAAAGATAGAGAGAGAAGACAAGCACAGAGCCTTTGGGGGACTTCTATGTTGAAGGGTCCATTAAAAGAACCAGAAAAAGACATGACAGAGAGGCACAAGGAGAACTTTGTGAGTATATCAGAGAAGCTGGTGACCCCATTTGGGGTTTTCTTGGCAAAGATACTGGAGTGGTTTGCCATTTCTTTCTTCAGCTCATCTTACAGATGAGGAAACTGAGGTTAAAAGAGTTAAATGACTTGCCCAGAGTCACACAGCTAGTAAGTATCTGAGGCCAGTTTTGAACTCAGGAAGATGAGTCTTCCTGACTTCAGGCCTAGTATTCTGTCCACTGTGCCACCTAGCTGCCCTGAGAACATTTCAAGAAGGGATCAAATCCTCCAGTGAAGTGAAGAAGGATGAAGAATGAGACAGGGAGTGGGGAGGCCATTGGATCTGTGGTCATTAGTGCCCTTGGAGAGAGAGAGAGATGTTTCAATGAAATGGGAGAATGACAGTCAGATTGCAAGGGAACGAAGAGTGAATGAATGGTGGGGAAGTAGAGATGACGGGCATAGATTATTCTTCCTACAAGTTTGGCATTGGAGGGAAGAAAGACCTGTTGATAGTTTTAAGGCATGGAAGAGTTAATGGATTACACACAAGGAAAAAGAGGCCCAGCAATTGGGCATGACTTACTTAAGGCAACAAAGAAGCCGAGCAGTAAAGCTGGGGCTGTTACCCAGATCCTGGGAATCCAAATCCAGCTTTCCTTTCATGAGACTGCATTGCTTTGAGTCAAAGGAAAGTTGGTTGTATGGACTTTCTTTCCTTTCCTTCCTTCTTTCCTTCCTTCCTTTCCTTTCCTTTCCTTTCCTTTCCTTTCCTTTCCTTTCCTTTCCTTTCCTTTCCTTTCCTTTCCTTTCCTTTCCTTTCCTTTCCTTTCCTTTCCTTTCCTTTCCTTTCCTTTCCTTTCTTTCTTCCTACCTGCCTTTCTTTCCCTCTTTCCTTCCTTTCCTTTTTCTTTCTTTTCTTCCTTCCTTTTTGCCTTTCTTTTTTCTTTCCTTCTTTCTTCCTTCTTTCTTTTCTTTTTTCTTCCTTCTTT
>CM053625.1:39563934-39589643 GCA_028646595.1 Phalanger gymnotis
CCTTCTTTATTATTTCCTCCCTCTGAAAGTGCTCCCCTCATCTCTAGACCCTCTCCGGGCTGGTGATGCCACTTCTCCTGCCCTGCTCCTCCATGTCCCCAAATCCCCTCTAGGGAAGTTGTCCTTTCCCTCTGAAGCTGGTCACTCAATCATTGGGAATCTACTGGTCTGGCAGTCAAAAGCCTGGAGTTGTTGTCTGAGCTCTGATACTTACTAATTGTGTGGCTGAGCAAGTCATTTAACTTCTGTATAATAAAACATTATCTAATAATATTTGCACCACCTCGTTCACAAAGTTGTTGTGAGGAAGGTGACTGGTAAACCTTAAAGTGCCATAGAAAGGTGGCTAATATTATTATATTCCCTGCCTAACAAAAAGAGAGAACTAGAGGCCCCCTGGCCTCCCTCTATCTTAATAGGCTCTTGCCCCATCAAAAGCATTTGCTCCTCTATCTGCACAGGTTAATATTTTATAGGATGTTTCTCTTCTACATTCATGGTCTGTTTCAGCCAGTTACTGCATCCCCTCAATTCACTCTGTCCAGAACTTGGGTCTCTACAGAGAGGTGCCTGATCTGGGCTTCTGCCAAGGACTGGGAGGAAGAACAACTGGACTTCTCAGAGCTGTGGGAGAGGGTTTAGAAGATATGCCTGTGTCTGGGGGCACCAGCATCCTCATACACCTGTGCTCATTATATCTAGACATTGCATGGGCCTGCATGGTCACACACAGCATGGGATGTCCTCAAGGTGAGTGCTGCACAAGAGAAGAAGCCAGATACTATGGCTGTGGGCCTTGGGACTCACAGTGTGGAACAATGGTGACTTCCTTGCTGTCTCTCCCCAAGAGGTTGTGTACGTCGCAAATGACGGAGAGGGGCTGGTCCACACGTTGCAAGCGCAGGATGCTGACCACCTCAAACAATTTCTCTTGCTCCCAGTAGGTCACATTGGTTTCTAGCTGGATTTCCTCCTTGGAGCTGTTCCCCAGTGGGGTAGGCAGAACATCACGGGGACACCTATTTGGGATGGAAGCCCAGCAAGATCGGTTTTGCCCTACTTTATCCAGTTTACCAGCCAATCTTTTCATCCACCAGTCTAACCACGCACTACCCCCAAAACTCCTTTTTACCTATTGGTCTAGACTGCAGGAGTTCTTAACCAGGAGTTCATGAATTTTTTTAAAAAACATTTTGCTAGCTGTATTTTAATATAATTGGTTTTCTTTATAATCCTAGGTATTTTATTTTATGCATTTAAAAGCATTATTCTGAGGAATCTATAGGTTTCACCAGACTACCCTAGGGGTCTATGATGCAGAAAAGGTGGAGAGCCCCTACTCAGTCAACAAATTTCTGCTTCGTTCCAGGCACCATGCTAAGCACTGGTGGTACAAAGAAAGGCCAAAAAAAATAGTCCCTGCTCTTGAGGAACTCACAGTCTAATGGGAGAGACAATGTCCAAACAACTATGTACAAACAAATATATGTGCAGGATAACTTGGAAATAAACACCTGAGGAAAGGCATTAGCATTAAGAAGAATTAGTAAAGTCCTTTTGAAGGTGGGTCCAGAGTATCTTATCTTGCCCCCATTTACCTCTCAGGAGCCTTTTGGCAATGCCAGGGAGGAATAGTAGGTGCTTTTATAATCTGGTGGGCATAAGGGAAAATCTTCATCTCTATCCCCCCACCAAATTCTTCCATATCAGAACCTGGCCAACTAGCTTCTTTATAAATGCTTCCCTGTCTTGCTCTTCCCCCCCAGAGGCCATATTGGTCCCAGATGAATTGCCAGGCTGTGAGTAGCCAGAAGGAGAAATTCCAAGGAAAAGAAAGGAGCTATTAGGATCTCAGTCCTGCCAACTCTCCAGAACTGGCCTTTGTGAGTGAATGAGTTTGTGCCCCTGCTTAAAGGGCCAAGAGTAGCTCTGGAAGGAAATTACTTGGAAGCAGGGTTGATGTAGGGTAGATGAAAGGAAGAACTTCCCTTCAGTTGGTAAGGTACAGAACCATGCCCTGTGGGTCTCTGGATGTTTTGATGAACAAAGAAATCATCTCTATCTTGGGACAATGGAAGAGCCAAAAGCAGGTGGATGGATGAGATGTTATTCTAACCCTTCTCCATTAGGGGGTCCCAGCCCATGCCCAAGGATTTGATGGTTCTATGGACTCAGAAGCTCTGGGTACATGTTCCCTCTGGACCTTTAGAATGTGAATTCTTTGGGCATGGAATATTTTTCCTTTTTCTTTATGTCTTCTATTTACCAAAGTGCCTGGCACATAGTATGCACCTAATAAATGCTTGTTGATTGATTTGCCCTTTGTTCCTGTAGGCCAAAGGCCTGGGGCACTGTCACCTGGAATTGGTGTCTCCACTCACCTCTTAAAATCACTGCAACTGAACCAATTAAGGACAGGCTGTGGCATCCCCTGGCTTCGGCAAGTGAGGAGCTGCTCCCCACTGCTGGGGTGGCTCTCGCTCAGATCCATCACCTTAGCAGGAACTGTCCAAATTGGGGCAAGAGAGGAGGGTCAGTGTGGAGGCAAGGAGGGGGACGATGAGCTAGGCCAAGGACTGGGAGAGGGAGGCAGGGAGGGAACTGAGGGATATGGGAGGCTAGGGGAGGAAAAGAAGGAAAAGAATGGGAGGGGTGACCCTCTAAGGAACCTCTCCTCACCATTGATCTGTAGCTGGAAGGAGAATGAGTCAGCAGCATCATCATGGAAGGCTCTGAGGGTATAATGACCCCCTTCATTCACTTTCACCCTCACTAGGGTCAGCTCTGACACATACCTGTAGAGGAAGGAAGCATCGCAAAATTATGGAATCTTAAAGCTGGAAAGTACTCTAGAAAACACCCCCCTAAACCCAGTCCCGCCTCTAAATCTCCCTATTTCTGTCAAAGGCACCACCATCTGTCCAGTCACCCACATTGGCAGTCTTGGAGCATGCCTCTAGGATTCACTCTTTCCCTTCATCCTTCCCTTAATCTATCAGTGGTGAATGTTCACAATTTACGGGACCATCCTCGTCACCTGTAGCCTTGACTATTACAAGGGCCTCCTAACTGGTCTCTGTGCCTAGAATCCCTCATTCTGCAATCCATCCTTTGTACAGCTGCCTGATCAAGCTACTTCCCTGATGAATAAGTTTCAGTGGTTCCCAATTAATTACTTTTCAGATAAAATACAAACGCCTCAGTCTGACATTTAAAGCCCTTCACAGTGTGGCTACAGTCCATCTTTTCAGACTTATTTTGTGTCACTCCTCTCCATGTCATCTAGGCTCTAAGAAAACTGTCTTATTTGATTTCAACAATCAGATCCTATTGTCCGAAGCCCCTCCTCTGCCTCCATGTCTCTGCACATAGTACTGCACATGTTGCCTTTCCCCATTACCCTGTGAGCACCTGAAGATCAGAGATTGTCTTCTGCCTTTCTGTGTATCTTCAGCACAGGCAGCTAAGCGGTGCTGTGGATAGAGCCCCAACCCTGGAGTCAGAAAGACCTGAGTTCAAATGTGACCTCAGACAGCTGTGTGACCCTGGGCAAATCATTTAACCCTGTTTGCCTCAGTTTCCTCATCTGTAAAATGAGTTGGAGAAGGAAATGGCAAACCACTCCAGTATCTTTGCCAAGAAAATCCCTAATGGCATCACAAATTGGCTAAAAAACAATAATATCTTTAGCACAATGCCTGGCACATAATAATTACTTAATAAGTGTTTGTTAACTGACAGTCAATGGACTCCCTCATTACACTGGCCTCTCAGAATCTCTGGTTTCCTTCAAGCTTCATCTCAGGTCTTATTTCATCCTTTCAACCCTTCAACCCCCTTCAGCCCTTTCCTGATCTCTCTAGCTGCCTCTTCTAAAATTATACTGTACTTTTATATCTGTGTAAATATTGTATCATCTTTTCCTCTCCCTCCCCAAGTAGAAGGTGAGCTCCTGGAGGTCAGGGACTGTTTTGTTGAGTATGTATCCTCTGTCTAACACAGTGTCTTCCACGTAATGGGCTCTTAAATGATTATTGAATTGAATTTAGTCTAAACCTCTAACTTTAAAGATGGTAAAACTGAGGCACAGAGTGACAAATGACCTGCCCAAGATACTATAGTGGCAGAAACAATGTTAGAATTAGTATTACAATTCCAGTCTTCTGACTTGAAATCTAGCATTCTACACACCATTGACCAAAGTCAAACAGCGGGCCTGCCTTGGGCTGGCAGAGCCAAGATTAGGGCCCAGAATCTAGATCTCTAAGCTGCTAGTGCAGTCCTGTGCTCTGTCCACTACACTTAGAATAAGAGTTCATCAGCTGTTGTGATGGGACTAGGGCTCTGGGAGTATGTATGTGCATATTTGTGTGTGTATGCATGTTTGTATGGCTGTGTGGTGAGTAGAGAGTAGAGGAAGGTAATTAGGATATAGAGGTAGCTGACCCCAAGGCCATGGTACCCAGTCCATAGGCAGTCAAGAAGCCAGTGCAGGCATTTTTCTTTCTTCTCCTCTTTTCCCCCTCCTTCCCTCTTCTCCTTCTCTTCTCTCTTCATCTCCTCTCCCCTTCCCTCCCCTCTCCTCCCCTCTTCTGCTCCTCTCCCCTCTCTTTTCTTCTCTTCCTCCCTTCTCCCCTCTCTTCCCTTTCCCTCCTTTTTCCTCTCCTCTCCTCTTCTGTCCACTCTTCTCCTCTTTTTTCCTCTTCTTCCCTTTTCCTCTCCCTCTTTTTTTCACTTCCCAGTCCTTAGAATGGCTCATGTCTGGGTTCCTACTTTATTGCAACCATATCTGTTTCTCCTCCTGACAACAGCTCCAGCCCTAGACAACCCTCTTTTGATTCAGGCCAAAGCCTCCTGGTACCAGTTAATACCTACAGCTCTGGCCTCCATCCAAACATTGTTACATGAAGTATCTCTTTGGGAAAGGTATCAGCAGCTGACCAGAAAGTACCTCTAAGGATAGAGGTCTGGCTTATGCGAGCCTAGGCATCATGGTAGAGAAGGAGAGGATGCAAATATCATCCATATATTGCCTCCTTTAGTCAAGGATCTTGGCTCACCTTGTTTCAGACAAATTCCTGGTGGAGACAGAGATTTCACTGGCAGTCCCAGAGCCCAATGTCTGGTTGTCTTTGAGCCACACAATGCTGGGTGCAGGGTATGCTTCTATGAGCATCTGTAGTGTTCGACTCTTATGCAGCTCAGCAAACTCCAGCTCATCTAACTCCCCCAGAAACCTCACAAATCCTTTGTCTGAAATGAGTCAAAGAATCAGAGAAAATGAGATTGGAATTTCACAAGAGAACAGGAGCTCAGAAGGGATGGAGAGGAGGCGTGGGGCTCAGAGAAGAGGTAGAGGAGATGGAGTCAGACTCAGTTATCATGGGCTCTCATTAGAGGTAGCGTCCCCCCTTATACAATACACCCAGCCTGGTCCTAAGACCATTGCTCCCTCATTCCTCAAGGGTGGTTCCATCCCCATTTGTTTGGCCAGTGGGGTGAAAGTGTACTCACCAATCACAGTGACATTGACCCCTTTCATGTCCCTATGGCCATTGTAGCTCTCTGAGACATTGCAGACATAGGTACCAGAATCTCCCAGCTCAGCACTGGGGATATGCAGGATGGAGCGGATATCATATTCTATCCCCGACAGGAAATCTGTCACTGGCTCCACCAGGCGCTTGCTCTGCAGGGACAGGACAGGAAAAGGGCTCAGGTTCCAGAGAAATCAGGGAAAGCTTAAAAGAAACCTTTGGGGGCACATGGCATCAGAAATAGGAAAAGCTAGGGGCCACTGGCATGGACTTCCATGGCTTCTTCTATGACACGTGCGTACTAAGACAAAGAGGAGGGGCCAAAGGGCTTATCTGACTTGAGGAGGGAAGGATAGCTGACTTGCAATTGACACCTTCAGCCTAACTCAGACCAGAAGGGCTCACTCACAGGGTCTTCTGGAAGAAAGCATATAGAGTCCAGCATCTTTTTTGACCCACCTCCCTTCAGAGCCCTCCCTCCCTCACTGTCACTGAGCATTGGCCCTGGCAAGAGTGGCTATTTCCATCACCTTTATTCTCTCTCTTCACCGTCATCTTTGTCAAGACTAGACAACCTACCACCCTTCCCACTTCTCCTGATTGTTCCCTCACCTCCATTCGAGGGTAGGTCCAGTCAAAGTTCACCATCTCATTACCCTTCACGATGCAGAGGACAGTGATGTTCTCACCCTTCCGCACCACAGTCTGAACTGCATTCACTGAGACATTGATAGATGAGACTGTGGAGAGAAAGAGGGAAGTCAAGCTAGAGTTCACAGGACTGGCAGCAGAAAGAAATAGCTAGTATATTTAATAACCAAGTCAGGATTTGGAAAGGGAATCTCATCATCTGAATCTAATAAGATGAAAATGAAGAGGATTAAAGGGAGAAGTAGCAAAGGAAGCAGGAAAGAGAATTCACTGGCTCTGGAGTCAGTGACTCTGAGGTCAAATCCCACTCCCAGTGGTTACTATCTGTGTCTCTTTAGTTTACTTGATCATTTTCCTCATCGGTGAGACCATAGGGTTGAAATAACTGGCTTTTGAGGTCTCTTCCAGTTTAGATCTATGACCCTATAATCCCCTCAAAGATACATATGGTGGTGGACTGGTCACATAGTAAGAATGAATGACAACAGGTGGACATATTGGTTGGATTGAATTGAATTTGTTGGACTGAATTGCACTGGCATCCAGAACCAGACTAGTTCTATAGTGTATTGGGTCAATCCTCTATGGAGATCTATGGAAAGACACAGGCAAGAATCATATGAGATAAACCCACACATCAAAGACTCCCCACATACCAATGACCATTTCAGCTCTTTAGGCCTCCATTCTCTCATCCCTAAAATGAGAGGGCTGGACTTGATGAGCTCAGAGGTGCCTTCTAGCTCTAGGTCCTAGAACCCTGTGCTCCTGGGGGACTTAACTTCCCCTCAGTTTTCAGCACCTCAATTTTCTCATGAGTAAGATGAAAATAGCTGTAACTACCCCTGCCTCATATGGCTACAAGGAAGCTCACAGACGGTAATGGGAGGGAAACTGCTTTGGAAAGGAAAAAATGATTGACGTGTGGGTGGGATGATGATTGTTATATGTGAATTTTTATTGTTAATATGAGTAATTTATCGACTATTCATAGACAAGCTTAGAACCTGGGGACAGGCTAACAGAAAGCTTTTCTCTGTCCTTGGTGCTGTAATATGACTCTTAACAGGGGATGGGCTTTATGGGGCAAACCAAACAGGCCCTCTTGCCTTTCTTCATCTCTCAACCCTATACCTTTGTACAAGCTGCTTTTCATGCCTAGAATTCCCCACCACCACCACCACTGGTCCTCACCTCTAACCTTTAGAACATCTTGTTAGCGTCAAAGGTTAACTTAAGCACCAATTCTTACATAAAATCTTTCTTGTTCCCAGCTACTAGGGCCTCCTTCTTGTCAAATTACCTTATATATGGGGTGTGTGTATGTGTGTGTGTGTGTGTGTGTGTGTGTGTACCTATTGGTTCCTTCCAATAAACTATAGCTGTCTTGATGGCAGGCACTGTTGGCTTTTTTTTATCTTCGAACACCCAGTATCTAACAAAATGGCAGGCAGCTGGGTGGTGCAGTGGATAGAGTGCCTCTACCTGGAGTCAGGAAGACTTATCTTCTTGAGTTCAAATATGGCTTCAAATGCTTCCTAGCTCTGTGACCTGGACAAGTCACTTAACCCTGTTTGCCTCAGTTTCTTCATCTGTAAAATGAGCTGGAGAAAGAAATGGCAAATCCCTCCAGTATCTTTACCAAGAAAACCCCAAATAAGGTCACAGAGACTGAATAACTACTGGACAACAATCCTGACAGTGTCTGGCACATAGAAGGTGCTAAATAAATGCATGTTGATTTATTGTAGGGAAGCGAGGGGCAAGAGAAGTTGGCTCAGGAGGGCAAGGTCCTCACCTTGGATTCGGTAGACATAATAAGCTTCGGAGTCTACCTCCCTCTCATCAATGACGGTTTTGCAGATGTAGGTCTTGTCCTCAAAGGGGCCGGTGAAGCCACGCTGGTGGTCATAGGGAACCGGCAGTGACACGTCCACCTTCTTCTCATGCAGTGTCACCACCAGCTTTGGATCGGTCACTCGACACGGGATTGTTGTCTCACTGTCTCCCGTGAAGAAGATGAACAGCTCTTCAGGGTCCACAGGGAGGAAGTCCACAGAAGAGTCTACAGAAAGAATGATGAGGTTCTAAGAGTGGACAAGGAGGCAGATGGGAGAGAATCCTGGAGGTAGAGCCAAACTGTGGCATGTCCCAGGGACACTGGCTTCTCTGCTGGGAAATCCCTCCCTGCCTGAGTCCCCAAACTGGTATCCCTGCCTTGCCAATGCATTAAGAGAAAGATTAGAAAGCTATAGGACTATCAATATAGATCTGGACATGATTCTATAGACAATGGGGAGCCAGTGAAGTTTTTTAAACAAAGAAATAACGAGATCAGAGGTATACATTAGGAAGATTAATCAAGCAGAATGTTCAGGATGTATTAGAGAGGGAACAAATAAAATAAATGTATTAGAGAGGGAATAAATAATAAATAAAATAAATTAATAAAATAAAATAAATCAGGGCAGCTAGGTGGCACAGTGGCTAGAGCACCAGCCCTGGGATCAGGAGTTCAAATCTCATCTCAGACACTTACTAGCTGTGTGACCCTGGGCAAGTCACTTAACCCTGATTGCCTCCAAAAAAGAAAAAAAAATCTTCACAATAACTGAGTAGCAGAGTTGGCAGTAGAATGTAGGTTTCCTGACTCCCAAATCAGGGCTCTTGAATCAAGGGTACAGCTGCCTCAGATTCTCCTCTTTCTTCAAGGCCCAGCTCATCTTATGTTTTCTAGGAGGATCACAGTCCCTAGTGACCTCTCCATAGAGAAGAATCACAAAGTTGAAAGGAACCTCAGAAGTAACCCAGTTCCAACCCCCAGCTGAACAGAAATTCCCTCTATGACATCCCCCAAGTGAAAGAGAGCTCACTACCTCCCATTCCATTATGAGATAGTGATAGATATTAACTATTGGGAAGTTATACACACAGTGTTTGGGAGAAGGTGAGAAGCAGTAAGGGATAGTGGAAAGACGATTAGTTTTGGAATTTGGAATGTCACTTACTAGCCATGTGGGTAAGTGTCATTACCTTTCCATACCTCAGTTCCCTTATCCATAGAATAGGGAGATTATTATATCCTCCATTAGTTACTTTACATGGCTGTTGCAAGGCTCAAATGAAATACTGTGTATGAAGCACTTGCTAAACGAAAAAACACTCTCTAAAAAGTCATCATCATGACCAGCCTTCGGTGCACCACGTAGTGGAATTGCTCTCTTTGTATTCCAGTGCTAGCTCACCAGCTAGATTGTCAGCCCTTTGCAGGCATGGACTGGGACTTATGGCTCATTGCATCATCCACAGTGCTTTGCAAAGGGTTCTACACTGAGTCGGGCCTCAGTATAGGTTTGTTCTTACGATGCTGCTTCAACAATGCGATTTAACAAATGCATTAAACCCACTGCACTTAACAGTAAGCTGTCTCTACATGAACCCCACCAAAAAAAAGATGAGAATGAGGAATAATAAGCAAATAAACTCCAAGTAGCCTTGAAGATTCAGCAGAGAAACTGTATCGGAGCAGACAGAACTTTTTCCCACAGCTGTCCAGACACAATACTGAGGTATAAAGATTTAAAAACAACACTTTGAAGAGCTGGTGCCTGAATGCTCAAAATCTTAAAATTATGTGGAATGAAAAATTGCAAAATATGTAGGCTTAGTAGAAGAAATAAAAACCGTATGGGAAAAGGATGAGGCACATGTTGCCTCTGTCATCCAATTGTCATGGAGGCTGTCCCAAGATGCATTAGGTGAGTCTACAGAAGATGAGCTCAAATCCCAATACACTTACTCAATCACAAAAAGCAGTCTTTTTTATCTGCTTTCATAATAGTCCAAAGAACATTAAATCTATAAATATGCTAATAAGATAATGACTTTTGTTCAGATCTTTTCAATCTGAACACTTGTCCTAAAAGATGAGAAGAATGAAACCATAGCGATAATAGTAATAATGATAATATCCCTTGGATGGCAGCAGCAAAGCTCAGGATCCTGGTATGTCACTATAGGGAGTCGGCAGGGACCTTCACTTCTGGACCCCAAAGCCTCCACTCACCTGGCACAAAGATGTAGACCCGCTTCTGCCCACCAAACTCCAGGCCTTGGGAGCCATTGTAGGAACATATGTACTCTCCTGTGTCAAAGCCAGTGACATTGGTGAGGGTCAAGACACTGGAGAAGGTGCCATCCTGGGCCTCAAGAACAGGTGGTGGGGTCTGCTGGGGAGTCTTTTCCCAGGCCACTGGGGTATCCCCTGTGCAAGTCAGGACGAAGGTGCTGGAGACGTTGAGGACGAACTCTGAACCATGGGGGGTTATCACCAGTGCCTCGGCCTCAGGCAGCAATAACAACAGCCACAGCCAAACTTGGGGGAAAAAAAGGAGACAGAAGGGAGAATAAAGGGGAAGGCAAGGGAGAAGTTCTGAGATGCCCCATTCAGTGCTTGTCCTATTCCAATGTGAAAAGAACACCATGTTTGGAGTCAGAGGAACTAGGTTTGAAACTTGGACTTGCTAGTTACTATCTGTGCAAGTTTTGATAAGTCACTTAATTTCTCTTGGACTCAGTTACCTCACCTATAAAATGGGATGGTTAGGCTAGGTGGCTTTTTAAGGGCCTTGCTAGTTGATAAATCCTTTGAGTCTATTACTGCTATTAGCACACAGGTCCTTCCATAATCCCTGTCTTTAGGCAGAATGTCTTCATTCAAAATAGCAACTGCCCCACCTTCTGCTGGTCTCAAAGCCTAGCCCTTCCACCCCACACTGGGGAGTGTGTTGGTAAGGCCAGCCCAGCTTACTCTGGCATTCCCAGGCCTGCCCCAGAACCCTTGGCCATGAGTCCCCCTCATTTTCTCCCTAACCTTGGCCTCCAAGGCTCCCCCTCTGCCCAGGTCCCAGCTCCACAGTTCCCAGCAGTGAAGCCAGTCAAGAGCCAAGGAGCAGCAGTGGGAAATCCCCAGGAAACAATCTCCATGCTTCTGGCTTCCTGCATTGCTTCCTAGGTCATTTCCTGTCCTTCTGCCCTGCCACCATTCTCTGGCCTAGGCTTGGGCCAGAGCCTAGGGCCTAGACTCCAGAACTGCTCTGGAGCAGGGGAGGAGTAAGAGCCATTTGGGAAACTGAGACAGGGATTGGAAGGGTCAGGACATTGGCAGCAAGATTTACAGTAACTACCTGAAGGTCTTATAATGGTCACATACGAAAACACTCCACTTTCCTACTGGCCTCCATGTTTTATTCATCTTTGTCTGCCCCAGAGTACCAGTGCAGTGTTCTCTGTACTCAGTAGATACTTAATAAATAAGTGGTTGTCTGGTGAACGAAGGAATTAAGGAATTAATCCGATCAGTTGGGTGGTTGGTTGGTCATTTTATCAGTTGGTCCATCAGTCTAGATTCCATTTCATACAGAGGCCTGTCTTATACATGGTGGTAAAAGATATAGAAGAAACTATTTTAGACAAGGTCTGATAGGCCAGGCCCCACTTGCATGAAGTGGACTAGAGAACCCTAGACTGAAACATCTGGAAATGTGTTGACATGGCCAGGAGAGATTGACCAATGACAGGCCCAAAGGGAGCTGGGTGAGGTGAGACAAGAGGACCTTCATGGAAAAGGTGAGTTTGAAAAATGAGAAGATGGTGGCTTGGTGGACAGAGACAGCATTCTGAATAAGAGGAATGGTAAGTGTGAGGGCGCAGAGGGAGGCACAAAAGGCATGTGGGAGAGGGTGGAAGGATAATAAGACAGCAGGGTACTTGAGGAGTGCTCTGGCCAGGATATGGAACATGGACAGGTAAGAAAGGTATCTGTATCCCTTGCATTAGGTAATACTGGGCTACTGAAAAGCCAAGGAGTGAACTGCAGCTGACCCATTTTAAAGATGGGGGAAACAAGGCTTGAAGTCACTTTGGAGATATGGTAGGGAAACCGAGCTTCCAGCTTGCACCCATTTCCCTGCCCTTCCCACCTTTGCTATAGGGCTTATGATCCAATAAGCCACCATTTTTTTTCTCTCTCTCCATTCCAACTCACATTCCCCTACTCCTCACATACCACACACACACACACACACACACACACACACACACAC
Source organism: Phalanger gymnotis (assembly GCA_028646595.1). Classification (NCBI taxonomy): domain Eukaryota; kingdom Metazoa; phylum Chordata; class Mammalia; order Diprotodontia; family Phalangeridae; genus Phalanger; species Phalanger gymnotis. Next base: position 39,576,227 of record CM053625.1, read on the forward strand.
ACACACACACACACACACACACTTACCTGAGAGGACAAGAAGCATCTTCAGACCTGGACACAGCCCTGGCTCTCACGGTGGGGCCCAACTGGGGCCTCTCCCTGCTTTTCTGTCCTGTCAAAGAAACCTGGATCAGGGCCAACACAGGAAGTAGCCAGGAGAAGAAGAGGTAATACAGGGCAGAAGAAAAGGTGAGGGAAGTGGGAAAAGGCAGAAAGAGCAAAAAGGGAAGATGAGTAAGGATGAGAAAAAAAGAAAGAAGGAAGGAGGGAAAGAGCAAAAAGGGGAGGTAGAAAGAGGAAAAGCAGGGCAGCCAGGGGGTGTGTGCTGGGTAGTTTCTGAGGGAGAGATAAAAACAATGGCCCAAGCTCTCCTGAAGAGGTAGGAGCATGAGAAAGAAGGAAAGAGGAGAATCCTTGAATCCCTCTACAACTTGCAGTCCTAGATCAGCCCAGCTTGGAGTTAGGGTGACCATATTTCTTGAATACAAATCAGAGGCACATGGCCTGATAAAGGAGATTCCTTCACCCAAACCTCATTAAAAGTGTTTTCTTTACTTAAAATCAGGATCATAGGAAAAAAAGTCCCATAGGGTCATCACACCCCATATGGCCAGGCTGCCCCAATTACCCATCTCCCATGTTTCCACTGCCACCAGACTTTGAGAAGGAATCCTATTTTCTCCTTCCTTACCATCTCCCCTCAGCTCCAGATGGGTCAGCTCAGCCAGGCCAGATGGGGGAGATCACTAGTTGGCCCATCACTACTACTCACTACCCACCACCAATCAACAGGCCACATACCCTGCTCTGAAGCCTAAGTCTCCGAGGCCCTCCCCCTCTACCATCTCTCAGCCCCTGCCAGAGCCCCTCACTAACTCTCCTAAGCACAATTCTTAGTCCAGGCTATTTGGAAAAGAGATATAAAAGCCCCACTCTAGGGAGGAAAGGGGGGGAGTGCTAAACCAGTGTCCAAAGAGCTCCCACGAAGAGGGGGAGAAAGCACAACAGGAAATGAGGGTGGGCGGGAAAAGAAAACAGAAGGGAGAATTCTGACCATAGGAATTTGATGGGGGGCAGGGGCTGTTCCTACCTTCAGGCCACAGCAAGGACCAGGAAGCCCAGGCATAGAGGGACTGGTAGAGGAAAAGCATAGTCCCTTTCCTAGGAGGCCCCACAAGCCCCCCACAGAAGGCTTGGCCATAGCTCTCCCCTCCCACCCCGCCCCACCAAATGCCCCCAATCTCACAAACATTCCTCACTGTTACCAAGAGAATTTTTGGTCTCTTGGGTTTTCCCCATAAAGACTAAAGATCCAGTGGAGAGGGTAGGAGGAGATATCAGGCAGGGGAGGGAGCAGGGGTCAGCTTGGGGGCTACGATGAGGGATGGGGCAAGGAGGAGGCTGGAATGAAGAGAGGCAGGTCGAGTATTGGGAGTGGGGGGCAGTGCTTTGTTATCGAGTCAGCACTAGGATTTAAGGGAATGTCGGAATCCTCTTCCTTATCAAAACACAATGTTTTTTTTTCCTCTTTTTTGTATCCCCAGCACTTAGCACAGTGGCTGGAGAGTAAGCACTTAGAATAAGTGTTTGTTAACTGACTTCTTGGCCAAGAGCTTCAGAAATGCTTTTTTCTTTCACTTATCGTTCATAAAGTTCACTTACTGTGTCTAGGACACAGGGCTAGGGGACGTTGGAGCAACAAAAAATGAGACAAAAAAGCTCTCTGCCTCCCAGAGTCTAGAAAAGGAGATGAGGCGGGCATGAGAGAAGAGATGGGATGCCCAGAGGTAGTACCAACCAGGACCCTAGAGGAATTCTAGGTACATGTGGTCATGAAAATCAGAAGAGAAAGAAAATCACCAGAGTGGGGACAATTGGGGAAGGCTTCAGGGAGGACGTGAGTCTTAGAGATAAAGAATGTTAGTGTTGGGAGGGACCTTAAAAAGTGCATTAGGTTTGGAGTCCAGAGACCTGGGTTTGTTTCCCGCAATAGATGTGTAAATAAGGCACTGGAGCTCTCTGGGCCTCAGTTTCCTCATCTGTAAAATGAGAAGTTGGTTCTATAGAAAGAATACTGGCTCTGGAATTAGAGCACCTGGGTTCAACTCCTGTCTGTGAGGTTTACTACCTTTGTGACCTTGGAAAAGTCACCCTGACCCTCACCCTAAGCCTCAGTTTCCTCATCTGTAAAATGAGGGGGCTCTGAGGTTCCTTCTTGCCCTAGGTTTATGATGCTATGGTGCAGTCCTTACTAAGGTCCTTCTTGCTTTGAACGCTTGACTTACTATGCAGCCTCAGACATGCACTAGCTGTGTGACCCTGAACAAGTCACTTAACCCTGTTTACCTCAGTTTCCTCATCTGTAAAATGAGCTGGAGAAGAAAATGGCAAACCACTCCAGTATCTTTGCCAGGAAAACCCCAAATGGGGTCATGAAGTATCAGACATGACTGAAACCACTGAACAACAACAAAATTACACAATAGGAGAGGAGGGGGGGAGTGCATTCTAAAGAAGGGGAAGGTCTGAAGTTAGGGATGCACAAGCACACCAGACAGACAGTGGATGAGCCTTACCTTTTGGCTGAACTGAGGGGAACCCTAACCCTGAAAATGAGGCTAGATCACAGGGGCCATGAATGCCTACAGAGTTTGGGGTTACACCTGCGGGCAATGGAGGGAGAGTCATTGGAGGGTTTTGAATAGTGTATTATTTTGTGTTGGAAGAAGGTGAATCTGACAGTGTGGAGAGGCTGGAGCTAAGGGTCTCACCAAGGCATAAAAACTTTGCCCCTGCAGAGTACTGTACTCTGCAGACATTACCCCTTCACTGTCACACACTCTATTTGCTGCATCACAAAATAAACAGCAGCTCAAGAAAGCAGGATTTTCTGGCATTTAGAAAATGTGCACTTGGAAAAATTCATACGAAAAAGTGCACCTCATTGCATCCCTTTTCCTCCTCTCTGCACTCTCCCCACTCCCACACAACTGCCTCCCTCTAGTTCCAGATGAAGGCATCTATGGATTCGATCCAATGAACTTTCATTAAGTGCTCACCATATGCCAAGTACACCCTGGGCACTGAGAATACAAACATAAAAATGAAACAGTGCCTGCTCTCAAGGAGCTTACACTCGAGTAAAGAAATATAATATGTACATCAGTCAGGAAACAAAGTATTTTCTAGAGGGAGAGAGTGCAAAGAGCTGGGAGAGAGATCAGTGAGGCTTCCTATGGTGGGTGGCCCCTGAGGTGGGCATTGAGGGAAGTCAGGAATTCTAATAGGTGGAGATGAGTGAGGATGGAGTAATTCCCGGGGAACTAGCACCATGGGTCAGAGAATTATAAAACACAGAATGCCAGACTTAAATCAGATCTTATAAGTAATCTAATCCACACATCTCCCCCACCTATCCACTGTTCATCTTGATTTACACAAGAAAATAACACCCAAAGAAGGGAAAGGACTTTCATAAGGCCACACAGAAAGTTCAAAGTGGATCCAAGATTTGAACCAACGATGCTTGACTCTCAGGCTGATGTTCTTCCTCCTACCTCATGAGGCTGGAGACTGTCTCCAAATCTTCTATCTAGGCTGATAGAATCTTGTTCCATGTCTCATGGAAATAAAAACAAAAGTTTAGACAAATATAGCCTAGAGAATGTCCTTAGGAATTCTGGTTTTTCTTGAGAACTTTAGAATCTCAAACCACCAAGCAGAAAAGAGCCGAACCATTCCCCTGCTTCCAGGCATACCTCTCACACAAGCCATCTTTTGTACTAGAAGCCCCAGAAGAAAGAGACTCCCTTCAGGACTCCTCTGGTAGCTGGACCCATTAGAATGTAATGCTTTGAGGACAGGAACTTTCTTTTGTTTGTATATTCAGAACTTAGCACAATGCCCGATATACAGGAAATGCTTCAGAAATGCTTGTTGATTGATCATCGACTGTCAGGAAGTCCTCGGCTCTCTAGAAAATGGAACCAATGTCAGGAGGAGAGACAAGATGACTTCTCCAGGTCACTTGCAGTCCAGTCTGGTTCCAATTCTTCTTCTCTTAGCTTAAGTCCATTTCATCAATGGCTGCCCTCAGCTGTTTGATGAGAAGTCCCGCCTAAACCCCAGGTTAAATGTATGTCTTATCACATATGTATTCTGCATGCTTTTTCTTACTCATGGTCCATGGGATGAAGATGCTTGTAAGTTAAGGATGGCTGCTGAGGAAGCTGAAGCCTTTGGGCTGGGACATTTGGGGAAAGAGGAAAATATGAGAAATAAAAGAAGTATGAAAAGAATAGATGAGTCAGGAAATGTGAGCAAAACCAAGACTAGATTGGTTTGTGCTGGAACAGGTGGAAGCCAATCTGGATATCCAGAGAGAATAGAATCCCAAGAAGAGATGAGCATGATGGGTGTGATCCCTTGGAGGGTCAAAGATCTTTCTGGCACCTGAATTCAAAGTGAGCTCTGGAGAGCCCAGGCTGATGGGCCCTTCTATTCTAGATGACTAGGGTAGCTGAGAGAAAGCACTCTCCATAGCTTGGGCTAGGTGACACTGAGAAAGGAAACCAGACTTCTCTGAGAGCCACTCAGAAAACAAGTGGGTTTTAGATAGTCGGACAGAGAGAATCTGGAATTAAGGAAATCCCAAATCAGATTCCTCTCTTAAACTAGATGAGGCTCAATCCTAGTTAGACTGTATATGTAGAACTGGCAGGCTTGAGTAAAGAGAGGATCCAAAGATTCCTCACTCTGCAGTAATGTATCTGTTATGTTCTAACAGTGACTGTCTGAGCTGTGGGCAAATGACTCAGTAGTTAGGAGAGGACCAGAGTTGTTTAGGGCCAACAGCTGCCCAAAGAGGAAACTCTCCGGAACTTGAGGTTATGGAAACCGACCTTTCCCTGGGTCACAGGCCCTTTGCTCTGTCAAATGTAATTTTTGCTTTCCCCCCTATGTCTTGATAACTAAAGACTGATCACCCCATTTTATAGATGGATAAATCAAAGAGTAAGGAGTGAAGATAAACCGAAAATAAGGGAGGTAGAAGAGAACAGAACTTTGGAGATAGTACAGGAGGAGATGGGATTAAAACCCAGGCATGCGAAAGGGCTAGATAGTAGGGCATAGACTTCCCCACAAATCGGATGACAGATTTAGTCTTTGGGAAGTCAATACAATGGGAATGAACAGAAGGCAGTGAGGGGTGGTTAAATGCATTAGGTCTAAACTCCCTTCAGGGTCAAAGGGTATGTTGTTCTCTGGGGGGTGTGGAGGGAGAGGAAAGAGGATGGGGTAGCAAATCTGTGCCTCCCCCCAACTCTAGGGAGCTCATACTAGCTCCTAGAATATGGCCCCCATTGCCACCCTGGCTTGCCATGGTTCAGGTTCAGGGCTATGGACAGAAGCACACCATAGAGATGGTTTGCAAATGTGCATATGCCTCCATTATTCTGTTCTTGGGGTAGCAAGCCCTGATTTACCCATCATTGCTGCCCAGGGAGAGGCTTAGCTCGGGATAAACCCAACCTCATGATTCTAATGGTTTCATTGTCTGGGAAAGCCACAGTACAGAATGGCAGCGGCGGACAGTCAGGAAAAGTGTTGGAGAGATAAAGGGAGGACAGAGAGGGCCAGGGGAGAGGCAGGATCACAAGAGGCAGCCAAGCCCTGACCTAATGCCTTCTACAGTCAGCCCCAGTCCCTACTATCTACTGTGACTGCCTCCCTCCCCGCTCCTGTCTGGACACTTTCTGGATAAGAATCCAAGTCCTTTCCAGCTGGAAGCCACCAGGCAAGGCCAGGCCTCATGGCGTCGTAGAATTTAGAGGTATGAGGGACTTTGGAGATGACCAACTCCTGCTGCTCAGTTTTTGCAGTTGGGGAAACTGAGTCTTGGAGAGGTTGTGACTTGCCCAAGGCCATGTGAATAGCAAATAGTGAGTAGACTCTTCCTAGATTAAAGGCAAATTCCAGAGCAGAGAAAGCAGAAAGGCTCTCCGTTCTGTACCATATTCTCCAGCAGCTCCCCTCCCCCCAGCCCCAGGGAGGCTGATCTGCCCTGTGGTGCCCTCTCTCTCCTCCTCCCATATCCCTGCCAGGGGGCCTGGCCAAGGGAAACCATTAGCAGCCTGGGGGGATGGGGGTTTTTGTGCGTCTCTCCAGAGCTGCACTGTTTATTATTCTAAAGCAGGAATTTGGCCAGAGCCTGGAGACAGGCGGTCACTCAGGCTCTGAGCCAGGCCCTGGCTGGGGTTGGCCATTGAAAGACACTTTCTTGGCCGCTGAAGCCTGGGCCTTAGGGATTGAGCCCTCCAGGGTCATGGACCTTGGACCCTCCAGTATGTTCTGACCATTAGACAGACCCAGGAATTGGAGGGGATTGAATCCAAGTTACCCTTGGTGAACATACTTTGGTTGGACCTTTCTAAGAGATGCCTGAAGATAGGACTGCTTTAAGGGAACCTCTAATGCCAGAGATGACAGAGATCTTTAGAAATGATTTAATCTACTCCTTCACTTTACAAGTGAAGGAACTGAGGCCCAAAGTGGTAAGGGAAGGACATATCTAAGGTCAGTGAGCTGAGGGCATTGCTTTTGTGAAGTAGAAATGCCTGCAGTTACTACCTCTCTCCAGCCTCTGAAACTGTCTCTGTAGCTTCCTAACATTGACAGCTGTCCAAAAGTGACAGGAAAGTACCCATCAATAGAGGTATTTGAGCGAAGGCTGCACAACCATTTGTTGAGAGTCTTTGAGAAGGGATTCTGCCTTAGGTTTGAGCCATGCTGGATTCCCTCTGAGGCCCCCTCTACCTCAGTCTGTGAATTTTTTCATACTCCAGAATTCCCCAAACTGTGGGGCTCCAAAGAGCAGCTGTATTGGAGCTCAAGGACCAGGAGCTGGAAAGTTCATAAAGATGCTGGCACCATTGCCCGTGGTTCCCTCCTTCCCCCCATCTCTACCAGACAACAATTCTACCCTGCATTAGGACAGATATGAGGGTCTAACTACTCGGGCAGGAGCAGTAGGTTTATGTGAGGGTTGAGATTTGTCCCATGGCTAGGGACTTTTCAAATGTTACTAGGGCAAGGGAAGTCTTGAGAATCAAGTTCTGAAAGGAGTGAGAGGGAAGGTGATGGGGGGCAGGGGAAGTATTTTTCCAGAACAGAAGTGGAAACCAATGTGAACTGTCTCTTCAAGATGGCTTTGGAAGAGATGCCATGGGGTGGTGGAGAGAGTGTTGGTCAAAGAGCCAGAATCCCATCCCTGATGCTTCCCAGCTATGTTTGCACGGATACAAGAGCCTGTTTGCTCATTGTTAAAATGAGAGAAACAAGATGGCTTACACTATATATGTGGTATGATGGAGTAAGAAAGGCTTAGGTTTGAATCCTGCCTTTGATACTGGCTAGCTGTGTGACCAGTCACTTAGCCTAGCTGGGTTTTAATTCCTTTATTTGTAAAGTGGGTATCGTACCTGAAGTTCCTCCTTTGCAAGGTTGTAAGGAGATTCAAATGGGGTAATGTATGTAACAAGTTCTAGCTTGAGGTTTACGTGGACTCAGATTCATCTTGTAGGTGGTGGTGGCGGGGTGCGGTGTTCCTGACCCCAAAGACAAGGATGGGGTTGCTCTCTCTCTCTCTCTCTCTCTCTCTCTCTCTCTTTCTCTCTCTCTCTAATTAGAAAACTCCAGGGAAATCTTTAAAGCAAAGCTTAGCTATGGCCCATATCTAGGGTCTCCCCAAAATATAGGTAGCAGGGTCATTTCTAGAAATGGTGTTCTATGAGGCATAAGGGATAGGATAGAAGTTAAAATGCAAATGACTTCAAGAACAATTATAGAAAACAGACAATATCTCAAATAGCCCATTCTATTAATTCTCCTCCCCTTGCTCTTAGAGGCCTTATGATTGAATAGAAAGAGCGCTGAATCTGGATGGAGACAAAGGTCATGGACTTGAATCTTGGGTCTGCTCGTTACTACTTGAGTGACTTTGGATGAGTCAATTTACTTCTCTGGGCCTTGGTCATGCTTAATAATCTTTGAGGTCTCTTCTAGCTCTAAATCCTAAAATCTATAATCCTTGGGGCTAAGAAACCGTGATCAACCACAGATGACCTTCATTACCCAGCAGGATGAAGTGGATTCTCTGGCCCAGAGAGTATTCTCTCTGGGTCTGGAGCAGAGGGAGAGAGAAGCAGCCAGCTCAGGTAAGCAGTAAACTTTGTGGGGAGCCAAGGGAGAGAGGTCCAGCCTCCTCAGCAGTTCCCAGGATCTTTACTTCCTTTTTCTGTCCCCCTCCTTCCCCCTTTCCTACCCACCCCCACTCCCGCCTCTGCTCCTTTCCCACTGTTTTAATCTAAATAAATCTAAGCCATCTTGGCCCACATCCTCCCTTGCAACATCCCTTCTTTGAGGTCCCAGGGATCCCACGACACAGTCACGCCTCAGGGGCCAGCTGCACCAAGCATCTGGCTGATGTGCAGCCGCTCACACAACACACATACACATACACACACATACACACACACACACAATACGCACACAACACATCCGCATGACGTATGCACATCGGATGGGCATATGTGACACTCCACCCACAGGTACATGTGTGGTCACAGACACACATTCCTGCACATGCACACACTACAGAAACTCACACACATGCCCACATAGACACACATAAATCAAATAAGCACATAAACACAGACGTATACACCCATGGAGAAATCCACACATTCACAAGCATCCATACTTTTCCCCTTTGCTGATCTCATCGGCTACCCTGGCTTCAATTATCACCTCTAGACCAATGCTTTCCAAATCGGTATCCTGCCAACTTCTCCCCTGAGCTCTAGTCCTGTGTTCCTACCAGGATATTCTACCAGTACCCCAAACTCAACATGCCCCAAACAAACTAATTCTTCATCTTCTCCTCAAAAACTGCCCTTCCACTCAACTTCTCTATTTCTTTTGAAGTCAGCACATCCTCTCAGGTACTGCTAAAGTCTGAAATCTCTGAGTCTTCTGTGTGTCTTCCCTGTCTCTCACCCTTCACATCCAATAAACTGCCAAGCCCTCTTGATTCTGCCCAAGCATTTCTCATGTCCCTCTCCTTCTTTCCACCTGGGGGATTGTCTGTCCTAATTCAAGACCGCATCTCTTCTCTCCTTCATCTCCTTCTCTCAGTAGCATCCAAACTGGTCTTCCTGCCTCCGAGTGCATCCTTCTACAATCCACCTTTCATTCTCCTGCTGGGTACCACACTGATCAGGCCACTCCCCTGATAGGATGTACATTTCTTAACCCAGGGACCCTTTCAGTTTTATCCTTCATAGGATCATAGATAGAGAGCCGGGCGGGGGTGGGGTTGGGTGGGTGGGTGGCCCTCCGGGGTCAATGAGGCCAACTCTCTCATTATACAGATAGAAAAATAAGATGAAGTAACTTCGAGGTCTTATCTTTTTCCTAGCAATGTGCCTGAAACTTTCCATTCTATTGATCTCCTTTGTTATATATCAGTTATATATACACATACACAACACTTCACTTTGAAACTCCCAGACCGTAGGGTTTGTATATCTCCTGACATCCCCAGAATCACTATGGCGCAGAGCCTCTTACGCATTAATAAATGTTTATTGAAAACAAACCAGTCATTCCATAATTTATTCAGCCTTCCCCTAACTGGTGGGTACCCCCTTAGTTTTCAGTTATTTGCTACTACAAAAAGAGCTGTTATAAATATTTTTGCACATAGTAGTGGTATCATTGGGTTAAAAAACTATCTTATCCACCCCCACCTCCCCCATGTCAGTTTAATGATTTCTTGGGCATAGTCCCTAGTCACTTTCCAGAATGGTGGGACCAATTAAAAATTCCACTAACAGTAGAATGACCTTTAGTGAAGTGACCCAGGGAGATGTGATTAGTTGTTCGGTTGTGCCCAACTCTTCATGACCCATTTGGGGTTTTCTTGGCAAAGTGGTTTGACATTTCCTTCTCCAGCTCATTTTACCAGTGAGAAAACTGAGGTAAAAAGGGTTAAACTCAGGATCACACAGCTACTAAGTGTCTGATGCCACATTTGAACTCAGGAAGAGGAGTCTTCCTCACTCCAGGTCTAGCAGTCTATCCACTGTGCCACCTAGCTGCCCAGTGATTGAGTTCTATTTAATATTGTTATTAATGATTTTGTATGATAGGCTACCTATAATTAGTTGAGTTCTATTTGATATTTTTAGTGATGATTTTGGATGATAAGAAGCTTATCAAATTTCCAGATGACCAGACTTTTGGAGAGCTAGCTAATATTTTGGGTGATAGAATCAACATGCACAGCTTCATGTCTCTTCCAGCCATGCACCTAGGCCATCTTACTATTTGTCACCTGCCTCTGGCCTGCTCCTCTCCACCTGGATTAGCATCTTCCACACCTCAAACTTCTAGTCCTTGGGGAAATTAATCCAATTTTCTCTGAAGCTCCTGTCCTAGGGGCTAATCCAGTTGTTTGGTGACTATGTGTGTGCAGACTAGCCCACTTAGCCCGCTCTATCAACAAGCTGGCCCTAGACCATGCTTCAGTTCCACATCCCACCTCACCATCTATCTAACCTGTCTGTCATGAAGTACCCCCATTGAATCGTAAGCTCTCTTGAAGGAAGGGGCTATATTTGCTTTTATTTGTATTTGTATCTCCAGAGCTTAACACAGGGCCTGACACAAAGTAGGGATTTAATGTCTAACTGACTAACCCCACCCCTTTCAATCTCCCCGGAACAAAACTCCTTTCCCTTATGAATTTTCCCCGGCATGTGGCATCTTCCCCTATTAAAACATAAGCTCCCTGAGGACAAGGACTACTTCTTTCTTAAAATATTTCTATCCCTAGCACTTAGCACAGCGCCTGTTACAAAGGAAGGATGTAATAAACGCTTTTCATGAATTCATTCAGCTCAGCAGGTTAGAGCAATGGGCCAAATCTGAGATGACATTTTATAGGAATGAATGTTCAGTCATACACTTATGAGTTCAAAAACAAAGTCTTACTCTTGGGATCAAAAATCAGTTTGCACAGGTACAGGATTAGGAAGACGACTAGCGGGAAACATTCACATAAAAAAGACTTGAGGAGGTTAGCGGATTGTCTGCTTAACAAGAGACAATAGTGTATCATGGCAGTGCCACCCCTTCCCCAAAAAGCTAATTTAATTAGACTTAATGATAGAAGCATAAGTCTAGAGTCCACAGTGCTTATGTTTTTGCTATCCCCTTCACTCTTCAGTTCCTATGTGTAGCACTGTGTTTAGCTTTAGCTAACCATGTTTTAGGAAGGTCATTGACACACTAGAGTTAGGTCAGAATAGGCTAACCAGTATAATGATGGGACTTCAAATATGGCCTGGAAAAACCTATGAGGGACATGATAGTTGTTTCAAGTATGTGGAAGACACACTAGATTTGTTTTTATTTGGCCCCAGAGGACAGAACTAAGAGCAATGGGTAAGAGTCGGCAAGATACAGATTTGGGCCTTGATATGAGGAAAACCTTCCTAAGAATCATAGTGGTGAAAAAGCGAAATGCAACAAGAGGTAGTGAGTTATCCGTCACTGGAGGTATGTAAGGCTGGATAGTCTTTTGTCAGAAACAGTGCTCAGGATGTTCCTGTTCAAGTGGAAATTTGGTCAAAGAATGAAAGATTTAGAGCTGAAAAGGATATCAGAAGCTAGCCTCTAACCCCATGTACTCCATTTTATGGATGAGAAACCAAGGCCCCGGAGTACTGCGGTAAGCCGTCACCGCTTAGAATCTGTGATTCTGTGATGCTTCATTTGTGAGGAACAAATGAGAGAACGGATGCAAGGGAACTTTGTAGTTGGTAAAGCACAGTGCATTTAATTCAAGGAGCATTTATTAAGTGCCTACTATATGCCCTGCTCTGGGGGATACAAAGTGCAACACATTTAGTCTCTGCCTTCAAGGAGATTACATTCTATTTAGAGGGAGGGAGGAATAAGACACACATCCTTAGGTAAATACAAAGTGATTGGAGGAAGCATGGACAATCGGAGGGCATGGGAAAGACCTTATGCAGGAGCTGGTCTTTGATCTGAGCCTGGAAGAGAGTGAGAATTTTCAAGAGGCTAAGATGAGAAGAAGGAAGGTTCCGATCTAGAAACACAGGTTGAAGCCAGGCTGTATGGGTCTTAAATGCCAAAGAAAAAAATGCATCTTATTCTAGAGGCAATTGATGTTACTCAGTCACGTCCATCTCTGCATGACCCCATTTGGAGTTTTCTCCACAAAGATGCTGGAGTAGTTTGCCATTTCCTTCTCCAGCTCATTTGACAGATGAGGAAACTGAGGCATACAGGGTTAAGTGATTTGCCCAGGGTCACACAGCTGGGAAGTGTCCGAGGCCAGGTTTGAGTTCAGGAAGAGGAGTCTTTCTGACTCCAAGCTTAGCAATCAATCCACTTCACCACCTGGCTGGCCAATTCTAGAGGCGATAGGGAGGCACCAAAACTTTTTGACTAGGGGAATGATGTGGTCAGATCCGTGCTTCAGGAATACCCACTGGGTAACTAGGAGGCCAGAAAGTGGATGCAAACAGACCAATTAGGAAGCTATGATGGAAGTCTAGGCAAAAGGTTAAAAATGGCCTGAACTAAGATGGTAGCCACATGAGTGGGAGAGAATGTGAGCAATGTAGAATTGACAAGAATTGGCAACTGATTAGATGTGGAGGAAGGAGAGGAGGAAACAATCAAGCACTATGCATTTGTTAGTGCATACTGCTATGCTCAGGCACTGGAGAGGGGGAAGAGTTGAGGATTACTCCCAGGCTTCAAACCCGGTGGATTGTAAGGGCGGACCCTGGATGGAAATAGAGAATTTAGTAAGAAGGGTGGGATTAGGGAGAAAGATAATGAGTTCCATTTTGGACATGTGGAATTGAGATGCCTACAGGCCATTCAAGTACAGATGTCCAACAAACAGCTGGAGAGCACAGACCTAGGGCTGGGAGAGACGTCATCCAGTCTAGTCCCTTCTTTGTACAGAAGAGAAAATGCAGGTAGAGGGACTTGACCAAGGCCACACCACATAGATAGTAAGCATCAGGGGTGGCATTTGAGCTCAGAATCTCTGACTCCAGAGCCAGATTCTTTCTATTAGCCTACAATGCCTGGGGTGGGAGGAGGTAGGAGTGCACCCTGGAACTCAAGAGAGAGGGAAGGGAGGGAGGGAGCTATAGCTTGTAAAATGCCATGTATATGCAAGATGTCTGTGTGAATTTAGGTAGGTCATTTCCCCATTGCCAAGGCTCAGTTTCAGCCTCTATGAAATAAAGGGGTTGGACTTGAAAATCTCTCTGTGATCTCTTTGCAGTCCTGCCATTCTGTGACTC
>CM053625.1:39589743-39614297 GCA_028646595.1 Phalanger gymnotis
TCAGGCCAGGTAGCCCTTGGGGGGAGGGGCGCAGGAAATGTACATCGGGGCTGTAGTACATGCCAGAGCTTTACTTGCTTGGGACAGAGGTCTCAAGGGTAGCAAAACCTTAGCTCCAATACAGGGAAGAGAGAGAGGGGAGAAGGAGAGCAAAGAGGTGAGGCTTCACCCACCACATCCTCACCCACGCAATTTTCATTTCTGTGAAATGAGGAGATTTTACTAAATCAGGGGTTCCTAACCTGGGGTCCACAGACTGCTTGAACAGATTTCAGAGGATCTGTGAACTTGGACTGGGAAAAGTAAATAAACAGCACTGGGCCTGGAGTAAATCTTCCCTCAAACACTTACTAGCTGTGTGACCCTAGATAGGTCACTTAACTTCTGTTTACCTCAGTTTCCTCCACTGTAAAATGGAGATAGTAATAGCACTTACCTTCCAGCGTTCTTGTGAGGATAAAATGACATATTTACAAAGCGCTTAACATAGTGCTTGGCACTTAATAAATGCTTATTTCCCTCTCTGTTTCTTTCCTTACATCCTATGTGTTCTATGCATTTAAAAGTCATTATCCCGAGAAGAGATCCAAAGGCTTCATTAGGCTGCTAACACAGTCCATGACACAAAAAAGGTTCAGAATCCTGGACTAAATGATCTCTAATGTCCCTTCCGGGTCCAAATCCCATGATCCTATGACCGCCCCACTTCAACTCCACCCTTAGTCTTTCTATGACTCATCTTCCTCCATGCTGACTTCTCCTACTTTTTTATGCATTTTCCCTTCCCTTTTTCTTCTCCAGATCACCGAGCTCCAGTGGAGAAGTAACTTAGTCAACAGAGTGCCCCAAGCCAGATCTCCTGGGTCCCAGACCCCCTTTACCCTCCTGGCTACAGTTAACTCTGAAGTGGGATGGGAATGTATGTCTTAAGGGGAGAGCTTACCCATTCAGATCATCCCTCTCTCCCTCCCCAAGGACCTTCAGCAGGTACCTTATTGTCTTGTTTGCCTCTCTCCCTTCCTGCTTCTTCTCTCCCCCTCACTCTGCACCCAGCTGGTCCATGGGGAGAAGTCAAAAAGAAATGACCTATTTTCTGGGAGTTCAAAATAAAATGAAACATCTGTCTGGAGTGAGGCCAAGCTTATAAATAACCATCCTCTCCCCACCGCCAGCCAGCCTAAAGGACCAGCCGGCCCTGCTCTTTCTGCCCACGCCTCCCTAGCCTGCCCACCCCCTCACTCTCACCCCAAGAAGGAACCTGGCTGGGGAGTTCCAGAGACAATAGCCAACAATAGTAAGAGGGGGAGCCTTGGAAATGTGTGGAAGAGAATCTCTGGGGGAAGCATGTCTGCCTCAATGCCTTGGGAAAGGAGGAGGGGCAGGAGATGGGCTGCAGTGGAGGAGGTTAAGCAGATCAAGGGTCCCTACATGGGCTGGGAAAACATGTGGGGGAGGAGGTGAAGTTCCCAAGCACTTCCTGTCTCCTTTGACCATCCATACCAGAATTGAAGAATCTCAGATGGAATCAGTGTCTTAACGGTCTTCAATTCCCGTACATGAATCCCTTCTATGACATCTTTAGAAGTCACCCTGTCACCCAGACTTTGACTGAAGGACTCTAGAGAGGGGAATCCACTACTTCCCAAGGCAGACCGTTCCACTTTTGTATAGCTCTGTTAGAAAGTGTTTTCTCAACTCCCTGAGACCCTTTCTGGGGGTCCATAAGGTTGAAACGATTTTCATAATTATACTAAGACATTATTTGCCTACTAAAATACAACTACATATCCAATTACATATCTGTGTGAGACAAGATTTTTTTTCATATACTTCAAGCAAAACAACATATCACAACAGATTGAATGCAGAAGCAGATATGAGAATCCAGCTGTCTTCTATTAAGTTAGACATTAAAGAGATTTGCAAAAATGTGCATAATGGTGCCACTCTGCTTACTAATTATTTTTACTGAGGAAAATACAGTTATTTTTCATGAAAATATGTTATTTGTGTTCATTTGTAATAGGTTTATTACTATTTTTAAACAAATTGATAAATAAATAATTTTAAAATCCAGCAGCTTTAATTTCTGATATGGCAAATATTGACAGATATAAGCCACAGAAACAAAAGCTCTTGAAGGTTCTCAATTTTTAATAGTGTGTAGAGGTTCTAAGACCAAAGTTTTGAAAACTGTAGCTGTAGTCTAATTAAGCCTTCAACAAACATTTATTAATCACCTGCAAGGTACCCATGCTAGATGCTAGGTATACAAAGACAAGGAGAATCAGACGCCTCTAGTGAGCTTACAATCTATTGTTCAGCTATGGAGGTCACATTAATGAGGGTCAGAGCCAGGAGTTGAATCTGGGTCTCCTGACTCACCATCCAGTGATCTCTCAGGAGTGAGTCACTGACCACAGCACATTCGGCCACTTGTCAGAGTCCAACAAATACATTGCTGAAGTGTGAGGAGTCTTAGGGTATGCTTCCCATTAGGCAAGTCAATAGGGGGTCCATAGCATAGCTACAGAATACTGCCTCGTCCTCCTCAACATAGGAGATAGATGAAATTGAAAGATTTCCTCTGTTCTGGATTTCTCTATCTAGCCCCCTATGTCTGGTTGCTTCCCAGCATCATTTCTTTTCTTCCAGGTTCTCAGGAAAGTCAGATTTCTCTTCCCAGTTCTACTTGGTTTCTCTCCGCAGCCCAGGCTAGTCGCTTTCATAACTGAGGAAGCAATTTTTCTGTCCTTGATTCTTTAATTCCGTCATGGTTTAGGATCTTGCCCTGACTTTCCTGCTTTTCAGAGCCGCACACCTCTACTGCCCGTAACTTACTCCACTCACTGCTCAGAACTTCCCAGTTTTCCAGTTTCTTTTTGTTTACTCCATTGGCATTCTGACTCTCACTAATTTTCTTTTTTTTCTCTGACGCCTTCCTTTCCATCACACCTGGGTTTTGCCTCATCTCTTAGATTTTTTTAAATATCTTTTATTTTTATATCACCTCCAACAAACAAAGATCTTTAAACCTCATCATTCACTCATTTCTCTGCTCCCGATGAGTCTAGTCTAATACCCATCACAAGGAAAAATTTACATACAGGTACATCTGAATTGACTATATATGTAAAAAAATAGAACTCCTACATATATCTAAATTGGGGAGGTAGATTACTTGTCCTTTATTTTCAAAGAAGACCAATGACATCACAGATGCTGTCTTGACTTGCACATGAATAGGATTTAAGGGAGGCAGAATTGCACAAAGTTGCCAGTTTCACTCTCTCTTCCACCGGAGATGGGTCGTTAGACCATAATATGACAGATCGCAAAGTTTCTTCACAACACACATGATCAAAGATTTAAAACTGGAAAGGATGTCAGAGACCACTGACCCCAGCCCCTTCATTTTACAGATGAGGAAACTGAGGCTGAGAAAGATTAAGTGACTTGCCCACGGTCACACAGCTAATAAATGTCTGAGGCAGATTTGAACCTCAGATCTTCTTTACTCCAAGCCCAATGCACTACCCACTATACTACCTAGCTGCTCTCTACACTGGAAGAGAGATCTAAGATTAGAACCTGGAGCACAGAATGTTAGACCAAGAAGGTCCTTAGTACATCCTGTAGATCTGGAAGCAATTATAATTCAAAGAAAAGATGAGGCAGGACCCTCTATCCCTCCTTATGCCATTTGGGAAAATAAGAGAACTCTGGGAAAACACAATCTATTCTGGAAATAAAAAAAGGGGAAGTGCAATTTCCTACCCATTCATAGACCCCTTGTTACTGATCTGGACCTAGGAATGATTTTTTTCCCTTCTCCTCACTGAGCCCCCATATTCCTCTGTGACCCGTCATTCTCTGACCATTTTTCCTCCTCACTGAGTCCTCATTCCTTCACTGAGCCTCTATTCTTTTACTGAAGTTTCATTCCTTTGCTGAGCCCCCATTCCCTCACTGAATCATCACCCCCCCACACTGAATCCCCATCCCCTCACTGAGCTCCCATTCCTTCACCGAAACCCAATTCTCTCACTGAGACTTCATTCCTTTATGGACCTCCCATTCCGTCAGTGAATCCCCACCTCCCTCTGAGTCCCTTGGTACCAGTGAGTAAGCAATGAAATTATCCTCAAAATTCCTCCTGTGGCAAAATAATGAGGGAGGAAAGAGGAGTGGGGTGACAGAGGGGGCTTTTCATTGGCTGAATTGGATGATGAGAAAGATCCTCATTCTTCCCAGTCACAGAGTTCCCAGGGAACACTCCATTCCCATCCCAACTGTGGACCTCTTGGGTCCTCCTTTTCCTCCAGGCTTAATTGATTCATTTGGTTAGTCAAAAAAAATATTCATTAAGCACCTACTATGGACAGAACTTTGTGCTAGGTACAGGGAAACTTCTAAGATGTATAAGAAGTCTACCCTCAAGAAACTTAGTCTAGTGAGGGGTGGGGTGAGAGGAGGAAGGTGGATAAACTGTGCACAAGGGAGTTATATTAAATAGCTCTGTGTGTGTGTGTGTGTGTGTGTGTGTGTACCAGAAAAGGTCCTGACTAAGAGCTAGGGAGGTTCAGAGGAAGGTGGGTTGTTTTCTTACTTCCAGCTGATAGAGTCAGGTAAAACCAGGTATGTGTTGAAGCGAGCTCAAGAGTCGACTGTCAAATTTTCAATGTAAGCAGTTATAACTCAGAAATTTGTAGCAAATGCTACAGACCAGGGATAATTTATTGTTTTGTTGATTTTCTAGACTCGAGAAAATGATAGGGAAATGTTAATAATGCAGATTTAAATTTTAAAATGTGTTCTCTCTTTTCAGAGAGCCAGTTGTAAAGTATTTACCAGCACGCCCCAGGTAGGGTTTTGTGAGGGTGCCACTTGAAGACATCTAGGATTTCAACAGGCAAGGCTAGGGTGGGGATGAAAAAATATTGAAGGCACAGAGAAGTCCTGAGCTAAGAACCCAAAGCAGAAAAGCAAAATGCTACTCAAAGGCAACTGTAAAGTGTCCAATATTATCAAGCTGGTTTGTCAGTAGAATTGAGGAATGTGGGAAGAAGAGTAATGTGGGGAAAGTAAAGCAGCACCTGGTTGCAAGGGCCTTGAATGCCAGGCTAGGAAGTTTGCGCTTTATCCTGTCCCAATGGAGAGTGATGATTGAGCAAGGGAAAGAGAGCTATGCTTTAGGAAGATATCTCAGGGGCAGCTAGGTGATGGAGCACCAGCTCTGGAGTCAGGAGGAACTGAGTTCAAATTTGACCTCAGATACTTTCTAACTGTGTGACCCCAGGGAAATCACTTAACCCCAAAAGTCTCCAGAAAGTAAAATAAAAATTTTTAAAAGGAAGACCTCTCATAGACTTCACCACACAGTAGAAAAGCAGAGCCTCAAAGTCTCAGAAGCTTTACTGCCTGCGTGACCTTGGGCAAGCCCTTGTACAATTTGGGCCTCCAGCTTCTTCATCTGCCCAGTGAGGCGGTTGGCCTAGACCGTGCCTGAGGTTCCTTTCAACTCAAGATCTCTGACCTCATGACTGGCAGCCTGTGCAAGGTGAGTAGATAGGCGAGAAGCCTAAAGATGAGATAGATGACACGTAGCCCAGATTGGGCTTCATGGGATCTAGAGGGGCAAGACTCCTCGGAGGTCATCTAATCCAACTGTCTCATTTCACAAATGAGGAAACTGAGGCCCAAAGGGTCTTTCACAAAGTCCCACAGATAATAAGTCTTGGAGCCTGAATTCAGACCCAGGGTCTCTGACTCCAAATCCAGCACTCTTTAAGAGGGAGGAGACCTGCTAAATCGTGGGGGGTGGAGAGGAGAGGAGTACACTGTTTACACATTCCTAAAGGGTCCATTTTCCAAGCACAGAGACAGTTGTTGTGCTGGGACTTTTGGCCATGGAAATTCCCCCCAATCCAGTCTTGGTCAGGAAACCTCAGCCTTGGGAGCCAAGATGAGCATCTCAGAACCACCAAGAGCCCAGGAGGGGGGCAGGTCCAAGGGATCAGACAGAGCTTCCTTTGAGACCCTCAGAGAATAAGGCTATGAAAAGAGCATAAACTGTCAGAACTGGAGGAGGTGAGAGGTGCACAGATTTAGAACTAGAAGACACCTAAGGGCTCATCCAGTCTATCCCCTCACTTTATAGAAGGGCAGAAAAGGTTAGGTGATGTGCCCTTGGGGACCCAAGGATTAAGTAAGGGGTAGAGGCAGGATTTGAACTCAGATCCTCTGACTCTCAACCTAGCATGCTTTTCATGGCCTTGACTGAGACCCCTGAGAGGCAAAGTGATTTGCCTATGGTCACATGCCCAGTTTGTGAAAAAGCCAGCACTAGAAGCATATTTCCCAAATGTCTGCCTTGTGGTCCTTACACTATCCCACGCCATCTGCCTAAGTCTGTTGTTCTCATTGTAATTACCAGTGTTTCCCCCCAGGTTCTGTGTACCCCACAAAGGAGCCAGGCACCACCCTGCAAAAGACAAGTTACCCTGAATTTTTCCTTCCCTATAGTGAAGGTGTCTAGAGGGCACAGTGGATAGAGCGCTGGGCCTGGAGCCAGGAAGACTCACCTTCATGAGTTTGAATCTGGCTTCAGACACTTACCAGCTGTGTGACCCTGGCCAAGTCGCTTAACCCTGTCTGCCTCAGTTTCCTCATCTGTAAAATGAGCTGGAGAAAGAAAGGGCAAACCATCCCAAATGAGGTCAGGAAGAGTTAGAGATGGTTGAAACAACTCGACAGTGACAAAATAGTGAAGTTCAAGCCCTTGAGTTTCCCTTAAGTCTGTTGTAGTTATCCCCCCACAGGGAGTGTGGATGGGGACAGAACATTGCTCCTAATGTAGGAGGTGACTGATGTCTTGGTTGATTAATTTTGCCATGCTGATTTTTCCTCTTCTTTTTCTTTGTTATAAGGCAGGGGTTCTTAACATTTTTTGTATCATAAATCCCTTTGGCAATGCAGCAAAACTGATGGATCCTTTATCAAAATAATGGTTTCAAAGGTATAAAATATACAAGATTACAAAGAAAACAAATTGTATTGAGGTACAGTTAACAAAATATTTTAAAAAACACAAGTTTATAATGTTAAAAACCGATGCTCTAGACAGTTGCCCTGTTTGGCTGGAGAAGATGTGGTGAATAGTTTGAGACAAGGCTAGAAAGACAGAGTGTCACAAGATTTTTTGAGGCCCTCAAATGTCGGGATTTTGAACTTTACTCTGAAGGTTAGGCCCATTGGGTGGGGAAGGAGGGAAATGTATTGGGAAATATAGGAAACCTAAAAAAGAAATGCAACAATTATATTTTAAAATTACATTAAAATTTTAATTACATTTTAAAAGGCAGCTGGTGGTCCAGCGGACAGTGTTGGATCTGGAGTCAGGAAGATCTGAGTTCAAAACTGGCTTCATATAGTTCCTAACTTGTAACCCTGGGAGAGTCACTTAACCTCTGTCTGCTTCAATTTCATCAGCTGTAAAATGGGGATGATAATAGCACCTTCCTCTCAGGTTTGTTGTGAGAATCCGATAAAATTATGATTGTAAATGTGCCTAGCACAGTGCCAAGTACATAAGTGCTTATTCCCTTTCCTGAAGATTCCCTCTATCTTTGTATCTCCCTTTTCCCTTTCCTTTTGGAGAGAGGGCACCCATTGGCAGATTTTTTCGAGCACCACCCCAGTAAACAGAAATGCAAGGCTTCCATGACAGGGAGAGGCAGGCAGAAGGGACTTCAAATAGCCCTTTCAATAAAATGAATAGTAATGAAGAGATGAGCGGGGTGTTTATGGATCTAAAACTGTCTCTGCCTCCCATCACGCCAGAGGGCAAAGCAGCGGGAAAGGGTTTCAAAGCTGTACTAGGAGACAACTCCTCTAACAGGAAGGGAGTGCAGGGGGACTGGCTAGCCTCTGGTGCTCTCTGATATATTCCTCTCAGCCCCTCTGTCCCCTTTCTGTGGGAATGTGGCCAAGGCAGCAGGAGCTGTTTATTCGATTCAATTCAATAACAAACATTTATTAAGCGCCTACTTAACTATGGCCAGAGCCCTGCTAGAGATGCTGGGAAAATACAAAGATTAGATAAAAACATAACCTATTGTCTCATTCACTTTACCATATAGTATGAAGATATGACATAAATATAAATAACCAAGATGTGAAAAAAAATGATATCCATATAGTGTTTCAAGGGCAGCTAGGTTACACAGTAGATAGAGCTCTGGCTCTGGAGTCAGGAAGACCCTGAGTTCGAATCCAGACTTAGATACTTACTAGCTGGGTGACACTGGGCAAGTCACTTAACCCTGTTTGCCTCAGTTTCCTCATCTGTAAAATTAGCTGGAGAAGGAAGTGGTTAACCATTCCTGTATCTTTACCAAGAAAACCCTAAAAGGAGTCACCGAGAGTCAAACAAAACTGAAATGACTCGACAAGTGTTTTAAAGTTTACAAAGTACTTTTCTCTTGATATCCTATGACTTGGATATTACAAGTATTATTATCCTCATGTTACAGATAAAAATGATTGGGGCAGTTAGGTGGCACAGTGAGTAGAGCACTGGCGCTAGAGTCAGGAGGACCTGAGTTCAAATCCAGCTTCAGACGCTTGACACACTAACTAGCTGTGTGACCTTGGGCAAGTCACTTAACCCCAAATTCCCTGCCTTCCTCCCTCCAAAAAAAACAAATAAAAATGTTTTGCCCAGGGTTATCTGAGAATGGAACCCAGTTCTTCAGCCTAAGTTTTTAACACTGTTCCTTCTACCACACCATACTGGACAAGAGCAGAAGACACAAGAGCAATGGGTTATCACCATCCATGGAGAGAAAAATTATTATTGACTGAGGGAATCATAAAAGGCTTCCTAGAGGATGTAACATCGTAATTGGACATTAACACACAGATGGGAAGGAACCGAGCACTTATTAAGTGCCTGCTATGCGCCGGGCACTGTTCCAAGCACCTTACAAATATCATTTCGTTTGATCCTCACAACAACCCTGGGAGGTAGGTGTTATTGATCCAATTTTACAGTTGAGGCAAATAGAGGTTAAATGACTTTCCCGGGGTCACTCGGCTAATAAGTGTCTGAGGTCACATTTGAACTCAGATCTTCCTGACTCCAGATCCAATACTCTATCCACTGCCCCTTCAAGATACTTTCATAGAGGGACCTTGAAATTCAATTGATGGAAATCAGGAGGAGGGGATGGAATTCAGACATAGAAAACAACAATAGTAAAGTCCAGGACTCAGTTTGTAGTACACACTGAGAAGGAAAAACAGCTCAATTTGACTAAAGAATCCAGTCTAGGGAGGGCAATAGCACTGAGTGAATCTGGAAAGGTAGAGTGGCACCTGATTGTGGAGAGCCCTAAATGCTAAGATAAGAAATTTGAACTTAGTAGGCAAGAGGAGAGCATAGAAAGGGACTGAAAATAGAATGAGCGTTGTTGTTCAGTCGTGTCCGACCATGACCCAGTTTGGGGTTTTCTTGGCAGAGATACTGGAGTGGTTTGCCATTTCCTTCTCCAGCTCATTTTATAGATGAGGAAACTGAGGCAACAGGGTTAAGTGACTTGCCCGAGGTCACATGGCTTGTAAGTGTCCGAGGCCAGATTTGAACTCAGAAAGATAAATCTTGATTTCAACTGTGGCACTCTGCTCTATCCACTGTGCCCACCAAGGGTCGGTAATGAGGAAGTACCATCATACCATCAAGCATATATGTCACCTGACAATTGCTTCAAAAAGTCAACAGTGAAAGAGAGGAGAGATGTTAGAAAGTAGTTAGAGAAAGTAGAAGGGTCAGTGGAATGTTCTTTTGTTTAAGGTATGGGGAGACCTACTTGGAGGTCCATTGGAAAGAGCTCCTGGAGAAGGAGAGACTGGAGATGCAAGAGAGAAGAGTCAGGAGAGGGTAAGATCAAGAATCCAGCTAGAAGTCCAGCCTTAGCTGGGGCTGAGACGGGATGCTGCTGCTGCTGCTGCTGCATTTTAAGGGATGGAGGAAGGTCCTGGACAAGTTCACTTCAGATGGTTTCTATCTCAGTGAAGCAGGAGTTTAGGTCATCTGCTGCTAAGTGTGGGGTTGAGACTGCGGTTGGCGACGTTAGGAGAAAGGAAAAGATCTGCAACAGTCGCTGTGGGGACGAGCTATATGATCAGTTCTGAGCTCCCCTAGGTGTGCTACTATCTAGCCTACACTACCTAATCACTCCTGTCTAACACATTCCACAAGAGAATGAGAGACCATAGTAAATGTCTTGCTGAAATCCAGGTCTGCTATGTATAGGGTATGGCCTTGTCAAAGGAAATGAGGTTAGTCTGGCATGACTTATTCTTTATGAACCTATGCTGGCTCGTGGTAATCACTGCTTTCTTTTCCAAGTACTCACAAAACATCACTTTAATAATGCATTCTGTCAAAAGAGGATGAGGACCTGGGCTGGATAGCGACTGAGGGAGTGAAGAAGAGATGAATTAGAGAACTATTTCTAAAGAGTAGACAGAATGAAGCAATGCCCTGGTTTGCACAAACTTATACACCAATTATCCTACAGCTACCTAGAAAAACTATCATTGACTGAGGGCTGGATCTGCCAGGGTCCTCCTATCACCCTTGTCACCCCAACTCTGCTTAGGCCCTTCCCTTAGTAAAAGGCAGAGAGGTCTGAGAGATCAATGCTTTCCTTAGGAGATCTCCTATTGTCCCCTCCCCCTCTGTATCCCCCCCCACACACACACACACACTCTGGAGCCCTAGCTCCATTCATAGGCTGCCCAAGCTTAGTTCCTGTCCCCTCCTCTCCGCTCCCACCCCCACCCCCCAACAGCATAAGGAGAGCTACAACAAACTGACAGTTTCCCATCAGCTGGGGGTTTGGAAGGACATCTTAGGAATCTGGAAAATTTGCAAAGCCCTTTAAATCCCTGGGGCTTCGATGGCCCTAGGGACTGGCCTGAAGCCAAATCCTTTCTGGGAAAACGGCTGCAGACTCATAGCTGAGGCTGAAGGTCTCCCCTCTCCAACCCTGGTCCCCAATCTTCTGTTTGCTGATCCTGATGTCTCATTCCCTATTTTATAGCCTCATCTCACATTCATTCCCCCTTCCCCTTCTGACAATCCTGGTCTCCTGTCTAACCACCCTCCCCAGACCTGTTCCCCACTTCCCCCCCCAACTCTTATCCTCTACCTCCAATCTGATCCACTTAAGTACAATCCACTCCACCCCCTTCAGTCCCACTTTTCTTAGAGTCCCCTCCCTTCATGGTCTGTCTTTCCTCATAATCCTTCCTCTGCTCACAGCCCCTTCCCCTCAACATCTCCCCTCCCTCAGTAGCCTTCATTCCTAATGTCCCCCTCCCACTCTGCCCATTCTCTGGCCCCTCAAGCCACCCCTACCCCCCAGGCCCCGCCCCCTGGCTCTGGCAAACAGACCCTCTGCTGTTAAGATACTGAGCCAGGAGAATGGAGCCCAGAAACCCAGTGGTTTTGTGTGAATGAGGCTGGAGTGCAGGGGGCGGGGTGCTAGCTCTTGGGGCACAGGGTAGAAGAGGGGGAAAAGAGGAGTCCTTCTGGTGGGGATGTCTGCATAAGGCCTGACTGGGTGTGGGGATGGCAAAGGAGATTCAACTCTTTTGCAAACTGACATCTCCCAACACTGCTCTGGGCTTTCTCCCATCTGGTTTCGCTAAAAATATTTTCCATTTTCAATTTGACCAAAGTGCAGCTGAGACATGGCAAAGGGGCCCTGGAAATGGGGTGGGGTGGGGGCAGGGAGTGTTGGGGACCCAGGCACCTACCTTATTGCCTTGGTCTTCTCTTGGCTTTGCCTTGTTCTCTGCTTGATCACAAACAGCCTACCTTCACAGAGTCTCCAGATGCTGCCCGTTCCTCGTCTGTCTCCAAACTCACCTCCCTTGGCCCGGGTAGAGGGGGCTCCAGGCAGCAGGAGTGATTGGGTCACAGGAGGAGCAGTTGGCCCCAAGGACCAGCAGCAGGAGGGGACAGAAACAGTTCTAGCGCATCCTTGTGGGAATCTCCAGGCTCAGGAGGGCCTGTCTAGCTTGTGGTCTTTCTGTATGTTTGTCCCCCTGAGGGACTGAGTTTGAGGAGAGTCAGGAGGTAAGGGGTAAGCCCTCCTCGTCCACTCTCTGCTTACAAAGTTTTCTCCTGGTTTATCCTTGTCTCTTGGCCTGCTGGGCGAGGAAGATGGGCAGTTGCTAGGCGCAGGGCACCCAGGCCTCAGGCAGAGGTGGAAGCAGCAAGAGGCTGATACAACTCTGAGTGAGAGAGAAAGCTCTGTCTCCTACAACTTGGGGGGAAAGGCCGAAGAGGTCCCTTTGATTGGTCTCTCTGAGTGAGAGAGGGTGTGTGAGAGGGAGGGAGGGAGGGAGGC
Organism: Phalanger gymnotis; assembly: GCA_028646595.1. Taxonomy (NCBI): domain Eukaryota; kingdom Metazoa; phylum Chordata; class Mammalia; order Diprotodontia; family Phalangeridae; genus Phalanger; species Phalanger gymnotis. The sequence goes on from CM053625.1 coordinate 39,602,166, forward strand.
AGGCAGGGAGTGTGAGAGGGAGGGAGGGAGAGGAGTGTGTGTGTGCGTGTGTCTGTTTTCAATTTGGTCTTTTTCCCCTGAGTTTCTTGTTTTTCTTTCTCTTTTCCCTTCACTCTCTGCCTTCTCCCTCTTTCTCAGGATATGAGGGGATGTTTAGAAATTCCACAGCCCACGCCAGCAGCTGAGTCATTTGTATTAAGAGAGGCCAGCCCATTCTGCCCAGGGTGGTGACTCCCCTCCCCTCTCCTCTCCCCAGGCTGGGCACAAATAGGGTCTGGGGGCTCTGCTGCTGACAGTACAGTGGGGTCATAGGTTGGCAATCTGGTGATCACTAGGGCTGGCAGGGACTGTATGCTAGGCAGAGGGATATTGGGCAGTGCCTGCCTGTGCACCTCTGGGAGAGGGTCCCCAGGAAAGAAGAGAAAATAGGAAATCATCCTTCACAGTGTTACTGGGTAGCTTGTTGCTCCCCAGTCTCCAGGTCTCGTTTTCCCCATCCGCAGGATGAATGGGTTGGACTAAGTCGGTTTGTAAGGGTCCCACCAGCTCTGACATTCTAAGGTCCAACCAATTCTCACATTCTCTGTTCTAAGTTCCCTTCCAGTTCCGAAATTCTAGGTCCTGTGTTGTATGATTGCACTCAGGGCCGGAGTGTACATGGCAGGGATGGCAGAGAGGCCAAGGCCTTCCCTGCCTCCTTCTAGACTGGGGACTAGGGGTATCTCCAGGGAGGAGAATGGGTGGCTGAGGGAAGCAGAGCCATAGCCTGGCTTCTAGTCATGATCAACTACAGGCTGGTCCAGCACATCTGGAGTCACTTAGCCCCAGCAGTCATTAACCCTTTGCGGCTTCCGCTGCTTGTGTGCCCACTGCTTGGACAGTCCAACCCGATCTTACTCCCCAATACCATGGATCTCTAAGCGTAAGACTAGTCCTCTGTACCTCATGGAACTAGTTAGTCAGAGGACGGGGTGGGGAGTAGTGAAGGAAGGGTGAACGGTGGGCATAGGATTCAGGTCCTTCAGACCTAGGAATTCTGAATGAAAAGAAGAGTTTAGAATTTGAGGCAACTTTGTGGGAATCAAAGTAGGGGACATATCCCATCACTCTCAGAGGTGTCTGATAAACCTTCAGAGATGGAGAAAGTCCCAAACAAGGGATAGAGGGGAGCAGATACCTTGACAGTGGGAAGAGAAAGAATGTGATTGGTTTGGCCATAGGCAAGGAAAGAGACGGTATGGTAAAACAGAAAGAACATTGGCCAGATATTTAGGTGTGGCCCTGCTTTTATCTCACTATGAGAACATAGGCCAAGGCTAGAGGCCACCATGTGGTACACTGCTTAGAGCATTTCCTGACTTGCAGACAGGAAGACCTGAGTATGAGTCCTGCCTCAGATACTTATTAGCTGTGTGACCCTGGTCAAGTCACTTAACCCATGCCTGCCTTAGCTTCCTCATTTATAAAACACGTTATTAACAACATTTATTCCATAGGTTTGTTGTGAGGATCAAATGAAATTATGCATTAGATAAATGCTAGCTATTATTATAAGTCATTTCCCTGCTCTGGGTCCCTATTTCCTTACCTCTAAACTGAGGCGTTTGGAAATGATATGATTTCTAAGCTTCCTTCCAGTTCTAATGTATGATATGGATGACTACTGGGCAGAGATGCTTTTGAAAGGATTCAGATGGGTTTGCACTTAGATGACCTCAGAGGTACCTCTCAGTTTTGAGATGATGTGATTCTGTGGCCCAGACAAACAGCTCTGGCCTCTAAAGCCAGACTTCCAAGAAGGATAGCACCCCCTCTGCTGGCTGCCTGGACAACTCCTCTACCAGGGAGGGAGGGTCCTACAAGATAGAGCTAACTGCCACAAAGACCCCTCCGCATTCCTCCTACAGAGTGGGTTCCACATAGAGCCCTCTAGAGTCAATGAGGCCCCAGATGGGTTGGACTAAGATGCTTTGTAAGGGTCTCACCACCTCTGACATTCTAAGGTCCATCCAATTCTCACATCTGTGTTCTAACTTCTTTTCCAGTTCTGAAATTCTAGGTCCTTGCCCTAAATGCCCAAATCAGATCCAACAGATGAAGCTCTCTTTCTGCTATCAGACTGGGATGTCAAAGATGCTTCCATTCCAGCTATGGGCCAGAGATCAATCAACAGGAATTGGCTTCCATGGGAGAAATTTGTGGGAAAAGAAGCAAGAATTAAGAGACAGCTGGGAAGACATTTTGAAGGGCTATGGGATTGTGAAGAAAGTTTGACTTTACAGAATCATAAAATTAGGAAGATTTGAGGAGAACCGTTGAAGGAAGAGAAGGACTCAGGCAAAGGAAGAGATGACAGAGTTGAACTGAAGGTAGAGAAAGTCAAGAAGTCAAAGACAAGCTGAAAGAGGAGAAGGGGGAAGAAGAAGGTAGTTGGTAGGACAGGGGTAGTATGACAAGTTGGTTCAGATTAGGAGGGAAGGGCAAAAGTTCATTGTAGGTGCCAAGGCGCTAACAAGGTTCTAATGAGGTGAGGCAAGAGAGAAGGTTAGAGTTAAAGACCCCCAGAAGCCTTTGCCATGAAGCTCTCTGAAGGAGTTATCAGCAAAAAGATGAGGATTGGGGATGGTCACTCCCACTCAACATGGTGAACAGGGGAAAATTTGCAGTGACCAGCATTGAGGACCATGTCTGTATTTCTGCCTCAGTCAAATGATTGCTGTCTATGCTCAAAGTCTAGGCTACTTTCACTTCTGGAAGACAGGTTAAAAAGGCATAACGAATGCCACTCAACTCTATGGGTCCTCAAAGAGAGTGCTATTCCTTAAAAATAAGAGAAATTGAAACCAAACTCATAAAGCAGAAGGAAGGCTTCAGTGTCAAAGGCAAAGGAAATGAAGAACCTGGAGAAACCGGGATGCTACGAAGTTCGAAGGTAGAAGAAGGTCACACAGAGGAGAAAGGGAAGATCCACTGAATATTTGAAATAAAGAAACAGATTAGGAAAACATTTCTCAAAAGCGGATAGGACGAAATCAAGCCTGGTTTGCGTAAACGTAAGACTTCCTTAAGTCTTATTGGGACAGCTAGGTGGTTCAATGTCTAGAGCTCCAGACACAGAGTCAGGAAGCTCTGAATTCAAAACCAGCTTCAGTCACTTACTAGGTGTGTGACCCTGGGGAAGTCACTTAACCATTTTCTGCCTCAGTTTCTGCATCTGTACAATGAAGTAATAGTAACACCTATCTCCCAGGAGTCATGAAAATTAAATGATATATTTGTAAAAAAGTTCTTTGCAAACCTTAAAGTGTTATTTAGATACTAGCTCCCTAAATCCTAAGAATTCCTTGAGGAAGAGGGAGATGTCTACCTGAATAGGAAGTAACTGCTAGTCGTCTAGGGAAGGATAAGTGGGTGTGTGTCTACAAGAACTATCAAATGAAAGATCATTCAATAAAGGTCAGTGGAAGATGGGACAAATAAGAGTGGTTGGTGACTCCCTTCAGCATGGGGTCACCTAATAGCAATAATAGAGAGATCTGCTGTCTTCCTAAGACATGTGTCCAAGACTTGACAGGGACTTTCCCACAGTTTGCCATTCCACATGCTTACTACCCACTTCTAGTGATTCACATGATCAGAAATGGTATCGCCAGAAGGCACCTAGAAAGCATTACTCAAGATTACAAAGTCATGGGCAATACTGAAGACCTAAGAGGTGCAGGTGATTTCTTCCTCCCTTCCTCCCTCCCTTCCTCCCTCCCTTCCTCCTTCCCTTCCTTTGTCCCTTCTTCCTTTCCTTCCTCCCTTCCTTCTTTCCTCCCTTCTTCCTCTTCTTCTTTCCTTCTTCTTCTTCTTCTTCTTCTTCTTCTTCTTTTCTCTCTCTCTCTCTCTCTCTCTCTCTCTCTCTCTCTCTCTTTCCTTCTTCTGTTAGGCATGGACGCAAGGACTTTAGCCTTTGGCAGACTGGGGAAGTGAACAACTAGTTAAGGAAGTGGTATTCAAGAATGAGAACTGAATTTCTGGCCAACCACATAAAATATGGAAATGCCTGAGCACCTAACATGGGCTAATAAGATCATATTTGTATGTAGTCTAGCAACCTTAATGAAAAGAAATTTAAATGAACCAAGTATGTATCTACCAGCATAGATAGATAGATAGTAGTTATAATACAAGTAGAAAAACAAAAGTAGACATTCTCAGAAATTCATAGGAGACAAAAATCCCCCAAAAGAGCCAGTAACAAAACCTATGGTTTTCATTGCCTATACATAAATACACAATGTATAGGTTAAAAAAAAACAAGATAAACTAAGCATCCTAATTCAAAGAGGCATATGTGACCTTACATGTGTTATTGAGACTTGGTAGAATGAGACCTATGTCTGTAATAATATGCCAGATAGGCATATTTTATTCTAAAGAAACAGGATAGGTAAACATGAGGGTGGGGGAAAGGTATGAGGTATGTATCTTAAGACATAGTTCTGTGAGGAAATCTAGGAACCAGAGCAAAGAATCATGGTCCAGAACAATTTGCTGAAGATGAGTAATGTTAATATCTAAGTATACTATAGACCACCTGGATAGAAAGAAATAGATGAGGATTTCAAGAAATGGATTACAAGCCTAACACAGAAGTATGATGCAATAATGACAGGAGACTTCAAATATTTAGGCATCTATTAGAGCGCTCTCTGCCAAAAGCAGAGCAACTAACAGTTTCTTGACTTAATGATAACTTTGTCTTTCAGAAGGTGGAAGAGTCAAAGAAAGGAAATTCTGTTCTGTATTTGATTCTCACAAACAAGGAGTCACTGGCATCTAGGGTGGGAATGATAGTAACCTAGGAAAGAAGTGCCTGTTCCATCTTGGATTTGTGATAGCGAAGTGGAAAGTTGGGAGTAGTGTGACATAGATCCTAGTTTGTGAGAAAACATGTGAGAAAAGATAAGTAGGATCCCACAGATTAAATTTCTGCAAGGAAAGTCAGCCCATAAGGAATGGAATACTCTCAGAAATAAAATTCTGAAGACAAAAACCAACGACACTAGTGAGGATTAAAAAGGAGAGTGGGGAGTTCTCTAAAGAACCAATATGGATGCACAGGAAACTCAACAATGAGCTTAGATTTATTTTTTAAAGATATATACAACATGTAGAGGCCCTGCTGGATCACCTCCTGGATGCCTTGTTGTAGAAGATTGTCTTGTGTAGCTCAATGAAACTATGAGCTATGTCACAGAGGGTTACCTTGGACTGGTCATAGTGGAGAATTTTGACAAAAGGTGCTCCACTGGAGAAGGAAATGGCAAAGTATCCCAGTATCTTTGCTAAGAAAGCCCCCCTCCTCCTCAAGGAGACAGTATTAAAACGCTAAAAGATGTTGAGGTCAGATTCGAGAGAGAGTGGTTCAGAGTGTGAAAGAATTCATTTAGATGTTCTCTGTAGCCAATGGGAGCTTTATTACATGAAAGCTACATGGGCCTTGTTAGCAAGAAATTAATGACAGATATCTGATATCTGGGAGGCTTATACAGGAGTTTCAGAAAGATGATAAAATTTTAGAGTTTTTTATGGGAGTTGAAAATTAAGGACAGAATAAGGATGAACAGAATGAAGGTTGCTTACTAGAGAAGGAGGAATCTTATGACACAAGATGAGGAAGATGATTGACAGAATAAGGACAGGGGGACACAGAATAAGGAAAAAAAACACTTCTTTTGGTCTTACAAGACAAGGAGAAGTCATGATATTTCAAGATAAGGGGAAAAGGTCTTTAGGACCCCTCAAGTTACAAGATAAACTACAGAATAGGCCCCAACCCCCCTCAGGAGGGGCTTCACAAAGTACTGGAAAAAGCAACCCTTAATATTCTTTTTAACCCTTAGGGTGTCATTTGTATCCACGTCATTTCCCCATTCAGCCACTAGGTGAGAGAAATCTTTCAGGAAAAAGGGCAAAGGTCACTGTTGCTACTTCCTGCTGAACAGGGGTGTAGAGTCCATTTCAAGGGCTGAAAATAGGTTGAGGAGAAGTAGTCAGCATCAGGTTGTGGAATGCGGCACTGGCTGAGTCCAAGGTAAAAAGAGGCAAACCACTCCACAATGGATACTAAGAGCAAAGGTTGGTATCCTACTAGTTGAAGATGGAATTTCTGCAGGCAAGAAGACACAAGCAAACCAGGAGGCTAAACAAGCATGGACCAAATTAAGAGCAAGTAAAATGATTAATAATGGGGTCAGAATGGGAGGAAAGAGGGAGAGGAACCATGAACCCCAGGAGGAGGGAGGGGGGATATGAGGCTGCAATGGATGCCTTGCATCTAAGAGCCTGCCTATAGTGTCCTTCAAGTGCTCAAAGGATAAATTCCATGGAGGGTTTTCAGGGGATGGGGGAGAGATATGGGGAGTAAGCTCATATCCTAGGGATGACGGCGACACACCCAGCAATCATGTACTCCACCCCACCCCACAGAGTTCCCAAGGCATTAGACTTCCAGTCCTGGAAAGTAGGCCTAACCCTAGGCACAGGATGGGAATGAGGAACAGGTGGGCTGGGAACAAGAGAAGTGGTTCAAGGTGGGGCTCAGAGCATAGCTAGAAAGCATGCAGATAAGTCCACGGTGAGGGCCTTCAATGCATCTTCTTTGGTCGATTTTCTGCATCTTATCTCATCTCACATCCTGCATCCTGCTTGCTTCACCTGCCTCACTCCTGTCTGCCTCACCTTCTCCCAAATGCTTTTGGGAAATGGACAAAAGAGCCATCCCTGACTGAGTGGGGGTGGGGAGGGGTCAAATGAGGCCGAAGCAGTGTCCAGTGGATGAGGAGAGTGTGGAGCAGGTATCCTCATTGCATGGCCATCTGCAGGTGGACATCCAATAGTCTAGGAAACACAAATGTGACAGGCCGATTCAATATGCAGGGCCCACATGGGAGGAGCATGAAAACCAAGGAAAACAAAGAAAGAAACCAAGATCCCCATGATGTTATTAACTACTTTTGACACACAGGATTATCTGATCTTGTTATTTTCTCCAAAGTTTCCAGTCTAATTCCAGTCCTCTTAGGAGGATCAGATACTATTAAGGGCCCAACTCTATACATGTCAATATAAGTAACAACACTTTCTCTGGTAGAAGCTTTCTACCCTTAGTTCCATAGTTATACAGATGAATTTGCTTATAAGAGACTGACTTTACTCCAATCATCATAAAAGACTTAAGAGGATCCATAAGTAATTAATTCCAAAACAGTGTATATGAATAATTTGTTTATAATAAAACATATTTGTACCATAGGACACATGGTATAAGTGGATATTATTCCTAAAATAGTAGTAAACTTTAAATGAAATTGACTTTTCCGTTAATCGAAAAATATTTCATAAGTTACCTCCCTCTAAGAAATTTGATTGTGTTGAAATTCTTTTCCCCAAACCAAAGATGTTTCTGATTTAGTTTCAGTAACTAATAGAAAAACAGCTAGGTCCCTCAATCGGTTGTACCAATACACAATTATTCTTAGATTATTTTGAAACAGTTAAGGACCTTATTCCATACAGACATATATCAAATACCCATTTACTAAATTGTTTAAGATGTAAAAAGGAACATAATTTTAGACTGAATACTTCAGATCTTAAACACATATTTTATTATAGTAGCTTAGACATATCCAGCCTTAGTCTATGGGATAACAATTAAAATTATGTTTGTACCTTTGTTTCCCAAACTTCTTTTCCCTTTGTCTAATTATTCCCATATCATTCAGAAAGAATGTTCTATTCCAGTGACTTAATCTTTCACATGACTGTGCAGGAGTACTAATTTACCCAGATGTCTGGAGTATGGAATGACTACAAATTCAGGTTCAAAACAGCAAAATTTCACATACTTGCTTTGTGCTCACATCTTTCACTGACCACTGGCTTTGATTACAGAAATTTGCCATTAAAAGGAAAAGCAAGGACATGATTAGATAAAACATCACAATTTTCCAACCTTGCAGTATCAATTCCACATCATAGTCAGACCCAGGAATAGTCAGGTGAGAAAGATTCCTTTTCGAAGGAACACAATGGGGAGGATCCAGGAGGATCCCACCCTATGCTAAGGCTAAGACCGTCCTCTCAGCTTTTCCAGATGCAGACCTCCACCTGTAACAGCCACATTCTCTCTGAGTAGCTTGTGGCATTTCTCTGAGATGGTGGATTATTGATAATTGATTATTAATGGATTTTTATGATTCATCAGACAACTGAAAACATGATTCGTTATAGTCCCAAGAGCTTTTACCTCAGATGGCAAGTTCCACTAATCAAAATTTGCCAGCACTTGCATCTCAAATTTCAATTTGTCCTTGTGCAAAAAGCCAGTCACTAGAGATCATTTCTATATACTTGCAAATTCTCAGCAAGCCAAGTTCATTGTTTAGGAACTCCATAACCCAAACAAGCTACCAGCTTTAGGTTTTAGCATTAAAACAATAGCCAACAATCTTACAATTTTAATAAGTAATAGCCAAATTGGTTTAGCTGTAACATACACAATAAACTTCAAATGACATCAATTGCATTTCCAGATCATATAAAAATTACTGATAGAAGGATGGACTGGCTTACCAAGTGCAGATGCTGACTGGCTATCTTGTTTACCTTGACCCATCCCCCTTCACCCTCTCTCCATGGCTGTGACTATGTGATGATACTTCCAGGCTGTAGCTGCTGCCCTTCCCCCTCCTTCCTTTGGGTGGGGCATGGGGGTGTGGGTTGGAGGAAGGTGCATTTGCAGGTGGGGGAAAGGTGAAATTCTCCTCGCCTAGTCTGACCTGAGATGAAAAGTGTTAAAAGGAAAACGTGGGGCTCTTTGCAATCCCCGAGATACCCTCTTTATTCAGGGGCAGGGAGTAGAAGAAGGGAGTGACAAGTGACAAGACTGCAAGGAGGTATTTCAAAACTCCTTAATGATTAATCTCAAAACTTCCAGAATCTGCTAAGATGTTTTTAGTTGTCCTAACTTTTTCACTTCTATAACCACATCTTAAAAACTTAGAGTGGGGCATTGAACCTTTCAGACCTACATTCATAGGACCAGTGCCCTTTCTTATGGTACCTGCAGCATGAACCATTGACTCTGTTTCTCTGAAAGCACCCATTAAAGGCCGATCCAAGAACACAACAAATCTAGGAATGAAATTAGAAAATTCAGAGTAGTTTTGGACATAATTGTTATCAGTAGCAAATTGTTATTGCAATAAATTAGCTTGCCAATGGAAATTTAGTAGGCCTTCTAAGAATCATACAAAAAGATTTTGCAAAACATTTCTTCGTTAAAGTATTTCCCTTTCTTAAAAAGCTTACAATTTATCCTGGTGTTAAAAGGAATAATCACTAAACTTTCATGAAGTAAATTAGCTGAAACCTTAAATATTGGAATTTGTCAAAACCAAGTTGGTGTAAAATGTCTTTTAAGTATCACAAATCCCCGAGGTGCCATAAAACCAAAATTCTAGAAATTCCACAACACAGAAAATTTTGCACAGGACTGACAAGAATTTATGACTGGATGTCTTAGTTAACAACCTCATGATCTGACAGCACAATTCTTAATTTTACAACATCTAAGTTATAAGAGAAATTGCTTTTCTAACAACATAGGTGATACAATTGTTAACCAAACTATACAATATAAGAAAATTTAGAAATATGACCATACCATAAGCAATTATCATGTATTTAAAACTTGAAAGAGAACCAATTAATTACTGATCAGGTGACCTTAATTTAGTTGGATGAGCAAATCAAATCTGGACTCATAATCACTAATGGTAATATTTCAATTTCTAAGGCCTAATACTCTTAGCACTTTAAAAGAAAAGATTGTTATCCATAAATTCATATTTTTCTTTCGAAGATACCTGGTGACAATTCCCAGCTCTAAATAATCTCTCTCTTCCTTAAGCGGGAGCTCTCTGTCCCTTTCACCTGTGAGGCAGCTGCCCTAAGCATTCCAGCTCTCCATTCCCATCCTCCTGGGCATTTCAAGCTGCATATACTGCATATAAAATTTTAAGTTAACAATATAGAGCACAGAGACCCCAAAACCAGCACAGGGACCCCCAAAGAAAACCAGATGCAGATGCCCACCTACCCACCTCCCCAGCTTTCCACAAGGGAAGGGAGAAACACAGGGTAAAAGTCCACATAAGCAGAGCAAGGTGCTTTTTCTTTAAGTTTTGGAGACCAAATTTCTTACTAAGCTTGTCTTGTTTGGAAATCCCCTTCACAAATAACTTTTCTAGATTACATTGAGGGCATGCTGTGTTACAATGGAACACTAGGTGCTTTTTCTTAAGCTTTTCTCCTAGCAGCCTCTCACCACTCGTTTCAGCCCAAGACAGAGGACAGAAAAAAATGTGACAGACTCAGCACAAAGGTGGTCCCCTTATATGAGGGTTCACAGTCCAACTGACCACCTAGATGTCAGTGGGGCTTCAGATACTCCTAGTAGTGTCTGGGCACCCCAGGGGTCTTGAAGCTAGGGAGACAGTAGGAGCAGAAAGATATGGGGAAGAGAACAAAGAAAAGGGTGCTTACTTCTTACCCCAGTGACTAGGAGACCGTCAGGGGAGTCCAACTGATATTTGGATTCCCTGGTTTTGGCACCATTTTATATTGAGGTCAGATTCAGAAGCATTAATGAAAGGCCTTGATATTTGGGAGAACCAAATATACAGGGGTTTCAGAATGATGATGTAATTCTAGGGTTTTTTATGGGGGTTGAAGATTAGGGACAGGATAAGGATGAATGGAATGAAAGTTGCTTACAAGATAAGGAGGAATCTTATGACACAGGATGAGGAAGATGGTAGACAGGGTAAGAAGGACAGGGGGACAAGGATAAGGAAGAAAAAAACACTTCTTTGGGTCTTACAAGATAAGGAGAAGTCTTATGATATTTCAAGATAAGGGTAAAAGAACTTTAGGCTCCCTCAAGTTGTCACTTGATAAGCTACAGAATAAGCCCCAACCTCCCTTAGGAGGGCCTTCACGAAGTACTAGAAAAAGCAACCTTTAATATTCTTTTTAACCCTTAGAGTATCGCTTCTATTCACTTCAGACATGACATTGGAAAATGAGCTCCTTAGGTCAGAAGGGCATGGTGTCCTGTGATCCATGTGGTCGTGAATAGTACGAGATGACTGAACAACTCAACAACAACACAAAATATAGAGACAAAGATGGGTAATGAGTACCAAAGTGTGATAGGGTCTTGGAAAAAGTATTGTCAGGCATATCCAGAATGAGCGGAAGCTGGTCAGAAAAGCTGAGCATAACAAAGAGGGCTTTAAAAACTGTGTTGGAGAAAAAAAAGGATCCAGGAAGGGATAGGACTAATACTTGCAAAAGCTGAGACACTGATAACTGATGACCAGCCCACTCTTCTGTTGCTTCCTTTTCCTCTAATAAAGAGAATGATCTTTGGACTGGGAAGAACAGAACAAAATGTCTAGTAGGGAGTTGATATCCAAGATAAATCAGAGGATAATGAGTAAGCACAGAGCAGCTGTGGATGCATTCAATTCACCTAGCCCAGAAGAGCTTCATCTTCATGGTACTGAAAGAACTGGCAGATGTGATTATTTTCCTCAGTATGCCCCTACCTCTGAGGCCCAGCCCTGTCTCTGACTGGAGGAGTGGAGGGTGGTCATTGGAGAGTTCCTCCCAGATCCTCCATTTAAGGAGGGGCTCCAGGGCAGCTATTTCATCAATTCCCACCTGACTACAGATTTTCATCATGCCCCTGCACCTCCTGCACCTTGCACCTACCCTCCCTCTCTTTATTCCTGCACCCCCACCTTCGACTTCTTTTTATATATTGTCTTATTCCATTAGATTGTGTGGTCCATAGAGGCAGAGACTATCTTTTCCCTTTCTTTGTATCCTTACTACTTAGTGCAGAATCTGGCACAGAGTAGGTACTTAATAGATGTTTGTTGACTTTTTTTTAATTTATTTTTAATATGTTTAGTTTTCAGCATTGATTTTCACATGCGTTTGAATTACAGATTTTCTCCCCATTTCTACCACCCCCACTCCAAGATGGCATACACTCTGGTTGCCCTGTTC
>CM053625.1:39614797-39628604 GCA_028646595.1 Phalanger gymnotis
TGGGGGCTGGGAGTTCCGTTCGGGACAGACCTTACCCCGAGACCATCCAGGCTGTCCTGGGCTGGAGCCCTGCTTCCCTCTGCCACTTTGTGGGTTCTGCAGTTCTAGAATTGGTTCAGAGCCATTTTTTTTATAGGTTTTTGGAGGGACTTGGTGGGGAGCTCACGCCAGTTACTGCTTTCCAGTCGCCATCTTGGCTCCGCCCCGATGTTTGTTGACTTTTAACCATTGACAGGGCCATTCACTGTCAATGATCTTTTAAAGAAAGTGGAAACTGGAGAGGTATCACAGGATTAGAGAAGGGCAAATGTCCTACTTTTCTAAAAAGGGAGAGAATGGAGTCTGAACACTATTGACTGGAAATCCTCTTCTACGTCTTTGTGACACTGCTTTCAGTTCTCTTTTTCCTTGTCCAAATGCTCTTTTTCAGTCTGGATCATCACCCAGGTCATGCCCCCTGACTGTGTGTTTACCCCAGGCTTGGTTAGTCCTTCACTTCCCAGCCCTCACTCCTGAGCTCCTGTCTCACCTCACCACTGAACTTTGATGACTCTGGAAGAAAGAGTGAGGCTAATGACTCTGTGCAACTCTACCTCACTTAAATCCAATTCACTAGCAAGTCGAGACATCACCCTGCCATGCCAACGGTCCTCTTCAAAAAAAAAAAGGTCAGCAACAAACAACAAGCTACTGCTAATTGGACATTTTGAACGGGATGTTATACAGCCGCTTCAAATTCAACATGCCCAATACAGAACGTTTTCTTTTCTCATCTCCCATCTTTGTATCTTGGTACTGCCTGGCCCTCAGCATACTTTGTACTTTCTCATCTCTTCCTCAGAGAATCTGTTCCTTCTTTCAAGCATAGCTCAAATGCCACCTTGTACACAGAGCTTTTCCTGATATTTCCCCAGTTGCTAGTGACCTCCCCTCTAAATATCCCATATTTGGCCACCTTATATTTGTTTTATATTTATTGCATATATATAGTTAACATACCCACAGTTTTTCTCCCCTCAAACCCACTGGTGAATTGGGGGAATGTCTATCCCAAACATGCAAAGACTTTCCCAATTTGTTCAAACTGCCACAAAGGTGGATACAGCAGGTGCTGTGGAGTGCTTAGAGCTCGGTCAGGCATCGAAAATGCCAAGGTTATCCACTGCATCCAGGGCCATCTCCAGTCATCTTGACTTTTGTCTGGCTGAACTTTGATGGCTCTGGAAAAGAGAGTGAGGCTGACAGCTTTGTGCAGCTCTGCCTCCCTTAAATCCAATGCGAGTGCAAGTCAAAGCATCAGCCATGACATCATGGTCCTCTTTGAAAAGGGAAGATGAATGACAACAGTTTTTCTCCCCAATAGCTCCTTGAGGGTGGGGATTATTTCCCTGTTTTTTCTTTGTATCCCTAACACCAACATAGTACCTAGATTAGAACATAGAATTAATGCTTATTGATTGTTTTCCCCCAAAATCCAACCTTCTTCCAGACTTCCCTATTTCCATCTAATGCACCCAAATTCACAGTCCTGATGGAATCCTTGACTCCTACCTTGTTTCTGCCTCCACGACATCTCTCAATTATATTCCCTTCTCTCCACTCACTGAACCGTCACCCTAGTTAAGGTCCTCAGCACTTCTCCCCTGTTGTTGTTCACTCTTTTTTCAGTTATGTCTGTCTCTTTGTGACCACATTTGCTGTTTTCTTGGCAGAGATACAAAAGTGGTTTGCCTAATTCTTCTCATTTTGCAGATGAGGAAACTGAGGCAAACAGGGTTAAGTAACTGGCCCAGGGTTACACAGCTATTAAGTGTCTAAGGCTGGATTTGAATTCAGGAAGATGAGTTTTTTTTACTCCAGACCTGGTGCTCTACCCACTGCACCACCTCTCCCTTGAATTATTATAATAACCTCTTAGTTGGTCTCTGTATCCCTGTCTCATATCTTCATGATCCAATCTACCACTCATGTAGTCATCAAAGTGATTGTCCCTATAGCTCAGAGTTAACCATATCACACAATAAATCCCAGTGTCTCCATTTAATGCCTAGGGTCAAATATAAGCTTTTCTGTTTGGGATTTAAAGCCCTTCACACTGAGCTTCTACCACCTTTGCTGCCTTAATACATATTGCTCCTATCCCTGCCATCTTTGGTCCAGCTGCTCCCCAAACATGACATTCCACCACCACCTCCTCTTCATGCCTTCATACTGGCTGTCCTCCATGCCTGGAATGCACTCTCTCCTCACACTGCCACCTCACAGAATCCCTGGTTTCCTACAAGATTCCACTCAAGTACCACCTTCCGAATAATGCCTTCCTTCCCTGGTCCCTATAGTTGCTAGTGTCCCACCACCCCCCAGGTCCTGCTAAACTGATTTTGCATCAGTTTTATATTAGTTTTGTATATCCTTGTGTCTCTATGTATGTGTCTGCTGTCTTCACTGATAGAAGAATGTAAGTTCCTTCAGGCAGAGGCTATTTTGCCTCTGTGTTTGTACCCCTAGCTAGCACCTAGCCCAGGGTCTAGCACGTTTGTTGTTTGTGTCTGATTCTTCATGACCCCATTACGGGATTCTCTTGGCGAAGACACTAGAGTGGTTTACCATTTCCTTCTTCAGTGGATTAAGGCAAATAGAGGTTAAGTGTCTTATCACTAGCATCACACTGCTAGTAAATGTCTGAGGTTGGATTTGAACTCAGGTCTTCCTGACTCCAGGCTCTATCCACTGAGCCATCTAGCTGCCCCTGTCTGGCAAATAGTAGGTACTTAATGTTTGTTGATTGATTGGCTATTAGATTTTGGCTTGATCCTTTTTTATTCAATTTTATTTAAGTTTTAGTTCTGAATTCTCTCCCTTCCTCCTCTTACTCCTCCCTCACCCACTGAGAAGGCAAGGGAAAAAAACTCATTATAAATATGCAAGGTCATATGAAAAAATCCCTGATTTAGCCATGTCCTTCTCTCTCCAAAAGAAAAGAAATAAAGAAAACAAAATATGCTTCCTGAGTCCATCAGTTCTCTATCTGGAAGTGGATAGCATATTAAATTGGAATAGTGGTTGGTCATTGTGTTGATCAGAGCTCTTAAGTCTTTTGAAGTTGATTTTTAAGAGATGGTTGTTATTATATAAATTGTTCTCCTGGTTCTGCTTACTTCACTTTGTATCAGTTCCTATTCATGTGCCATAATTTGTTTAGCCACTAGCCACTTTATGGGCAGCTCCTCAGTTTCCAACTCTTTGGCCCCACAAAAAGAGTTGCTATAAGTATCTTTGTATCTGTTAGTCCTTGTCTTCATTCTTTGATCTCTTTTGGTGTATAGGCCTAGTAATGGGCATCACTGGGTCAAAGGGTATGCACAGCTTGATAACTTAAAGTTAAAGGGCATAGTTTCAAATTGCTTTCCAGAATGGTTGGACCAGTTCACAACTCCACTAGCAGTATATTAAAGTACCTTTTTCCCCCCCACGCTCCCTCCAGCATTTGCTTGACCTCAATTCTTGGCAAAATTCTAGAACATATGATTAAAGGAATGGCTAGCAAACATCTGGAAAAGGAAAATGTCATCTCAACCTAATCATATTTCTTCTTTTGACAGATCTAATGTGTTGGGGTCCTTCCCCTCCCCCAACTCCCAGGCCTTTGTCCAGCAAAGGCCTGATCTCATGGGCAATGAATGAGGCGGGAGGCAAGATGGTGAGCAACTACGTTTTATTTGGGTTAGTAGCAAACTTTTCTATCTTTGGTTACGTAGGCACTAGGGCCGCCCTGGTTCATCCTACTCTCCTCCCCTTTCCTTCCCTCACTCTTGTGGATTTATTGGATTATTATAATAACCTCTTAGTTGGTCTCTGTATCCCTGTCTCATATCTTCATGATCCCTTGTGGTCAGGCAAGTCCGGAAAAAGACCTGGAACTGCCACATTGCCAACAAGGGCGAGACCCTTCCTCCTGACTCCATCTTGTTCCATCCTTACCGCAGAGCCCTGAGTTTACCTCAGCAGGCCCTGGGTGCGGAGGTCCAAAGAGGGCAAGGGTCGGCTCTAACTCGCCCCGTTACACTAATGAACAGTGGATCAGGAGGATTCTGTGGATAATTGACCTAGATTTTAGCAAAGCTTTTGACAAAAACTCTCACGCTAGTCTTATGGAAAAGATGGAGAGATGCTGGCAAAAACAACAGTCTTATCAATTAGATAAATTAGGGCCTGGTTGAATGACTAATGTCAATGTGAGATTATTAACAATTCATTTCAGCTTGGAAGGAAGTTTCTAGTGGACCCCAAGGGCCTGTGCTTGACCCCGTGATATTTTACATTTTTAATCTGTGATTTAGATGAAGGGATAGATGGCTTGCTTATCAAATTTGCAGATGATGCAAAGCTGGAAAGGATAGCTACCACACTGTTAAGCAAAGTTAGGATTCAAAAGTCTAATTTCAATAGATTAGAGCAGAGGTGTCAAACAAGTGGCCCTTGGGCAACACGCAAGCCTGAGTATAGACAGAACCAAGTTAAAATGTAATTGGAAAATGCTTAACAAAAAAATTTTAAATGCAATAAACATAAATAACATTACATCTTAAAACTAAGTCAGTATGTGGCTTGCAGGGGACTCTGCTTTTGTTGGAATGTGACATCACTGGACTGGAGCCTAGGGCCA
Organism: Phalanger gymnotis; assembly: GCA_028646595.1. Classification (NCBI taxonomy): domain Eukaryota; kingdom Metazoa; phylum Chordata; class Mammalia; order Diprotodontia; family Phalangeridae; genus Phalanger; species Phalanger gymnotis. The sequence goes on from CM053625.1 coordinate 39,619,464, forward strand.
AGTCAAGTAAGATGAAATCTATTAAGGATAAATGTAAAGTCTTACACTTGGATTTCATTTTTTAATTAATTAATTTTTAGTTTTTAACATTCAGTTCCATAAGCTTTTGAGTTTTAAACTTCTTCCCCTTCCTTCTCCTACCCCCCTCGAGATGTCTTGCAATCTGATATAGGCTCTCCATATAAATTCATATTAAACATATTTTCACATTAGTCATGTTGTAAAGAAGAATAACCAATGGAATGAACCACAAAAGAAGAAACACAACAAAACTAAACTAAACAAAACAAAAAAAGAGGGAGAGCAAAAAATACGCTTCGCTCTGCATTCAGACTCGGTAGTTCTTTCTCTGGATGTGGATAGCATTTTCCATCATGAGCCTTTTAGAGTATACACTCATATTTCTAAAAAGCATCTTTAGGCAGCCATTAGTCTGAAAAAGCTCTATATGAATCAATAGCATGATATAGCTCATTCAGGATAGCTTAGGCTCCTTAGGAGAGGCATTAGTATCTAGGATTAAGGAGGTGATGGTCCTTTACTGGTCACACATCTATAGTATTGGGGTCAGTTATGGGCATCAGATTTTAGGAAGAATATTGGTAAGTTGAATAGGGTCCAAAGGAAAGTCTTGGGCTGTGAGTTTATGCCACATGAGGTGCCATCGATGGAACCGCAGATGTTTAGCCTAAAGAATAGATTATTTGGGCAAGGTAGGGGTGGGGAGGACATGATATCTTTCTTTCAGTATTTGAAGGCTATCTCAGGGGTATGCTGATAAATGTTTAATAACCAGTTCTCAAAAAAAATTTTACATGAAATGAATTTTAAAGTTTAATGTGCATTATTAACATTTTCTCCATCACTTTTTTTTACCCCTATACAATCAATAAAACAATTTATCAAGCCCTAGTTTGTAGCACTTGCCAGTTTCTGAGAGGTAAGTACTCACACTCTGCCCAGGAGAGCCAACATCAGCTGGTTCCAGGGCAACCCAGGGCCATGCTGAAGAACAATTAGGCTCATCCTTCTCGGTCCCAGAGGACAGAGCCAGGAACACTGGGTGGAAATTCCAAAGAGGCACATTTATTAACTGTCCATTTCAGCTTGGAAGGAAGTCTTTACTGGAGGCTTGATGCAAAGGAGAGTTTTCTAACAATTAGAGCCATCTAAAAGTAAAATGAGCCGCCTCTGGAGGTCATGGGCTCTCCTTCACCTAAAGTCTTTAAGCAAAGGCTGAATTCCCAGTTGTAAGGGATGTTGTAGAAGGAATTCCTGCTGAGGAAAGAAATGCACTAAATGTCCAGCTCTTGTAATTCTGTGATTCTGGGAAGACAGTAAAGATAGTTGAGGTTTCCATAGTCCTTTACATATATTATCTTATTCATGGCAACTAGGAGGCGCTGGATAGAGGACCAGGCCTAGAGTCAGAATGACTCATCTTTCTGAGTTCAAATCTGACCTCACTTACTAGTTGTGTGACCCTAAGCAAGTCACTTAACCCTGTTTGCCTCACTTTCCTTATCTGCAAAATGAGCTGGAAAAGGAAATGGCAAACCACTCTAATATCTCTGCCAAGAAAACCCTACCTGGGGTCACAAAGAGTTGGATGTGACTAAAAAATGACAGAAAATCACGGAAGACCCTTTCCCCCAAGATGGCGCTGAAGGCGAAGAAGGAAGCCGTTGTCCCCCTCAAGACAGAGGCCAAGTCCAAGGCCTTGAAGGCCAAGAAGGCAGTGTTGAAAGGTATCCACAGCCATAAAAAGAAGAAGATCCGAACATCCCCCACCTTTCGGTGACCCAAGACACTAAGACTTCGAAGGCAGCCCAAATGCCCTCAGAAAAGGGCCCCTCGGAGAAACAAGCTGGATCACTATGCCATCATTAAGTTCCCCTTGACCACTGAGTCTGCTATGAAGAAGACTGAGGACAACGACACCCTAGTCTTCATTGTGGACGTCAAAGCCAACAAGCATCAGATAAAGCAGGCGGTAAAGAAGCTGTATGACATCTATGTGGCCAAGGTCAACACACTGATCCGGCCTGATGGAGAGAAGAAGGCCTATGTCCGACTTGCTCCAGACTATGATGCTTTAGATGTTGCCAACAAAATTGGAATCATCTAAACTATCCAGCTATCCCACTCCACCTACAATAAAAAGTTTTCCAGTATATTCAAAAAAAATGACAGAAAATCTTATTATAACATCAAAACAACCTTGTGGGAGTAAGTACTATAGGTACTTACCTATAGCACAACCTCATTTTATAGATTTTCCAAGTTTAATACACTTTCAACTAGAACACATGGAGTTACATCAGGGTACATGGAGGTACATAGAGGGATTTTGGGGGGAGGGATTAAGGTTATATCCAAGACTCATCACACACACCACCACCCCCAAATCACAGAAGGGAAATGTGTCTGACAGGACAAAGACAGGAAACAATTTGTTCCAAGTCGCACAGGGAGGCCTGCCCTCACAGAGCTGAATCTGAGCCAGAAGTCACAGACTCACAGACTCGGCAGCTCAGTCCCAAAGTTTTATAGTTACAGTGTGGGGAAAAGGGGTTGTAAGAGTCAGGGACACTGCCTGGGGATGAGGTGGGTGGCTGCTGGCCACAGTCCCTTCCATGCTGGGAAATTCTTTTCAAGCTCAGTTTTGGTAGAAGATTGGGAAGAACTGTTTCTGGCTTGCTTTTCTACTAGATAAACCTTTAAGATTGACTAGTAGATTAAATGTTACTGTGTTGAGTTCCTGCCACTTTCATCCATGTTTCAGGAAAAATAATCATGAATTTAGACTCAGAAGATTCGAGTTCAAAATTTTGCTTTGCTACGTGTGTGAGTTGAGGCTCCCTTAACCTCTCTGGTTCTCGGTTTCCCTACCTATAAAATGCAGGGGTCAGACTTTTGTTGTTGTTGTTCAGTTGTGTTAATCATATCCAATTCTTTGTGACCTCATTTGGGGTTTTCTTAGCAGAGATACTGGCATGCCTCCTTTTCTGGCTCATTTTACAGATGAGGAAACTGAGGCAAACAGGGTTAAGTGATTTGCCCAGGGTCATATGACCAGCAAGCATCTAAGATCATATTCGAGCTCAGCTCCTCCTGATTCCAGGCCCAACTCTCTATCTACTCAATTGCCTCAATTTCCTCATCCATAAAATGAGCTAGCTGCCCAGGGATCAAATTAGAAGATCACTAAGATCCCTTGTAGTTCTGATTTATTACCTGTGAAGGCTCTTGAGATGATCAGTCTTACCTAGGTAAAGCTCTCCTCAAACTAATTTTCTTCTTAGCTGCTTTTTACTGTTTTATAAGGTGATACTGAGTGTAATCTTCCATTATGAAAGCTGCAGTTTAAAAAAAAATGAACTTCTGAAAAGGTTAGAAAAAAAAGATTAACAGGTATACTATGATTGACCTATTGGGGAACACTGCTGAAGTTTGTTGAGTAAAATCAGCAAGTCAGCTTGAATTGATAAAATGTCCACACCTAGCCAGGTAGAAGGGTCCATACTTTGAGTCATGTAGAAAAGTCCGTACCTGGAGTCAGCTAAAAGGACCCTATACCAGAAAACTTATGAAGATTCATTATGGAGTCCAAGACAACTTGTACTTCATTCAGGGCTAGGCAAGTTTCATGCCTAGGTATGTTTGGCTGGCCCCACCCAACCTGAAACACTTACTAGCTATGTGTCCCTGGGCAAGTCACTAAACCCTGTTTACCTCAGTTTCTCATTTGTAAAGTGAGCTGGACTACTCTAGTGTCTTTGCCAAGAAAACCCCAAATGGGGTCAAGAAGAGACAGATATGACTAAAATGACTAAATAACAATAAAAAAAGACTACAACTGGATATCTCCACACCACCCCTAGTAGTGACTTGCAGAGAAAATGGTAGTTACCATCATTGCTAAGAGATGGCAGATGCAATAGGCACAGAACTATATAAAAAATTTTAAACTGTACATTTAAAAAAAACCTGAGTTAAGAAAGAAATTTTCCCGAACCTCAGATTACTTAAAAGACTTAATGACAACATAAACACCAAATATCAAAATCTATGGGATCCATCCACAATAGTACTCAGAGACAAATTCTTAGTCCTAAATACCCATACACTAATGAGAGAAAAAAAGAAACTAAATAAATTGAATCTACTTTTAAAGAAATAAGAAAAGGGAATAAGTAATAGATGAAAAGAAAGCAGAAGAAAGACTGTTGTGGTAATGGTATAAAATTAATAAGATGATAAACAAAAGAGTAAATAAAATAATAATACTAAAAGCTAATTGGCTATTTTTAAAGACAAAAAATTCACACATTAGAAACGAGAAAAGAAAGGTTATAATGAATGGAAAAGAAATTAATGAAATTATCAGTGATTATTGCAAAAAGAGTAGAGAATTTAAAGGGAATGAATTAATACCTACAAAAAAATATAAAAGACCAAAAACAGGATACAACAAGAAATCTATAAACTATATAGCCAAATTTTGGAAAAATCAAGTAATGAACTACTCCATAAAAAGATTCTGGGACTAGCTACATCACAAGCAAATTTTTTCAAACCTTCAAAGAACAAACAATTTCTGTATCACACAGATTGTTTCTAATTATAGAGAAAACTGATATGCTACCCAGTTTCTTACAAAAAAACAAATATGGTTTTGATCTCCAAAACTAGCAAAGCAAGATTAAAAGGGAAAATTACTGTCCTCTCTCTCATTAATGAATATGTACCAATAGACTTGCAATCTCAGTGGTAAGTAGATCAAAGAACAAATTATAAAAACAATAGGAAACGGCATCAAAGAAAACGACAATAATGAGACAATACACAGAAACTTATAGAATGTAGATAATGTCACTCTTAGGGAAAATAATGTATATCTCTAAACACTTTCATCAACAAAAGAAAGAACAAATCCATAAATTGGTCACACAATTGAAAAACAAATTGAAATAAGAATTAAAAACCAACTAAACAACAAAGTAGAAATTCTGAAAACAAAATACAGGTTAATGACATCGAGGGCTTTAAAAAGAAGATGTTGAATTGATAAAAACTTGGAGACCATTTTTTTGAAAAAAAAAATAGACAAGCAACTAATCTGTTTGAGAGTGGGGAAAACCAAATTTTTCCTATGAAAAATGCAAAATAAGAATTCAAAACAATTGATGGAGAAATAAATGAAATTATCTGAAATTATTTTGCCAATTATATGCTGAAAAAGTTGATAACTTAGAAATGAATGAATATTTACAAAAACATAAACCACCCAGATTAATAAAAGAAAAAATAAATTATTTAAATAGTCATATCAGGAAAAGAAATTGTATGAACTATAAACTCTCAAAAGAAGAAAAACAACCTACCAGAACCAGACGGATTTACAAGTGAATTCTATCAAACATCCAAAGAATAATTTCAATATGTTATTATTTGCAGAGGGGGGGAAAAGCCTTTACAATCTCTTTCAATCATAAAAATATGGTCTTGATACCTAAATCAGGGAGAGACAAAGCAGAGAAAGAAAACTATAGTCCAAGGGTTCTTAATCTGCAGTCCAGAGATAGATTTCAAGTGTCCCTGAGCTTGAATGGGGGAAAATACACTCTTATTTTCACTAATTCCTAACTAATATTTAACATTTCCTTTATTTATGAATGCAGGTATTAAATATTATTCTGAGGAGTCCATAGGTTTCACCAGGCTGTCAAAGGGGTCCATGACACAGAAAAGGTTTGGAATCCCTGCTATAGACCAATATCCCCAATGACCCCTAATAATGCAAACATTTTGAATGAAATATTAGCAAATAGGATCCAAAAACATATTAGAAAGATTATATGATGAGGTTGCATTTAGGCCAGGAATACAGGATTGGTTCAATGTAAGGAAGACTATAAAAATAACAAACCATATTAACAACACAATAAAAATTTCATTATTGTATCCACAGATACTGAAAAGGCTTTTGACAAAATCTAATATATTTCTATCTTAAAAAAAAACTAAATAGGAATGTTTGACTTTTCCTTAATATAGTAAATAATATCTGTCTAAAACTAAGAGCAAATGTTATATGTAATGGATAAACATTAGAGGCCTTTCCAAAAAAAGATCAGGGGAAAGATCTCCAAAGAGATCAAAGAGAAAAAGGACCTTTACATAAAAAATTGTTTATAATGACTTTTTTATAGCAGCAAAGAAACTAGCACTGCTTTTGACATAGTGCTAGAAATGCTAGCAATAATACAAGAAAAAGAAATCTAGAGAATAAGCATAGGCAAAAAAGAAATAAAATTTTCACTTTTTGAAAATGATTTACCTCAAGAACCTGAAAGTCAGCTAAAATTAACTACAACAATAAATTCAGCAAAATATCAGGATAGAAAGTAAACCTACAGAAATGATCAGCATTCCTGTTGGTAGAATAACCAACAAACTCCATTTGGGAGAGATAGAAAGAAAAATCCTGTCTAAATTAACTACAAAATGTATAAAATATTTGAGAGTCTAGCTAGCATGACATACCCAGGAACTATATGAATCGAACTACAAAGTATACTTTGCAGAAATAAAAACAGATCTAAGTAATTGGAGAAATAATTAATTACTTAAGATATTATAATGATACAAAAATGACATGATGAATAATGACGTATAATAAAATGACAATAATGTGGCACATAATAAAAATGATAATAGCATTTAAATTTGCTTATTTATTCAATGCTATACCAATATATAAAAAGATTATAGATCTAGAAAAAAATAACAAAATTCATCTCAAGGAATAAAAGAGCAAGAATCCCAAGGGAGGTCATAAAAAATAAGGAGGAAATAAGGGAACTTAACAATGCCAAATATCAAACTGTACTACAAGGCATCACTTGTCAAAATAATTTTGTACTAGTTAAAAATATGATTCAATCAGTGGAATGAATTAGGTACACAACATATAGAAGCAAACAAACATAGTAAGCTAGCATTTGATAAACACAAAAATAACAATTACTAGGGCAGGGACTCACTATTTGGCAAAAACTACCAGGAACACTAGAAAGCAGTCTGGCAGAAATTAGATGTAAACCAACACTTCATATCACACACCAAGATAAATTCCCAACGGATACATGACTTAAGCCAAAAATGTGGCATCAAACAAATTAGAGGAGCAAGGGAGAAATTACTTTTCTGTTCTATGGATAGAGGAAGAGTACAAGACAAAATAAGCAACAGAGAGGCTCACACAAGATAAAATGGATATTTTGAAGACACAAAATTTAAAAGTTTTGCACAAACAAAGCCAATGCAATGAAAATTAGAAGAGAAAAAAGTCACTGGAAAAAAAATTTTTGTAGCAAGTTTCTCTGGTGAAATTCTTATATCCAAGATATAAGATATAAGAACTAATTCAAATTCATAAATGAAAGAATTAATCCCCAATAGATAAATAGCTAGAGGATATGAACAAGTGGTTTTCAAAGGAAGAAATACAAGCTACCAGCAACCATTTGAAAAAATTTTCCGAGTGACTGATTATTAGAGAAGTTCAAATTAAGGTACCTCTAAGGTTCGTGCCCATCAGATTGGGAAAGATGACAAAAGAAGAAAAATGACAAATGTTGGAGGAACTGCAAGGAAATTATTGGAGGAACATGTGTATTAGTGCACTGTGAGTAGCCCAGCAAATTTTTTCCAGCCATTTTGGAAAGCAATTTGGAACTATGCCCCAAAAGATCACTAAACTCTGTATAACCCTTTAATCCAGAGATACCATTAGTAGGCATCTCCACCAAAAAGATCAAAGAGGAAAAGGACCCTTATGTACAAACATGTTAATAGCAATTCTTTTTATAGTAGCAAAGAAACTGAAAATTAAGGAGATGTTCACCTATTGGGGAATGGCTAAGTAAATTATGGTATATGAATGTTATAGAATATTCCCATGCCATAAGAAATGAGGAGGAGGAAGGAAGAGAAATAGGAAAATAATTTGTATAATAACAATATTATGGGAAAAAAAAACTTTTAAAAACCTGAGAATACTGATCGATCCAATACAAAGAACAAAAGATAAAACTTGCTACCCACTTTCTGCCAGAGAGGTAATGAACCTAAAATACAAAATTGGACATAATTTTGAACACAGCTGATGTGGGAATTCATTTTGTTTGGCTATGCAGGTTTATTTTGATGGATTTTTTTAGTTTTTTTATTGTGAGTGGAAAGTGGGAAGGAAAGAAAATAAATACTTGTTAATTGGGGGAAATGATCAAATTAAATTATTAAATTATATTTATTTAAAATTAATTTTTAATAAAGGTGTTACATGATTATTGACCCATCTTTTTTTAATGCTCCTACATTTCTCTGGTTACAACTTTCACACCACTTCTCCCATGTAATTCTTCATTGGTAATATGCTGCAGCTTCCTTATGCCCACCAAAAGCCTTTCCACCAGCCTTTAGGTGAGCAATTTCAATTTTTTGAACACAGTAGTATCCTTATATTCCATTACTCAAGCTATACAGGAGTATAATTAATGAGTAACTTGATTGCTTAAAAAAAGCATATGATTTAATTCTTATGGGCATTTCCTCTATCTAGGCAGATGAGAACAAGCTCTGCTTTATTGAACGGTTTTATGAATTGCAGCAGTCGATATAATTCATCACCTGGTGGCCAGCCTTTTGATGATGTCATTTCACACTCATTGAAGCTAGTCGTTGGATGAGAGACATTCACTTCATGACCAGGCTCCAAATAGAAGCCATTCTGTCTTTGTCAGACTACTAGTGGAATCTTCAAAAATGTGGTGACTTCCACACTGGGATGAAATAATAAGATAAGATTTTACCAAATTCCATGCAAAAACACTAGAGAAAATATTAGCAAGTAGAATTTGGCAATGTCAAAAATATATTCATTTTGACTAAATAGGAATTATAACGAGAATGCAACTAATTCTAGTCACGTAGCAGAAATAAAAGATAACAGATGGATAGTCCAAATGTGGTACTGTTTTTCATGAAATATTAAAAGAATCAGAGAAATGTCTTCACTGCAAAAAAAGAAAAGGAAGAAAGGGAGGAAGAAAGGGAGGAAGGAAGGAAGGAAGG
>CM053625.1:39628704-39639185 GCA_028646595.1 Phalanger gymnotis
CACAAGCACTCAGGTTCACAAGACATCAAAGATAAAACAGGTCTGATTTGCACAGTAAAGGAAATGGAAAATAGTTTGCACCCAGAGGAAGTTGAGAGCTTCTTTCCTACTTTGGATTATTGTGCCCCCATGTCCTCTACAATCATCCCTCAGCAAAAGAGCTTGCTCCTCTGCCAACCACAGCTTCCTCTTCTTGGTCTGTTCCCTCTTCTCTCCTCCACTGGCTGGCCCAAGGTCTCCCTTATATTGGCAATCCTGTCACTTCTCTCTGCTCCTAACCTTTTTCATTGCCAAGCACTTGCTAGGACCCCTCTGCCCATAAGATGGTGCCAACTCTAGAGCAGCTGGATTTGGGAAAGATTGCACTGATTCCACTGGAAACATAATCTTTGAGGGCCGAGACTGTATCACTTATTCTATGCCAGGCACTGGGCATTTAGTGCAAAGCCCCGGGGATACAAATACAAGCAATCAAAACAGTCTCTGACCTTTTGAAGCTTACATGCTAATGGAAAAACACAACATATAAAGATAAACTAGAAAGGGGTGTGGGGGAAGGGAGGGAGTGCAGGCAGCATGAAGTAGACATGATCCAGAATGGAGAAACTTTCTTCCAAGAAAGTTAAGGTGAAAGCTCATCTACCAGATCCCTGGAATCCAGGAGCAGAATAGAAGGCTCCAATGGCAAGAGGGGTGGGGGAAAGGGGTGATGGCCAGAGGGTAGGCAGTGTGGTATGGACATGACTTTAAGGACATATCCCTGTATAGGAGACTTCAAGGAAAGACTGGAATATTATGTTAAATAGGGAACACAAACTACATACATTGTTGTATTTTTGCTTGTTTATTGAATCCCTGACTTTTTTCTGATGAGCCTCACTGAATAAGGGTCCCACTGGAGTGTGTGTGTGTATGCATGTATGTATGTGTATATACATACATATGTGATATATATATATGTATGATAACCTCCATCTGTAAGATCACGTGAGTGCCATCCCTTTCATTTTGTGTGCCATATGTCATAGCTTATGATGTCAATCACAGGGTAGGTGAACTACCTTTTTACCCCTCAACTAATTAAGATATCCAAGACCCTAAATGCAAAGATCTAGAAGTGACGCCAAAAAAATCACAAGAACATTTCCAATGTACCATTTCCTCTGATTCCAAATCTAACTCTACACTGTCAATATTTACCAAATTTATCAGATTAATGCAATGCAGATCAAAATACCAACGGGTTACTTCTGAAAATAGATATTATAACAAGAATTATTCTGGAGAACAAAGTGGAAAAACTTTTCAAAGAAAAACTTCTTTAAATAAATTTACTTTTCCCAGATGAAAAGGTTCCTGGGCTTCAGCTAGTTAAGGATCCCAGCCACGTCTCCTCAGCAATTACGTATAATACTAGAAAGGTCAAAGCAGAGATTAGGATTCAGGGAATTACAGCCAACACTCTAGCAGTGTTCCCTAAAGTATTAAGGCACAAAGAGTGAGACATTATACACACTGCCTTTTCCCATGGACTTTTTGTGCTCTGTGGAGCCATTGAACGTGGCAGGCCAGGAAGAGATGTTCCCCCTGGGGAGAATTAGGCAAGTACATATTGGGGAAGAGAAACAGTCACAGCTTACCCTAGTTAAGGACCAGCCTCCCTTAGAGCACACACATACCCTTGCTATGTTGCTGTATTTAAGTAAACCAAGGCCATACAACTCTGTGCATGTTACTCTTATTTCTGTACTGAGGAGAAACAACATTTTTGATTCATACAAACGCACCCTATTCATCTTGGCAAAAGTTAAGCATTGAGTCTGCTGGCTCCAGTCTCCTTTAATAACCCCAAATACTGCCACGACGGAAAGAGTTATGATGAAAATCATCAACATCATCAAGCACGACAAAAAGAAAAATCATAAAAATGATGTCAATAGGCACAGAAAAGGCCTTTGATAAAGTACATTGATATGATAAAATTAGATTAGAAGAGTTGTTACTTGATATGATTTTTAAAACACAACTACTTCAAACCAAGAAGTGACATCTTATGCAATGGAGAAACATTCACACTAAAAACAGATTCGAAACAGAGATGTCAACTTTTTTTCAGTTTGACATATTTTTATAAATATTAGTCATAGCAATAAAAACATGGAATGAACTTTTAAAATAATAATTTATGATAAACAAACATTTGTTAAGTGCCTACTCTGTGCCACTGAGCACATAGTAGGGGTTCAAAGACAAAAATGAAATAGTCCCTGCACTCTAGACAACACAGATACCTATAAATGCATACGACATGTATAGAAGGTATGACGGAGAAGGGGAGAGTGGAACAGGAACTAGCAGCTTCCAGGATCAGGAAAATCCTCAGGCAGGAAGCGCTCCTATGGCTGAACTTTCATTGTAGGTACAGAGGACAGCCTGCATGAATGGAGACTGGAAATGGAACATCATGTATAAAGCAAGAAGGCTGGTGAAGCTATCCGAAAGAGTTTGTGAAGAAGAGCAACACATAATCATGCTGGGAAGGTTACAGAAACCCTAAGAAATTCTTTGCAAGTGACATGATTATGGATCTAGAAAATTCAAAAGATTCAATTAAGAAGCTAATTGAAACACTGAATGACTTCAGCAAGGTGGCAGATTTCATCTTACTACTAGAAATATCAAGAAGAACGGACAGAAAGAGAAACCGTATTTATGATCATGACAGGAAGCATCAAATATTTGGGTAACACAGATCTTCATAAAACCAACTTCATAATAACTTAGGAATCAATATTCAATAAGAGAAAGGAAGAATGAACCAATTGGTAATCTATCCCTTGAGTATGCTTAGGGAGATCATAGATTTAGAGCTAAAAATGAATTTAGAGGTCATCTAATATAGACCCCTTGGTTTTTTTCAGATGGGAAAACTGAATCCTAGAAAGCTTAAGTGATTTGTCCAAAGTCAATTAACTCGGGTCCTCTGATTCTAAATCCAGCATGATTTTCATTAGATCAGGTCTCTGATTACAAATCTGGGATCCTTTCTATTATGCTATACTACCTATAGCATCTAATGTGGGACAAAGGTTAATGCTTCCCCAATTAATTTGTATATTAATATTGATCAAAATATCATTGGGTTACTTGTAGAACAAAATAATTTTTTCAAATTATCATAGAAAAAGAAAGGGGCAAGAACAGCAGTCATGGAGAACCATGAGGGTAGAAGAAGTTGATGAAGAGACTAGGCCCGCCAGATTTCAAAATATTCTTTTAGACAGCAATTAGCAAAATTCTCTGGTTTTGGACAAAAACAGAAAAAAATATTCCATGGAAGAGAATAGAGAGTTCAGAAATAAAACTGAATGAGTGCAAGAAATTAATATTTGGTAAATCCAGTATCAGAAATAATTGAGGAAAGGAATCATTATTCAATAAAATTTTTTTTGGAAGATCAGATGGCCCATACCATATGCTGTACTAAATTCCAATTGGATTAATGACACAAACATTTTAAAACATTTAGAAGTTGGGGGGTGGGGTAGGGAAGGAATGTGTCAGCTCATCTCCCTCAGGCTCTTTGGTCCTCTGCAAAGGGTGTGTAATAGTATTTTCCCAGCTACCTATATTACAGAATTATTGTGAGAAAATTTGGTAAAATGTAAGGCCTTATCTATACTAATGCGTTATTGTTTTCTCCCAGTTGTAAAGAATGGATAAATTTGTATCGCTAAACAACTTGGAGACATTATCGGGAAGAAAATACATAGGATTCAATGATTTAATTATTTTTTAATCTGCAAAACAAACATTGTAACCAAAAGAAAAAATGTAACAGCTGACATGTGGTGGAATTTATAGAAACTGTATCTGATGGAAGTCTGACATCTGAGGCACTGATTCAAATTTACCAGAGCAACCCCCTGGAAGGAGAAATGGTGTTTGTTGCTCCTTCTAATAGCAACCCTTTGATGGTGTTTTGCTTATCTCCATGTTATTGCCTTGTTACTTCACACTTGGACCCTAAGCTTAAACTTCTCAGAGAAATGCAGTTGGTTGTCTCTGGATCAGACAGTCTGGTGAGCCTAATGACAAAGCCCTCTCTGGCCCTGTTGCTCGTAGGCTGAGCCCTGGCTGTTGCTCTCTGCGGAGAAGACTTGTGCCTCTCTCTTGCCAATTCTGTTAGCAGATTCTTGTTAATTCACTCTCCTCACACACCCTGAGTCTGGGCACAGAAGGGCAGCTGGGTTTCCTGGTCTATAGGCCTTTTGCCAGCCCTGCCCTAGGGTGAGGCCAGGTTGGGCCCGACAGCTGCCTGGCTCCTTCTGAATGGTCCAAGCAAGACTTTACTCTGCCTGGTTGTACGGGCTCCTCTGGGTCAAGCATGGGGCTCTTGACAAGCTTGGAGGGGGTCAGGGTAGATACAGGATTCCATCTTGCTGCGGCAGATCTAAAGCCTGTTCTCAATGTGGAGATTTCATCAAATTAGAGTGGGCAGAGATGTAACTGGTTCCACCTTTAAGACCTCATCCTTAATAAAGGCCACATGCCCCTCAACAAATTGTTCCATTAGTGTGGCTTCATTCCAATCAAAGGCCTAACTGTCCAGAAAACGCTAAAATAGTTGATAACTTAGCTCTCATCTAAGGGCCTGAAATCAGTATCCTAGCTGTTTCTGCCTAAATTCTATCTTTCAAAGATTGCCTGATTACCCAGGAAAGCTTTGCAATGTTACCCAGCAGGGGGCGAGCTTCCATCATAAATTAAATTACCAACTTCTCCATGCCACCTCACTCACCACTTACACCCACCCACTACCACACACCCCCAGCCCCCAGAGTTCATTAAATCAGAAACCACAGGTTCAACTTTTGCTTCACTGTTTGAGAATTTGGGGAGCCAGAGTTTGAGAAACATTTTTTTATGTAGAACAGGACCAAATGATTTCTTTGCTGACCAGAAACTTTCAGGACTGTAGCAAGTTGCCAAAAGCTGAGATGTAGGCTCCAGCTCCCTGGTCTGCAACCAGCTGTATCCAAAGGCTGGTGGTTTCAATTAGGAGGTGTTTTAGCTGAGATTCTCTCCTCCCCAAGTGTTGTGAGACTACTCTGTCATGGTTTTATTCCTTTTTATTTATTCATCCTTCTTTATCTCCTTTGAAAGATCATCCACCATCTTAAGCAGAGTGGGGACTGGGGGACATGGTACCCCAGTGCTCTGTTCTGGTTTTATTTCTCTTCTATCTACATTCAGTCTGCATGGTCTCGTCAGTTTCTGTGGTTTCAACCACCCATCTCTATTCAGATAATGCCCCAATCCAGCCCTGTTCTCTCTTTTTAATTCCACTCCTACTTCTCAAACTGCTTGTTGGATACCTTCACCGGGACGTCCCACGAGCATCTCAAACTCAGCATGTCCACGGTGGAGCTTATTATTACCCCATCCCAACCAACCTCCCAATCCTATCAGTACACATAATTTCCAAACTTCTGTCTAAGGCATCACCATTCTTCCCAGTCCCCCAGATTCACAACCTGGGTGTCATCTTCTCAAACTCTCAAGTAGACTTGTCCTCCAGTCTTTGTTTTCATTCATTCTCCACAGTCAATTACTTGCCAAGCCTTGTCCGCTTCCTCAATGTCATCCCTATCTCTCTATTCATATATTCATTCTATTTCAGGTCCTCATCACCTCTAGACTGCACTATTTCAATAACCCCCTAATTGGTCTTCTTGAATCCGGTCTCTTCTTTCTCCAATTCTTCCTCCACATGGCTGCCAAGGTGGTGTTCCTGTGGCTCTGTTCTGACTAGGCCTCTCCCCTTGAGGGAGCATCAGAGGATCTCCATTGCTTTTAAAATAAAGTACAGACTTCTCTGTTTAGCACTTAAAGACCTTCACAATTCACCTCCAGCCAGGCTAATTTTCAGGATAATTAGATACTACTTCCTCTCACATACTCTACTTCTGTTAAACTGGCCTACCTCCTCTTCTCTGCACATGACACTGCATCACTACATGTCCCAATTCAGTGCCCTTGTAGAGAGGCTATCCAGCCTGGAATCTGGAATACACTCTCTCTCTCTCTCTCTCTCTCTCTGTGTGTGTGTGTGTGTGTGTGTGTGTGTCTGTCCATCTCTTTCTCCCTCCTCTTTCTGTCTCTTTCTCTGTCTGTCTCTGTCTCTCTTTCTCTGTCTGTCTGTCTGTCTCTGTCTCTCTGTGTCTGTCTGTCTGTCTCTCCCTCCTTCTCTCACTCTCTCTCTCTTCTCTCTTTCTCCATCTGTCTTTGTCTTTCTCTGTCTCTCTGTGTCTGTCTGTCTGTCTGTCTGTCTCTCTCTCTCTCTCTCTCTCTCTCTCTCTCTCTCTCTCTCTCTCTCTCTCTCTCCCCACTGCCTCTTGTAACCCCAGGTTTCCATCAAAGTTTAGGTCAAGGATCTCCTTTATGAAGCCTTTCCTGATTCTCCAAGTTTTTAGTAACCCTCCCCAAATTATTATGTATCTAATCTGTATGACCCATAAACTTATTGCCTATTAGCAGAATACAAGTTCACTGAGGGCAGGGACTTTGTCATTTTTGTATTTGTACCCCTAGTGCTTAATGCAGAGAACAGGCACTTAATAAATGCATGTTGATTGATTGATGGCCTTGCTTTTGTGCTTCACAGGATGGTAACATTTGGAGTTGTAAGACACTTCTATCTCATCTGCCCCATACCCACACCCACTTTACAAAGGAGGAAAATGGAGCTCAAAGAGATTAATAGACTTGCCCAAATTCATATAGAAAGTAACAGAAGGAGAATTTGAATCCGGGTCTTTCAACTCCAAATCCACCAAATTTCTTTGTTGCATAAACCATCCCCCCCAGCCTTTCTTTTGGAGATTTCTGATGTTTGGGTGTGTGGATAATGTAGTCTGTAGCAGCTGCTAAAGGCTAGCAGGGTCTGGGGAGTGGGATTGTCACCAAAAGGAGTCTCATCTCCCCCGAAGCTGAGTCATACCTACAAGATACTACATAGTGGGGGAGGGGAGGTGGTGGTTAGACTGGAGAATTTATAGAGCTTTTCTACAAGAAAAATCCAAGAGGAATTATTGGGAAGCTACATTTCCTCATTTTAGGGACAGCTTAGTAGCACATTGGAAAGAGTACTGGGCCTGGAGTCAGGAAGACTCCTTCCTTAGTTTAAATCTGGCTTCAGATGCTTACTAGTCATGTGGCCCTGGGCAAGTCCCTTAATTCTGTTTACCTCAGTTTCTTATCTGTAAAATGAGATAGAAAAGAAAATGGCAAACCACTCTACTATCTTTGCCGTGAAAACTCCGAATGGAGTCATGAAGAGTCAGACATGACTGAAATAACTGAACAACAAACATTTTCTCATCTGCAAGATGGGATTGAAGAAGAGGATTGGATCAGATGACCTCTGACTTCTAAATCCATGATTCTATGACTAGCACAGAAGATAATTGGAGTACCACCTTCTTTCCTCTAGCTATTACACATCTATGAATGCAGGCAAGATGGCATTGGGTTTATGGTTGCCATATCACCAAATTGAGTCATAACACTGAGACCTTTATCACGTGAACTGCTTTTGAGCTGTATCTTCTCCATCTTGTTCTTGCACAGTTGATTACTCTAAGCCCAAACTCAGGACATGAGGACCATCCCTAGGTGGTTTCCTATTATTAGAGACAATTCCATTTATCCTGGACCGCCATCCAGCACTTAGCTCCTAGCTTCTGTGGTGGGTGAAAGATGAAATGGCCGAGGAAACAAAAGTTCTGTCTTCCAAGCATATTGATTCATTAAGCAATGTATGGCAATTGCTCGACAAATCAGGACCACGTCCCTTCCTCAGCTTAGGCTTGGATCCTGAATAAGGATAAAATAAGGAGAGATAGACTTTAGTACATTAAAAGCAATCAACCACATAAAGCCAATTAATCAAAAGGAAACACATTAGGTAATCTGATTTTTAATCAGATGAAAAATTAGGGACTTTACAAGTTGGGAGGGGGTGAGTGAACAGGTGTCATTCCCCAAATTAAAAAAAAAAAGTCTCTGATTCCTCCCAAATGTCTGTAAACAATTAAAGGAACATGGAAACATTAACTGATTGACTACCCAAAATTTGACAATATACCCCAGTCACTGGTTTTAAAAAGTGCTGAACAGTCTGGGGTTCTATGATTTTAGGGTTGAAGATGTAAATTTGTGGTTGCCTCTAGACAAACTGTTGATTGTTAATAACAATAACCATGATAAATATATCTTTGCAGGTTTTATAGGACCATATGAGAAAATACTTGTAAAGCACTTAGCATAGTTCTCGGAATATTGTTCTTCAGTCCTGTCCAAACTCTTCATGACCCCAAGTCATACCATTTATGGGGTTTTCTTGGCAAAGACACTGGAGGGGTTTACCATTTCCTTCTCCAATGGGTCACCTTTTCTCAGAACTCTCCATTATGACCTGTGTGTCTTGGGTAGCCCTACATGACATAATTTATAGTTTCATTAGCTAAGCAATCCCCTCTGCCTCAACAAGGCAGTGATTCTGGCACATAGTAGGTACTTAATGATTGTTTATTTACTTCCCCTTCCCTTCTATAATTCAGGAATTCTTAATCTTTTTTATGCTATGGACCCCTTTAGCAATCTGGTGAAGCCTATGGACTCCTCAGAATAATGATTTTAAATGTAAAAACTAAAATACTTAGGATTACCAAGGAAACCAATTATATTGAAATGCAATTATCAAAATATTGAAGGGAAAAGTTCATAGGCCCCAAGTTAAGAACTCTTGCTAATAATGCTTTATGAAGTTTTTAACAAAGCATTTTTTTCAACTTACCTTATTTGAAATAGATCCTGTAGGGCAAAATGTTATCATCATTTCACAGATGAGAATATTGAGACTTAATGGTGGAATGACTTATTCAAGGTCACATAACAAGTTTGTAGAAGAATCATGACCCAGGTTCAAGTCAGTCAACAAATGTTTATCCAGCGCCTATTTTGTACAAGCCATCGTTCTGGGCATTGAGACTACAAAAGACAAAAATGGAAAATGTCCCTGCCCTTAAGGGCCTTATGTTCTATGGAGAAGGGAGAAAGGAAATGACATGTACACATGTGATACATAATATGCACAAAGTAAATGCAAGACAAATACAAGGTAATTTTGCAGAGAGGTGGCTAAAGTCATAGTTGTTTGTCCTTCATCCCTAAAGAGGACCATGACCTCAGAAAGTGTGGCTAGAGCAGAAGGAGCAGAAAAGGTCTCATTTAAGATGGCCACCAGCACTTGGGCTGAGCCTTGAAGGGAGCTAAGGATTCCAGGAGGCAGAGACAAGAAAGGAGAGCATTCTAGGCATGAGAGATAACCTATTCAAAGGCACGGAGATAGGAGATAGAATCCCTTGTATGAAGAGCAGAAAGTAGTCAGCTCAGCAGGACTGAAAAGTGCATGAATGGGAGTAACGTAACATGTCTATAAGAAAAGGCTGGGCCCATAAGGTAAAGGGCATAGTTCACCAAACAGAGAAGTTTATTTTTTGATCCTAGTGGCAATAGGGAGCCAGGCACTGGAACTTCTTAAGGAAGGTAGTGACGTGTATCAATATCCTTTGGTTCCAGTAGTTCAACTAGTTCCAAACCTTCCCATCATCCATCTCACATTTCTTGCTAAATTCAGGTGCGTTCTGCTTATACTGTTTAGCTGATCTATTTATCTACTAACCTTACCAAGAAAGGAAATGAAACTTTCCTGGTATTACTTGTTCTTAGTGAACCTATGTTGGCTCCAAAAGACAGACCAATACTACCCCTTGCTAAGTGCTCAGGAACCATCCACTGAACAATCCTTTTTGGTCATTTGGATGAGATCAATGTTAAGCTCACTTGTACATAGAGTTTGTGGGATTTACCATTTTTAAAAAATGGGACAGCTTTTCCCAACTCCAGTTTTGCAGAACCTCTCCATTCTCCAAAATTTCCCAAAGATCAATTGCAGTCATTCCGTAATGATAATTACTCATTCTTTCTGCATCCTGGGATAGGATTTGGCTGGGTCAGATGACACGGATAAATTTAAGGGCTGGGAGGCACACTATAGAGGCAGAGTAGCACAGTGAATAGAAAGCCGGCCTACAGAATGATTTTACATATGTATATGTTTGTGTTTAATGGCAGACATCTCTGGGAAAGGGGAGGGAGAGAAAAAAGGGGCGGAAAGAAAGTTACATGGTAACTTTAATGTATATTTAAAAGGAATAGCAAGTTTTACATAATAGATTTGCAGTTTCATATGCAATCACCTTTTTCTCTATTCTACTATGTTATGGAAATGCTTGTTTTATTTCTTAAGTTCAAAATAAGATATATTTTTTAAAAATTAAAAAAAAGAAAGAAAGCTGGCCTTGGAGCCAGGAAGACAGGCTCAGGCCCTGCCTCTTGATGAATATTGGCTATAG
>CM053625.1:39639685-39700217 GCA_028646595.1 Phalanger gymnotis
GGGGAGGAGAAGGTGGAAGTTAGAATTTTTTTAAAAAGACCTGGCAATTAACAGCTGAGTTACTGGATTAGGGCTTCAATCTGTTAATCACTCGTGAATCATCTGTTTAGATAATGACAGAAAACTCAATAAAAAGCAAAGAAAGCCTAGCTGTAAAAATTCTCACTTTCAAATTGCTTTACAAATAGCCCTCCCAACAGAATTCCAGATATAAAGAATAAGCAATTTACAATGGCAGTTATTAGCAAAAGCTTCTGAGATTTGAAAATCTCGGTTTTGGTAAAGATATAGAAAGTAAGGGAGTTGCCCAATGAATTGCAGAAATTTTTCTATGTTTACACTTCTTTTACAATCCATTGATAACTATATTAATATAAAATGATCATAGATTGTAATCTGGAAGGGACCAAAGAGGTTAACTAGTCCAAGTCCTCTCATCTTCTAGTCAAGCATACTGAGGCCCAGAGAGATTAAGAGATTTGTTCAAGGTTGCACAGGTGGTAAATGTCAGAGTTGGGATGTGGTTTTAGATCCTACAACTCCAAGTTCAGCACTGCTTTCCTCATCTTGCTAGTTGTTGTTCAGTCTCATCTGATTCTTCATGACCCCATTTAAGGTTTTCTTGGCAAAGATATTGGAGTGGTTTGCCATTTCCTTCTCCAGCTCATTTTACAGATGAGGAAACTGATGCAAACAGAATTAAGTGACTTGTCCAAGGTCACACAGTTAGTAAGTGTGGGAGGCTGGACTTGAACAGATGAGTCTTCCTGACTCCAGGCCTGGCACTCTATCCACTGTGCCACAAGGTAAAAGAGTCTTTTCTGTTCTCCAACTTCAAAAAAAATGCTAAAGAAGAAAGATCCCAGAGGAGGCAAAAGTCTCCCTGCCACCACACCCTCACAAACCTGTCAGGAGATTGGAAGTTGGAAGACTATAATACAGAGATGGAAGAGAAGAAAGTCCACCAATTGCTAGCACGAGGTTCTTTCCACAAGGGTCGTACTAACTTCTCCGAGGAGAAAGCAGAGCACTGTACTCTCTGAAATGATGATTTATATCCACAGATGCTGTCAGGAGAAAGGACACTGGATAGGCCACAGGAAGAAGGGGTGCTTTTCTGAGAGTCATCAGCCCCTTGTGAAGAGCATAGAAGTAGCCATATGTTAACCTGACACGAACGATGGAGTGGGCCTGAAAGCCTCCTGAGACCTATCAAACCTGATAACCATTACCCATGGCTGGTGGGTCACACGGGAACAAATCATACTATTGAAAAGAAAATGAAAAAACCACTGGGAATTATAAAGTTGAAAGAAACTGAGGACTTTAAGGCCACAAGCAGCAGTGGGTTTTGATTTGTTTGGTTTTATTTTTAATATATGAAGAAGGATTTGGGAGATTGAATGACTGGCAAAGAAGAGGTCCTCCCCCTCTCCTATACTTGTGCATAATTTTTGGTTTGGTTTGGGTTTTGGTTGTTAAGTCTTCTTTCAATCTAAATGCAGGATTTTCCTGGAGTCAAGAAGACCCGAGTTCAAATCCAGATTCAGATGCTAGCTGTGTGACCCTGGACAAGTCACTTCACCTCTGTTCCCCTTAGTTTCCTCATCTATAAAATGGGTATAATAACAACACCTACCTCCCTAGGTTGTTGTGAGGATCAAATAAGTTAATAATTAGCACATATCAGGCATTCTATAAATGTTATAAATCCTGTTGTTAATATTATTACACTTATTCCTTATTCCAGTTTCATCTTGTTAGACACAAGCCCTTTGTCCAGCCCGTCAATATCTTCTTGAATCAGAAATCTTTTTTAAATTATTCATTTATTTATTTTTATAGTTTTCAACATTCACTTCCATAAGATTTTGAGTTTTATATTTTCTCTCCCTCCCTCTCTTCCCTCCTCCCTAAGACGGTGCGTTCTCCAGGTTCTGACTCCCTGAATAAGGAGCATCAAATCCCTGCGTCTTCAAGCTCCCTCCTGATATAACTTTAATATCTAGAGATGGGGAATCTCTAGCCTTGGAGCCCCAGGAATACTTCTGTCCTAAAGGAGTGTGAACCATTAGAGATCACAAAAAGATTCATTGGAACTGAGAACAATGCTGAACGTAACGAGTGCTCTGAAAATTTTAAATTTTTAGCATTTATAGTTTTGGAGAGCCACATCTTTCAAAAATCATTTGATAGAAATAAACTTATCAATAACAAATTTTGAGTAGAAATCATTTGTGGTATCAGTGTGTTTTCCCAAGAATGAATGCTCAGGGAGTTCCCAAAAGCAAATTGTCACACAAATGTTGTATTTCTGCTGATCCTTTGGCTTTAATGTGATGTTTTCCTGACTCTGGCTTATGCTTAGGAGCATAGGATTCAGATTTGAAAGTAGGCTTAGATCATCATTAATTCACTCCTCCCCTCCCCCCCACTCACACTCATTTTTCTTTCTTTTTAATTTTACGGCCTTTTTGCTTTTATATCACCTTCACTTTCATATATATAACTCCCCTGTCCCCTACCCAAAGGGCTGCTCATTTTGACAAAGAATGAAAAAGGGGAAGGGGAAAAGCAGTTTAGCAAAACTGAATCCCACCTCCGGGTACATGCATTATTCCTAATGCATCATCCCTCACCTCTGCAGAGAAGAAAAGAGGCTGTGTTTTCTCATCTCTTCCTGGGAACAAGCTTGGGCATTGTAGGTACATAACATTTAGTTTCACTTTTGTAGTTCTTTCCATCTACATTGTTGTCATTGTGTACAATATTTCCCTGGTTCTGCTTGCTTCTTTCTACATCATTTTATCAGTCTTTTCAAGCTTCTCTGAATTCTTCAGTCATTGTATATTATGATATAATGTATCTTGTGAATCCTATGTATTATGATACAATGTATCTTATGAATCAATGCATGCTATGGTACAATGTATCTTATATATCAGTGTATGTTATGATATAATGTATCGCTATATATTATGATACAATGTGCCATTTATTTTGATACAATGCATCTTCTGTGGTGCTGTATGCCATGATACAATGTTTCTTGTGTATCATTTTGTGTCTTATGTTACATTGTAGACCACAATTTGTTTAGCCATTCCCCAAAGGACAGATATCTATTTTTAACTCTTTATTTTACAGATGAGGAAATAAGGCCCATAGAGGTAGAACGACTTGCTCAAGATTTTACCTTAGCAGAGCCAGGATTCCAGTACTCTTTCTTTTGAGAATGTTCTTATTTTTTATGTTTTCTTGATTACATGTAAAAACAATTTTTAACATTCGCTTTTTATAATTTTTGAGTTCCAAATTTCTTCTCTTCTTCCCCTCCCTTTCCCCCCTTGAGAATGCAAACACTTTGATATAGATTATACATGTGCAGTCATGCAAAACATATTTCCATATTAGTCATGTCGCAAAAGAGAACATTAAAAAAAAACCCAGGAAAAATAAAGAAAGTAAAAATAGTATGCTTTGATCTGCATTCAGACTCCATCATTTCGTTCTCTGGATGTGGATAGCATTTTTCATCATGAGTCCTTTGAAATTGTCTTGGATCATTGTGTTGCTGAGAATAGCTAAGTCATTCACAGTTGGTCATGGTACCATCCTGATACTCTTTCAGCTATCTGTGCCTTGTATCTACACGTATGTGTATGTATTGTCTCCCCTTTTGAACACAAGCTTCTTGGAAACAGGAATTTTTTTCATTTTTTTTTTTTTTTGTCTTTGTGTTCCTAGCTCCTGGTGCAATTCCATTAAGCATTATAGATGCTTAATGCATGTTGTTTGATAGACCGATACTTCCATTTGCCTTCTTGTAGGGTTTCCTGGTCAAGTCCTCCAGGACCCTAACTCCTTTCATTCATGAAAGGGACATGCCCCTTTTCGGACTCTGTAAGGGGAAGACCTAGAGATCCAGCACTTGGTATCTGAGGGAAGAGTCAAGTACGGGATCTGAGAGAAGATGACTGAGAAGGAAAGGCTTAGAGAGAGAAAGGGCACAGGTGAGGGAGGGGGCTGGGTGACTTGGGGTGGGGCAAGGAGTCCTCCATGTAGCTGGGTGATTCTGAGAGTAATAGACCTCTGGAAAGCTGAGAAAGAGCCTTCCTTCTCCTTTCCATCCACAGAGACCACGGATTCTCCGATTCTCCCAGGAAGCAAACGTGAGTCTACAGTCCTCTCCCAGAAGCCATAAACAGAATTTTAAAAAGCCATTATCAGCAAGATCTTTATAGCGCTATTGTCTTTGGCCACTCCTTGTTTCCCCCACCCCCACCACCATCCCCTTCCCACATACACACCTTCAGAAAGGGCGGGATTGAGGGGAGCTGGGTCCTGGATCTGGTGCTGCAAGAGAAAGGGGCCCAAAGCTGTGGGAGGGAGTGGGAGGTAAGCAACCTGTTTGTCCAATAAACAGCCTTAACCTAGAGATAAGATTATGGAGAGAGGAACAAGAAGTTCCCCACTAGTCCCAGGGCCTCTCTTCCCACAGCTGTTCTCTTGCTTTTCTCAGGACCTCCCAGGGCCAGGCAAGTCTCACCCAGCAGGCTGCAGCCTGGTGCACACTTCCTTCTTCTCCTGGACTTCATGGCTAATAAGTTAGAGCCAAGAGTGGGGAACCTTTGGCCTCGAGGCCACATGCAGCTCTCTAAGTCCTCAAGCGGGGCGCTTTGACTGACTCCTCCTGGCTCTGATCTTTGTTAAAGGAAACGCTAGGACCAACCTAGCTAACTGAAAAGGGCCAGGGCACATGCCTAGCCCCATCAATCTTGCTACATGTGATTTGAGGGATCCTAAAAAGGTACCACCATTTCCCCTACCATATATATGCCACCCTCTTTGGCTCAGTCTGGCAGGAATCCCCAGTCTCTATCAACTCATTTTTCAAGGCTTAATTCCAATGATGCCTATTCCATGAAGCCTTTCTTTATTTCCCTAACCCTATCTGATCTCTTTCTCTTCTGAATCCTCCTTTCCAGAACTTTGCGCCCCTCTCACTCACTGACCCCATTCTACTGTATAAGATCTATCTGGAAGGAACCTTAGAGGCCAGTCATCCCGCACCTCCATTTCCTAGTTGGGGAACTGAGACTCAGGGAGAGGCCCAGAGGCAGAGAGGTCTATGGGTAGTAAGTAACAGAACTGGGATCCAAATCTAGGGCCTCTGACTCCAAATCCAGTGTTCTTTCCTCTGCCGTTGTTGTTTCAGTCATATCTGACTCTTCATGACCCCATTTGGGGTTTTCTAAGCAAAGATACAGGAGTGGCTTGCCATTTCCTTCTCTGGCTCTTTTTACAGATGAGGAAACTGAGGCACACAGGATGAAGTGACTTGGCCAGGGTAACACAGCTAGTTAAGTATCTGAGGTCAGATTTGAACTCAGGAAGATGAATCCTCCCAGCGATCTATCCACTGTGCCACCTTGGCTGCCCCTCTCTTCTCTGTACCAGGCAGTTTTATATTACAATTTTATGCATCCCTATCATAGATTCATAGAATTTATAGTTGGACCTCAGAACACTGAACATCAGAACAGGAAGGCACCTTAGAGATCATCTTTTCAATCCTCTAATTACATAAATTAAAAAACTGAGCCTTGTAGAGCTCAAATGACTCAACCTAGGATCACGAGTAGCAGCACTAGCATTCCAATCCAGGTATTTTGACTCCAGATTCAACACATTCTCCACTATCCCAAGAACTCCTTGGGGCAAAGGAACCTTGGCCCATCTGTCCATTTCTGCCTCTCTTCCAGGGCAGCCTGGCATACAGATCTGTACTTCTAGAAAAGTTTGCTGAATGATGCCTGAAATTCCCACCATCACTGCCTCCTGGTTGAGCATTGTTTTCTGGGTCCTTGCTGAAAATGTAAACATCTCAGGAAGACATCCATTCCTCTGTCACCAAATGTACTGGCTTCCATGAAGAAAGAGGGCTGATCGACAAAAAAGACCAGACTCTGAGCCCTATTTGGGAGAGAAATAGCTCAGTTCAGGAGATTATATTATATAGTGGAGGCAGTTAGGTGGCTCAGTGGATAAAACTGGGTTCAAATTGGGTTCAAATCCAGCCTCAGATATGTAAGAGCTGTGTGATTCTGGGCAAGTCACTTAATCTCTAAAAAGCCTCAATTCTCCATCTGTAAAATGGGGACACACTGGAGAAGGAAATGGCAAACCACTACCATATCTTTGCTAAGAAACCCCATGGACAAAATCTCATCCGGTCATACAAAATCAGACATGATTGAACAACAACAAAGATTACATAGTAGGTGTCTCTTCAGTATTTGTTGGCTGAATGGTAGAGAATTCTGAAAAGGCTCTGAGCAGTCTGATGAAGGAGGCATCTCGAACCACCATCCCTGAGATACATTTCCAGGATGTGTTTGCTTGGGAGGAGTGCCATCTGATTGGGATGCATATGTTAAATTGGTCATGCTAGGAAGTCCACCCCAAGAAATGTATGCCTGATCATGGGATTTCGTGCAGGGAGGAGCCTTAGAAAGCACTTAATTCAACCCCATAATTTTACAAATGAGGAAATGGAGGTCAGGACAGAGAAAGTAAAAACTTGCACAAAGTCATGGGGCTATTAAGTCACAGAGGCCAGATTCCAACCCAGATCCCCTGGCTGTCTTCCCATCACTGAGTCACAGGAGGTCAATTGGGATCTGAATTCTAAATAAGTTGGTTAGGAAGTAGGGCAGTAAACCTGGGGCTAGATCAGGGCAGAATGTGGCAGCAGAAACCTTTACTCACTCACCGGCTTCCCCTGCCCAGCCTGCCCTCCAGTCAAACAAGCCAGTCAGTTGTTTCCTGAACTCGGCATCTCCTGCTTCGATGCTTTTACACAGGCTCCTATTGGAAGCCTTTGCTGATCCCGCACCCCCTCCTGAGTTATTCGTATCCTCTCCCTCTTGAGAGTACTTTAATTTTACTTATCCATACATGGTCTATATCTGTTTTAGAGTATAAACTCTATGAAGGCAAGTACTGCTTGTTTTCATTTTTGTTTTGTCTTTGTGATCCCCGGTGCTGAGCATAGTGCCTTGCACATATATTGTTATTGTTCGTTTAGTTGGGTCTGACTCTTCATGACCCCATTTGGGGTTTTCTTGGCAAAGATACTGGGGTGGTTTGCCATTTTCTTCTTCAGCTCATCTTACAGATGATGGAACTGAGGAAACTGAGGCAAACAGGATCACACAGCTAGTAAATGTCTCAAGTTTGATTTGATCTCACAAAGATGAGTCTTCTGGACTCCAGGCTAGGACACCTAACTGCCTTGCGCATAGTAGGTCCGTGTTAAATATTTGCTGAATTTAATTGCTCTGCACCACTGCTACCATCACCACCACCACTGCCGCCACTGCCATCACAATCACCATCACCACACCCTACATCCAATAGAAATGGCTTTAGTTTCTTCATTCTTATTCCTTTAAACCCAAAGGCTATCCTGTGGCAATCTATGCACATTATGGTGCATATGACACACTCAAAATCAAATGCTTGGAAACTTAAGGAGATTGTGATCTTATGATTAGACCTTGTAACAGGATTTAGAGCTAGAAGGATCCTTAGATGTCTTCTAGTGTGAAATTTCCGTATCTTTAGACCCAGAGATCCTACTTTTAGGCATATACCCTAAGGCAGCCAAAGACAGAAGGAAAGGTCTCCTATACACAGTAAAATGGTCATACAGCAATTTTTGTGGTGGTAAAATAGAAACAAAGTAGATGCCCTTCAATTAGGAAATGGTTAAACAAATTTTGGCACATGAATGTATTTGAATATTATTGTGCCATAAGAAACAAGGAATGTGAAGAATTCAGAAAAGAATGGAAACATGAACTGATACAAAGTGAAGTAAGAAGAACCAGGAAAACAACATACACAAAGACTAACTACAACAAGGTAAAAGGAAAAAAACAATAACAAAAAAAAATGAAACCAAATGATAAATGATTAACCAAATTTGGCCCAAGATCCTGGGGCAGTACAGCCCCTCAAGGACTGATCTTGCAGGCTTTATTGAAGTATGAGAGGGTAGGGAGGAATGCTGGACCCTCTTTTGGATGAAGAAGCTAGAAGAAGGAGGAGCCAGGGCTATTTTGTTTAAGCAAAATCCCAGGCAACTCTTCAAAGTAAAGGCCTAGTAAGCAGGTTGTGTTCAGGGAAGAGAATGTTCTTACAGAATCTGGTCAGCATCCCTTTCTGCCCCAGCCCAACACAGATGAGGTAGAAAGAGCCCCATGGAATCCATCAGGAGATCTGGATTCTAGTTAACCAGGATGCAATTTTGAAAAATTAGAAGGGAAACAGTTAATTGGGGGGTTAATATTTGTGGAAAGCTTCTATAATAAAAATTTTGTTTCTATTTCATGAAGAAACTGTTTTGAATTTGTAAAAACAAGAGCCATCCCCAATATGAACAGGCAGTTTTCAAAAGAAGGAACCCAAAATATCAATAGCCATAAGGGCAGGAAAAAATGCTCCAAATCACTAAGAATTTTAAAAATGCAAATTAAGCAACTCTGATTTTCCACTTCATACCTACCAAATTGGGAAAGATGTTAAAAATGGAAAATGACAAAACATTGGAGGGACTACAGAGAAAATAGGCATGTGCCTTTATTGGTAGGGCTGTGAATTGGTCCATCCATTCTGGAAAGCAGTTTGAAACTATGCCCCCAGAAGTCACCAAACTGGGCATGCTTTTTGACCCAATGGTAATCCTACTAGATTTATAATTCAAAGAAATCAAAGAAAGAGGAAAAAAGACCCAGATGTACAAAAATATTTATAGCTACTCTTTTTGTATTGGCAAAGAACTGGAAAGTAAGGGGTGGGGGGTGCCTAGAAATTTAATGGAATATTATTTTGACATAAGAAATTATGAAAGGAATAATATCAAAGAAACCTAGAAACACTGATATGAACTGATGCAGAGTGAAGTGAGCAGAAACCACAGAAAAATGTGTAGAATAATGCTTACAATTTAAAGAAAAACAGCTTTGAAAGACTTAAGAACACTAATCAACATAATGACCATCCATGATTTCAGAGTACAAATGATGGAGCATGCAACTCAGCTCCTAACAGAAAAGTAATAGAATGTATTCACGATGCATGTTTGGATAGGGCCAATTTGGCAATTTGTTTTGTTTGATTTTGCATATTTGTTACAAGGGTTTTTCTTTTTCTTTTTTTTTTTTATGAGGGTAGCAAGCCGGAAGGGAGAAAAGGACTAAGAGTAGGGTTCCTCCAGAATGAGAACAGAAGATAAACCAAAAAGAACCACTGACAAGCAAGGTAGCTTTGAAAGTTACATGTTGAATTTGTTATATACATAAAAAAACAGAAAAACAAACAAACTACATAATAGAAAACTACAAAATAGAAAAACAAACTACATAATAAAAGATCATAATTTCAAGTACAATCTCTTCTTGTTCTATAGCATACATAAAAATGTTCATTTATTTAGTGTTTGTTAAGTTCAGAATTTTTTTTAATTCAGTAAAAGAACATAATCTTGAAAAAATTATTTCATCTTTTGGGGACTACAGTGTCCTCCCCTGTAACGGGTGGGAAGAGAAGGAAGAATGGAAGTTAGCCTTCAGGATCTCTAAGATATTTTCCAGTTAAGGCACTATATTTGAAAACATACTTGTGGGGATCATGTCTAACTCTGACACTCTAAGGTCCCTTCCATCTCTGACTCCATAAGAGACAATGATCCTAAAAACCCTGGGTCTGTACCTATAGGATCATGGATATTTAGAACTAGAAGGTATCTTACAGATCGAGCTAAGGAGTCTGAAACTAGGAGAGGCCAAGTGATTTGCCCAGGTCACAACAGCTACTAAGCATCTGAGGCAAGATTTGAACTTGGGTCTTCCTGACTTGAAGCCCAGAGCTTTATCCATAAGAATGTGCTTAGATTTATAGGGAGGCCCGCTGAGTGTTAGAGGTGTCAAGTGCCAGAAAAGGAGAGCTTTGTCCAACACTATTTCCCTTTGAAATATTATATAAATTGAGTGGTTAATCCCAACATACATAGTATGCCAAAATAAAAGTTGCACCATGCTTTCTTCTTCTTCTTCTTCTTCTGTGTGTGTGTGTGTGTGTGTGTGTGTGTGTGTGTGTGTGTGTGGTGAGTGGGAAGGGGAAGAAAAGGGAAAAGGAAGGGGCTGGGGAGAGAAAATCAAAGGAGAGAATAAAAAAGAAACAGTGGGGAAAAGGGAGGAACAGGGAATAAAGAAACACAGAGGTGATTGCTGGGGAAGTGGGGGGCGGGGGAAGGTTGGGGAGATAGCTAGTGTGCTTGGTGTTTTCATTCCTGTGTGTTTATATCTCTGGGAAGAAAATGACTTTTAGAAATTCACTGCACTGGTTCATCTTATAGCAGGAATTGCTAAAAAGGGGGAGGGAAGGAGATGTGGTCAAGGACCTCCACCACTATAGATAGGCCTAAGCACTTCTCCTGGCTCCAGGGTTGGCTCCTGGAGATAACATGCACTTCTAAAATAAGCCACAATACCACTCCATACTACAATTCCATTGATTAAAGTGCTCCCCAACTTCTTCCTCCTTCTACTCCTCCCCCGCACCATCTCAAAGAGCAACTGATTTGGGATCCAAGTACCTGGATTCCAATTCTGCAGTTCACTTCTCCTTAACTGGGGCTTAGTTTCCTCAGTTAAAAACTAAAGGGGCTGGCCTAGGTGGTCTCTAAAGTCCCTCCCAGCTCTAAGTCTCATGCTCCTCAAGATCCTGACCCCCAAGATATCTCCAAATCTGCTTTAGCCCTTCCCCTCCTCAGAGTCCAGGGGAACTCAGGCTCAGGGTTTGCTTCAAAGCAAACCAGGCTCCCCATTGTCAATTCAAATCCTTGCCTTGCCCTAGCCCCTTCTTAGCATCTCAATATCATCAACTTAAGCAGCACCCCTCTTCCTCTACCATCACCTCTAAGGAAGGGTGAATCAAGCCAGTCTGGGGAGCCCAAGGGGATCAGGATGGAGGGCAGGCATGCCTAAGGGAACTCCTATTAGACCTGAAATCATTGGGGTGGAAGCTGGGGAGCAAAAGGTCTTAGACTTTAGAGGTGGAAGGATTGGGATAATCTAGTTCAGCCCTGTATTTTACAGATAAGGAAACTGAGGTTCAGAGACCTGAAGAAATTTGTCTAAGGTCACAAATTCCCTTCCTAGCTAAAATTTCTGATACCCCTGGCCAAGGGCCCTCTCCCCTACTTCTCCCCCCCCCACCCCCCACGACCCCAGCCAGAGTATTTCCCCCTTCTTCTCAACCCCAGGCCCCGCCAGGGTGACTACTCCTTCAGCTGCCCCCTAGGCCAGAGCAATTTGTCTCCCTTTGAACCCTGCCCCCTCCCGGGTCTTCCCCCCTTTGATTCCGGGACTCTGAGCTTTCCTCAGCTTTGAAATGCAAACCCGCCTTTCCAAGCAAAGGGCCCAGGAGGCCAGGCCCTATAAAAGGTCGGGGTGGTGCCTCACCGGCTGGGGGCGAGTAAGTTCAGGTGAACAGTTAATCCGGGAAAGCACTGGGGCCAGGTCAGAGGCTGGGACTGGGGCCGGGGCCAGAGCCAAGGGAGAATTGGAAGGTGGCAGCAGTGCCCAGCATGCGCCGGGGGCTCCCTACCAAAGATGTACGTGGGTTATCTGCTCGAGAAGGATGCCAACATGTACCCCAACCCCGTGCGACACCCGGGGCTCAACCTCAGCCCCCAGAGCTATGTGCCTTCTGCGCCTCCGACTCAGTATTCGGATTTTTCCGGCTACCAACATGTCCAGGGAATTAACAGCGACCCTCCCCATGGGCTGGCTGGGGCAGCCTGGTCTTCACCCTACCCCCCGCCCAAGGATGACTGGACTGCCTACGGGCCAGGCCCCGCAGCTCCTACTGCTAGCCCGGCCCAGATCAGCTACAGCCCCGCAGACTTTGGTGCTGTCCAGACCCCCCCAGGCTCTGGCCTGGGCCTCCTGCCACCCTCCTTGAGCACCCCAGGGGCTCCACTTTCACCCAGCACGCAGAGGCGCACACCCTACGAGTGGATGCGGCGCAGTGGGTCAGCGGGCCACAGCAGCGGTAAGATGGCCCCGATGGGCCCAGTGCCCGCACCCCTTCCCACCTTCCTCGGGGCTGGGTGACACCCAGAACTGACTTGAGCCAAGAGCTAGTAATGGGTCAGACTCTGGAGGTCCAAAGTGAGACTGGTGGGCTAGGGTGGCAAGGATTGCTATTCCCCATTTTACAGATGAGGAAACTGAGGCACTGAGAGGTTAAGTGTCTTAACCAAGGTCATTTACACAGTAAAAAGTGACAGAACCTGGATTAGACTCCATTTCTAATAGTTTTATATCCAGCCTTTTCCCCCTTCTACCAGGGTGCCTCTTTTAAAAGATTACCACCAGGCACACCCTGTTCGTTTACCTACCTTCTCTGCCTTCAGACCTTGGGCTAAGAAAGCTCTCCTGTGGTACAATTCCAATAAACTCTTGGTTCTGATCCTCTACCCCCACCTCCACTCCTTAGCACCTGAACTTGGCAGCACCCAACCCAGGAACAGGTGCTTTGTAGGAAATGGACCAGCAGTCACAAAAGAGCCCCAGGATTCTCCTTTTAGCTGGTTCTGGCCATCATCATCTCTTGGGGAGTTCAGTTCATCTCATGTCTGTCTGTCAGGGATTGCAGCTTTCTGAGCCAACTAGCCCTAGACTCCCGTAAAATGGTAGGAGGAAGGAAGCCCAAGTTGGCTTACAATCCCCCAACCCTCAATTATTTTACAGACCTCTCATTTAGCACCCCCAGCCCCCCACCCCCACCCCGCACACATACATCTTATTTTCACCCACCCTCTTAGAGGCTTTGGGCTGTATCTTGATCCTTTGACTCAGCCTCATGAAAGGAGAATTTGAAGGCAGTCCTCAATTGTTTATCTTTATATCTCCCTCAGTTGTTAAGTCAGGCTAGAAGTGGACCTTGGATAAATGTTTGTTTGAAATTTATTTGAATTTTATTTGAATCCAGTTCAATCCCCTCTTTCTACTACATTTTGTCTCCCACCTTATTTGTGTACTTCTTTCCTTCCTGGAAAGCTTGTGGCTGGAGGATCCAAGGGCCTGGACCAGAAAGCCATTTTCCACTTGGGGAGGTGAGGGCCTGAGAGTTCATCCATGGGCCTTGACACAAGATGGCACTTTCTAGTCTTCCCGCTAAACCCTCTCTTCCTCAGTGCCAGGGTGGGGTTCTGACCATTGTCTGAACTCTTGACCTCCCCTAGGGGAGGGAAAGCTGGTGGGAAAGTGGAAACCCAAGTGAAGCTGGTGGGCATCTCTCCTCTCCTCCCCTAGGACTGCCTCTGATCCCCTTTCTTCAAAGACCCAGGGATTGAAGAAGACAAAGACCAAAACTTTAATGAGGGAAAGGCAAGTGCCTTTCTAAGGATTCCTTTTTGTCATGTAAACAGGGCACGCCTGGCCCACGGGGGGACTCCTGTTTGCAGGAAGGTGAGGGGGGCATCCCATTGTCCAGACCTTGTCCCTGACAAAAGCTGCCTGGATTTGGGGGCGGGGGAACATGGCCTGCCTGGGAGGCTTTGATGTAGCCCGCTACCTCAGGCAGCTGCCAAAGCCGTGGCAGCAGATTCTCCTCCACTTCCCTTTCCTCCCACTCAGGTCTTAGGGCAGGTGCTAGGTAGCAGCAGGGTGGGGGAAATTCCTTGGTGACTTTGGAGTCATGAAGGTCTCTGCCTCTAAGCCCTACTCCTACTCTGGAACGCCTTGGACAGGCTCCTCAAGCTTCTTTTGAGTGTTTCTTCCACACCTAATAACCAGGCCTCCGTGAATAAATAGGGTCCCTCCCTCCCCTAACCCTTCCCTCCTCATTCAAGGTCCTGAGGCACAAGAACAGTCAATTTCTTGGGGGAAGAGGGTCCTGTGTCCAGGCTGTCTCTCTGTCTCTGTCTCTCTGTCTCTGTCTCTCTCTCCCCCCTCCCTTGTCCCAATTTGGCTCTGCCAGAGCCCTCTGCAGGGGATTTCAGTCACTCCATCTCTTTGAGGGAATGTTAACTGGACCACCCTTACTCATTAGAATTTCTAAGAGACAGCTGGAGTAGGAGAAGGAAGGCTGGGTTTTGAGGAAACAGTGGACCTGCTACCTACTGTCTTGAGTGATGTTGGGCAAGGCGTTCAAACTTTCAGGCTTTGGTTACCTCATCTAGAAAATAAAGAGGTTAGACTAGATTTCCAAAGACCTTTCTAGCTCTAGGTCCTGTGACTCAGCTACCTAAGACCTGCCTTCAGCTTTCTTCCCAAGAGCAGTAGAATAGGAAGGGTATCAGACTGGGGATCAGGGAGTAGACTCCTTGCCTAATTCTATCGTTGACTTATTAACCTCTGCCTCAGTTTCCTCAACTGGAAAATAGAGATCATAGCACATACCTCTCAGGGCTGCTGTGGGGATCAAATGAGATATTTGCAAAGCACAGTGCCTGGGGCACATAGTAGGTGCTATATAAATGCTAGCTGTCATCCTCCTCCTCCCCCTCCTCCTCATTATTTATGTGACCTTGGGTCATTTCTCTTGGCCATCTCTAACATGAAACTGTTGTGCTAGGTAATCTCTAGTTGGGGAAGGTTTCTGAAATGTGGGATTTTAGTGAGGGAAGAGATATTAAATATGGTCTCTTTCATTTTGTTCCCAGAAGGAGAAACTGAGGCACAAAGGAGGGAGGCTTGGAATAAAGCAGGTGTGTCTGGTCCCTTCCAACTGTTTTGGATCCCTCTACTAAAGCTGAGGAAGTTGCCTATGAGATAGTAAACTTCAAAGAAAATCCTTGCTCAGGTTATCAAAGAGGCTGCTTTCTCTGCTGTCTCTAAGCATGGGGGATGGGGTGGGGAGGGACTTGAAGGTCAGAGGGCACACAGGCAGATTATCTGGATAGTGCCATCTCCATGCCTTACTTTTTCCATCTGTAAAGTGGGAAGAGGCAACATCATGTAGTATATGCAGCATCTTGGATTCAGCAAGATTTGGGTTCAAACGCAGCCCTTGGCACAAACCAGTGACATTTCTCAAACCTTCAATATTTACTTCTTAATGTTCAAGGCTAAGCTCTGAAACTATAAACTACAGCAGAAGTTCCTATCCGCATTGGTGGAGAGAATTTCCATACATGGAATTCCCTATGCCAGTGAAACCACCAGCCTGAATCAGAAGAAAAAATAAAAGTAGGGAGAATTGTTCTCAGCTCCAAAGTACATTAGAAGAGGGAAAAGGAGATATACATTTGGGTAATAATGATTGGCATTTATATAGCAGCTTTAAGGCTGTTATATAGGATATATATGTATATGTATATATATATATGTATATACACATACCACACACACATACGTGTGTGTATATAATTTCATCCTCAAGACATAGCTATGGGGTAAGCACTATTATTATCCCCATATTTCAGATAAGAAAACTAAGGCCCAGAACAATTAAGTGACTGCCTAAGATCATATAGATGGTAAGAAACAGAGCTGAGCTTTGAAACCAGGTCCTCTGACCCTAAATACAGCTCTTTCTACTACAGTAGGCTTTCCCTGAGTCTCAGCTCCTTCATCTGTAACATAGAAATAATAATGCTTGCGAACCTATTTCATAGGGCCCTTCACAGAGAAAAAGTCTTGTGAATTTTAGAGCTCTGTAGCTGGAGTACATGTATTTTTAAAAATATTTAGGTAACTTTCAGTATTATTGATTTCCTTCATAAT
Source organism: Phalanger gymnotis (assembly GCA_028646595.1). Taxonomy (NCBI): domain Eukaryota; kingdom Metazoa; phylum Chordata; class Mammalia; order Diprotodontia; family Phalangeridae; genus Phalanger; species Phalanger gymnotis. The sequence goes on from CM053625.1 coordinate 39,655,489, forward strand.
CCTATGTATTTTTTGCATTTAAAAACATTATTCTGAGAAGGAATCCATAGGTTTTACCAGACTGGCAAAAGGTTCTATAATACAAGAAAAGTGTAATAGAAATGTGAATAGTTCCTGTTACTATGATTATTACTGAATGTGACACTTTGGGAGATGAGGAAAGAGGAGGGTGGAAATATCTTGGGGACACAAGGATCCCTTGCCCGGGTTGCCCAAAGAGACAATCTGCTGCCTGATCTGCCTAGTCAGGGTTCAGTTCTTGGATGGAAGCTTTTAATGAACTCCTGGGGCTTGAGTTTGGGGAATTTTCTTTGTCTAGGAGATTGAGGGCAGAAGGTGCAGCTGCCTCAATTTCTCCATGCTGACATACCTGAACACTTTTGCATCTTTCCTGTGTCCAGGCCATCCACCAGTTACACGGACCCCTGTGGAAACTGGGTAGGAGACCCTATAGAAGTCAAGAGTCATGGCCCATATTAAGGGCACACGGCTGACCAGCTCAAACCAGGGAGAGGGAGCTCTAGCTGTGCAGTGAGAGGACCTGCCCGGATCAGGAAAGGAAGGCCCCTGCTACTTTCTACCTCTATGACCAAGTCAGTCCCTCTTCTTCCTCATCTGGAAAATGAGGAACTTGGATCATGAGATGGCCTTTAAGGTCCCTTCCAACTCACAATAGCTGAAGTGAGAATTTCATGACTTTGCCCCACCTCCAACACCTTTTCCAGACTCCTGATTAGACATACCTAACTTCCCCATGGAGTGTAATACTACCAAGCTTGAGGAACTTTAAAAACACTGTCTTTAGTAGGAAGAAGATGGTGGCAGAAGTAAGAAGCCAGCATAAATCAATTCATCCAGGGACAGCTGAGTGGTGCAATGGGTAGAGCACTGAGTCAGGAGGACCTGACTTCAAATTCAGCCTGTGTGACACTGGGCAAGTTATTTAACCCCAATTGCCTCCCCCCTGCCCCCCCCCCCAATCCATGTGTACAACATTAATCAGCCTGGTGTGATTAGTCAACTCATTTAACTGAAGCACACAAAAAAGTCATTCTCAGAGGTCGGGAAGATCTGAGTTCAGGACCTTCTTCTGACATACATACCTGTTGCAAGATCCTGAACAAGGCATTAACCTAGTAGTGCCCCAAGCTGGTCTCTTAGACCAATGATGTCCAACTCAAAGAGAAATGGATACCTGCAGGCCCATATTGACTTAGAAAACCACAAATTAACATGATCTACATTGTATTGCATTCCTACTAATTTTGTTAAAAAATTTCCCAATAACATTTCAATCTGATTCTGGCCTTTCTCGGGCATTGATTTTGATATTTCTGTCTCAGGCCATAAGTTATAGACAAGTTGCAAATCTATAGCTGTAAGCTTAGTTTCCATACTAGGAGTTACCTCCACAATGAAAGAATAGGGCTACTCTATTCCCCACTCCCACCGCTGGATATTGGATAGAGCTCTGGGCCTGCAGTCACGAAGACTCATCTTCCTGAGTTCAAATCTGGCCTCAGACACTTACTAGCTATGTGTTCCTGGGCAAGTCACTTAACATGGTTTCCCTCAGTTTCCTCATCTGTAAGATGAGCTGAAGGAGGAAATGGCAAGCTACTCCAGTAATTTTTGGCAAGAAAACCCCAAATGGGGTAACAGAGAGTCAGATACAACTGAAACAACTCAACAATACAAATACATTGTGTGTCAAGCATCATGCTTGGAAAATGTTTACTGAATGGGCTCAGGGCAAGATAAAATCTCTGGACTCCAATACCTGTCTCTAAACCGTGGACTTTTTTAAATGAGAGGGTTAGGCTAGGTGATCTCTAACATTTTTGCACCTCTAAATCCTATGACCTGCCTACTTCTGAAGTGTGAGAAGCAAGTGTGATAATTGATGAAAATCACTTTAAGAAGTTAAAATGAAAATGCACCTTTGACTGCATTAATAGAATTGTCTAACCTCCAGCTCGCAGAAGGTCCTACTGCCTTCCTCTAGTCAAACAGCATCTAAAGTATTTTTTCCTCTTTCTAGATGCCCCCATTTTAAGAGGGACATTGACAAGCTGGAATGAGTCCAGATGAGGATTATTACCAGTATGGTGAAGCAACTGGAAAGCTTTGTGTCATTCAAGGAGCAGGCAGAGGAATTGACCATGTCTTCATGTCACAATCACTAAGCATTTATTAAGCACCTACTATGTGCTAGACATCAAACTAGGGCCACAGATCTAGAGCTAGAAGGTACCCCAGAAACCATTTAGCCCAATCCCCCAATTTTACTGAACCAACTGAGACCCAAGGAGATTAAATGAAATATCCAAGGTCACAGAGGTAGGATTAGAACACAGATCCTTTCATTCCGTGGCCAGTGCTTTTCTCCTGAACCAGGCAGCCTCCTCCCTGACCCAAGTCTGCCTAGAATAAGCTGAGACGTAGAATTGGTCTGGGGAGCTTGGTTTTCCTCTTAAGAATCTGATATGATCAGCATTCTCTGAGGGGTTGGTCCTGCCCCTCCACTCGTTTCATGTCTCTCTTGGGCATCTGGTGCCTTCTGGCTCCCATGGTGTAGGATCAGGACTGGAAGGGGCTAAGGGGAAGAGGCCATTTCCAAAAGGAAGTATGGGCGACTAAAACAAATGGGACTGAGGAGAGAGTTGGGAGACACCTAGGGCAGTTCAGTTCATGACAACCCTGACATGAGTCTCTAGAGAGACATATTGTAAATATTGGTAGGCCCTCACAGGCACATCCACTGCTGTGTTTGCTGGTGAGTACCCACCTTGGATGGATAGGATTACAGAACTGGAGAACTAGAACTCAAAAGAAGCTTAAAGGTCATCGGTTCCAACCCCCTCATTTTGTAGGTGAAGGGAAATGAAGTTACTTGCCTTGGGCACATACCTAGAAAGTGTCTGAGGTAGGATTTGAACTCAGATCTTACTGACTCCAAGTTCAGTGCTCTATCCACTTCACCCTGGTTCTTGTCTGTGCTGCTGATGGGGTGCTTGAGGTCCCTGGACTTCTTCTCTCCAACCCTCAACACTGCTAACTGTCACAGCTATATTTACTGAGTGCTGGCCCCAGTAATACCTCCAAATGGTGGAGAAGAATCAGCCCATCTTAAGTTGGTCCAAAATAACCAACTCTCAAAGGTCAAAGGGACCTCAGAGGTCTTTTAGTTCAACCTACTAACTGTCCAGTGCAGGAAATCCCTCAAGGCATCCCTGACAGCATCTATTTAGACCCATAGGAACTTGGTACTGGAAGGGGCTTCAGGAACCATCTAGTCCAGTCCATTACTGAGCAGAGACTGATCCCCTCTAGAACATTTCCAGGTGAGTGGATTGGAAGACCTCCATATAGATACGGGATTGATCATTTCCTGAGACTGGCCATTTCCACATTCAGACAGCTTAAGCTGTTAGGATCGGTCAAGTTGAAATCTGACTCTTTGTACTTTCTCCTCATTATCCCTACTTCTGCCCTCTGAGGTCTAACAGAATAAGCTTCTTCCTCTTCCTTCAGACATCATTTTAGATATTTGTCCACCATCCTCTTCCCCCACTCCTTTGCCCAGACAAATCTTTTCTCCAAATCTCATAAGGATTTGACCAATCCTTACACATGGAGTTAAGTCTCCTTACTGTACTGGTTGTCCTCCACTGAACATGCTCTAACTTGTCAACATCCTTCCTAAACTGTCACCTCCCGAAATGAATACGGTACTGCAGATGTAATCTGACCAGGCCTGCATGCAGCAGGCCAATAACTGGTCTTTCTCTGCACTCCAGACTTTCACTAATTCAGCTAACATAGCATTAGCTTCCGTGGCTGCCATGTCTCACTCTTGACTCATATCATGCTAATAACTCCAGTGATGGAGAAATTGCTGTTTCACAAAGGAATACCATCTACTGTCGGATAGCTTTAATTGTTAGAAAGTTCTTTATTATATTCAGCAGAAATCCTTCCTAGGGCCAAACAGCAAATCTAATACTGCATAGGCTGCTCATTGAAGTCCAGTGGATAGGGTGTACTTGGAGTAGAGAGGACTCGAGCTTGGAGCCTGCCTCAGACACTGGGCAAGTCACTTCATCTCCCTCAGCTTCAATTTCTTCTGTTAAGTGGAGATAAAAATAGCAACTACCAAGTATTGTGAGGGTCAAACAAGATAAAGTGCATAAAGTGCTTTGTAAACTTGAAAACACTATATAAATGCTAACTTTTTTCTTTTTCATCACCATCATCTTTTTCTTCTCTTTGTTCTTCTCCTCCTTCTCCTCCTCCTTCTCCTCCTCCTCCTCCTCCTCCTCCTCCTCCTCCTCCTCCTCCTCCTCCTCCTCCTTCTCCTCCTCCTCCTCCTCCTCCTCCTCCTCCTTCTTCTTCTTCTTCTTCTTCTTCTTCTTCTTCTTCTTCTTCTTCTTCTTCCTCCTCCACCTCCTCCTCCTCCTTTTTATTTATGGCCCTCCTAAATCTTCTCCAGCTACATGGCACAGGGGATAAAGTGCTGGGCCTGGAGTCAGGATAACTCATCTTCCTGAGTTCTAAACCAGACTCAGACAGCTGTGTGACCCTGGGCAAGTCACTTACCCCTGTTTGCCTCAGTTTCCTCATCTATAAAATGAGCTGGAGAAAGACATGGCAAACTGCTCTGGTATCTTTGCCAAGAAAACCCCAAATGGGGTCATGAAGAATCATATACAACTGAACAACAAACCTTTTGTCCAGTCTAATGTGGGACTTTCCCCATTCCCAGGAATCCACATATCCTTTTCCTTTGCATCTCTTACCTTCTTTCACCAACTCCTCTGTCCCACAGAAGCCTGGAGGGTGGATGTCCAAGAGAGAGTAGCAGAGAGGGACATGAGGGCAGAGGAGAGGAGAAACTGCTACCTGGGGAGATTTTTGCTGATTCCTTCTTAGACAAACCACACCACTCCCCAGGGGCCTCAGTCCTGTGTTTCCCCTGGTCAAGTCTCAAGTCAACCATACTCCCTGGATTGGTTAATTAGTATAGTCCTAGCTTTTCTTGGACTGTGTGACCTTGGCCAAGTCTCAAGTCCTCTTCCTTTCTGAATCTTGGCTTCCTTATTTGTAACAATGAGAAAGTTGGATTAAATGATCTCTAAGGTCCTTTTCACTTCCATGTTCCGTGCTCTCAAATCCCCTCAAGATAAAAGCTAGGGTCTTCTTATGCTAGATCATAGCCCAGTTGTCCACAAGGCCCAAGTAGTTAACTCTTGCAAAAGGCCAGCAGTCCAGTGAGATTCCTGATCTCATGGAAGCCTGAATCATGCACTGAGACCCAGCCTCCATATTTGTCTTCAGGCCTCGTCTCTCCCAATTCCAATCCATCCTCCTCATAGCTGCTAACCTCGAGGCTCTTCCCAGCCTGGCCCTCCCCTATGTTTCCAGCCTAATTACACAACCTTTCCCTTCATGCATTCTGGGGTCTCCTTTACCCGGCCTGGCCTGGCCTACCTACCGTTCCTCATTTGCAGCATCACGTTTCCCATCTCACTGTCTTTGGACTGGCTGTCCCTTATGCCTAAAATGCATTTCCTCCTCCCCTCTGCCTCTGAGATTCCCTGGTTTCCTTCCAAACTCCTCACAAGAGCCACTCTCTAAATGAAGCCTTTCCCAAACCTCTCAGCTTCCCTTGCTAAATTAGCATGCATCAATTTTGTATGTTTATATATGTATATAGCATCTTCCCTGATAGAATGTAAGTTCCATGAGGGCTGGAATGGCTTCACTTTCATTTTTGTATCCCTAGTGATTGGTATACTATCTGGCACACAGTGGGGTTTTTAATAAGTATTTGTTGATTGGTTGATTTGAGATTCTAAGCTGGTGTTACCTTTTAGTGCTAAGCCTTCAGTATCTTCATTAGGAATGGGATGAGGGGAGGGGTTGGGGAATGGGAAGAGCAGACAAACAGAAAAGTATCTATGATTCTTTTCCATAAAGATTGAATTTTGCATTATGCCTCCTGGAGATAGACTGTTCTGAGTCATCCATACTCTCTCACCTTGTGACAATATATTCAGCACATTTTTTTTAGGTTGACCAGGGTTAAAGTGTATGGAGGAATGGTCTCAGTCTAGTTAGGGTTAGATCTTCTTAATCTGTGGCACGAGTTAGAGTTTGAACCTGTAGCTGGGGACTAGAGCTTGGCTGTGGCCAGGATGTGGGCCCAAGCTAAGGTGGAGTTTAGGTCTCAGTTTGTGACTCAGTAGCCAGTGACAGTGGCCAGTGATTAGGGCTCAGTTTGAAACAAGGGCACAATCTGTGGCCAAGCTTAGATCTCAGTATATAGCCAGCATTAGGGCTTCTCTCTGGCCAGGTTTAGGGACTCAGTCTTCATAATAGGATTAGCTCAGGACTAGGGTGTTCTCTACTCTGTTTCACTGGGGCTGGGCAGAATGCTCTTCCATGAGATGTTGGGGAAGGTGTTCCTGCACCAATGTAAGGGTTTTGTCCCCTCCCTAATTGTGATTATGGCAGATTCCAGCCTGGATGTCCCCCTGCTCACTTTTTTCCCCTTGCCTCTCTGCCTCCCTAGGTAAGACTAGAACAAAGGACAAGTACCGGGTAGTATACACGGACCACCAGCGCCTGGAGCTGGAAAAGGAATTCCACTACAGCCGATACATCACCATCCGGAGGAAAGCTGAACTTGCTGTCAGCCTGGGGCTCACGGAGAGGCAGGTTTGTTCCCCACAGGACACCACAGATAACACAGAGTTTGTCCAGAAGAGAGGAAGGTGTACAACTCCCTACACAGGCAGTATGAGGTCTCTGAAAGAGGACTAGATTTGGAGCCAGAGAGTAGATGACTCTGGGCAAATGGTTTCATCTCTCTAGCCCTCAGTTTCCTCATCTGTAAAATGGGGGGAGGAGAAGGGGTGAAAAGCTAGAAGAGATCTAAGGTTGATTCCAGCTCTAAATCCTTTGATCTTATGAAAGAGCCTGATCAGGGTAGGACTGTAGGGGGAGGAGACCAGAGAGGATGGCCACTTGGCCCCAGTCACATGGCACCTTAGGAGCAGAGAGAGATGCTACTCTCCTGCCCACTCCCCCAGACAGATGCCTCTGCTTGCCTTCCCTCCTGCATCCCTTTGAACTCTTTTCCTCCTCCTCCTCTTCCTTTTCTCCTCCTCCTTCTCCTCCCCTTCCTTTCTTCCTCCTCCTTTCATCCTTCTCCTCCTCTTCTTCTTCTTGTTCTTTTTTTCTCTCTCTTATCTTCTAACACACATCTTTAGAACAGTGGTCAAAAACTGGTAAAGGGCAAAAGAAGGAGGAGAAATTTCCACCATCAAAACATACTTGAGATGCCAGGGAGGGACTCCACTAGACTTGAAGGCAGACCTGAGTTTATGCTCAAGGAACTTTAGTTATGTGACCATGAGCAAGTTACTTTACCTGTTCTGAGTCCCAGTTTCTGTATCTGTAAAATGGGAATAGTCATATATAAGGTTGTGTGAGGAAAGCAATTGTATATCATGGGGAGCTATAGAAATAGATCACAGACTTAGAGCCAGACCCAGTCCACCTTCCTCTTTTTATAGACAAGGAAATGAAGACCCAGAAAGGTCATGACTTGAGAAAGGACACAGGCTCAGATGGAAGAGCTCGGCTCTAACTCAGGTCTCTTTTGGTGCAAAATCCCAGACCCTCTCCACTCCCTGTACTGCCTCCCAGTGTGAACTCTCTGACCTCTGACCCTTTCCCTGCTCTCTGTAAGATCAGCCTCACCTAAATTCATTTGCTCTTGCCATGTGTTTCTCACTTCTCTCTCCCTGTCTCTGTTTCTCCTCTTTTTCCCTCCCCCGCTGCCTCCCACCCCTCCTCCCCCATCCATTGCTTCCCTCATCCATCTGTCCTTCCCTGGCAGGTGAAGATTTGGTTCCAGAACCGTCGGGCAAAGGAACGGAAGGCAAACAAGAAAAAAATGCAGCAGCAGCAGCAGCAACAGCAGCAGCAACAAAGTCAGCCTAGCAGCACCACAGCCACCACGCCGACTCCAGGCTTGGGCCCCCTGCCTCCCAACACTCCCATGGGAAGTTTGTGCACCAGTACCACAGGCCTGTTGGCCTCCTCACCACTGACCATCAAAGAGGAATACCTGCCCTAGGACTCACCCCTGGGCCCAAGCCCTACAAGCCTAGGAGAGACAGGCAGCTGAGACAGAACAGGCCAGGCCACAAAGGCAATGTGGGGCACGGTGTGGGAGTTAGGGCTCCTGGGACAACCAGATGAAAGGGGAAAGAGGGCTGGCTTTCTGTATCGCCTGTGAAGTGGAATGAATGCTTCCCTAGGAACCAAGAGGGTCTGGGATCTAGTCCTAGTGCTGAGCTGACCTCCTGAGGGACCTTAGGCAAATCATTTGCCCCTCTTTGTGGGACTTGGTTTTCTTTCTGTAAAATGGGGAGAGGTATTGGATTAGGTGGTCTCTGAAATCCCTTACACTCCTTAACATTTTATAATTCTGTAGAATCTGGAAAGGGTAATGGCAAAAGAGATGCTCCTTCCATTGACCCAGGACATGCTCTTGCCTTCTGGTACCCTGCATCTCAGAGGGCAAAGCGACCCATCCGGTTGGACATCTAGAAGCCTCAGGGAGGGCTCAAGTGGAAAATCGAAAAGGATCAAGAGGAGCTTTAGGGGGCAAGTCAGAGGCTAGTAAAAGGGGGAAAGGTCAGGGAAGACCAATTCCTATCAGTCAAGGCTTACTGAGCCACCAATAGCTTTAGCCACCACAGCATCTCCTCTAGAAGAGACTTAGAAGCTCAGACACCTAGAGTTATACAGAGAACCAGAGGCAGGAAGGAGGAAATGGCCTCTTGGGGTTCCATGCAGATGGAGGTACCGCATCAGTCCAAATAGACTACATTCTACCTTTCTCCAGAAACTTCCCCCTTATTCCTTGGGCCTTCTTCAAACCTTTGCCTGGAAGGGAGTCCTGCAGTCTGGAGAAAACACTGGTGTCATTCTCTCACACTGCCCAGCCCTCAGATTTCCCTAAGCTGCTCCTTTTTTTCTCTCCATTCCTGGGCCTGCCCCAGGCTGCCTGTTCAGGACAGATTTATATGTATATATAAAGTGTGTATATTCATGCAAGGGAGGGAGAGGAAGAGTGGGCCTCCCAGTCCCTCTCATTGTTCCCAGGCCTCAGTGTCCCTGGACGATAAAAAAAAATCTTGCTTCACCCTAGGAGGAAGCTGGAAAAGAACTCTCTCTTATTGCTCCAAACCTCTGGTCTCAACCCTCAGAAAGAACAATCAACACTTCTTCACCCCTTCAGGGGCTGGAAGAAGTAGGGAAGGTACCACAAATACACCAAGGCCCACTCTATCCTGAAACACGCTCCAGGTGAAGCAGGAAATACCAACCTTGCTCTTACTCCCTGGCACCCAGTAGGTCCAGCTTCCTCCCAGGGTTGGGTGGGGTTGGGAGCCAAGATGTCTAGGAGTTCTGGACCTGTCAGGAGCTGGGATGGACTGCCAGGTGTGTCTTGTATATACAATGATGCCTTTGGAAGATGCAGTTTGAATGCTAAATGTTTTTGAAACCCACAAGAGAAGTATGAGCCTTTCCATTCCTTCTAAAGTAGGAGCTTTGGTGCAGGTACCTGGGCAGAGCTAAAGAGAGATGTCTCCTGGGACCCTGAGGCAATTTTCTCACCATGGTTTTCCGGAGCCTTGAGAAGTGGGGATGATCTTTCCCATTTTACAGATGGTACAATCTGAGACTCAGAGAGGTTGAGTCACTTACTGAAGCTCACAATGTAAATGTTTATAAATATTAAACTGAGACAGCTACATTCACTCATTTCCAAGGTTACCTTTTCTTTCACTCTATTCATTCCTTCATTTTCATTAGTCCCTCCCTCCTCTGCTCCAGAACTGGACGGATTTGAGCAGAGGATGGATGTCACAGGCAGGTAGGGCACTGTAGAGGGGATCCTTATGCCAGCAAGATTTTTCCTGTAGAGGGGCTTTAGAGGAAAGATCACCTGCCCTGCAGCCAAGAGAGAGATGTCCCAGTTCCATTTCTACATTTGTTGTGTGGCTGTAGAAGGGGCAAAAGGTCATAACTTGAGAAATGGAAAGAATCTCAGGGATCATCTAATCCAATCCTCTCATTTTACACTTGAGGAAGCACAGACTAAGAGTGATGAAGTGACTAGCCCAGGGTCACACACCAGCTAATCTCTCTGAGCCTCAGTTTCCTCAACTACAAGGTGAGAAGGAAAATACCTGTAGTACTTGACCTCACAGGGTTATATGAGGACCTAGTGAAATAATATGTGTAAAATGCTTTGCAAACCTCAGAATGCTATATAAATGTCAGCTATAATCAGGCAGGGAGTTAGATGAGAAGGCCTCGGAGGTCCCTTCTAGCCACCGGTGTCAGTGATTCTATGTCCTTATACTCTCTCCTCCCAGATGGCTTACATGGGAGATGAGAATGAGATCTTCATTCAGAGACATTCCTGGAGGGTCTAATGATATTTGTTGGCCTGAATTTGCATTGAAGATGATGTCTTGCGTACTTCTGTGTAGGCCTGCCTCCTTCATTCCATGAATTAATACTCAAAGACAAGAAGGCTTGGTTATAAGGAGGTGACTAAAAGCAAAACCTCTAGGTACAAAAATGTTCATAATAGCATCTTTTGTGATAATAAAAGGCTGGAAACAAAATATTTGCCCAACAATTGGGAAACAAGGTATGCTACATGGAAATAATAAATGATATTAGTGCACTTCAAAGCATGATGTGGAGAATTGAGGGAAAGCGTGGAAAGACTCACATGAGGTGATGCAGACCAAGGAAAGCTAAGCCAGAAAGAATACTATATACAATGGCTATGGGATATAGTAGAAAGAATTTTGGACTCAGAGGACCTAGATTCAAATTCTGACTCTGCCCCTTACCTGTGTTATCTTGGGGAAGTCATAACCTCTCTGGACATCAGTGTCTACTTCTATAACATGAGGAGGTTGGAATATAGATGAGCTCTCAGGTCCCTTCCAGCTCTAAATCGATGATTTTCACTAAAATATAGAGCGCTAAAGGAAATCTCTGAAATGATACTATAATAATACCTCACTTATCCCAAGGTCACTTACGATAGGGCAATCTTCCCCTTTGCCTCAATCTGAAATGCAGCAGAGAACCAGATAGTAGACTCAAGATAGGCCTTGGAGTTGTGATTGAAGGAAGAAACAGAAAAGGTAGAGCTCATTAGGGGCTATTGATTATAGGAGCAGAAAGGCCTACAGATGCCAAGAGTACCTGAAAATATCGCTCCAGCATAGCACCCCAACTCCAAACAACTCATATACCTGAATGAATTGTCTTTCTGCTGGAATTCCCTTTCTTTTAAAACTTTTTGGAATTAGTTTTCAATTAACCAGAATTTCAGCAGAGAGGGAATTGAAATATCCTCTCTTTAGTGGAAAAATAAACCAACCTCATAATAAATATGCAGTCAAGCAAAACAAATTTCCACATTAGTCATATCCAACTCTTTCTGTGACCGCATTAGATATTAGAGTGGTTTGACATTTCCTTCTCCAGCTCATTTTATAGATGAAAAAATAAGGTAGACAGTGTTAAGTGACATGCCCAGGGTCACACAGCTGACAAGTGCCCGAGGCTGGATTTGACCTGGGGTCTTCTTGACTCCAGGCCCAGAGCTCTATCCACTGTACCACCTTGCTGCCCCATGCCTCATTCTGTCAGAAGGTGGGTAGCCTTCCTCATCATCAGTCGTGTGTGGAATCTTTCCATTTAGTCACTGCAGATCGACTGGCCCCAGAGCCTAAGAAGCTGCTATTCCTCGAAGCTTATCCTCACTTTTACCCTCAGCTCCCACCACCAGAGACCCTCCCCTTCCTTAATCAGCACCAGGGGCCTTGACTAATGAACTACCCCCTTGTGTGGGGGCAGGAGTGGAGTGTTTGGGCCTGGGGAAAGGAGGACATGCTCCTAGGCTGGATGGGGGATGAAGTGATTCTGGGTGTCATCTTCTGGAAATCAAATGTTCTCTTACAGAAATTCAAAGATTTTTATTAAGCACCTACTATGTTTAAAGCACTGGGCTAGCTATTGGAGGTCTCCCCTCAGGGAGTTTCTATTCTAACAATATCATGTGATGACTTTTCACTGGCTGTCACCCAGGCCTGGAATTCCCTCCCTTCTTGTCTCCTTTTGGCTTCTCTGGTTTCTTCAAGTCTCATCTGAAGTCCCACCCTCTGCAAGAAGCCTTTTTCAATCCTCCTCAATCTTAACCCTTTCCCTCTGAGATTCTCCCCAGTTTATTCTGTGTATGTATATGTATCCTGTTTGCACATGGTTGTTTGCATGTTGTCTCCCCGCTCCCCAACCAGGAGACCCAAAACTCCTTGAAAGCAGGGACCCTGTTTTTGCCTTTTCTTTGTATCCCAGTGCTCAGCACAGTACTTGGCACATAGTAGACACTTATTAGCTGCTAGTTAACTGATTGACTAAAAAATGCTCTTAGGTTCTATGGTACAGTTGCCAGATAAATAAATAGATATCTATGTATCCATTTCTATTTCTATCTATACCTATATACATATATACACATATAAATGTATATATGTGTGTCTGTGTGTGGCAGGGGGGAGAGAGAGGGAGAGAGTATTAGCTAGGTGGGTAGTGGACAGAGTGCCAGTCAGGAAGACTCCTCTTCTTACTAGCTGTGTGACCCTGGGCAAGTCACTTAACCTTTTCTACTATAAAATGAGCTGGGAAAGGAGATGACAAACCACTCCAGTATCTTTGCTAAGAAAATCCTAAATGCAGTCACAAATAGCGGGACACAACCGAATAACAACGATGGCTAAAGATCCTTGACTTCAATAGTGCTCACACGTGCCTTTCCCCAGTACTGTTTGTTGGTTCTTCCTTGCTGGGTAGATGATGTTCCGATATGGCTTCCATTACAAAAACATTGTCTGGTGTTCAGCTCCCTGGTAATGTATGCTAGACACACCTTCTGTCCCTAGGCTAGTGCTCCAGGCTGAGTCAGACCGGCCAGAACCTGCCCTTAACTGGAGTGGCTCCCTAGAATTCAGGGTGGCCACCTTAAGAGGAAGCTTTGGGGCAAGCGATATACCACATCGTGTCTATGTAGTTCCTCTATATTCACGGTTACCTACATGGGCTTTTGTGGGCTAGCATAAAACTTCAACCACTCTCTCTAATGTTGTTTCTATGGAGAAATGTGACCCAAATTTCAATTTTGGAACAAAGCTGGTTTATAAAATGGGGGGACAGTCTGTGCTCAATTGAAGGAAACAGGGAAGTATGTGATCCATTTTAGAAATTTTATTTGTGATGCAAAAATTACTAGCTGTGTGGCCTTGGGGAAGTTATTTAATTTCTCTGTGCCTCTGTTCCCTCATCTGTTAAAATGAAAGGGTTTGTACTTGATGACCTCTAAGGTCCCTTCCAGCTCTTAACTATGATCCTACAATAACTCAGTTCGATTCAATTATTATGAATAAACTTATCTAGAGATCCCTGATTCCTTCTACCCCCTCCCCGTACTTCTACTTCCTTGACCTGAAACCTGAGGGCACCACATCCCATGACTCCCTTCACCTGATCCCCACCACCACTCCCCACTCCCACAAGGCCACAAAGAGTTGTCAACATAATCTTTGTTCCTCCCCTTCTCTAGACCCTTGCTCTGTCACTATCAACAATTCTGACAAGTCCACACCATTTAATTATACCCATTCTTTCTATCCTCTCTGCTGTCATCCACAGCCTCTGGGATACTCCTCTACCTTCTTTAGTGACGTTAGCATAGTCATGAAGTCCTGTTGATGATGGCTTCTTAGGTTTCCCCCCAGCTCCCACTGCCATCACCTTAATTCAAGTCCTCATTCCCTCTTGCCTGAGCAATCACAGTAGCTTCCTGACCAGCCTCCCTGCCTCCACTCTCTTCCCTCTACACTCTGTCTTGTGAGCTCTTCCAGATTAATTTTCTTGATGCACAGCTCTGACCATTGCTTTAAAAAAAACCCTTCAGTGGTTTCTACCCTGACCCCCACTGCCTACCAGATAAAATCCAAACTGCTTGTGCTGGCATTTGAGACCCCTATCATCCATCTAGCTTGGGGGTAGTCTTGGGGGTCATCTCTAGTCATCCTAATCTATATCTGGCCATGAACCCAGATGGCTCTTGAGGAGAGAGTGAAGCTGGTGACTTTGCAGAGCCCTGCCTCACTTAAATTCAATCCAGTTACATGTCATGGCATCACTTCCGTGATGTTGTGGTCCTCTTTGAAAACAAAGGACAAAACAACAGCCATAGTCTTATCTCTTGCCCTTCTCATATCCCATATTCCAGCCAAACTGAACAACTCAGAGGTGCCCCCTCGCCTGCGTCTCTGCCTTTGCCCATACTCTCTCAGATGCCTAAGCTGCTTTTCTTCCCCATTTCCTTATGTTAACACCCTTTCATCTCTCAGGATCCAGCTCAGGTGCCCCTGCTCCCTGGAGCCTCAGGCCTAGAAGTGCTCTTTCAATCACCCAATCTCATAGCATTTTGTTTCCAGCTTTTCTTCTCCTTTGCATTATAGTTATTTGTGTAAATGTCTTTGCTGTAAAATGATAAGCTCTCTAAGAGGGCAGGAGTTCAGCCTTATTTGATTTTGTATCCTTTAGAAAATTTAATATCTGATGGCCAATATAATTTGGTCATAGATCTACAGCTAGAAGGGGGTTCATATGCTATCTAGTTCAACAGCCTCACTTTCTAGGTGAGGAAACCGAGGCCCACGGAATGTAAGGAACTTGCCGAGATCACATGGGTCACTATCAGAGGCAGAATTTGAACACTCGTTCTCAGGTTTCAGAACCAATGTCGTTCCCATTGTACACGCTACCTCTGCTTAGAATGGGACAGTTTCCATTATTTGGACTCTCACATGAGGCAGCTAGGTGGTACAGTGGTTAGAGCACTGGGCCTGGAGTCAGGAAGACCTGAGTCCAAATCTGGCCTCAGAGAGACCAGTTAGGAGGTTGTTGTAATAATCTAAGGGGGAGGTGGTGCATTGGATATAGTGCCAGACCTGGAGTCAGGAAAACTCCTCTTCCTGTGTTCAAATACAGCCTCAGACACTTAACTAGCTGTATGACCTTGGGCGAGCCTGCTTGCCTCAGTTTCCTCATCTGTAAAATGGCCTGGAGAAAGGTGTGACCCTGAGTAAGTCACTTAACCCTGTTTGCCTCAGTTTCCTCATCTGTAAAATGACCTGGAGAAGGAAATGGCAAACCACTCTAATATCTCTGCCAAGAAAACCCCAAATGGGGTCACAAAGAGTTGGACAGGGCTGAAATGTCTGAGTAACAACAACAAAATGGGGACAAGAATATCACCTACCTCCCAGGATTATTGTGAGGGCCGAATGAGATAACATTCATAAAGTGTTTATCACAGTAGCTGACATAGTAAGCTTTTAAAAATGCTTGTTTCCTTCCTTCCTTCTCTCATGCTTCAGGGATGTTCTATAGTAATTCTAATATACTTTGCACTCAATTTGATCCTCTTAGTAAGTGAGGGGGCCAGGTACTGAAAGTACTGTTGTCTCCATATTATAGATATGAAGACAGAGACTTTAACTTACCCAGGACCACCAAACTAACCAGTGACCAAGCAGGATTCAAACCTATGTCTCTCCTGACTCCTACTCTAACACTCTTTCCACTTACAGCACATAGGTCATGTATAGTTGTTGGATTAAATATTTACATTATATATCCTTCTAGGATAATATACATGGGAGGAGATGTAGAGGTTTCAGGGTTGGGACAGCTGTGGCTATCACATGCCCAAACAGACTCATGCCCTGGTAGGAGGCACCCATCTCCCCTCTGTTCAGTGTCTGGAGGCTTCAATAGAAGAGGAAGACAGATTTTAAACGCTGTGTGAATCATCCAATCAGAATGTCAGTCATGATGGCAGGAGAGCCACTTAGGGGCTGGTGGGGTGCAGCTGTGCTGTGGGCACATAGTACAGATTTTTGAGATAGATCAGAGGTAGGGGCAAAGGAGACTCCACTGGCTACTCATTATCCTTGGACAAGGTTTGGGTGAATGAGCTATGACCAAAAGGAGAAGGAGCCTGGCAGCTGCCCTATCTTATTACTAAAAGCACCCAACCTCTTAACTCAGAATGTGCTCATTTGAATGGTTTTTGCATATTTTCCAGGCTCTCATTTCACTCTCAGATCTGCTCAGTGGCTCCCATCAGCCCTTTATTAGCACCCACTTATTAGCGCTGGCTAACTAAGGTTGAGAAAATGCCCAATTAATCTGGGCTAAGGTGCTCCTGCGCCGGAAAGGAAGGAGAATGGTTAGAGAAGAAGAAAGAGGCAGTCAGTGGAAAGGGGTGGGGCAAAGAGATAGATACATCCTGACCCTTCCAACATTCTATTGCCCATGCTCTATCTGCCCAGTGTTTGCACAGCGCAGGGCAAAGTCCTCTGTGCTGAGCCCTGGGCCCTGAGTGCCCCAACAGAGACGGGCCCCTCACAACTGGCGCTTGAGTGCACAGAGTAGCAGGTGCTGCCCAGAAGAGGCCATAAAGATGCTGGAGGTCCTTCCCCTGCCCAGCCTTGCTTTGATTATGCAAGGCATGTGTATCTGTGGCCTCTGGTCCTTCCTCTCCTCTCCCCTGCCCTCCCAGATGAATTCCCTGCCCCTCTCCCTTCCTTCAATTCAATTAAAAAAACAGACGAACACATATTTAGCACCAGATATGCAGAAGGTAGGATAGTTAAGTGGTACAATGGATTGAGTGCCAGGCTTGCAGTCAGGAAGACTCATCTCCCCGAGTTCAAATCTCACCTCAGAAACTTACTAGCTGTATGACCTTGGGTAAGTCATTTAGCCCTGTTTGCCTCAGTTTCCTCATTTTTAAAATGAGCTGGAGAATGAAATAACAAACCACTCCAGTATCTTTGCCAAGAAAATCCCAAATGGGGCCACAAAGAGTCAAATATGATTGAACAGCGAATACAGAAGGTATAGCGCTAGGTACTATATCGTCATCCACACAGACTCTTTCCTCAAGTAGATTATTATCTAAAGGAGGGGCAGATAAAAGTGTAAACAAATAACTGTGGTACAGACAGGAGTGTGTCAGACATAAGGAAGGGATCCGTACAAAGAATTCCGAGAGATCTGAAGAGAGGAAGATCACTTACTTGTGTGTGTGAAAGCCTTCACCAGACTGGCCCTTCCTACCTTTCCCGTCCTCTCTAAGTAATCTACAGTGCAGCCACGCTGGCCTCTTGGCCATTCCTCAGACACAGCGCTCCATCTTCTAACTTCACACCTTTTCAGTGCCCATAATACCTCTTTTCATCTCCACCTGCTGACTTCCCTAAAGACTCAGGCCAAATCCTATCTACCCTCTGTGAGAGGCCTTCTTCCACCCTCTCCTCCCACTGTGAACTAATTCCCTCTCACATTACCTCCAATTTGCCATGCACGTGCCTTGTAATTGTTTACATGTTATTTCACTCTCTAGAATGTAAGCTCCCTGAGGCCAGGGACTGTTTTCGCTTCTCTGTCTCTCTGTCTCTGTATGTATGTGTGTGTGTGTGTGTGTGTGTGTGTGTGTGTGTGTGTGTGTGTGTCTTTCTGTGTCTCTCTCTGTCTCTCCCTCTCTCTCCCGCTTTCCCTCTCCTCTCTCTCTCTCTCTCTTTCACACACACACACACACACACACACACACACACACACCTCCAGGGCTTAGCACAGTGCTCAGCATCTAGGAGGTGCTTGCTTAACAAATGTTTCTTGACTAGTCTGAAAGCTTCCTAGAGGTAGCCGGCTGAGCTGGGTCTTAAAAGAGGGAAGAATTTCAATTTAGGGAAGAAGAGGCAGGGGGATGATGTCAGCAGAAGGCATAGATAGTAGATTAAGCAGGGGGAAAATGGTCACTGGTGAATAGTATAATTTGGCTGGAACATAAAGTATATACATGGGAGGGGGTAAGAGGAGATAAGGCTGAAAGGGGAGGTTGGAACTAAATTATAGAGGACCTTGAATACTTACATTTTTTTTTAAAAAATGTATTAATATCTTTTCTTTTTAATGTCATCTTCATTTCTAAATATATCTTTGCTTATCCCTCACCTAGGCAATAATTCCTTGTTACAAAGAATAAAAAAGAGAAAAAAGAGCATTCCAGCAAAACTACCCAATACAGCCACTGAATTTGACAATATAAACAGTGTTCCAGATCTATAGACCCCCTCCTTGGCACCAAAGGGAGGGAAATACATTTTCTCATTTCTGGGGTCAAGATTAGGCGCTATGATTATACAGTGTTCAGTTCAGAAGGTTTTAATCTCTCCATTTACATTATTGTAGTTATTTTATTTTGCAAGTTCTATTTACTTCATTCTGCATCAGTTCATATACATCTTCTCATGCTTTTCTCAATTCTTCACATTCATAATTTTTTATAGTACAATAATATTCCATTATATTAAGGTGCCACAATTTATTTAGCCATACCCCAATCAGTGGGCATTTACTCTGTTTCCAATTCATGATACCATAAAAGAATTCTTCTATGAATATTTTGGTATATATGGGACCTTTCCTTCTATCTTTAACCTTCTTATGCAAGGCTGTCCAAAATGCAGCCTGCAGGCAGCATGTGGACAGCAGTGTGATTTATGTGGCCAGCCTACAAGCATAGAAATTTACATAAATGCTTTAGTAAACAAAGCCAAACTACTGCAGAGCTCTCACTAAAATGGGAAATCAAAACATATTGTCTATTGTTTCCATAAAAACCTAAGGTTGGACAGCCCTCTGCTTACGTATATGCCTAGCAGTAAGATCTCTAGGTCTAAAGGAATGGAGTCAGTTAGTCAGTCAACAAGCATTTTTTTAAAGGTGCTATTTTCTTCACTATTTTGGGGGTCTTCTTTAGCAAGCTGTTGACTTGTTTCTCATGATTTTCTTACATCACTCTCATTTCTCTTCCCAATTTTTCCTCTACTTCTTTTACTTGATTTTCAAAATCTTTTTTGAGCTCTTCCACGGCCTATAACCAGTTCATATTTTTCTTGGAGGCTCTGGATGTAGGAGCTTTGACTTTGTTGTCTTCTTCTGGTTGTATGTTTTGATCTTCTTTGTCACCAAAGTAAGATTCTCTAGTTCCATTTTTTTTCCACTGTTTGCTCATTTTCCCAGCCAATTACTTGACCTTTTAGCTCTTTGTTAAAGTAAGTCTCTGCTTCCACTGTGGAAGGTGTACTGTCCCAAGCTTCAGGTGTTTTGTGCAGCTGTTTTCAGAGCTATTCTAGGGACCTGTAAATTTTCAGTTCTTCCAAGGGGGTATGATCTAAGGAGAGGTATTTACTCTTCTTCAGGCCTATGCTCTGGCCTATGAGTGACCACAAGCACTTTTTTCTGCCTTTGAACTATGAGGAAGATTCCCTCTCCACTGCTGCCACAAGCTCTGCCATGCCAGCATTCCTCCTCGCCCCAGGATCTCCACCCAGGACTGGAACCCAGATCCAAGCAGAGCAAATCAAGAAAATCCTGGCTCAGCACCAGCAAAGAGATTCCTACAATTCTGCTCTGATCAGCCACTAGATCCCCCACCGTCTGTGGGCTGAGAGCTCCAGAAGCAGCCACTGCCACTGCCACTGCCACAGCTTGCTCTTCTCTACCCCAGGCCTAACAGACCTTTCCCTACTGACCTCTAAGTTTGGCATTTGTGGGTTGAGAAGTCTGGAAATTGTCACAGCTGCCAGTGATTCAGTGCCCTGAGGCCTGCTCCAGGTTTGCTAGGGCCCCATCTGTGCCAGCATGGCCCATGCTGGACTGCCCTCCTCTCCCAGCCCAGTCAACCTTCCAGGTTGTCTTGGGCTGGAAATTTGTTTCACTCTGTCATTTTGTGGGTTCTGCTGCTCTAGAATTTATTTAGAGCCATTTTTAAAGGTATTTTGAAGGGTTTGGGGGAGAGATCAATCAAGTCCCTATTTTTACTCTGCCATCCTGGCTCCACCCCGCAACAAGCATTTTTTAATGGAATTTTATTTTTTCCAATTATGTGTAAAGATAGCATTCAACATTTATTTTTTTTAAGAGTTTGAGTTCTAAATTGTTCTCCCTCCCTCCCCTCCCCTCTCCCCAAGATGGCAAGCAATCTGATATAGGTTATACATGTGCAATCATGTTAAACATATTTCTACATTAGTCATGTTGTGAAAGAAAAAACAGAACAAACGAGAAAAACCAAGAAGAAAAAAAAAGTGAAAATGTATGCTTTGATCTGCATTCAGACTCCATAGTTCTTTCTCTGGACATGGATAGCGTTTTCCATCGTCTTAGATCATTGTAATGCTGCGAAGAGCTAGGTCAATCAGATTTGATCGTCACACAATGCTAGTGTTACTATGTACAATGTTCTCCTGGCTCTGCTCATTTCAGTATCGGTATCAGTTCATATATGTCTTTCCAAGTTTTTCTGAAATCCTCCTGCTCATCATTTCTTATAGCACAATAGTGTTTCATTACATTCATATACCACGACTTGTTCAGGCATTCCCAATTGATGGGTATTCAATATCCAATTCTTTGCCACCACAAAATGAGGTGCTACAAATATTTTTTGTGCCTGTGGATCCTTTTCTCTTTTCAATGAGCTCTTTGGGCTACAGACCTAGTAGTGCCATTGCTGGATCAAAGGGTATGTCCAGTTTGATTGCCCATTGGGCATAGTTCCAATTACTCTTCACAATGGTTGGATCATCAACAAGCATTTATTAAGTGCTATGTTATGCATTATGCTAAACTCTGGGAATACAAACAGAAAGGAAGAGTCTGGATTTGGGTCTGATGAGAAATGAGAGGTTGCTGGCCTGGTTGCCCCCTCCCCTTAAATGGTAGTTCTCAGAGCATTCTATCAGAGGGAGGGGACACAAGGGTTGAAGGTACTTCTGAGGTGTGAATGCCAGGACTGGAATGATCTTCCAGGTTGAAGGAATTTTCTGGGTCAATATGCAGGAGTCTTAATGACATTTTAGTCTCTTTCTAAACCAAATTCAAATTGCTTACTGGAACTATTAGACCAATTTGCAGCTCCATCAATGTGTGTGAGTGTGTCAGTCTTTCTACAGCCCCTCCAGCATTGACTATGTTTATCTTTTGTCAACACTGCTGATTTGCTGGGCCTTATATGCTAAAAAGAAAAAAAACTCTCTTTTCTTTATTTGGTAAGTCACAAGGAAATATGGATTTTTGAGTAAAGGAGTGAAATGATCAGAGTAGTACATTAAATAGATTACTTTGTGCTTTTAAATATGCTTTATTGATGCTTTATATATTTGCGTCAACATTTCCCATCCACCTCGCTCTAGACTAAATCATCCCTGTGTGAGCAAAAATATCTAATATAGAAACCTTGTCTGACAATATATACAATAATCTTTCCTACTAGTCCTCTACCTCTCTGCCATGAGAGAAAACATGTGTGTGGTTCATTGCCTCTTCTCTAGGACAGGAAAATTGCCTTGGTTGAGATGTTGTTGTTTGTCCTTCATACTCAAAGAGGACCATGACATCAGGAAGTTGATGCCATGACTTGCAAGTGCATTGGTTTTAAGTAAGGAAGGGCTGTGCAAAGTCCTCAGTCTCACTTTCTCCTTTGGAGCCATCTGGGTCCAGTGGCCAGATATAGATCAGAACGACTGGAGATGGCCTGGGGCTGAGATGTAAAGGATGGCTTGGAGAGGAGATAGCCTGGAGGCAGGAAGTCCTAATAGGAGACTATTAGAATATTTTAGGTAAGGGAGATGAGGAAAAGCAGAAAGCAAGACCATGGGGATGAGAGCTATTGTGACTGTAGCAATGACAAGAACTTATCAGCTGCTTGGATATGGAGGTGAGGGAGAGGGAAGGGTCAGAGATGACTTCAAGCTTACCTGCCTGGGAAGATGGTGATGCTAAAAACGGAAATAGAGAAGTTTGGAGAAGCGGCGGGTTTTTAGAAGGAAAAATGAATCGTTTCAGACATGCTGAATTTGAGGTACCAAGGGTGGAGGTGTGTGGTATCTATATTTAAGTAGAGATGTCCCGTAGGCATTTGGAAATGCAGGACTGGAGCTCAAGGAAGAGGTCAGGGCTACAAATGCAGATTTGGAGATCATGTGCAATTGCTCTGGGAGTAGGTGAGATCACCATTGGGGAATGGCATAGAAAGAGAAGAGGTCCAGAGACGGAGATGCCCACACAGAAGGCAGTAGCAGGAGAGGAAGAGATAGAGGAAAGGTCAGAGAAGAGATATTTGCACCTAGAGTGGTGATTGTGAATAAAAGGAGATCAGGAAACCCCTGAATGTTGGAAGGTGAGTGTATCCAGAGCAAAAAGTCCAAAAGTTTGTAGAATTTAATTTAACCAACACTTATAGAAGCTATTGTGTGTCTGCACATCTAGGCGGTGCAGTGGGCAGAGTGTTGGTGCTAGAGTAAGGAAGTCTCATCTTTGCGAGTATAAATCAGGCCTTAGACACTTGCTAGTTGTGTGACCCTGGGCAAGTCACGTAACCCTGTTTGCCTCAGTTTCCTCATCTGCAAAATGAGCTGGAGAAGGAAATGGCAAACCACTCCAATATTTTTGCCAAGAAAACCCCAAATAGGGTCACAGAAGAGTCAGACACTACTGAACAGCAACATTGGTCATCTAACACGGTGCTACGCGAACTGAATTGGACAAAAACGTCAGGTTGGCAGTCAGAAGATCCGAGTTCAAGTTTTGCCTTTACCGGCTAGCTGTGTGATCATGGGCAAGAGATTTCACTTTGCAGCCTCAATTTCCTTTTCTGTAAAATAGGCATAACAATCTCTGCCCTACAAAGCCCACAAGGTAGATATAAGACATAATGGCTATAAAAGCACTTTGAAAGCTGTAAATTTATGAGAAAAAATCATGATGATGCTTTGGTGAATCCTGAGATGAATGAGACTCAGGCTCTGTTGCTCATTTCTCCAACCCAACATATGCTGTTCAAACCCTCATTTAACCTCCCTGGCCCTCAAGTTTCCCGATCTTATAAAGGAGGGAGATGGACTAGATCAGGTGTGGGGAACTTGTGGCCTCAAGGTCACATGTGGCCTTCTAGGGCCTCGAGTGTGGCCTTTTGACTGAGTCCAAGTTACACAGAACAAATCCTTTTATTAAGGAGATTTGTTCTGTGAAGTTTGGATTCAGTGAAAGGGCCGAACTTGAGGACCTAGAGGGCCACTGTGGCCTCCAGGCTTCAAGTTCTGCCCCGCCCCCCAAACTAGACGGTACAAACAAAAGTAGTAATGATGGGGAAGCCCCAGCCCAATCCTTCTCTGTGTTGTGAAGGCTAGGGCCTTAGGATTGGAAGGTAGTCGCCCAGTGAGGTAAGTAGTAGGAGTAGGATTGTTCTTAGATGAGGAAACTGAGTCTCACAGAGGTTAAATAATTTGCCCATACAGCTAGTAGGTGGCAGAAGTGAGGCAGGCTTCTCTGCCCAGTGTGCCAGAGCCTACCTCACTGGCCAATTATAGAAAGTAGCTGCAAGATGTAAGTTTCAGACGCATCTCAACTCCTCCTTTCCTTTCTCTGGCTGCGGGTCAGACAGTTGGCAGCTTGCCATTTCTTACATCTTCGCTGTGCCAATGTTTTCCTGGACTTCTTAGAACTGTAAAGAATCTTGGAACTCATGTTATTCATCATCTAGAAGGAAGTGGAGGCCGCGAAGGATTGAAGTGACTTGCCTAAGGTCACACAGTGACTCAGTGGCAGGTAAGACTCAAATTCGGGTCTCCTGATTTCCAGCCCTGGTTAGGTGGGCTCGAGGCACCCATTTCCCTCCAGGGGAAATCAGGGAAAACCTCCAGGTGGGCCGGGGCAGGGGAGGGATGAGGAAGTGAGCATGCAGCCATCCTTGGCTTCCTCAGTTATCCTCGGCCGGAGCCCCTAAGCCCCACGCCGCCCTTAGTCCATGCTCCCTTCCAGAGTTTCCCTCGCCTGATCAGGCCGGTAACTCCCCGCAGACGGGCGGCAGCGCGTGCGCCGCGGAGAGAGAGGCAGCCAGCAAGCGGGCGCGGGCGCTGCGGGCAGAGGCAGGCGGGTGAGCCGGAGCAGCCGCTAGCCAGGCGCTCTCTGCACGCCGCGCCTCTAGCGCGGGGGGAATCCGAGAGGGGGCGGGAACGGAGGCGTGCGAAGGAGCATCTGGCCGGTCCCGGGCCCTGCAGGATGAAGCGGCGCCAGGCATCCCACCTGGGCGAGGTAAAAAGGCAGCGTGATGCGGCGGGTCTGGGCGCGCTTGAGGATCGTGTGCCTGGGCACCGAGAGGAATGGAGGGAGAGAGGGAGGGGTGCCCTGGAGAAGGACCGATGCTCTCTGCGCCTCAGGGTCTCTGCAGGCCACTGGCCCAGTCGGCCAGCGCACGAATGGCTCAGATGGTGCGGAGAAGACGGGCAGGGTTGGCAGGCACAGGTGGGCTCTTTTCTAAGGGCCGAGGACTGAATTAGGGCGCTGGGTAAACAAACACTGGCAGAGCCCAGCCAAGGGATTGCGGGGTTGTCCAAGAAAACAGGTGTTTGCATTTGGGAGGTGTGGCTGGATTGGTGGTGGAGGGGAGCATGGGGTGGCCGAACCTCTTGCTTAAAAAAAAATCCCCCGGTTCTACAAAGGTGTGTTTTGGGTCCTTCTACACCACACAGGTTGATGGCTGGTCGGAAGGGGTGTTAAAGCCTACCTCCTTCCACTCTGCTCCTAGATCTCTGGGCATTGGATCAGAGAGAGCACGGATCCAAGAATCCTATGTACCTGGATCTTCCCTGGAATATCCATGGAATATCCATGGAATATCCCTGCAGAGGAAACCCTTTTAATTCTCCCTGCCAGCCAGCTCTCTTGTCTCAAAGGATCGAAGCATTTGTCCTTCACTTGCTCTGTTAGACCTGTCTTCCCCTCCCCCCTTTCCAGTCTCTGGCTAGAAAGGCTGAGAGAAAGGTCTAAAGCGAGAGTTCGAAGGGGAACTGGAGAGGAAAGACTAGGAGAGTTAGAAGTGAGCACCAGGGAAAACTAAATACAAGCAGTAGGGGTTGGTAAGCAGAATACGGAGAGGAAGAGAGGGAAGCCGGGGCAGCCAAGAAAGATGGATACATGAAAGAAGCAGTACCTAACTAGGTCAGGTTCCAGTCCTGATCCTCTCCTCATCAGTATTACTGCTGGCATCAATTTAGCAGTAAAGTTGAGGATGATCGCTGATATTCACAAAGCCAGTTGAGATTTGCAAAAT
Organism: Phalanger gymnotis; assembly: GCA_028646595.1. Classification (NCBI taxonomy): domain Eukaryota; kingdom Metazoa; phylum Chordata; class Mammalia; order Diprotodontia; family Phalangeridae; genus Phalanger; species Phalanger gymnotis. Next base: position 39,680,849 of record CM053625.1, read on the forward strand.
GTTTTTCATGCATATCTCATTTGTTACCCACAGTAGTCTTACAAATGCCTCAAATATTAACTCTATTAGTTACAGCTGCGAAAACCCAGACCCAGAAATGCTAAGGTACCCTTGCAAGAATACAGGACTACCTGGTAGTAAATCGAGAATTTCAACCCAGGTTCTCTGACCCCAAATTCAATATTCTTTTCACTCTACCAAGAGGGACATAAGGATATAAGTCTCCCTTGTATTTCTATATTCTGATGAAAAATTATCTTGTTGAGAGAGTTTATGAGATTTGGCCTTTAGGAAAGGACACTGAGGCTGTGGGAGAAAGTTTCTCATACTTTGGGTCAGTTTCCAACCCAGAGAAAGTCCTAGTCGGATTCCCCAGAGGCAGAAGTTTATCCTCTTTCACCTCATTATTCTACCTACACCACCCCCACCCCAGCCTCAGCTTCTTTCTGATCAGAAGATGGGCACATTCCTGTCTGTGACTGAGCTTGGGCTCAGACTCAAAACCCATTCCCATTAACATTGTGGGAAGTGGGGCTGGCATCCAGTGATGCTGAGTTATCTACCATCCATTGCCTCTCCCTCTGTTCCAGCCTGAAACTTTACCCAGCTTCACTTTACCCAGCTCCCCATTACCTCTTCCCTCTAGAAATCCCCAATCATCAGCCACCAGCAGCATCCCAAGAAGCTAGAGGACTGTTTCCAGAACAAATACAGTTGGGTTGAAGCTATTTGTTCTAGGAACTGAATTCTGGATTCCATGTCCCCTGTAATGTGTAATTCCTGGGAGGGGAGATAAATATTTTACATACATAGATATATCTATATCTACATATGCATATTCATACATACCTGTCATATAAACTGAATGGAGATGGTGGATGCCAGTGCAATGTAAGCTCTGAGAGGTCTTGCCAAACTAGAAAGGCTTTGAGTATAGGCCTGGCAAAGAATTCCATGTCTGCTAACTGAGGACCAGTCAGCCTAGCTAAGCACAGAAGCACACACATCGCCAGAAGGTTTGCCACCAAGCAATATTTTTTTAAATTTTGGAAGGGGCTATGACAATTCAATGAAACTGTCTAAAGAGATGTGGACAGGTTGTGATCTGTGCTAGCAGCAGGAACATTGGCAGCAATAAAATCACAGTTCTTTTGAAGTATCAGAGAGATACAGAATCACACATATAGAAACACATATATACTCACAGGCCTATGTGCTAATGGATTTATTTATTGCACGGCTGATCTTGTCCTATTTTTTTATAATCCCTTCCTTCTTCCTTTCTATATCAACTCATTCTTTTTTGCCCGCCTATGAAGATTAGGGCCTTGGTGAGACGAAGGTTCCAGGTAGCTAAGCCCAGACTATAGTCCTACTGCTAGGCCCCCTTCTCATCCCTGGAACAGGGACAGGCCTCCCCCTGAATGGGGCAGGATGGGGGAGGGTGGAAATGAGCTGCAAGCATCCTACTCTCGGAACTCTTTGTCACCATGGAAACAGAGCGGAAAAGGGCAGCTTCTTCCCAGGGAGTGGGGAGAGCGGCCTCATTAGCTGGCTTCTCCGGCTGCCTGTGCCCCTGGAGAGGGGGTTTTGGGGTGGTGCTGGGCCACCTGGCATCTTGCAAACTCTGCCCCCTCTTGCTAGCAGCTACTCTTGCCCTAGCCAGGCATCACTACGGACTAGTGTTTACCGATTGCTTTTATGGCTCAGCTGTGAAAGAGAGGTTCTAGAAGAGGTTAACCAGGCAGAAGGTTAGGAAGCAGGCCTGGAGTGCTGAGGGCTTGGCAGGGGGCTTGTTTCTAGCAGATCTTAGCCCAGCTGGAGAAGCCACTGTGATGCACGTGCCATGAATGGAGTGGAAGAGCTGTTGAATGGTTAACCCTTAGTGCTATCCCTCTGGAATAGCTGCTATAACCAGTGTCACCCTCACTGTCACCATTATGAGCAAAAGTGGAACCTGTCATCACCACCATCAATCCCTCCATCATCACTGTCAGTGAGGTCATTCATTGAGCAAACATTGTGTCTACTATGTTGATCAATCAGTAAACATTTATTAATCACCTACTACATGCCAGGCACTTTGCCAAGTGCCAGGGATACAAAGAAAGGCAAAACATGTTCCCTGCTCTCAAGAGATCATAATCTACATGAGAAGCAGGACAGTTTAGGAGATAAAGAGCCAGCCTGGATGGTCAAACCTGGGTTCAAGTTCCCCTCTGACACATGGTGTATAACTCTAGGCAAGTCATTAACCCCTTAATGCTCCAGGTACCCTTCTAAAACATTGGTCTCCCCAGGGAACTCCCTTTGCCAGTGAAAGCACAGGAGAAAATAATGTACAGAACACAGTGCAAGGAAAGGTACCCTATTATTCCAGGAAATTTGTGATCTCATTCATGTAGGTATTCCCTTCAACAATATAGATTGCCATCCATTTATATATGCCCATCCTCAGTGAATCTCATGTACATTCTCTCTGAAGTTCACCATGAGAAGACCATTCAATGCACTGGAAATGTTCACATACTGTTTGTATTTCCTGGTTAGCAATGGTATGAATCTACAGGCTTACCTGTTCATCAGTTATCCTTTATTTTTGCTATATGAAAAAACCAATTCTTCCTGGTCAGACACTCCTTTCATGACATCTTTGCTTGTAAGGCATTTCAGTCTGCTTGTGTTCACTATGCACCTCTCAATTGCTCACTGGAGGAGTTCTTTGGAGACTATAGTGTTCCATGACTCACAAACATGCAGTATTAAGGAGGGTTGGTGAAAAAAAAAAGGCCTTTGTGTCAGGGAGAAACATGGGTTCTTAGAAGAACTTTTCAGCTTCCCAAATACCATTAGCCTACTCTCCTATTTGATTCTAGGCTGCGCTCATTGTCATTCTGCAGAGTCAATCCCAGATCGATGCAGTGATGGACGACTGCCACAGGTCACCCATCCAGTTGCATATCATAGTCTCGTCAATAGTCATTATTTCTCTACTTAGTTTGTCCTAGGTAGATAATTGGTTCAGACTGATTTACATGATCTTGGATCTCATTCAAGAGATTCTGCAGTGTGCCAGGAACTGGTGTAGTCAACAGAATGTCATCTGTGACCAAGAGCATGGAGAGAATCCCTCTTTGACATGAACTCTGCTGGACTTCTCTGTGTAGAGCCAAGTGCCTTTGGCAAGCACATCTCCATGTTTTGTGCTTCACTTGATATTACTAAGCAGAGGGCTATAAAACAGTTATTTACACTGTTAAACCTTTCTTGAAATCTGATACCATTCTGACACTTTGTTGGAAGGAACTTTTTAAGGCAAAATTTTGTTGCGTGGAGCCAAACACTTTTTGTTATAGTCAATGAATAACACAATAAACACCTGTATCTCTACACTTTCCAGTCAAGTGGATGATACTAAAGACAGGTCTACTGTGGAATATTGCAGCATAATAACTGCCTGCTTAATCCTTTTTAATACCATTATCAAGGAGGTCCTCAACATTTTCATGTAGATGAAAAGGAGTCATCATGGGTCAGTAGTTCTTGGAAGTCATTTAGCTGTCTGTTTTGGTAATAACAAACTTTGTATCTCCCCTAGGTAGGTGACCAAGAGAATACCCAGGGGAGATACAATAGTAAATAAAATAAGTGCAAATAAAACCAGCCCTGTCCTCCTGGAGCCTACAACCTAAGAAGGAGATGAGACACAAACGCAAATAACTATTCAGTCACCACTTTCACATCATCATGCCCCCCAGTATCAGCTCCATCATTTCACATGAGTGTCCAGGGAATGCCGCCTCCCCCCAAAAAACCAGTACTAGGCAGCAGATGGATAGTAAAATTGAATTCAACTCAATAAATATTGAGCACTGACCATGGATTACAACCTGATTTGTCCCCTCCATGAATTTCCCCAGGCAACATAGTGAGAAAGGAGGTGTCTTTTTTTTTTTTAATTTCTTAAGCCTTTGGCCCGATTTGACATTAAGCTTCTCTTGTAACTACCACTCAGCATGGCGTGCCCACATCAGAGAAGGTGCTATGCTCTATGAGCAAAATAGAATCGAAACAGCTCAAGGGAAACGTAGAGTGTGCAAGTTTGGAGTATCCACCTCAAATGTTCACAGGGACTATTTGTGCTCAACCTGCAATAGAGCATTCCAAGCTTGTACTGGTCTGATCAGCCACAGTCACACGCGCTGAAACTCGACTCTAGCATAGTGATGTCGCTTTGGTCCTCTTCGAGAATGAAAGACAACAACCAACCAACCAACCAACCAACCTTTTGTTGCACAAGGTAGATTGCTGAATACTTAGGGAAGATGAGTAAAAGGGTGACTACCCTCCTCACCAATTAGGTCTGTCTTTTGTTAGGAGACAATATCTCTCTTCCAGACAGCTATTGTGGATTTGCTCTGCCTTCCTTTCTGTCCTTGGTACCAGGTGTTTCATAGGTTTTGCCAGCTCCCATCATTCGTGTGTCCAGAAACTTAAGAAGCAAGAGGAGGTATCTGGTATATGTCTTGTTTGTACATAGCTGTTTCTGTGTTGTCTCCTCCATTAGATTGTGAGTTCCATGAGGGCACAGACTGTCTTTAACTTTCTTTGTATCCCCAGCACTTACCACAGGGTGGCTCAAAGTGAATACTTAATACATGGTTGTTGATTTGGCCTGGACCACTTAATGTGGTATAGGTAGTAAGGGTGCCCTTCCTACAGTGTTGGGGTTGGGGTAGGGGGTTGGAGTGAGGTTAGGCTTGACCTCTGCCCTTTGGATTGCTTCTTCCTCTCCCTCATACCTCATCTGGTATTTCTTGCTGGCAGCCTGTGACCCCAGATCTACTGATGACCCCTAGTGATCAGGGTGATGGAGACTTGGAATCAGACTTTACTGCAGACCGTGGAAACTGGACAGGGAAGCTGGACTTCCTTCTCTCCTGCATCGGCTATTGTGTGGGCCTAGGCAATGTCTGGCGCTTCCCCTATCGTGCTTACACCAACGGAGGAGGTAGGAGACCCTTTGACCCATTCTTGCCCTAGGGTGGGGTCATGCTGACAGAATGACTCATGTGGATCCCTTTTATACATTGTCTTCTTCCATTAGAATGTAAGCTTCTTGAGGGCAGGGACTATCTTACTTGCTTATATTCCCCAGTACCTCTGTCTGTCTGTGTCTATCTATCTATCGATCTATCTGTCTGTCCATCTATCTATCTATCTCTATCGAAGGGTATGAGAGCACTAAAGTGAAATGTGATTTCTGCCCATTCCATAATTACTCGATTAAAAGCAGTTTTAAATTGGAGGCTGAGGGAAAAGAGGGGAGGAGTAGAAGGGGCAGGGTAAAGTGCCAGAGAACTACACCCCAGGTATAACCTTATCTATTCTAACTCCCAAGACTTTTCAGCCTTCCCCCAACTCTTGTTCTGTGGCAGAAGGCTGAAACCCTAGAAAACAACCAACAGTCATCAATCTTTCTCTCCTTCCTTTTTCTCTCCTATCTTGTTCTCCCTCTCCATTCTTTCTGCTTTCCTCTTTCTCTCCCCTCCCTTTCCTCTTTCTCTGCCTTGATTTCCACCCCATCCCCTCCTCTCTAAATGGGGGAAAGGGGGACAGTTCAAGATGTTGGTATCTCTGACTAAAAAAACTCACTCGAAAGGCGCTGGCTGCACAACGAGGTGGTAAGAGCTCTGAGAATGGGATTAAGTAGGATGTGTTCCAGTTCTGGTCCTGGTTGGGTGACTTTAGCCAAGTCTTCATTCCTTTAGGCCTGTTTCTCTCTCTCTATAAAATGAAGGAATTGGGCTATAAAATCACAGATACCTTTCTAATTACATTGTTCTGAGACTGTTTCTCTCTATATAAAATGAAAGGATTGGACTATAAAATTTCAAATGTCTTTTTAATTACTCAGTCAAGTTCTTGTTTGCTATTGCTCTCTTCTTAAATCACCTTGCATTTAATAACATTAACCAGCAATTGTTTAAAATGCAGCCCTATATATGTGTTAACTCATCCTCACGCCAACTCTGGAAGGTGGGTGCTATTGGTTCATATTTTACATATGAAAAAAGCTTAAGGTTAAATGACTTGCCCAGGGTCACATATATAATAAATGTCAGGATTTGAGTCAGGATTTGAACCCAGATCTTCTTGACTCCAAGTTCTATCCACTGAGCTGCCTGTCTGTAGTATTTACTTACCTGTGCACAGTTTCTATTTTCACTCCCCACTCCCATTAGACTATAAGCTCTTAGGGCAGGGTTCTATTTTCCTCTTCTCTTTCTAACTGGAATATCTAGCACCTAGCACAGTGTAGGTCTACATGTTCAGTGCTTTATGCTTATAGAATCTGAGTTCTAGCTTTAAATGCTATGCCTCCTCCACACAACAATAATTCCCCGAAGATACAATTCAATTCAACAACAGTTTATTAAACACTGACATTGTCCCAGGACATGTGCTAGGTGCTGGGGATACAAGGAGTCATGAGAAAATGAGGCTCTGCCCCCTTAAGGACCTTTTGCTGTCCCCACTAGCTCATCACTTAACTCTCCTGAGACAGCTCTGGCCAGCCTCCTCCTGGACCTTGCCTTCCTGCCTGGCCTCCTGCTGGGATTTGTGGAGAATAAGGTTAGGCCCACCTAGGGCCTTGGTCTCTCCCACCTGCAGCTTGGAGGGTAAAGGGCTGATTTTGTACTGTGAGAAGCTTTTCTCTCCTTTATGTGAAATGGGCTTTAAGCCTTATATCTGTTCCTGGTGCTGGGAAAATACAGAGACGAACAAAATGAAGTCCCTTTACTCAAGGAACTCAGTATCTACTGGGGATGTAGGCTAAGAAAAGTACCATAAAGCAAAGTTAAAAGTACAAAGTTAGGATGCAGGTGAGCACCAAGGCAGGAAAAGATAGTTCCTGATATAGGCTTAGAGGAGGCTTCCTGGGGGAACTGGAATTTGAGGTGAGTCTTTAGGGGGAAGGAGAAATGCCATAGATAATAACGGAACAATAAAGCTAAGTGTAGGAACAGTGTGGCTAATGGCAGAGGAGCCAGGAGGACAAGAAATAGATGGGGATCCATTGTGGCTAGAGCATTGTACATAGAGGTAAGTCTGGAAAGGATGGAAGCAAGCATTTATTAAGTACTTACTATGTGCCAGGCACTACACTTTACAATTATCATTTCATTTGATCTTCGCAACCACCCTGGCAAGTAGTGCTATTAGCACTGAGGCACATAGAGGTTAAATGACTTGCCCAGAGCCACACAGCTAATAAGTATCTGAGGCCAAATTTTGAACTCAGGTCTTCCTGATTCAAGGCCCAGAAGCGATGAACTCTATATTCAGCTGACTGGGTAGGTTAGAGCCAGATTTTATAGGGTCTTAAATGGAAGACTGAGAAATTTGAGTCTTATCGGAAACTATTGAAGGTTCCTTTGGCAGAGGAGTGATAGGAACAATTTATTCCCATTTAATAATAAATAAATAATAATAACAATTTATTCTCATTTAATAATAAATTAATAATAAATTCCCATTTAATGAATGAGGAGTCTGAAGCTCCCAGATCATAGTATATCAGCCCTGGAAGGCACCTCAAAGATCTAGTCAAGCTTCTGAACTTTTCAAATCAAGGACTAGCAGAGGTGGAGAACCTGTGTCCTCAAAGCACGTGTGGCCCTCTAGGTCCTCAAGTGCAGTCCTTTGACTGAATCCAAATGGATTTGTTCCATGAAGTTTGGATTTGGTCAAAGAGCCAAACTGGAGGACCTGGAGGGCTACACGTGGCTGCAACTTCCCCATCCCTAGGAGAGATGAAGAGACAAAGCCAAATTCGTACAGGTATTCCAATTCATGTTCTTTGAGTCCAGATTCTGAGAGGTTTAGCAACTGACCCATGGCACACAGCTAGTGTAAGAATCCAAATTAAAGTCCAGTTTGTCTTATCCTAATATTCTTTCCAGCACCCTAAGCCGCCTCCCCACAACCAAAATCAGGTTATTCAGGAGTTCACATAATAAGCCTTGAAATGATCTTTAACCGACTTAACCTCAAGTGAAAGAGACTCCCTTTCCAGCATTGCTGTGTTTTGGCTCTGTCTCGGCTTGAGCGATGAGTAATGAGGAGCATTGAGAGCGTGGAGAGCAAGCTGGCCTCTGAGTTGGGAAGTCCTGGGTTCAGGTCCTACCTCCTACACACCCTGAAGGTGTGGCCCTAGATAGATCACTTAATCTTTCATTGACTCCAGAAATTCTCTGAGCAGGTAGGCAGAATAGTGGATAGAGTGCAGCACTTAGAGCCAAAAAGACCTGAGTTCAAATCTGGCCTCAGACACTTACTAGCTGGGCAAGTCACTTAACTCCATTTGCCTAGACGTGGGACCAGAAAGAGTCTTCGTGACCACATTTGGAACTTTTTTGGCAAACATACCTGAGTGGTTTTGCCATTTCCTTCTCCAGCTCATTTTGCAGATGAGGAAGCTGAGGCAAACAGGGGTAAGTGACTTGCCCAGAGTCACTCAGCTAGTAAGCATCTAAGGCCAGATTTGAACTCAGGAGGATGAGTCTTCCTGACTCCAGGCCTGGCACTCAATCCACTGCACCGCCTAGCTGTTGGAGCAGTAACTGGCAAACCACTCCAGCATCTTTGCCAAGAAAACCCCAAATGGGGTCAGGAAGAGTCAAACTCCACTAAACAGCAGCAGCAGCAGCAGCAATTCTCCTAAGACTGTAAAGTGCTGATTTACAGCAATGCTGATCTGCATTGATAGAAGGGGCTTTCCTCATTAGGAATTCCCTCTCATAATGAAATCATGAGTCCAATCCAATAATAACAACTTGTATTTCTATGGTGCTTAAAGTTTACGTTTCCTCATGATAATCGTGTGAGGAAAGAAATACAAGTCTGACCATCATCATTTTAAGATCTTGAAACTGCCCTTCAGAGAGCTTTCATTGCCCAGGGCCACCCAGCTAGTAAAGAGAGAATCTTGGATTGGAGCTCGGGCTTCCCAACTTCAAGTCTGGTTTGTGTGTTTATGTTAAACTGCTCCAAGGGTGGCAACACCTTACTGGTATCCACTGGCAGGGGAAGAGGCATTAGAGGTGAAATGGACTTTAGAACATGGACTATCAGAGCTGGGAGGGACCTTCAAACGGAAGAGACAACATCCTTGCTGGAATATCATCAAGTCCACCCTGCTCCTTTTATAGATGAAGAAATAGGTCCAGATAGGGGAAGTGACTTCTTCAAAGTTACAAAGAGAAGTGGGGGTAGGGAGGAGTGAGGTAAATAGAGAGAGAAAGGAGAAAAGGGAAGAGGGAGGAGGAGACAGAGCGGGGAGGGAAGGGAGAGAGTGTCAGACAGACAGAAGAGAAAGAGACAGAGACAGATAGACACACAGAGTGACTGACCAGGTTGTGAGGGATGGGAGGGTGGAGGCAAGGGATAGACAGATAGACAAGAGAGACAGAGAAAGACAGAGACAGAGACAGACACACAGAGTGACCAGCCAGGTTGTGGGGAGGGTTGACAAGGGATATAGACAGACAGTAGGACAGAGACAGAAAAGGAAGAAGAGAAGGGAAAGAGGAGAAAGAAGCAGAGAGGGGAAGGGAGAGAAAGGCAGAGAGAACACATAACCTCTTCACTTTTTAGCAGTATGTCCAGAGTAAGAGATTCCCCTAAGGTTCCCCATCTGGAGTTTCTCCCCTTCCCCTGTCCCGTCTTTTCAGGTGCCTTTCTTGTGCCCTATTTCATCATGCTGACCATCTGTGGCATCCCTCTCTTCTTCCTGGAGCTCTCCCTGGGCCAGTTCTCTAGTTTGGGTCCACTTGCTGTCTGGAAGATCAGCCCTCTCTTCAAAGGTAGGCCCCTTATTTATGCCACATAGAAGTCCTCTTGGTCTTCCTGCATCTCTCCCACCCAGCAGAACTTCGAACTGAAGGGGAGATTGGGGGTGCTTGCCTGGAGCACGTCATCGGCTCCAGGCTCTTCAAGAAGTCTCTGCAATCCCATCATGGCAATTTTCCATATAGGGAAAAGTCAAGATTCACAAGAGATTTCAAGATAACAGTTTTAGAGCCGGAGGGGTGCTCAGAGATCATCTAGTCCAACACCCTCATTTTGTAGATGAAGAAACTGAGGCCCAGGATTAGCTAGATGGCACAGTACATGTAGAGCTGGAACCATAATCCATACCTTAGTTGAAATCTGGCCTCAGATACTTACTAGCCATAGGACACTCTGGGCAATTTCCTTACCTCTCTCTGTCTCAACTACCTCCTGGAGTTATTACAAGGATAAAAATGTTTGTAAAGCACTTTGCAAACCTTAAAGTGCTATGTAAATGCTAGCTGTCTTTATTATCTTGCCCAAGGTAACATAGCCAGCAAGAGGTAGGGTCAGGATTGAAACCCAGGTCCTCAAACTTCAAGTTCAGTGCTCTTTTCTCTACTCCAAAATCCCATAGCATATTAACAGGAACCTTTGGGTGATGGTGGAGGTGGGGAGTCTGAGTCATGGGGCCCATCTCAAACTGCCTGCCAAGGAAGGCAGAAGCGAGGCTGCCTCCACTGCTCCCATTGTGTGGGCCCTGCAGGTGTTGGCGTGGCCATGCTCATCATCGTCTCCCTGGTGGCCATCTATTACAACATGATCATCGCCTACGTCTTGTTCTACCTCTTCGCCTCCCTAACCAGCGACCTGCCCTGGCAACGCTGCGGTAACTGGTGGAACACGGACCTCTGCCTGGACCACCACGCAATGAGAGAAGCCAACAGCACGCTGCCCCTCAACATCTCCAACACCGTCAGCCCCAGCGAGGAGTACTGGAGGTCAGGCCAGCTGGCCAAAGGTTTGGGGAGCAAGGGAGGAAGGAGGGCGTTCCTTATGCCTGGCACCAGCTTGCCCTGGACATGGCCTTTGGTATGCCAGGGTCCCGGTGGTCACTGTAGCCTCACTTCAAAGGACTATGAATTGGGATGCCTCAGGAATTGTGAACAAGCCTTGGAGCTTCCTAGAGATGGAAAGGGGCCTTAGGAACCCTGTAGTCTCTTTACTCAATAGCATAGTGGTCCCTCAATTTTCCTAAGGCACTAGAACCCTTGTAGTAAAGTTCTCTAAAATCATTATTTTTGCCTACAAATAAACAACATAAGGTTTGTTATTTTTAAAAGACAAACTTGGAGTGTTTCAGGATTTCTTATAGCAATTAGAGAAACACTGCTATGACATATGGTAGAAACGTTATGGAGGCACTGGGAAAGGCTGAGGGCAGTGTGGAAGGCTCTGATACATACTGAATAGATGACTTTGGTCAAGTTACCCAGACTTTTAATGGCCCCAGCAACTTTCTAAGATATAAATTGCAAATGGACTCTCTGCTACCAATAAAATCATATGTCTGGTCCCCCTAAAAAGTAGAAAGACCACTGAACTTGAAATCAGGAAATCTGTGTTTGGATCTTGGCTCTAACAGACTCACTGGCTATGTAATAGAATATTTTGCCAGATAAGAAGACTTGAGAGTTTGTGTTGATGGGAGAAGAGGGAGCAGGTCACAATAGCTATCTTCAAGTATTTTTTAGGATTTTCAAGGCAAGAGAGATTAGACTTGGCCAACTTTGGGAAAGTTACAGAGAGATGCATTCTGGCTCCACATTAGGAAAAAACTTCCTAACAATTATAGCTGTCCCAAAGTGGAATGGACAGCCTTGGGAAACAGAGGATTCCTCCTCTATGGAGGTTTGTAAGTGGAGGCTGGATGTCGGGGGATGCGGTATAGGGAATCTTGTTCAGGAATGGCTCAAGTGAGATTATTTTTGAGGTCACCGATAGTGCTGAGCTTCTCCTGGTCCCTCAATTTCTCCTCACCTGTTTTATGGGAATAGTAATGTTTATATATTTGCCTATTATAAGGGTTAGAGTACAGGAAATGCTTTGTGAATTTGAAAGTACCACATAAATTGGAATTTTATTATTAAGAAACCAAGGCCCACAGAAATAAATTACATGTTCAGGGTCACACAGTGAGTTGTAATTAGGTCTCCTGATTTCCTAGGCCAGTGACTGTCATTACACAGAACTTAATGCTAATTCCCTATCAATCTGATTTCTCGAATGTAGGAACAGGGCAAAGGTTTCCCTTTACTCAGGGATTTCAAATTATTTCTGTCCCTATGGGTGATAGGCAAAGATGCTAAAGGAAGACTTGAAGTTACTAGGGTCCTGGATGTGTGGCCTGGTGGGTTTTGAGTTGGTATGTCTATCTTGTCCTAAAATATGGTAGCTACAGCCTTGAGACATTCAGGCCTATTTCTTTCACCATAGCCGATATGTCCTTCACATCCAAGGGAGTACAGGCATTGGAGATCCAGGTGAGATTCAATGGAAACTCTGTCTCTGCCTCTTACTGTCCTGGGTCATCGTCTTCCTCTGCATCCTCAAGGGAGTAAAATCCTCTGGCAAGGTGAGACTCTGGGAGGATTGTCCTAGCTTTGGTTAGGGTGGGAGCTGTGAGACCCTGAGTTCCTTCCTTCCTGAACTCCTCCAGCTGCTCCTCTCCTTTAACTAGTCAGAGATACTTGGAAAATAACCACCATGTACAAGGCTTTGTGCTAAGCTAATTTGGGGGAGATGCTGAAATGAAAAAGACTTAATCTTTGCTTCCAGAGACCTCATTATCTAATAGGGGAATATAAAGAAATATTCCGAGGAAGACAGCTCTAAAATGACCACTAGAGCAGACTTGTTCCTTTTTGCAAAGCCCATAAAAGCCCCGGGTAGGACGATAATGATAACATAGCGCTTCGATATTTATAAAGCACTTTACTTATGTTATCTCATCTGATCCTAACGATGACCCTGTGAGGTAGGCGCTATTAGTATACTCATTTTACAGATAAGAAAACTGGAGCCAAGAGAGGTTCAATTGCTTGGCCAAGGTCATTCAGCTAAGTGTCTGAAGCAGGATTCAAATTCAGATCTTCCTGACACTCAAAGTCCAACACTATAGCGGAAGTATGCATAATCAGGACCACGGAGAGCTGCTCCCCTTCCTCAGCTCCATCCTTGGCTCCCCACTCCTTGTCTCCTTTACAGGTCGTGTATTTTACAGCCACCTTCCCATACCTCATCCTCCTCATGCTGCTAATTCGGGGACTGACACTTCAGGGTGCCTGGAGAGGGATCCAGTTCTATCTCACACCCCAGTTTGATCACCTTCTAACCTCCAAGGTAAATGGATTGAAGTAGGGGATTAGGGAGGGGAGAGAGAAGGGGAGGGAAAGGAGGAGCAATATGGAGGCTGTTCTTCAGTTCCTAGAGTTTTTGTATGTGTGTTATGGACAGGGGGTGAGGTGGGCGGGGGGGAGCCTAGCATATTGTGGGGTGGGGAATCAGAGCAGGGATGGAAGGTAAGAGGGGCTCTGGGTGTTTCAAGTTACTTACACCGATGTATAGGTACATACATGTTCTGGTACTCTTAGAACTGTACCCCAGTGGGCAAGAGTAAGGATGTACTTGGGTTGCATGTTTCCATTCCTTTTCTGTAGCTAAGGGAGCCAGGTGGACTGGAACACTGGGTAGACAGGCAAGCATTCCCTAAGGATAGGTTCTCATGATCAGGAAAGAAGGATAGAAGAGGTCGAAGGGTCACCCTTTCAGGTTGGGAGTGGGGGGCCTTTGCAGGACAATTTTCTCTGTCTCTTCTCTCCCCTCATCTCTCCTCAACCAACAGGGTTCTTTGACCTCTCCCTTTTCCCCTTACCTCCACTTAGCTTTCATCTCCTTTTCCTCCTCCTGTCACCTTCCTACTCCTTTGTTCTGGTTCCATTTTCTTCCCCTCTTTCCTCTCTCCCTCTCATCTCTACTCTTCCCCTGCAGGTATGGATTGAGGCAGCCTTGCAGATCTTCTATTCCCTGGGGGTGGGCTTTGGGGGCCTCCTTACCTTTGCCTCTTACAACACCTTTCACCAAAATATCTACAGGTCAGTCGCTTGCAGCCTTTTCTTCCCAGAGGGTAATTTCCCTGGGGGTGGGAGAGTCAGAGGGTGGGCAAACTGACCCTCATAGGGTCAGGGAAAACAATATAGAGACATCATGGCCTCTCATGCCAAGTGGTCCCTATCCCACCGTATCCCTCTTCCTTTCCCAGAGACACATTCATTGTCACCTTGGGCAATGCAATCACCAGCATTCTGGCTGGCTTTGCCATCTTCTCTGTGCTGGGCTACATGTCTCAGGAGCTGGGAGTCCCTGTGGACCAGGTGGCCAAAGCAGGTAGACAGATGGGCTACTTAGAACGTGTTGTGCATGGAGGAGGCATGTGGTGCCATATGTGTGTGGGTCTGGCACTTGAGGGTGATATGATGGGCGGATGTTTGCTTGTTGTATGGAGGGTGTAGATGTGATCTGGGAATGTAAAAGGAAGCTTGGATGTGTGTTTGGGGCACAAGACTATGTGGAGACTTCCACGTTTCTGAAAGAAGATATTGGGGGTACTTTTTAGAAGTCTGTGATAGAGGTGCTGTCCTGGTTTGAATCATGGCTCTACTCCTATGGGAAAGTCATTTCCCCTCTGTGGCCTCAGTTTCCCCATATGTAGAATGATGAAATTGGACTCAATCATCTTTAAGGCAAGGCTCCTGATCTTGGGAGATAGATTTCCAGGTGACTATGAGCTCAGATGAAAAAGAAAATCTTTATTTCAACATAATTGGTTTCCTTTTTAATCCAATATATTTTAGTTTTTTTCATTTAAAAACATTATTCTGAGAAGGGTTACATAGACTCCAAAGGGTTAGACACAAAGTGCCAAAGAGTTAGACACAAATATGTTTAGGAACACCTTCTTTGAGGTCTCTTCTAACTCTGACAATCTGTGGGTCTATATTTCTATGGAAGTGGTATTTTCAGCCTATGTCATTCACAAATGGGTCTTCAGTTACCACTGCTACCTTCCATGAATCAAGCTGCTTTCCTCTCCAGCCCCCACCAATTTCCCTGCATAGTGAGACTTTCTCTCTGATTTTCAAACTTGCCCTTTGCTTTGTTTTGGTTTTGCTGTTGTTGTTGTTGTTGTTGTCATGTGTTTCTATTTTATCATATCCTTCTGAGCCCCAAAGACCTCTGCATCCATGAAGATGGGGCAGGGAGTTGGTGGAAATGAGTTCAGGTGGGACTGCAAGAAGCAAGACAGTGAGCAGGCCTAAGAACAATAATAAAAGCAGTCCTCTTGATAGTGGGAGCCTGTTGAGATGATAACGTCATAGATTTAAAGCTGGAAAGAGCCTCAGAGGCCTTCATTTTACGGATGGGTACACTTAAGGAGGTGATGTGATTTATCCAAGGTCAGAAAAGTAGTAAGCTTCAAAGGCAGGATTTGAACCTAGGTCTTCTGACTTCAGAATTGGTACTTTTTTTCAATGTGTTAAATTGCCTCCTGAGGTAGACTATGTACTTACCAAGTTAGTTCAGGAATATGCACCATCAAGTCCAACCTTCTCTATAACAAGTCCTAATATAAAAACAGAGGGGGACCGAAGCTTAGGGAAGGAAAATAACTTGCCCAAAGTCACACAGGGACTTAGCAGCAAAGCCAGGGACTAGAACTCAGGTCTCTTCATACACATGCCTGTGTTCTTTCCAATTTGCCATGTTGTTCTCCTTTATTTTATTATGATTTTAAATTTCCTAGTGTTCATGGGAGGCCAAACAGATACTGTGAGGAAAAAGAGAGGCAGACATAGTCCCTAACTACAAGAGAAAAAGAAAACTGATTCAGACCCAGCAGGAGAGAAGGGCTTCCTGCCAGACTAACGCTTTCCCTCATCTCCCAAGAAAAAACCCAGCTGATGATGTCCACGGAATCTTCAAGGGGGTCTGAAGCAGTAGGTGGTACTGTGGGATACAATAAGCAGGGTCAGGAACCTTCGGAGACTCCAGAAGTGGGGAAAGAAACAGTGGATAGCAAGTAGACAGTTCTTATATCTGTCCCTCACCCACTCTCACCCCAGCTGTCTATAACTCCAATTCCAACAACCACAGACAAAAAGGGATTTTTAGGATGAGGACCAACTTGCCTAGGTTTCTAGACTAGCCACCATTGAGGAGTCCCATATCCAGCTGTGACAGATCCACCTTGTAGAATGATGGTTAAAATTTGGAGCATAGGCATGCGTCCATGCAAGCAAAAGAGTATACAAGCGGATAATGCTAGCTTACTTTGAATGTAACTTATTTATTATTATTAAAACTAGTATGTAACAACTATAATAGCTCATAGCTTTCTTTTTCTTTGAGCCCCAGGGTCACACAACTAATAAGTGTCTGAGGCCAGATTTGAACTCAGGTCCTCCTGACTCCAAGGCCAGTGCTCCATCCATTGCACCGCTCATATCTTTTTTTTTTGGCAGGGGCAGGGGGAGGCAGGGCAATTGGGGTTAAGTGACTTGCCCAAGGTCACACAGCTAGTAAGTGTGTCAAGTGTCTGGGGCTGGATTTGAACTCAGGTCCTCCTGACTCCCAGGCTGGTGCTCTGCTCACTGTGCCACCTAGCTACCCACAACTCATATCTTTTTGATCCTTGAGGCAAAGAGGTTAAATGACTTGTCCAGGTTCTAAAGCACCAGGTTCTAATGTACCAGGTCCTGAGCTAAGTACTTTACAAATAATCTCCCATTTAATCTTCACAACAACCCTGGGAAATAGGTGCTATTATTATCCTCATTTTACAGTTGAAGAAAATGAGACAATAGAGATTAAATGACTTCCCCAAGGTCACGCAGCTAGTAAGCATTTAAGGCCAGATTGGAACTCAGATCTTCCTGACCCCATGTCTCACACTCTATCCAGTGCATCCCCTCAGTGAGGCTCTGAGGTGGGATTTCAGCTCAAGTATTCCTGATCCCAAGTCTAAAGCTCCATTCTGTGGCAGGCACTGCAGAGCGACCCAACGGAGTGAATATTCAGATGGGCTCTTTCAAAGAAGAGGTGGCTTGACGTCTGGAAAAAGGGACTTAGATTTTATACATGCAGGAAAGTGCTAGGGGAGACTTGGGAGGAAAGGGCCCAGGCCTGCCTATGGGGAAACACGTGACAAGAGGGAACAGGCATCTCTGAGATTGCCAGATGCTAGGGCAGCCCAGAGCTGGATCACCTTCAGCTTGCAGAGCTGTCCGTCAGTGACCCTCCTAGGGTAAGTCCACAGGGCTTGTATCTGTTCCCCAGAACTTGCTTTAGACTCTTAAGAGTTATTGCATGAGTTCTGTGATCTGTGCATGAGGGACGTAGTATTGCTCTCTGACAGCCCATTTTATAGATTCCCTACCTTGAGGCATTTTCATTGGCTGTCCCACCCCTAACTCCCATGCCTAGAATTCTCTCCCTCTCCTCTCCACCTCCTGCCTTCAAGTTTCAGCTCAAATTCCACTTTCTACAGGAAGCTCTTCCTGATTCCCCTTACTTCCAGGGCCTTCTTTCTGTTAATTATCTCAGATTCATCCTGAATGCATCTTGTTTGCACATGGCCATTTGCATGTTGCCTCTCCATTAGACTATGAGCTCTATAGTAGCGGGGTCTGGTTTTTTGTTGGTTTGCTGCCTTTCCTTGTATCCCCCGTGCTTAGCACAGTACCTGGCACACAGTGTGGGCTTAATGAATGCTTATTGACTTATTGACTGACTGACAGATGGGGAAAGTGAGATGGAACAGAAAAATGACTTGGGTGTCTTCTACAAAGACAATGAGCCTCCAGAACTTGATTTTCCACCCACCCCCTGTCCCAAAGCTTCATTCATGTCTTGGCCAACCCCAGTGAGAGAGACAGCAGGCCAAGTGCAAAGAAGATTGGATTTGAAATCATAGAACCCATTAATCCCAGCACTGTTACTTACCACCTGTGTGACCTTGGAGAAGTTGCTTTCCCTCTCTGAGCCACGGTTTCCTTCTTTGTAATTAAAAAAAAAGATGAGATCAGATTAGATCATCTTCACCATCCCACCTCACTGTCTGATTCCAGATTCCTCCGTGCCCCTTTATAAGGGCAGGGGAGAAAGAAGAAGATTGGCACAAGGGAGGAAAGGCTCAGGGACCATCTAGGGAGCAATGAAAGACCTCTCCAGGATGTTTGGGCTGCTATTGACCTTATACCCTCTGTTTTTGCAATCCAGGGCCTGGCCTGGCATTTGTGGTCTACCCCCAGGCCATGACGATGCTCCCCCTGTCACCATTCTGGTCTTTTCTCTTCTTTTTCATGCTGCTGACCCTGGGCCTGGATAGTCAGGTAAACACTCTCATCGGGGGAACTGGGACAATAGAAAGTCCAGATTTCCCCCTATCCCTCATTTCACTGACAGACTTTATACTGCCCTCCCCTGTCCCTACAGTTTGCCTTCCTAGAAACCATCGTGACCGCTTTGACGGATGAATTCCCTTACTACCTCCGACCCAAGAAGGCCATCTTCTCTGGCACCATCTGTGTGGCCATGTTTCTGATGGGCCTCATCCTCACCACGGACGTGAGCTTCTGGAATAAAATGGGCAGTGGGAGGGAATGTCCTCCCTCACACACCTCCCCCTCCCATAAGCCTCTTCTTCAACTCTGGGCCAATCTATCGTGGTCAGCTGCTGTTGCTGGAGCTTGGAATAGCCTGACCCAGACAACTGGGCAATGTCTCCTTTCAATTATATACCTGTTTTCCTTCTTTGGAAGGGAGGAGGGTCCCATCTCTGTCCCTCCCTGCCCCAACCCCCTGAAATCACTCCTTTCTCCTAGACTGCCTGCTTCCTTCCTACGTCATCTAGGGGAGAGGGCTCCCCAGGTGAGGACTCCCCAGAAAGGGCAAGGTCCATGGCCCTTGGTTTCTGTTCTAGGGAGGCATGTACTGGCTGGTCCTGCTGGATGACTACAGTGCTGGCTTTGGGCTCATGGTGGTGGTGATCACAACCTGCCTCACAGTTACCCGTGTGTACGGTAAGGAAGGCCCAGTCCTCAGTGAAATGAAGAATAGGCCAGGTCAGGAATGTCCAAGGAACGTAAATAATAGATAGAGATTCCTCTCCCTGCCTTCCCCACCCCCACAAGGAAGAAGTCAGGTGACAGAACCACCTTGAGGTGTGACAAGGGATGTCTGGGGCCTGATTCCAGAATTTCTAAGTCTCCTTGTGTCCCTTTGTCAGTTTCTGAAGGGGGTTAGGAGGTGAAAAGTAATGACCAAGGGGAAGGAAGGATTACCAGTATAGATGTAGAGGTGGTGTTAGGATGGCTGGAGAGAAGCCAGACCAGTTTAAGAACTAGGAGACACAAATTCCCCTTGCTGGGTCATAGAAAATTCAATTGACTAAAGCATCTTGGGGATGAGCTAG
>CM053625.1:39700717-39778515 GCA_028646595.1 Phalanger gymnotis
GAAGGAAGGAAGGAATCCTTCAAATTACATAGAGCTGTCTCTAACTTCCTTTTTTCCCCCATAGCACAGAGGACGTAATAAAAACTTGTTGATTGAATTGAATTATGTAAGCGATGTGAGCCAGGGCAGTATAAGACTTAGGTGGTGCCAGCACAGGGAAGGCAGTAGGGCTCAGCATGAGGGGCAGGAGGAAGGCTTTGGCACCAGGAAGTTCCACGAGCCTTCACTCTGGCAGCTATAATTAGACCATGTGCTTAGTTAGGGTGTGGAGAATCTGAGGGGTTTGTAAGCTATCTAAGCTTCTCAGAAAGCAGACTACCTCTGTCCCCTCGCCCTGCCCCTTTTACACAAGTCTCCGGTAGTCAAGGAGTGTGGGGTGTGTACATTTATCCAATTAGAGTCTTGTGGCTTGTTCCCGCAGGCACAGGGAACCACCACCTTGCTCTGTTTGCTGAGTTGCAGTGGAATTCAATCAACAGGGGCATGACATAAGGAAGCTGACCACTTAAAAAAGGCATAACTATATAGTTATTTACTCACAAGTATAGACACAAAAGAAATAAAATCAATTATATAAAAGTAGTCACCAAGCAGGCTGGATGCCCTAGCTCCTCCCAGATCTTTCAGGGTCTATAGAAGTCATTTAAAGAGAATATTTGGTGCTCAGATTTAAGCCTCCCCATGATCTTCATAGGGCAGCTCAGTGGCTCAGCGCATAGAGTGCCAGGTCTGGAGTCAGAAAGACTCATCTTCTTGAGTTCAAATCTGGCCTCAGACACTTACTAGCTGTGTGACCCTGGGCAAGTCACTTAACCTTGTTTGCCTCAGTTTCTTCACCTGTAAAATGAGCCAGAGAAGGAAATGGCAAAGCCTCTTTGCCAAGAAAACCCCAAATGGGGTCACAAAGAGTCAAACCAGACTGAAATGACTGAACAACAGCATTGTCTTCAGGTAGTACCTAAAGAAAATTTAGAAGTTAAATTCAGGTGTTTAGATTGGAACCTCTTTGGGGGCAGCACAAAGCTCTCTGCTGATGTGACTGCAGGCAAATTGCTTAATCCCTCGAGCTTCACTTTAGGTATTTTCTCCTTCAGTAAAATGAGAGGGTTGAGCTAAAAGAGCTCTTGCACCTCAAAATTTGTGGCCCAACTGATTCCTTGACCCAGGGCAATGCCAGCTACGCAGCTGCCACTTTGAGCAGAAGGAGGCAGGAGCGGTTGGATAGAGGAAGAGCTATCCAGGTGTTGAGATCCCTGATTTGTATTTCCCATCTTCCTGACACTGGAACAAGGGTCAGCACATCTTCTCCTCCTTTGTATATCAGGATTCCTGTCCTATCCTGACCCCCATTGCTGCTTGTGATAAAGTATATTTGGTTGAGGTCTGATCCCTCCAAGACTGTTACCAAGTGGTCAGAAAGAACTCTCTAATGTCTCCAGAAGCACCCTTCCCCCATCCAGCTGACATTCCTTTTCCCTTTTAGGTATCCAAAGGTTTTGTCGGGACATTCACATGATGCTGGGCTTCAAACCTGGTCTGTATTTTAAGGCCTGTTGGATGTTCCTGTCTCCAGCCACCCTGATGGTAACTGGGAGACTAGGGATCAGGCCACATAGGAACAAAGGGAGATGTATTGGCTATCTTGGGAACCTTTTCTCCCTTAACGGGACAGTCCAAGGACAAATGCATCTTTAAGGCAGATAGTCTAGTAAGGAATTCCTTTCCCATGAATGAGGGTTGGAGGGAGGTAACCATGTGGTGGTGCTTCCAGGATCAGTCAGACCCAGGTTCCCCAACCCTTATATATTTACCAGTCCCACATGGACTCCAGGCCTGTGCCTAGACTGAGTCAGTGCTAGATGCTTGGTCCAGGGTTGGGCTGGGGTATCTTGGGGCCAGAATGATAACCGCTAGGGTAACTACCCCACAGGCTCTGCTAATATACAGCGTTGTGAAATACCAACCATCGGAATACGGCACTTACCAGTTCCCATACTGGGCCGAGCTCCTGGGGATTCTGATGGGCCTCCTGTCTTGCATAGTGATTCCTGCTTGCATGCTAGCCGCTGTGCTCAAGGAAGAGGGGACACTGTGGGAGGTGAGTCCCTGCCTGGTTGACTTTGAGCACAACCCCAATCCCATGTCTCCTATCCCCATTCCCATTGGGGGGTAGTGGAAAACACATTGGATCTGTAGTCTGAAGACTTGGGTTTAAATCCCAGCTCTCTGATGTGTTGGGCATGTTTATGAAAGAGTTACCCTTTCCAGACCATTGCTAAACCTCCCTTCCAGCACTCTGATCCAAGGGCATTTTTCTTCCTAAAGATAGAACCCCTCCAGAGAGAAGGACAGAGGGTAGATGACCTCTTGGTCACTTGGCTGAAGGATGGAACCCAGCCTAGGCTCAGACAATGACCAAGGTAGAGGGGATAGAGGATGGCATCAAAGAGACTGCGAAAGATCTTCTTTCCAATGGGGCGTGTGGCTCCTTCCCTGCTTAACAAAGTTTCACAGAATGATAAAGTTGAGAAGGATCTTAGAGATATTTGACCCAAATTCTTCTTCCTACTGGGCCACTTAATACCAATATGACCTTGGTTAAGTCATTTAAACTCTCTGGGCCTCAGTTTACTCATCTATAAAATGGTATGGTTGGACAAGGGGGCCTCTCAAGTCCTTTCCAGTTCTCAGTCTGTTATCCTGTGTAATCCTGTCTTTGTGCATCTCTCTGAATTCCTCTTTTGTCATTTCTTAGAGTTCAATAATATTCCATAACATTCATATACCGCATGCTGTTCAGCTGTTTTCCAGTTGATGGACATTCATTTTATTTCTAGATTTTTACCACTACAAAGAGGACTACCATGAATATTTCGTGATATATAGAACTTTTCTTTCAGTCATTAAACTTCATTGAGCATATACCCCATGGTGGAATTATCAGATCAAGGGATATGAGCTGTTCATTGACTATTCCCCCATAATTTCAAATTGCTTTGCATAAAGGTTGTACCAATCTGCAGCTCCACCAATAATGTAATTCTGTGCTAGGTAGCATAGTGAATCAAGTGATATACTTGGAGGAGGGTGAAACTGAGTTCAAATATCACCTCAGGCATTTAAGACAAGTCACTTCCCTTCACTTGACCTCAGTTTCCTCATCTGTAAAATGGGGATAATAATAGCATTTACTTCACAGGCTTGTAGAGAGGACCGAATGAGATAACAGATGTCAAGGGCTTCTCAAATTTTAAAGCACTACATAATGGCTATCACTGTCTTTCTCTGATACCTCCAAAATCAACTATTCCGATTTTTGCCATCTCTGCCAATTTAATGACTGTGGTGTGAAACCTCAGAATTTTTAAATTTTCATTTCTCTTATTATTAGTCATTTGGAACTTAAAAAAATATGTTAAAATCATTTACATTTCCTCTGGGAGACTGGGCTGTGTCAACAAAACACCAGGCTTCAAATTCCTGGGATGATATTTACTACCTAGTTGTCCGTAGGCTAGTCGTTAAACCTCTGGGCTATTTCTTCTAAATCTATGAAGGCTTTTTTTATCATTTAACCCTTGACCACTTGCCTATTTGAGAATGATTCTTAGTCATATTTGTTCCTATGTATCTTGCGTAATGGACTTTTATTAGAGATGTTTGGTTCAAAGATTTTTTTCCTGCTTATCTGTGTTTCTTGCTGTTCTCTATGGATTGACTTTGTTCATGGAAGGGGGTGGGAAGCTTTCTAATTTTATGTAATTGAAATTCTCTTTTGTCTTTTATGCTCACCAGAATCCCTGGATTGTTTGATAACTCCTTCTTGACCATACATTTGAGGGGGACCACTTTTCAGTCTCTAATTTTATCACAATGCAATCTTTTATCCTTAGGTCACACATCTGCTAAGAGCTCATGGTAGTGTAGAGTATTAGGTGCTGGTCTGAACCCATTTTCTGTCAAACTCTTTCTAGTTTCCTCATCAGCTTTTGGTGAAGAGGGAGTCCGTTCCCTAGTGGGATCTGCTCTTGAGTTTTTGAAATATTGGGCTCCCAGTGTTCTTTCCACTTCTTCTTTACCCCTCTCCTTACTAGCCTGTGAAAGACCATTGCATATCAAGAAAGGGAGCTAGTCTCCTAGATCTAGGAGTCAGATATGTAGGCCCTGCTAGTGATTCACTTTGTGATCTTAGTCTTTTGTCAACTCTATGCCTCAGTTTCCTCATCTGTAAAATGAGGCAAACTAGATAATGCCAAAGCTCTTTTCAGCTCCGTGCTTCCACAGCCTCTCCTAATGGTGAGCTTTGTGTGTTTAGGGTGCCCTCTGGTGGGCACATCCTGATTCTGCTGCCGTTACTGGTGAGAGCTCTAGCCAAGACCCATTCGCTTTCCTAGCCAAGTTTTAGAAGCCCAGAACTTTGGAAGTGAAGAGAACCTTGCTCTCACTCCTTCAAGTTACAGACGAACATGGGCCAAAGAACCAAATGACTCGTTTATGGTCATATAGCTGGTGACAAGGTTGAGCTGCTTGCCAGATAGAGTCTAGACTTACTACATTCAAAGAACAGGGTTAGGGAGTGTTGGGGTGAGGTTCCCAGGCTGGCCCATATTCTCTCGAGCTATGAGGATGGCTTTGGTGACCAGAGGCCACCAAGGCACTCTGGTGCCCAGTATGTCTTACTAGGGGCAGGAGGATGGTTAGACCAAGGGAAGGAACTTTATGTGAAGACCCCAACTCTCTACTACGTGGGTCATGCTAGTCATAGAATTATAGATTTAGAAATGGAAGGGACCTTCGAGATCATGTAATTCAATCCTCAATTTCACAGATGAGGAAGCCGAGCCCTGGAGAAATTAAATGACTTACTTAAAGTTACCTATGTCACAGCAGTGCCTTAATTTGAACCCAGATCCTCTGACTCCAGATTCAGCATTCTTTCCACTGCAATCCATTGCCTTCTAGGCCTGTAAATTTGTCCACTAACTGGAATCCATCCAATGGCCCAACCCTGTCTACTAAAGGTCATGGGGTCAGCAAATGACTAAGCTTTCTGGTCAGTAGCTACCTTAGCCTAAGGTTTGGCTCAAGAGACCTGGGTTCAAATTGTGTCTCTGGCATTAGCTGTGTTGCTTTGGCCAAGTCAAACTGGAAAGGAGCCTGGAAAGGAGGTCTGATTCATCTACAAAATAAAGGTTTGGAGTTAAATGATCTAAGGGCCCTTTGGTCTCCAGTAAGGCAGCTAGGGGTGGCACAGCGTGATTGGAATGCTGGACCCGGAGCCAGGAAGACCAGAGTTCAAATCCCGCCTCAAGCTATGTGACCCCAGGAAAGTCATCCAACCTCTATCAGCCTCAGGTTCCTCATCTATAAAATGGGGCTAATAATAGCACCTACCTCACACAGTTATTAGGAAGATAAAATGAGAGAACATTTGTAAGGTGCTTTGCAAACCTTAAGGTGCTATAGAAATCCTATTATTATTCTTTGACTCTGAGAGTGAGGGTACTTTTTTAAAATTCAATTTTATTGGGACAGCTAGGCAGCTCAGTGAGTAGAGCACTGGCCCTGGAGTCAGGAGGACCTGAGTTCAAATGAGGCCTCAGACACTTGACACTTACTAGCTGTGTGACCTTGGGCAAGTCACTTAACCCCAATTGCCCTGCCTTAGGCCCTCCAAAAAACCAAACAAAAATTTAAAAATTTAATTTTATTATATTTAATGAACAAAAATTTGTTTTTTCTCCTTCCCATCTATCCCTCATTGGGAAAAAAACAATAAGAAAGAAAAATGAAACTTTTGTAACAAACATACTTCCTCAAGCAAAACAAATTCTCTTACTGACCATGTTCAAAAAAATCTGTCTCATTTTGCATGGTCAGGTTCTTCAAAGGAGTGAATACCATGAGGGCTCCCTTCTGCTTGGCTCATGAATCAAATACAGCAGTCCTTGGCAAGGCTGATGTAAATGGAGTCTAGAAAGGAGAGTGAGGCCTGGACTGGGTTCTGTTAGGCACTCCTAGATCTCTTAAGAGGGAAGAGTCCATAAGGGCAGGAAAGGTCCTCAGCCTTGGCTTATGGGAGAAGGGATATAAAT
This sequence comes from Phalanger gymnotis, assembly GCA_028646595.1. Taxonomy (NCBI): domain Eukaryota; kingdom Metazoa; phylum Chordata; class Mammalia; order Diprotodontia; family Phalangeridae; genus Phalanger; species Phalanger gymnotis. The sequence goes on from CM053625.1 coordinate 39,706,813, forward strand.
GAAGGGTTGTCAGACATTGCCAAAAGCTGCTGGATTTGGAGGTAGGACCCATATTTTCATCAGATTCCCAAGCAGGAGGCAAAGGAAGAGATGCCTGAGCTCCTGGATGCTGCCCTAGGGGCTATCGTCTTGGGGTATAATCCAGATGGCTCAGGGAGAGAAGGTATTTCCCCTCCCTCCACCTCTGGATAGTGGAGGGAGAAGTCAAGTGACCCCTCTTCTTCTTCCTCTATTCCCAGAGGATCCAGCAAGCCAGCCGTCCAGCCATGGACTGGGGTCCTTCTCTGGAGGAGAACAGGACAGGCATGTATGTGGCCACCCTGGCGGGTAGCCAGTCCCCCAAGCCTCTGATGGTCCACATGAGGAAATATGGTGGCATCACCAGCTTCGAGAACACAGCCATTGAGGTCGACCGGGAGATTGAAGAAGAGGAGTCCATGATGTGAGGGCTGGGGAGCAGGGCCCCTGGGACAGAGGATTCCTGAAGGCAGTGCTATGGGCCCCACGGGCCCTCCCCCTTGAGCAGGGTAATACTGTGAGTCTGAAACTTCTGTCCCAGGGCCTAGAGGCTGTGTGTGAATATGTTCCTGTGGGTCCTTGGGAGTCAATGGGGCAGGATGATCTTTTCTGTCTTAGGTGTGGTCAGAAATCAGGCCCTGTCCTGCTTGAATTGTTTTCCATCCTCACTCTCTGCACATCTCCTTTGGGCCTGGGTCACCAACAAAACAATCATTCCTGACTTCTCCCATTCCCCCATCAGGACTCTCCTTGTATACCTATGCTGTGGCCCAGAAAACTGACCCAAACCCATGCTACAGCGGGGAATCTCTCCACTGTGACCTGGGGGACAGGGCAGGGGAACCCATAAAGATGTTTGGAACAGGGCTTTAGCACAGCCACTGACCTGCTGAAGACTTGGGTCATCCATCTATATCTTTTCAGGGCTTGAGACTGAAGGATCCAAGGGGATTCTTCTTGTTTCTCAGTGGATTGGATCCCAGCTATTACATTCACTGAGCATTCCCTGTAGGCCCAACCTCGTGCTAGATTGTGGGGAATAAAGGACAGTATAGGGCATGGTCCCTGTCCCCACGGGCTTACAGTAAAGCTGGAGAAACAAGGCAGCAAGCACACACAAAAGTATGCCAGATTTCTGTAGTCAGTGCAATAGGAATTCAGAAGGGGGAGAGATGGCAATCTGAGTGATTTAGGGAAGCTTCCTGGAGGATGCAGGGGTTGTGATGGATGCATAAGAATGAGTAGGATTTGGCTAAGGATTGGGATCCAGGTTGGCAGCATCTGCAGGCAGAAGAAACAACCTGAAACAAAGTTTGGGATAGGGCGGAAACTGAGCTGGCTAGAGAGGAAGGGGAAGATGAACTTAAAGGGAGGAGAGAGGGATATAACCAAATGGGAGAACCTGAAATGTTAGGAAGAGGCAATAGAGAGCCAATGAAGACATTATGGGGAGCAGGGCATTAGGAAGTTGAATGTCCCTATGTACAAGTTGAATTGGATGGAGGAAGTCAAATGCCAGCAGGGAGAAGAAGGAAAAGGAAAAGCATAACCAGAGAAGTAAGCTATGACAGAAGGGGTCCCTAGCAGTGATGTTGCCTGGGATCCAGACCAGAGGAGTGTGACATGAAAGGTCCATATGTGGCTTCACACTTATGTTGTCAGGGAGACAACAGAGGGCTCATTATCGATCCCCATAGCAACTGTTCCAGACCTTCTCTTCTCTTCCAACCTCCATTCCCCCTCCCACACTTAGAACAGATGATTTAGCCTCCTACTTCCCTAAGAAGATTGAGGCCTTCTGACAGGAGCTCCCCTTCTGAGTTTCCCTGTCCTCCCTTCCTTCCCACCCTAAAGAAAGAAGTATCCCTTATTCCCTACAGATGCTAATCCTATGGCCCTCTCCTCCTGCTTCCTCCAGACTCATCCTTAGCAATCACCCATTGTTCTTCAGGCATCTTCGATCTTTCACTGGCCTCTTTCCAAGACCCTACAAACATTCTCCAAACTCCCTGAAACTCAGAGAGTCTCCTAGCCCTTCCGCCCCCTCTGACTACGGTCCGTTCTCTCCCCTTCCCTTCTCTGCCAAATTTATTGGAGCAGTTGTCCATATGCATGGCACTCATTCCTAATCACTCACTCACTTCTCTACCCTCTGCAATCTGGCTTGTGTCAGTGACCTCCCAAGTCACTGAATCAAGTAGCCTTTTTCATTCTTCCTTGTCTTTGACCTCCCTAAAGGGTGTGGCACTTAACCACTCCCTCCCACCTAGATCATCTCTCCTCCTTTGGTCCCCAAGACACTGCACTGTCCTTGCTCTCCTACCTCTTTCCCCATTTTTGTCTCCTGAGTTCTCCCCTCTTCCCAAGGTCCTAAAGATGGGCACTCCCCAAGGTTCTCTCCTTAGCTTTCTTTCTCTTCTCTTCTCTTCTCTTCTCTTCTCTTCTCTTCTCTTCTCTTCTCTTCTCTTCTCTTCTCTTCTCTTCTCTTATCTTCTGCTTTGCTGATCTCATCACTTCTGTGGCTTCAATGATCACCTCCACACCTAGGACCTGAGAATCTACATCCCCTGCCTTGCTTCCCACTCTGTTCTTCAGACCCACATCTTCTATCTAGGTGGGTAGAATCCATCTCCATATCCCAGCAGCATTTCAAATTCAACTTGGACAAACCTGAACTTCTATGTCCCTACCCTCCCCATACCCGCACACCCACACATACCACAACCAGACTTCTTTTCCTTCTAACTTCATTATTGTGGTCACTAAGTTCACTGGACACAAGAAGAATTGTCCTCTTCTGCTTTGAGCAGGCAGCTATCTGTGGGTCACCTTGGAGAGGGGGCCAGAAGAGCTCAGAATTTGGTCCTGTTCTCCCATGTCCCTAACTTCAGGGTTATTTTTCACGCTTCCTGCTCCCATCTCATTCCCCAAATTACAAAGTCCTTTTCAATTCTACCTCTGTGATTTTGCCTCAGTCCCCTCTTCCCTGTTCCACTGCTGCCATCATAATACAGACTCTCTTTTCCACTCACCTAAACTACTACAATACCTTCTTTCCACTTCCACTGTGTCCGCCTCTCAGCCCTTTCTTCACATCCCCCCTCAGATGTCCAAGGCATAGATCAGGTTATATAACCTCTCTGCTCAAAATTTCTGCTCAGTAGAATTCTGACTGGAAACAACTAGGTGGCACAGTAGACAGATTACTGGGCCTGGAGTCAGGAGGACCTGAGTTCAAATCTGACATCAGACACTTACTAGCTATGTGACCCTGGGCAAATAGCTTGACCTTAATTGCCTCAGCTTCCTCATCTGTGAAATGATCTGAAGAATGAAATAGCAAACCACTCCGGTACTTTTGCCAGGAAAACCCCAAATGGGGTCACGAAGAGGCGGGCACAATTGAAATGACTGAACAACAGCAAAGAATTCCAACTCCTTTGCCTGACCTTCTAGAGAACTTCTCTCACTCAGAACCTGATACACCACACTTACTATACCTTTCCAGCCTTCTCATATTGGACCGTTCACCACTCTCCAAACATCCTCCATGCTTTCCTGTCTCCGTACCTTTCTTCGCAAATGGTAGCTGAGGGAAGAACTTGGTCCCTTCCTCAACTGTTGGGAAGGCCAAATGGGCCCTTTCCCTGGAGCAGGATGAGGTTGTGGATCTGAAAACTCTGCCCAGAGGCCTGAAAGCTGGGTGTAGAAGACCCATCTGTTGAATTTCTAGTCACTCATGATGCCTCCTCCTCCAAGAAGCCTTCTCTAATGCCCTCTTTTCTCTTCCTGGCCCCTCACATAGCACTTTGTAATTTTCTGATGCACTTCTGTAGTATTTTACATAACTATTTGTCTGTGGGCCCCAGGCCAGACTTGTGTCTCTCATCTGAGGACCAGCCCAGCTAACCATTAAAGGCTCATAACTTGCCTGATAAAGCATGGAGGGTCTGTGATGTGTTGGTATAGACAGGACTAATATTAATGAAATCTCAGCATTCTGGAGTAACAGTATAGTTATTTGAGCATGTCTTATATCCTTCTGCTGGACTGTAAGCTCTACAAGGATGGGGGATATGTTTTCTTAATTTTGCATCCCACTCAGCACCTAGTACTAAACACTGTACATAGTTGGTGCTTAATAAATGTTTCTAGGGTTGGGTCAGCTCCGATGACATCCAATCCCCCGCAACAGCAGTCCAATGCTGGGCCTCTCCTCCATATACTACTTACCCACCCCCAACCCCAAGCAACCATGCAATCAATGATGCTAAGGGTCTGCCCCTCCTTCCTCATCTCTGTGGCCAAAAAGGCCCAGAAACCAGACAGAAACTACGTGACCAGAGAGTTGTCCATGCTTGGTGGGAGGAGAGTAGTTACCCAAGTCAGCAGCAAGGATGAGAATAACCTTAAAGGAAGAATTGCTGCCAGTCCCACTCCAGGGCAACCATGGGAGATGCTCCCTTGCCTACCAAAGGGCATCCTGGCAGAGACTTTGGCTCAGGGCCTCTGCCCAACCTTAGTGCCCCAATCTCTCTGACGTGGAAATATTAAGGGTACAAGTAGAGAGAAGGAATCCAGGACTCAGTGTTCTTATCCCAGTACCTTGGGCATTTCTCATTCTGTCTAGGGAGGGGAATCTATCCAGGTGGTGTCTGAGCTCCTTGAACTCTTGAGACCTGGTAAGAGGGTGCACATATCTGTGAGGCAGCTTGTCTTCTGCAAATAGTATTATACAAGGGGTGCCGGGCACTCTCTCTTAAGGTGTAGTTGAACAGTGCAATTGTGGTCTTCTGTGAATCATATCCCTTCCCCTGGTGTGTTCTGTTCTCTTGGCTGTCCGTATTCTGTTAGTTCAGTGTTAATAAACACTCAGTGAGTAGCCTTCCAGACATCTTTTCCTTGTGTGCCTGATTTCTAAGATAACTTTTCCCCACCCTCTTCTAATGTGGCTCTCAGGAGAAGCTAGAGAGGGTAATAAATACATAGGAGTAAAGATGTTAGAGACTGAAGAGGCCTTGTAAGAGAGAACGTCAGAGCTAGACTAAGATATCTTAGAGACTATATGGTCTCTTCTACTCATTTGACAGACGAGGAAACAAAAGCCCAGAAAAGCAAGTGAATTGCTGAAAGATACACAGTAAGTTAGTGGTAGATCTGGGACCAGAAACCAGATTTCTTTCCTTTAAATCCAGCGCCCTTTCTATTATGCTACACCAAGAACTATTTCCATTATAGGGATAAACAGAAATCTCATCTGGTGCCCTTGGTCAATGTCATGGACATAGACCAATAAAGATGCCTTCTCAGATATACAGAATTCCACTTCAGAGGACTTTTGCTGTCCCTGATGTCCCAAGGGGCGGGTAGGTGACTCAGTGGATACAGTACCAGGCCTGGGGTCAAGAAGACTCATCTCCCTGAGTTCAAATCTGACCTCAGACACTAGCTAGCTGTGTGACCCTGGGTAAGACACTTAACCCTGTTTGCCTCAGCTTCCTCATCTGTAAAATGAGCTGGAGAAGGAAATGACAAGCCACGCCAGTAGCTTTGCCAAGAAAACCCCAAATGAGGGTACAGTCAGTCATGACTGGAAAACAAGCAAAGAACAACATCCTTAACTCTGTTGGGGTATGTCTAAAGTCAGTCTAATACCAATGGACTCCCACTGAGTCCAGTTGAATCAAATTAACCAGTTTTTATTAAGGACCTAGCAGGGGAAGGGGGGAAGGGAACCGTGACTCAGTGATGTCTAAGATCCCTCTTCCTTCTCAAAGGTCCAAACACTTGCATTCCCATCTTGCAGGCTTCATATAGCTTTCTTTAAATGGTGCCCATGAGTTAGAATCCTGCCTCTAGCTTTTTGCCAAATTGTGTCCTGTTTCAAGCTGGTGACTCAGTGAGAGAGGCAACAGCCAGAAAAAGGGTTAAAAAGCAAATTCAGATGCTTTGGGTTTCCAGGTGACCTTTTGTCCCACTGGACGCAGATCTCGGTTGCAGTGTTGGTCTGAAGCAAATGCTTCTTCAGCTGCCGGGGTAGTCAGTCTCATATTTTTGTCAGTGGGTCATGGAAAGTTTTGCGTCTTTGCGGCATATTTTTCCTTGTAGGCCAAAGGTCCTGAAGACAGACGTCGTCACTCTGGGAAGCTGCCAGGCCAAAGGACAAATTGGTCTTCATTTTCCACCTCTGCCCATCCCCCATCCCCCAGAATATTTCACTGTCCACATGACTTCCTGTTCTCTTGACCCCTAGATGATTTTAATGGCTCGTGTCCCAGGCCCTTCTCCTCCCTGGTGGGCCTCATCAAGTAGTGTCTCCTCCATTTCAGCCCTTGCTCCTTAAATCTTTTGTTCTGCTCCTGGCACTACCCATGTCTCCCTTGCTTGTGGGGTTTCAAATACTAACTACCCTAGTAAGTCTAAGTGCCAATCACTGGCTACCTCCATCACCTAGCCTAACCCCATCATGCTACAAAGGACAATCTCAAGGTCGCAAGAGCTGCTCAAATGCTGTGACTTTAATTAGTAGCAGTGTGGAAATGAGATGGCAAGTTTTCTAATTTTTTTTCCACTTTTAAAAATAATTTGAGTCCAAAGCACGGGAAGGTGAAGATTTGAGTACTGGTCCTGGATCCAACATGTTATGCTGGGTGAGTTAAGTTGAATCGCTTAACCTCTTTGCCATCTATACAATGGGACTGCTGTTATACCCTACTCCCTTTTGAGGATCTTGGAAGATAAAATGGGATGATGGGAAGAGGAGATGTGTAAACAAATCAGAAACCCACATAACCACATAACCTGTTCTGAGCTTCCTATATAAAAGCAAAATCATGGTCTTCTCTCACCATCCTTACGATTTAAGGGGATAATATAGCACTTTTTAGGAAAAAGTATCCCAAACTCAAACCCTCAACTTCCTGATCTGTAATATAAGGGCTAGATGACCTCTGAGGTCATCTGAGGACCAGCTCAGCTAACCACTAAAGGCTCATCATTTGCCCGACAAGGCATGGAGGGCCTGTAATGTGTTGATGTAGAGAGGACCAATATTAAGGAAATCTCAGCATTCCAGGTCTAGGTCTATCATCCTATGATCTTGGGGCACAAGGTTAAATGGCAGAAGGGTGTGAGAAGCATCCAGACCATCCGAGGGTTAGGTATTTTTAGCCCCTCTATTACAGGGGTCAGCCTTCCTGCTCCAGTATCATCCCCTTGACAGGTACTTACTGAGGGCTACTGAGTCTGGCCAGGTATAAGGAGATCTTTTTTCTTCTGCTCTGATCAGGCAGCAACCCAAGGGCTGTCTTGAAGATAGGGAGGGAGAGAAGATCTGAGCTTGTCTCTGTCAAGTTCTACCCTGAAGAATCCACTACTCCCCCACTCTGACCCGTGTACCCCTTCTCCCCTCCTCCCGTTTCAGGTTGGGGGAGGGGCAGGGAGAATATTCTGTTGCCCCACCTAGATTTCAAAGGACTTTGGTTTTCAGGGTGGAGAGGAGAATCGTGTCTCTTAGCAAGACTGTTTTTCCCAGCGATAGTTATGCACGATCCTAACCTTATCTCCTCTAAGTATATTGGAGAAGGAATAGGTGACCCCCACAGAGTTGTAGCTGGTTTCTAGTTCCTGCTGACCAGAAAATTGAGTTCCATATGAATCTAAAACCACAGGCAGTGTCCCTTCTGGGGTCTCAGTCTCCTCATCTATAAAACAAATGGGCTGGACTACATTACCTCCCTAATTGTCCATTCTATGATTCTTTGCCCACACTATTAATCTTAAAAACCAAAAGAAGAACTAAGGCATAGGAGGTAAGGGTGGAGTAGAAGTGCAGTGTCCTTCCCATCAACTCTCTCTCCACTTGACTCAGCCCTCAAAACTCCTGCTTTGGTTTCAATGACAAGCCCTGTGGGACTGGTAGAAATTTTCCAGCAGTCTTTCCACAAGGTTAATCATTAGGAGAGTAGCATGGGGCCTTATGCTGAAGTCCCAGGAGGGGAGAGGCAATAAAATTTTATGGTCTCCAAGGCTTATTTTAACCTTGGTTCTATTTACCCAAATTGGAAGTTTAGAGGTTAAGGCAGAACTGGGAGCCCATTGGGCCAAAGGTAGATAGAAAGATAAGCTGAGAGAGACCAGACTGGAGGAAGGACTTGTTGATAGCCAGAACCCAATGGAGAGCCATTGTTGATGTTGGTCAGAATTGATAGAATTGAGTTGACAAAGGAGATGGGACCAGCAGGAGGAACAAATGATGAAGCCATTCAATGGATTTTGGAGATAATTCAGTTGCTGTATCCATGGTAACTTGTAGTTGGGTGGTTTGGAGGAAGCACTGGACTTTCTTTAGCTACAGAAGGTCTTTCTTCTACTGAGATAGTCTGGGGCCCTACCTCCCCACTCCATCCAGATCTTCCTTCTCCCAGAGCCTAGGGAAAGGTAACCAGGCCTGACTACCATGTCATGGGGGTTTGGGGCTAGTCAACAGCAAGGGAGAAAATGGAAGACATGTGTGATGTCACCCCACAGGAGGAAGTGGTTGGTTCTGGGAGAAAGCAATTCTCATGGGAATGGAGTGAAGGAGGGAGGAGGGCAGAGCTCCACCCTAGCTTATACAAATACTTCCTGTTAAGAAGGGAAGCATAGTAAAGTGTTTATGATAGACTAGAGTCCTGACAACTTCCACTTTTCATAGTTTGAAGGGACCATGAGGTGGCAAATTGGGCAAATGAGCCACTTCCTGGGAGAAGGAATTTCTATCAATCACATCTATACCCATTCATTCCTGACTAGCTAGACAACCATCTCCTAGACATGCATTAGCCCCCATAACCTGATTTTCACCCAGAACTGGGGTAAATAGAGACATCATTCATATGGACCAAACATGGATGGAAAGACATTGATGAGTTCTTGAGCAGAAAAAAGCATTGGAGAAAAGTCACTGAAGTGGTGGGTGGGGGGGAAGGGAAAAAACATTTATATAGTGCTTACTATGTGCCAGGCACTGTGCTAAACACTTAACAAATGTCTCATTTGATCCTCACAACAACCTTTCTACCTAGGGGCTGTTGTTATCCTCATTTTACAGATAAGGAAACTGAGGCAGACAGTGTTAAGTGACTTGCCCAGGGTCACACAGCTAGTAAGCATCTCAGGTCAAATTTGAACTTGGGTCTTTCTAACTCCAGGTCCAGTGCTCTAACGTCTTCACCACCTAGTCAATCTCCATTGCCTTCTCCATAAATTGAGGATAACAGCAGCATCTACCCTACGGGCTATTGTGAGGATCAGATGAGATAACACATGTGAGGCACTTTGCAAACTTAAAGTGCTATATAAATGCTGGCCAGTATTATTCCAGCATTATAGATTTAGAACAGAGCCGAGAGGCCAACTAGTGAACTCCCTCATTTAACAGATGGGGAAACAGCCCTAGGTAAGTAAAATGACTTATTTAACTGTCTGTCGAGCTCTTCCGATTCCCTCAGTGAGCTCAAACCCTTATTGGACTCAGAGCGAGAAGAGTCTCTTTCCATTCCCGTGACTTCTTGTTTTTGTTGTTTAGTTGTGACCCCACTTCAGGGTTGGTTTGCCATTTCGTTCTCCAGCTCATTTTACAGATGAGGAAACTGAGGCAAACAGGGTTACGTGACTTACCCAGGGTCACACAACTAGTAAGTGTCTGAGGCCGGATTTGAATTCAGGGAGATGTCTTCCTAACTCTAGGTCTGGCATTCTATCTACTGAGCCACTTAGCTGCCCTGGACTACCCCAGTTCAAACTAGAGGAGCAAGACAGAGCTAGTCACTCTCAGTCCTGCCTTCCTACCAGCAACAGCATTGTCGTTCTCCTCATACTCATAATAATCCTATGAGACACGTCCAACAGGCATTATTCCCATTTTGGCAATAAGAAACTAAGAGTTTCAGAGGAGCTAAGTGACTTATCCACTGTCACACAGCTAGTGCCAACAGTCAAAGCAAGGTCTTGCCTTGCACCAAGTCCACTGTACTGCTATGCCTCTCTAAGGGCTGACTCAAGTAGCCTTCCCTCTGTGAAACCTTCTCCAAGTACTTCAGTTGATCCTAACTTCTTCATTCTCTGAGCTCTTCTTGCACTGTATTCATTGATTCATTCCACAAATATTTACCAAGCACTTGCTATGTACCTATCCCCATTTCAGGGGCGGTGGGGATATATGACAAGACACAGAGCAGTGTTCCACAGTTTATAATCTAGCGGGGGAGTCAAGATACACACATAAGGCAGTTGAATGTGACAAAATGGAGCAGTTATTTGCATTCAGAATGTTGCCAAAACCACGAATGGCAGCCGATGAAGTCACCAGGGGAAAAATCCTTTGGAAGAAAAGAGGAGACTCAGGCCACTGTGTTCTGGGGAGCAGCTATTGCACAAGCACAGGGTGGAGGATACGTGGCTAGACAGCGGTTCATGTGAAAAGCGGCCAGAGGGGCTTTCATGGACTGCAATTTCAATGAGTCAATAACGTGATGCTATAAAAGTTAATGAGATCTGAGGTTGCGTTTGGAGAATAGAAGCATGTATTCATAGCATGTCCCAGTTAAAGGGGATCTTAGAAAGTATATGGTCCAATCCTCTCCTTTTGCAGAGGGTGAAACAGGTCCAAAGAAACAGAAGCACTGTGCCCAGAACAGAGGAGGTAGCACCAGTCAGATGGTACCTGCTGAACCGTGTTTAAGTTCTGAGTACCACATTCAAGAAGAGGCATTGACAAGCTATGTCCAGGGAAAGGTGAATAGGTGGTGAGGAGGCTTTTTGAAACCATGTGCCATGAGGATCAGTTGAAAGGAATAATTTAGCCCCAAAGAAGACCTAAGAGAGATATAATTAACCATCTTCATCAAATGTCAAAATGGTTATTATCATGGAGGGGGAGGGGAAGGTTAGAATTTTTCTGTGTGACCTCAGAGGGCAATATTGTGAATGAGTCAAAGCAGTATGGAGATAGATTTCAGCTCAATATAAGGAACAGCTTCCTAAAAATTAGAGCTGTCAAATGAAATGGCCTGGTTGAGGAAAAGAGATCCCCAGCACTAGGGATACTCGAACAGAAGCCATAGGTTCTCCAAGGCTATGCCAGGTTTGCAGGCCCCATACTAAAACTCCAGGAATGTGACCAGTGATTAATCCAAGGACCAACCTAAGTTCAGAAGCAATTCATCTCCAGAATGTTGGCCCCCGGATGGTAAATTTTTAGCTACATCAACTAATGAAACTATTTGCTAAGTCATGGACAAACTTCTACATGCATAGTGGCAGTACCCAAAATTATGAAATCACCAATCCTTGAAAGATCGAACTGTTGAAATAAGATATACCTTTACTTGCCGACCACCTATCTTAGTTTTCAATTTCCTTCTGCCTCTCTCATCTGTTGACAGTATTGACTGACATGAATTTTTTTTTCTAAATTTCACAATACCTCTGGAAGTCACTAGCATTATATAACTAAAGCTGAGGATCATAGCTCTGAAGCTACACTAGGCTCCTCCCTCCCCTTCAGCTGGTAACTTGCAAAAATCTGGTCCCATGATGCCACCTGCTGAAAGAAGCCTGGAATAGTCTCAGCATCAAAGCTACAAGGGGTATTGAATGCAGAGCAAGGGATATCAGAGCTGGAAGGAGACTTGGAACACAGAACAGAGACCAGTGGAGCTATGAGGAGACCTAGAGCAGAGAAGATAGAATATCAGAGAGAGAAGGAGCCTTGGACCAAAGACCAGAGAATGTTAGAGCTGGAAGGAGCCTAAGAACACAGGATTTTGGAGCTGAAAGAATTTAGGGAGTGACCTAGTCCAACTCATTCTATAGGACCCTGGCCATAGAAAGTGACCAACGGCAGCCCAGGCCTGAAGAGCTCTCTACATCTCTCACAACCCTTGGTCAGTAACAAGAAGTAGAATTTTTATCTACAGTCTACCAGGCTCCAAATCAACCCTACTCATAGCTCTCTCTCCTCTCAGGCACCAAAGCAGCTGCCAGAGGGATTTGCCAAAGTGGAAATGCCCCTGATATACGTTTTTGTGTCTAACAGGTTCTTTAAGTGGGAATCACACTTTCCTGTTACTCCTGAGTCTACTTAAGTTTTAGATTCAATGTACCCCAAATTAGATCAGCCTCTACCCCATGGGAACTCTCTCCTCCTAGAATTAACTTTAACACATCACTTACAGCTCATGTCATAACAAAAGAGTCAAAGTAGGAAAATTATAGTAATAGCAAGATGTAGTAGGGATAGGTCACATAAACTACAAATGAGAAACTGAAGTGAGGTGACTTGAACAAGGTCATACAGCTGGCTAGTAAGTGTTTGAGGAGGGATTTAAAGCTCTTCCTGAATCCATGTCCAGCTTTCTATCTACTGAGCCATGCTTACAGTCTAAAGGGGAGAAGAACAAGTAGACAGCTATTTCAGTATCCTTTGTACCAGTTAAGAAACAAGGAGAGACTAAATGGCCTTTAGCTTGGGGGAAGACGATGGCATCAGGAATCCTGGATGGAAGAGCATTGGAGTTGGGCTATGAGTAAAGCCAGAGACAAATAGAAATTCCTAAGATCATGGATTTATACATTTAAAATTGGAAGAGGCATCAGAAGTCTCTTAGAGAGGTAACATGGGACAGTGTGAAATTCTCTGGATTTTAGAATGAAGAACTTGGCTTTGAATCCTGACTGCCACTTACTAGCTTAAAGACTTTGAGTAAGGCATTTAACCTATCTGAGCCTCAGTTTCCTCATCTGTAAAGTGAGGATGGATTAGACAGACCCCAAGGTCCTTTCGAACTCTAAACCTGTAATAGATTTAGCATCAAAGAAGCCTGGAATAGTCTCATCTTGCCCCACCCCTTCATTTCACAGATGAAGAATCGGGTGGCTTGCTCAAGGTGACACAGAGTTAAATAAGAGATCTGGGATTTGAACCCAGGTCTTCTGTCTCCGAATTCAGCACTCTCTCTTCATTTGATCAGTCTAAGCCATTCTTCAGTCTATTCCCCCTTCCCCAGCTTGGCTGCTTTCTAATGGTGTTGGACAGCTCCAAGGGGCCAACAGGGCCTTCTAGGGGTGCTCGCTGGTCAGATAATTCTCTGAACCACGATCTGGCACAGAGGTCAGCTACTTAGATGCTGTTGACCTAGTCTCCCCCTCACTCCATCTCAGACTACCCAGCAAGAGAGAAACAGCCAAGGCTTGTCATGCACAGAAGTTAGTAGCTCTTTATTGCACTGGAAACATCAAGAATAAAACAGATAGCACCCTCACTTCCTCCCTCCCTCCCCTCCCCAAATAACATAAAATTAAACAGCGATTATTCAGGTCACAGCCACAGATTCCCCCAAAACAACCCCCCCAAAACAATAACAATGCAGCACGGGCACACTGGCAAACATGCCCCAAATGAGGTCCCCTCAAGCCTCATCCAGACCAGAGAGGAGCAGGGGCCAGGCTTTGCTCCATGAGCAGGGAGGTGAAGGGGGGCAGGGTGTCTTTAAATATGTTTTTAAAAAATACATCCTCTGCTATTTTTTTGCAATCGCATGGGCTCTAGAGATTCACACATTAAGTTTGGGTGCTTGGGTCCTGCCCATTTGAGCAGAAATCTCTAAAATATGCAAGAGTTAGAAAAGAGAATACCTACTCCATACCCCCTTTGCCTTTACCTTCCCCCAACCCACCTTCACCTTCTGGCCCCACTTGAAGGGTAGAATGAGGGACGAAGGGGTGTCTCTGGGGCAACAGTGCTAAGGATAGAGAAGAAATCTCACCTTAAAGAGAGAAAGGAAGGATGAATGAGTGGGCATTGAGGGAAGAGCAGACTTGCTTGGTTATACACTAATAGGATGTCGGAGCTGGAAGGAAGCTTCAAAATCATCTAGTTTTGTACTGGGGGAAACTGAGGCCAAGAAAGGTTAAGAGATTTGTCCAAAATCCACCTAAGTAGTACACAGCTAAAACTAATATTCAGGGTTTAGTGCTTCTCCCAACCCCCATTGTGGTCATTCTTATTGTTACTCAGCATCCATGAATGACTGTGCTTCTGGGGTATGGCCAGATAACTCCATGGTTAGAGTAACAGGGATCATGGGATCTGACTTCACTAAGGTCTCCTGCTGCACTGAGGGAGCCTGAGCGAAGATCACCCTAACATGCACCTGCTACATGTTGCATGCTCTTACTCCTTTTCCATCCCCACTGAATACCTGGCGTCCCTTTATCTAAGCTAGTCACCAAGGAGGACCAAGGTACGATGTTCTCCTCCAATCCCCAATCAGGGAATTTCCCCCAAAACTTCAGTGATTGGATTTGGGAGTAGGGAGTGGGGCAGAGAATGACCCCAGCAGAAGAGAGATGGGTTTCCTTGCCCCCACAAATTCTGACATATCTACAGGGACTATGGAATTACAGCCTGAGAGCTGAGGGTGACCTAGGAGGGTGGGCCACCTCACTACCTGAGGGTGATGAATTGGGGAGGAAGAAGAGAGATGATCCTCACATATTCACACACAGACATACTCACACATGCCCGCATTCTGATGACTCTAGTGCCTAGAATCACAGAATCTCAGAGCTGGAAGGGACCTCAGAGGTCCTCTGGTCCAACTCATACCTGAGAAGGAATTCCCTCTACGACATTCCTGACAAGCAGTCATTCAATTTACCCTTGAAGCTCTCAAGCGAAAGGGATCTCATTACCTCCCAAAGAAGACCTTCCACTTTGGGATGGCTCTGATTATTAGAACCTTCCCCATAATGAGCCAAAATCTGCCTTTCTGCCACTTCCATCCAATATTCCTAGTTTGGACCTCAAGGGCCAAGTCGCCTTTGCCCATGGCAGTCCTACATCATGTCTACCCTAAGCCTTCTCTTCCCCAAGTTCAACATTGCTAGTTCCTTCAAGCAATCCTCAATCAGCATGATTTTAAAAGGCGTTCGGAAGACACAGAGGCATATGTGGGAATGAAACGGCCACTGACTCAGTTCTACTATGAGTGGCTTTTCCTGCCCATCTAACTGTTTTGGATGCTACTATTTAAAGCCACTGCAGGGTGCAGGGCGGGGAAGGGACAGCTTGTCCCAAAGCCTATAAGGCACTAAGGGGTGGGGTGACTTGGCTCTGGAGGGAGGAGGTGGAAAGGAGGAGGGCTGGTACCAGAGTTCCATTCAGAACAGGAATGGGGATCATGAAATCCTTCTTCAGTTTTCTGAACTGTAAAATTGGGGTGGCCATTCCTGCCTCACCTCCCGCACAAGGCAATTTGGAAAATAGACTCAGATAACAGATGTGTAAACTCCTTGATAAAAAGTAACAGATAGATCACTGTTGGCAAGGGAACAAAAGAGCCCCGTGTCTCAGATGCTTATCTGGGCTGAAACCTTAGGGCTGGAAGGGACGTTGAAGCTCATTTGGGCCAAAGACATACTCTACCCTCATCTTACAGATGAGGAGACTGAGGGCCCCAAAGATGAAGAGGTCAGGCAGGGAGTCACTAGTAAAGCCAAAACTAGAATCCAGGGGGAAGGGGGAGACCATGAAGTCGAAAAAGAGGAACCACAAAATTCCAGGGCTCTTTCCACTGCCAAGCTACCAGGTAGTTGTTGGGGTACCAAGAAAGGGATTGGGGTTGGAGGAAAGAAGGGAAGGGGTGAAAAAGAGAACCCTTCTTCTCTTCAGTGCCTAAGAGAAGTCTAGAGTTTCTCTAGTGGCTCTCCCAATCTGCTCAGGGCCCCTTGGGGGACCAGAGGTAGGAGATCATAGACTTTATAACAGTAAAGAACCTCAGAGATCATCTGATCCAACCCCATCATTTTACAGACAGGGAAGCAAGCCTAGAGAAAGAAGTGATCAAAAGGTTAGCCTGGAAGAGCAGGCCCTAGGGAAAGACATCTTAGAAGCTTGGAGGAAATCAGACTAAGCAAATTCTGGTCACTATAGAGCCCAAGAGTGCAGCCAAGGAGAGCAAAAGGGCTTCCTAGAGGGAAAAAACAAAAAGGGGACCATTGGTAGAAGACCATTTAGACTGTAAAGGAACTACTCTGGAGAACCAAGTGAGAAGGCAGGAACACTCTCTGTCTGATCACCACCCTAGAAGGTATTTCCCACTAAAACACTGGGATTTCAGACAAGCATCTGCTTGTTGCCATACTGGCAACCTGACTAGGACATGCACATATTCCTTACCTCCCACCCCCTACCTCAGAAGAGACCTATAGAGCAAAGAGAACCACGACTTAAAACTACTGATCCAATGATTTGGGGAATAACTCTTGTTAGGCTTTCTGTCCCCTGCCTCCAATGACCCAATGGACATACCCAGGTGTTCTAATTACCCTGCCTTTCCCCTGCCTCCAGTTACTACTCCCCCACCCACACAGGCCCCTCTTCATACTTCCCCATCCCCACAAAAGGAGCCAACAATCCCAAAGGTGCTGGGGAAGGACCAGGCATGGAGGACTGTCTGTCATTCGGCAGAAAATCACTCACAGAGAAGTCAAACAGGGAAGACTTAGAAAATGCCCAGATTAGAAATAATTCAATAGTCCTGTGCTTACCCTCACTCCACACACAGGACTCATGTGGAGGTCAGTGGGCTGGGTGGGAGCCATCTCCCAGAGCTCAGTCTACGGCCCCTCATTAACTGGGCCTTCCTCTCCTAAGATACTCAGGAGAAATGATCTTGCTCTGGCAAAACATGGCCACACAAAGGCCGTGAGACAAAAAGGCAGCAACGCAATTCCAAATTGAACACTGAGAATACAACCTCTTTTTTTTCTTTTTTCTTTTTTTTTGTCCAAAACACATGATTAGTTTTGTTCATTTTGTCAATAAACTTACTGCATATACAGTGTAAGGTCATGCAAGGAACACAGTGCAGACACAGCCCTGCTGGAAGGGCCAGGGCATCTTATGTCAGAGTCAATCCAGGGGGAAAGGGAGAAAAACCAACGGAGGGTAAGAGCCAGAAAGCAGGAAACTGAAGGGTGAAATAAACACTAGAAATACCTTCAGACCCCACAGGGAAAAGGCCACACAGCATCAGGCCACGTAGGGTGTCCCTGACCTCTCCCATCTACTGCTGGAATGCCTTGTTAAAGGTAAGGTCCATTGAGCCACATAGATGGCTTGGCTCTTCACAAAGGTCCAGGGGAAGCTTCTGGTGGGGAGCCAGGAGGCCAAGATGTTCTTCCAACAGGCCAAGTTCTTCCTCGTCATTTCTGACATCCTCCATGGCCAGCTGTGGTCAGATGTGGCCAGCTGTTTCAACATTTACATCAGCATGCAATGCTTCTCCCAACTCCAACTCTGTCAGCAGAACAGAGGGGAACCCGGGGGGGTGGGGGAGGGCTGATGCACAGGAGAGGGCAGAAAGGAGAGACTCCCCTAAGGATGAGAGGGAGAGCTCACCTATACTGCAGACACCCAATCATTACACATTTATAGCTTCAGAAGTTAAGGGGAAAAGAGAGAAAGAGAGAGAAGCGAAAGAAACAACGACCCTACCCTAACCCGCCCTTCCCCAAAGTAATCTGAGATGGTTAGCTATTACATAAAGACCCATTTCAGCAAATACATGAAATCAATTTACCAAATACACAGAAGTTTGGATATCAAAAGGCATGCGGTCAAAGTAGAAGAGATTCCTAAAGGTTGCTTTTAGTTTTTCTTTTTTTCCCCAAAAAAGATGAACAGCTTCCTCTCTCAAGTGTTACTAAAGCAGAAACTCTCAATCTATGCTGGAAGAATGGGTTTGATGAAATCCCTATTTGAAGCAAACGGCCCCACCAAATCAACGAGAAAGGACAAGTACCCTGGTCTAGCACCAGTGTTTTTAACACTGCTTGTTTTCCCCAAAATAAAATAAATAATGAATAAATAAAATCAGTTTCAATTTTTACAGAAGGAAAAAAAGGGAGAGAGAGAACAGTAGGAGAAAAACAATTCACCAAGGGAAAGGAAAGAACACAGAAGGGAGGCATAAAGGTGGTACCTTTGCCCAAGGCAAAGAATCTGACTAGCTCATGCTTGCAGCCAGATTCCCCAGATTCCCTTCTTTGCCATAAATGACCCTCTCTATTGGGTCAGCTGAAAGTGCCTCAAAATAGAGGCAGGAACAGAGAAGGGAGGCCTGAGACCTAAGGAGGGCTGGCAAACAGGGACCCGCTCACTCTGCTAGCTAGCTAGCTACCAAGGCCTGGCATCACCATAGAACAGGCTTGATTCCCCATCTACCCATCTCTGCAAGGAGGGGTAGGCTGTGGGAATTGAGGGTTGGGTCCAATAGGCATCACAGCTGACAGACAAGAGTGAGCCCCTGATAAACTGTTAGCTCCCAAACCTGGGGCAGGAGGTGGGAGGATTGGGGGAGGGGGTCCCTTCCCTTCCCTTTATTCTCCGACCCAAGAGTTGGGAGCAGCTGACCCAGACAGAGGAATGACAATCTGGGCCCCTGAACCTGGCTCATGCACACAATCAAAAAAATGAAGCAAAAAGCAAAACAGGGAGAGAAGAAAAGGGAAAAATAAAAGTAAATAAATAACTGTGGCCGTTTGCTCTCTGGTGTATGATGGCTTGAGTTGGTTGGCAGGTTTTCTTGGCTTCTGTGAGGAGCTTGGTGGTGGTGATGATGATGATGGTGGGAATTCCAGCATATGGTAGAACCAGCAGCCACATGCCACAGATGAAGAAGGGTGGATCTCCATGGTGCAGCCAGGGAGTGCACAACCCAATCAGAACTTCAACTGAAAAATAGAAGTCGAGGGATTAAAAGAGAAAGGTGAGATCACCCAAGGGTGATAATAATAGACAGTATATACTTAGGATTATAGGTCATAGAAGTATAGATTTAGATCCAGAAGATATCTTAGAGGCAATTAAGTACAACCTTTCCCCATTTTGCAGATGAGGAAACTGAAGCACTGAAAGTAGACAGTGCAGTATTTGCCCAGAGTCATACAACTCGAACTCCTCTATTTCTGTCAAAGGCTATTCTTCCAGGTTTCTGGTTTATAACCTAGGAGTCACCCTTGACTCACCCTCACTAACCTCATATAACCAACTAGTTGCTAAATCTCGCCATTCTACCTCTACGACACCTCTTGCATCTAACCCTTTCTCCTGCCCCACCTCCTATGGGCCAGTGAGGTAGTGCACTGGATAGAGTTGGAGTCAGGAGGATCCGAATTCAAGTCTGACCTCAGACACTTACTAGCTGCGTGACCCTGGGCAAGTCACTTAACCCTGTTTGCTTCAGTTTCTTCATCTGAAAATGAGCTGGAGAAGGAAATAGCAAACCATTCCAATGTCTTTGCCAAGAAAACCCCAAATGGGGTCACAAAGAGTTGGACCCGACTAATTAAACGACAACAACAATCCCTCCCATCACCTGTTGCCTGGATTATGGCAACATCCTCCTGATGGGCCCCCACCTCCAAGCCCTATGTCCCTCCCCACTCCAGTCTATCCTCTCCACAGTTGCCAAATTGAGTTTCCTTAAGCACAATTCCGACCAGGCTCCTCAATATACTCAAGGGGCTCCCTAGTATTTCTAGGATAAATTATAAACTCTGTTTAGTTCAAAAAGTCCAGCCTCAACCTATCTTCCCAGCCTCCTTGTCCAACCAAACTGGCCTCTGTTCCTCATATGGACACGGCTCTCCATCCCCCAAAGCTGAAATTCCATCTCTCCTCACTTCCACCCCTTAAAATCCTTCTATTCCTTTCAGACCCAGCTGAAGGACCGTTTTCTACTCCAAAGACACTCTCCTGAAACTCCTAAATGCTAGCACCTTTCCAACCCAACCAACTTGCGTTTATTCTCTTTATAGTTATTCTGTCTATACGTACTCAGCGTGTTCCAAAGGTCTCAGTGCAGTTCTAAGCTTTAATATCTAGGTGGGCAGAGTACTCTCAAGTCAGAGTACTGAGTCTGGGATCAGGAAGACCTGGGTCCAAATGTGGCCTCAGACACCGACTTTTTGTGTGACCCTGAGTAAGTCATTTAACTTCTGTTTGACTTGGTTTCCTCATCTGTAAAATGGGGATAATGACAGCACCTACCTCAAAGGGTTGTTGTAAGGATCAAAAGAGATAATATTTGTAAAAAGCACTTTACATGGTGCCTGGCACATCACAGCAGCTATACAAATGCTTATTCCCCTAAAACACTCAGCTATGTAGGCAATGCAGTGGGTACAGAGCTGACCCTGGAGTCAGGAGGATCTGAGTTCAAATCTGGCCTATAGAGTAGACACATAATTAATGCTTGTTCCCTCCTCACCCTCCCCTAATAAAATATAAGCTCCCTGTGAATAGAGATCGTTTCATTCTCTGTATTTGTATCCCCGTGTCTTTCTGACTCAACGTCCAGAATTCATTCTATGAATTCTGGCTTATGCACTAAGCCATGCTGCCAAAAAAAGAACCACAGTCAACATTTGATCAGCTTTCTTTCATACATATATGTGTATATCTATATATGTATATGAATGTGATATATGTATATATATATATACACACACACATACGTACATAGCTCCTTTTCCACTTCCTAGAGTCTATGAACTTCGCAGAACAAATTCCCTTAATAAAAGAATTTGTTCTGTAAAACTTGGACTCAGTCAAAAGGCCACACTCAAGGACCTAGAGCTCAAGGCTGAAGGTTCCCCACCGCTGTGACCTAGACCCCTAATGTAGTAACCCTACAAGACTGGTCCTCTTCTCTTCCTGTGCAGTGTCCACCAATCTCACTCATTCCTCTAACTTCACTTCTCATCTCCATGGAATGGCTCCAAAGTCTCTCTCGCTCTTCCCAACCTGCCTCCTGAATCTATACCCACATCTTCAATGGCCACAGAACACTTCTACCTGCATAGATCCACAGCCTGGTGCCACCCGTCTCTTTTTACTTCCCTGCACATACTGTCCACTCTGTCCAAAATAGACAACTTGCCACCTCCTATAGATACCATATACTTTTCCAACTCGAAATCTTTACATATGCTATTCCCTAAACCTAAAATGCCACCCCGTCCCAACCTGCTAAATTCTTTACCAGTATTATAAAGGCCAAATGAAATGCTACCCGTTCTGGAATGATTTCCCTAAAATTACGGTCAGTAATGACCTTTGCCTTTCAGATCTTGCTCATGTAGCACTTTGTACCTCTATAATGAAATATATAGAGTAGGTCTTTCTGAACTCTCTGCATATATTATGGTCAGCTGATGGCCTGTGGACTCTATGAGGACAGAGACCATATCTCATCTAATCTTCATATTTCCCAGAAAGGATAACAATGATCTGTAAGGTGTAGGTACTTAACGAATGCTCCTTAGAATGTATCAGGAGATGTTGCCGTTTAAAGGAATTCTATAGTGAACCTTTGTGTAAAGTAACACAAATAAGCTTGTTTTCATAAATTCAGCTACTCTACTTAGTAGCTCTGTGACCTTGGGGAAGTCAAGTCTCCTTTCGGGGTCTCAGTTTCCTTATCTGTTGAACAGAGCTAATGACTGTACTACCTCCCTCACTGATTATATAATAGGTTTACATTAGTAAACCTTAAAAGACTGTAAAATTGAATACACTCATCATGGTAGGCCTAGGCAGAGCACTTTGCCAACATTAAGGCATTATATCGATGTGAACCGTTATTATTAGGTGGCTTGGGAGGAGAAAAGGGTGGAGATGAGGGTGAAGGTGGGGGTGGGAAGGGGAGTGTACTGAAAAGACACAGAAGTGTGACCTCTGAACATTTTTTGGGAGAGAAAAAAGACAATAATCAGAATAGTTCTACTATAGCAAACATGTTTGAAATGTAGAACAATGAAACGTGTATTTTTAATGGCAACCATGTAATTATTTGGGCTAAACCAACAGGATTCATAAAAGATAAAGCAAATGCTTTTTCTTTTTTAGCTGAGTTTGGGAGTACAAAGGAGTTAGGAAGGGAAGAACATAGCTTTTATAAATGTTCTCAAATTCTAGATATCTATGAAAATCCTAAAATCCTGTGGGGAGGGGGGGGTTAGGCTCTAAAACAGACTTCCTAACAAAGATGCGGGTTCACTTGACTCTCCCACTTATTAAGTTGTATGACCTTGGGCAAATCTCTTAACCTCTCTGGTTCCCAGCTTTGTAAAATGAGAAGATCAGAACATCTAACCTCTTAACATCCCTTCCAGGTCTAACATTCTACGTCCCATGATCTGGAAAGAGGCTGGTGTAGTGAAAGGAGCCCAGAGGACCCTGCTCTGACAATTACTGCCTGTGCGATTTCAGGCAAGTCACTCGACCTCTTGGGGTCTCAGTTTCTCTATTTGTAAAATGAGGGGATTGGATTAGTAATCTCTTCTGAAGTCCCTCTGCCTTAAATCCTATGATCCCAGGTCTAAGATCCCTTATGTCTCTGACATTTTGGAGTCTAGGGCTCCCTTACTTTATTCTAAGGTCTCTTCTAGTGCTGTCATTCAATGTTCTGAGTTTCCTTCTGGCTCTAACATTTTTTTAAATAGGCAAAATAGCCTCCTACAATGTGACTTGTACTTCCTGCCTCAACGGGTTGCTTCAAGGATCAGATGGAATAGTGTTAAGAGCTAGAAAAATGTTAGCCATTACCATGACTACAACTGTGATTATTTCCAATAAAAAGTAATCTAAAGAATCATATGCTGTTTTGACACTGATGCATCCTAACCTAATTAGAATGACTGGGTCCAGGGTAAGTGGTTCTGTATTAACAAAAGATTGTCTACCTGGGAGAAAATGACTTAGAGTCTGCTCCAAAATCCAATCAAACCACAGCCGCCCTTCAGACTCGGCCCCTGGGAAATCTCAATATCAGAGGCAGCCTGACCTGAAGGGGAGGAGGGGAAAAGAGAAAGGATCTCACTGTGGTAGGACTGAAGGCGCTCCGGATCTGTGGAAGTGGACGATCTGCCATTTGCCATCCCGGCGGTGCCAGATGCGGGTCTCCTCAGACTGGGCGGTGCGAGGGATACCACCGGCGTCCACATATTGTGTGATGCGGATGTAGGCAATGCAGGCTGACTCATCGCCCATCAGGTGGATGTGGGGGTTCAGGATGGTGGTATGGACAGGCTTGCTGTTCCTGGACCACACTGGAGATCAGGGAGTAGGGAAGGATAAAGAGGAAGGGGGACAAGGAGCAAAAGTGGAATGGAACCATGGGGTTGTACATGAGCTGGGAGACCCTGAAGTTTCTCATCATCCTCTTTCCTTCACCAGCTGCCCCGGAGGCCCCCTTAACTGAGGGGACCTATCATCTACATTAGTCCAGAGTTGGGAACTCAACCCCCAGGTCCTATCTTGCCCCTCAGACATCTGGGAACCAAGGTAAGTTTTCTAGGGGACTACACCCTTTTATCGGAGAAGTTTCAGGAAAATGAGGCCACTCCCTCCATGAGGTCCATTGCTCTCCATGAGGGTAAGAGGGGGCAAAAAGTTTAGGAGGAATTACTACTGTAGAAAAGTACTTCCCAGTGTTGAAGGAAAAGATCTCTCTGCAACAGATGAGGCAAGGAGCCCATCATCCCTGCTTCAACATCAGGCTAGTTCAGATGGCAATGTCCACATAGATCCCCACAGCTTAAAACCAAAACATCTCACAGTTGGAAGGAACTTCAGGGGTCATCTCATTTAACCTTTCACCCAGGGCAGGAGGAGTCTGCTCTACCGAATCTTTGACAGAAAGCCACGCAGAACTAGAAGGGTCCTTAGAGATCAGCTAAGTCAACTCCTGAAATTTTTTCAGATAATGACAATAACCCCCATTTCTGTTGCATTTTAAGGTTTGCAAAGTACTTCCCTCACGATCCCATGAGAATGATAGTACAAATATCCTAGGGATAGGGAACTGAGGCTCTCAGAGGGAAAAGTACTTGCAAAAGTTCTCATGCTCAGCATGTTGCTGCACCTAGACCCTGAGCAAGAACACGGCTCCCAGCTCGATAATCTGCCTGCTCTAACGCTTTGGCCCCTTAAGAGCCTCAGGATCCTGGGCCTCCCTTCCAGGGCAGGACAGGAGTAGAAAGGAGTGCTGAGGCGAATTAGCATAGAACCATGGGGCCAAGAAATCAGGCTGCAAGCAAGGTTGAAAATTAATGGCTCCAGAAACCAAGTCCCAGGGTGTCTCTTCGGCTTTCCACCACTGCCAGCGCATATTAGGAGAACTACAGAACATTTTGCTGTTATATAAGATGGTTCGTTTTTATTTTATCTCTCTTACTTTTTCACATGGCAAAAATGATCCAACTGATGGCAAAGTCAGGAAGAGTGGATGAAGCCTTCTTTGCTCTCCAGGCACAGAATCTGGGAGGAGGCCCCAAACTCCAACCCAAATGAAATATTTAATCAGCTAGTCTGTGACCAAAGGGCCACAATAGAATGAAGGCTTCCTCACTCATTTCCATCCTATGAAGAGAAGACAACATGGGGGGGTGGAGGGAGGTTAATGGAAAGATCATTAGCTCAGGAGCTAGGAGATGTGGGTTCCAGTCCTGACTGCCTCTCACTGGCTGGGGGAGCTTGAATAAATTATATCTCTTTTTCTATAAAATGAGGATAATAATACTTACCCCAACCACCTTGTTGTGAGGAAATCAAGCAATCAGCAAGCATTTATTAAGCACCTACTACACCTTAGCACAACTCCTGGCATATAGTAAACCCCTAAAAAGTGTTTATTGACTAAGTAAGGGAGTGGGAATATAAAGACAAATGTGAAACTGTCCTTGCCCAAAGGAGCTTAGATTTTCTAAGAAAACACTTGGGATTTTCATAGCACTATGAAAATGTGAGCTATTATTAGTCCTGAGTCTCCGGCTATCTCACTGGGTGTCCCTGGGAAAGTCCCTTCCCCTCTCTGAGTAGAAGTGTTCTCATCTATGAAAATGAAGTTGGGTCTACTGATCCATTAAGGTTCCTTCCAACTCTGAGACTTCATGAGGGCCCCTTAGGATAACATAGCCGGGGGGGGGGGGAGTTTTCAGAGCCAGTAACATGGAAAACAGGCAAAGGCAGAAACAGGCCTGCGGAAGCCCCAGATCAGCCCCCAGGTATCATGCTACCCCCGCTGGGGGAATGCACAGGACTAACAGACATGAAGAACAGAGACCCAGCCGCATGGCACACAGACGGGGGCGGGATACAGCAGTGTGAGCTCCTCCCCCATCTTGCCCAGTTAACACACCCAAACCTCCATCCCAAATGGCCTGCCGGTGAGATCAGAACCCACGTGCCCCTGAGAGAGCAACACTTTTCTCAGGGACCCTGGGGGGAAGGCTGCCTGCCCTCCTGTCCCTCCTATGAGCCCCGAAGTCCCTGCCTCTAGCTATTAAAGGGTAGAGTTGGGGAGTGCAGTTTGCCTGGCCAGGGTTAGGAGAGGGATCCGAGATGGTACCAACCCACGTTCCGCACGGGGCTTCCTGCAGGCTTCTCGGGGTCTTGAGTTGCCCAGGGGCCCTGTCTGTCACACTGCTATTCCCAGGAGGCTGAGACACGCTGCCAGCGGGCAGGACAAGCAACGAGAGGAGACAACAGGCACCATGGAGGGAAGGAATTGCTCACGGTTTTCAAAGTAGAATCGATGGAAGTCCAGGCCTTCAACCAGGTTTCCCAGAGCCTCCGGTTCAAAGGCTGTCATCCCAGGGTCACACATCTTCCTGGGAAAAGAAAGAGCAAACAGGGACCTCCCTGGACCTCAGTTTCTTCATCTGTTGAATGGGGTTCCTGGGGCAGGGCTTTACCTTCCATCTATTCCTGAGGGTCTCTTTTCTAAGATCCTTTCAAGCTCTGACATTCCATGTTGTGTGTTCTAAGATCCTGCCAGCCATGACATTCTATATTCTGTGTTCTACGGTCCCCTAGAATTCTAGCAGTTTACTTTTGTATTTTATTATCCTATGAATCTAAATGCAGACCCAGAGGAACCAAGGCTCCCAAGCAAGCCTCAAGCCCTATGAGGGTGGTCTTCCTCTCTTCCTTCCCTTCCCTCTGCTGCTAAATACTGGCAGAGCCTTGGAGTAGGCAGGACATTTTGGCCCCTTGTGTGTTCTCTTCAAGGGTACATTATACACACTCAGATATGCAGAGATACAAGTAAATGTGTATACTCACATGACCACACATGCACAAACAGGCACATTTAGGGCTTCAAAGGCCCAGTAATCTATGGAAGCAAGAGCTCACTCTTAACCTGCCCCTTCTGGACCAGTTAGCACATAAAATGGGATTTCCTCATTTTGCCCCTTTCCCTAGGAGGGAAGGCCACGGAGCAACCACCCTAGGCTATCTCTCAGCCCTAGGGCTATGGAGATCCCAAGTTCAGCACTTGGCAACATCAGCTCCTCTGCAGTAAACGTGGGTATGAGCACAAGGAAGCCCATTCAGGAATACTGATCCCCTCATCTCGCCCTAATACTTGTCTCACATAGCTGACTGTTGAACAAAACAAGCAAGGAGGAAGTGTCCTGACTCCCAGGAAGCCGTCAGCCAACCCCTTGTAGCAGAGTACCGTAAAAGCAGAACAGGGAAAGCATCCCTTTCTCTTTGTGGGCCAAGGGCCCATTTCCTCTTTCTTATAGGGATCCTGTGAGATTGTGACTGAGAGGAGTTATCTCTGCCTTTTCCCTTATTCCCTATATCCAAGCAGCTGCCAAATTCTGAAGATTCTACCCCCAATAAATCTTCTCCATTCACATAATCACCATGTTAGTTCAGGCCCTTATTTCTTCCCCTTGGCCTATTTGAGATAGCTTGACTGGTCTCTCTGCCTTCAGCCTTGACAGGGCTGCCAAATAAATCTCCCTAGTGCTTAGTTCTAACCAGGTCACTCCCCTGGTCGAAAACCTTCAGGGCTCCCCATAGCCTTCAAGAGAGATTACAAACTCCTTAGCCTAGCATTTAAAGCCTTCCATAATCTGGCTCCCTTATCCACCTTTCCAGATTTCTTTCACACCACATGCCTTCACATAGTCTCAATTCCAAACAAACCGAACTACTCTCTGATGCCTGGTCTCCTCTAGCCTTCTCCTGACTTCATGTATTTACATAGGCCATCCCTGTAGCTGGAATAGACCCATATCTCCTCCTTACCTCTTTTTGTTGGAAACCACCTCTTCCTCCAAGGCAGAGCTCAGGTGCTAACTCTTGCATGAAGTCTTTTTTGATTCTTCCAGCTCAAAGTAGATTTCTAAGCTTATCTAGCAAACTAGATCTCTTTTACCCTTTTGACGTTCTGCTTTTCATTACATACACACACACACACACACACACACATCTACTATTTCCATGTCCCCTTCCACCCCCCAGTGGTTTGTAAGCTCTTGATGGTTTGTCATTTCATCTTTGTACCTCAGTGCCAAGCACAATACCTTGCACATAGTAAGTAGATGCTTAATAAGTGTTTATTGAATTGAATGTGAGATCCCAGCCCAGAGGATAAGCTAGAACAATGTGGAATGAGCAGGGAGTCCATTAAAAAGTAAAGATCATTCTATAACAGTGGATCTTAAAGGGTGGTCTGCGGACCCCTTGGGTACTACAAAGTCAAAACGATTTTCATAATAACACTATGATGTTATTAGCCTGTCAAAATTCTTCCTTTCCTAGCTAACTATCTGTGTGAGGCTGGATCTTCTTCACACACTTCAAGCAAAACAACATATTGCAACAGACTGAATGCAGAAATGGATACGAGAACCTAGCTCTCTTCTATTAAGCCAAACATTAAAGAAATTTGCAAAAACACGGAAAACAAATCTGTGAAGACTTATATGAACTGACGCAAAGTCAAGTAGCAAAAGTGTGCAATGATCATCTGTGAATGACATAGCTGTTCTCAGCAATACAATGATCTGAGACAATTCCGAAGGACTTAAATGATGAAAAATGCTACCCAGCTCCAGAGAACTGATGGAGTCTGAATGCTGAATGAAGCATACTTTTTCTACTTTATTTTTCTTGTCTTTTTTTGTCTGTGTTTTATTTCACAACGTGACTAATATGGAAATATGTTTTACATGACTGCACATTATAATCTATATCAGATTGCTTGCCTTCTCAACAAGGAGGTTGGGAAGGAGTGAGGGAGAAGATTTGGAACTCAAAATTTTTTTAAATGAATGTTAAAAGTTGGTTTTACATATAATTAGAAAAAACAAAATATCAAAAAATGCGAAACAATGACACTTCTCACTAAATTTTGTTTTCTTTTGAAAAATACAGTTATTTTTCATAGAAATGTTATTTATATTAACATTATTGGACATTTTAAATGAATTCAATATTTCAACCTATAAAATAAATGTTTCATATATTTTAAAAATAAAATAAGTATTTTAAAATTGATCATACTTTAACTTTACTAAATTAATTTTATTAATTAAATAATATTTTGCTGCCTAATATGGCAAATGTTAATAGGTATAACACACATAAACAAAAGCTCTTCTGAGTCCTCAATAATTTTTGAGTGTAAAGGGATACCGAGACCAAAAATTTTGAGAACGGCTGTTCTACAACATTCTCACCATAGACAGCAGCATGGCTGGAGAAACACTACCACCAGAATCCCCTCCAGGGAGCATCCAGCTGCAACCCTTCTACCCAGCAACACGTATACACACACCCACGCACACACTCCCAAAGAGCCCAGGGAATTCAAGGAAGAAATAAAAACATCTTTTCCTTAGGGAAGTAAAGGATCATTTGGCAGTATAAAGGAAGCATCTACAGGGAATGAGAGTTAGGAAGGCATGAGAGGGCAGGCAGAAAAGTAACATAAATCAAACTGCAGAGAGGAAAATTCTTACCAAGGGGGAAAAAAAACTTAAAATGAGTTTAATCTAAATGCAAAAAGGAGTTTGCATTGATCCATGCCCTCAGCAGACCTTTACAAATACAAGTGAGGTGAATAGGGATAGGATAGGGACTGTCTTTATGCTTTGTTGGTTAAAGGGAGCTCCCAGGTGAGGAAAGCCCTTCTATTAGTGCATGTTGATAACTTCCTTGCAATTGATGATTTTAGAGAGTCATCGAGAGCATAGGAAAATTAAATTGTTTGCCCAGGATCACACTCAACCTGGTTAGGTTGAGTCAGAGACAGAATTTGAACCCAGATCTTCTTGGCTCTGAGGCTGGCTGTCTATGGTTATGCCATGCTGGGATTAAATCATTTCCACATAATTGTTCAGCCACTGCCCTCCTCCCTTGCCCCCAGATATCCAGAAGTACCCATCGAACTCACGTGTAGGACTCGAAATCCCCATTGCTTATTGCTTCAATCAGCTGCTCTGTCACCTTAATGATTTCTTGCTTTCTCACTGTAGGGCAAGGAGAAAATACAGAGAAACACAAAACACAAAAGGCGTTTGTAGCCTTACCAGGAGGAAGCATTAGCAATGGTCCCTGGAAGCCACCAGGTGGGGGGCCAGTTCCTGGTGGCCAAATGGTGAGCCCAAAGAACTTAGCTCTGGGATAAATTTTTAGGAGTCTCCACTTGGTGGTGGTAAGACATGACCACAGGCAGGAAGGAAGGAGATGCCTCTCTCGGCCTGAGAGCCCTTGTATCCTAACTGATACCCCTGACTCCAGGCTCTGCCCTCCCAATGCAACCTTCACACAGTTACCAAGACAATCTTCCTAAGGCACGTGTCTCACCAGCCCCAGCCCACCTCACCCTCCCACCCCCCCACCCCATTCCTTTTTCTGTCCATCCCTACCAGGCCTTACCCCCTCAGCTAATGAGCTGTGCCCCCTCCTGTCTCTTTGCTACTGTCTTAGAAGAATTCTCTGCTCATGACTTCCTCTTACATCTACCCCAAAAGGAAGCTTTGCCTAAAGTCCCTTAGGGGGCACTGAAGCCAGCATAGAGTAATAGGTGCATATAATTCCCACCAACACTAAGGGGAAAGGACATTTCTTATTAATAGTTCACAGTTATACAGGTCTCAGAGCTGGAAAGGACCTTAGGACTTCTTAACCTGGGTCTGTGAACTTTAAAAGTATATATGTATGCATGTGTGTGTGTATGTGTGTGTGTGTGTGTGTATACAAAACTATATTTGGACATAATTGGTTTCCTTTGTAATCCTACATATTTTATTTTTTGCTTTAAAAAAATTCTGAGAATGGGTCCATAGGCTTTACCAAATTACCAAAATACCAACCAAATAGCTTTACCAAATAGTCTCCAGCACAAAAAAGGGCTAAGAATCTGTGATCTAGACCAGGGGGGGAACCTGCAGCCTCGAGGCCACATGTGGCCTTCTAGGTCCTTGGGTGCAGTCTTTTGACCGAGTCCAAGTTTTACAGAATCAATCCTTTTATTAAGGGGATTTGTACAGGGAAGTTTGGATTCAGTGAAAAGGCTGCATTTGAGGACCTGGAGGACCACATGTGGCCTTGAGGCCGCAGGTTCCCTACCCCTGATCTAGACCAATTCCCTCACTTTACATATGAGGAAACTGAGGCCAGGAGAAATAAATGACTGAAAGGTGAAGGATCAAATGAGATATTTGTAAAAAGCACTTAGGACAGTGCCTGGCCTATAGTAGGCCTTATGTAAGTGGTTACTTAGAGGCAGCTGGTTACACAATGAAAAGAGCTCTGGGCCTGATGCAAGGAAGACTTGGGTTCACACCCAGCCTCAGACACATAACTAGCTGTGTGATCCTGGGCAAGCCAAGTAACCTCTGTTTGCCTCAGTTTCCTCAACTTTAAAATGGGGATAATAGTAATTAAGATAATTGTAAGGCTCGAATGAGATAATACTCATGAAAAACACTTAGCACAGTGCCTGACACATAGTAGGCACCATATAAAGGCTTATTCCCTTCCCCTTCCCTTCCCTTACTTAAGTAACACAGCTAATAAGCTGAAGGGGAGGGGATCGAGCCCAGGCCTTCTGATTCCACAGCATGCCCTCTTTCCACCTCTCACTGTGGCCTCTCACATAGCAGTCTGCTCCCAGTGGTCCTCTGAGTTAGGACAAGAATCGTTAGCTCTAATTTACGAAGAAGGCAAGTCGAGCTGCCCAGTGTTTACACAGCTAACATAAGAATTAGGAACCCAACCTAGATCTCCTGGCTGCAAGGCTTGTTCTCTTTCCACCACCCCAGGCCTCAGAAGCGCAGAGTTGGAATGGATGTCGGAGACAATCACACCTGAACGAGAGTCCCTTCTACATCACAACCGCACCAATAGTCATCACCGCTTGTCGAAACTGAAGGATGGAGCGCCTAGGTGTAAGTCAGCCAGAGGCTAGTGACCCCCTACTCCAACACACAATCTGAGAGTGGGATACTTGGTCCTGAGTCACAGCCAGAGGATGGAACCCAACTCTAAATCACAAGCAGAGGACGGGGTCCTTAGGAAGTCTTAAGTGATGAAAAAAGAGAGAGCCCAGTATGAGTAGTGAAATCCCAGGAGCCAGCTGGGCTTCAGACAAGGTCTTAAATATCCTGCCCTCAGCATTTTTCCCCATGGGGGCCTGCTAGTGAGACTGAAACCCTGGGTGAAGCCCTGTGACTGGAGCTAGAGCACCGCTCTGCTGCCATCTCCTGGGGCCTGCTGCCCCACCATCAAGTAACCTGATTCTGGACACACACTCAAGTAGGCTAGGGCCACGCCTCTTACGGGAGCACAAATTTGGGCCCGGAGGACTACAATTATAATAGCTCATGTTCCTACAACTCTTTCCTGTTGACAGAACACTCTCCTCAGAAAAACCCACATGTTTAATATTTTCCAGATAAAGAAACTGAGACTCAGAACAGTTAAGTAAGTTGTCCATGCTTAATCTGGCTAATGCCAGAACAAGATTCCAACTCTAAGAAGAGTCACAAAATCACAACCCGAAGGGATGGGAAGAAGGATTTATTAAAAACCTACTATGTGCCAGACACTATCGTAAACACTTTTACAAATATCACCTCATTTGATCCTTACAAGAAACTTGGGAGGTAGGTATGGTTATGATCCCACTTTTACAGTTGAAGAAACTGAGGCAGACAGGTTAAGCAGCATACCCAGGGTCACACAGCTAGGAAGCATCTAAGGACAGATTTTAACTCAGATCTTCCAGACTCCGGGCCAGGCAGTCTAGTTACTGCATCACCCAGCTGCCTCAAGCTACCACCTATCTACCTGAAGGATGAATACTTTCTATGATGAAATAATAATAACGGTTGGCATTCATATACTACTTTGTGGTTTGCAAAGGATGTTAGTATATTATTTTAGTGACTTATTGGTCAGAATCTGTGATTTCACAGGGGTAGAGACCTATCCAGGAACATCTCTCTACCCAAGCAGATCAGTGACTGCTCTGCGACCTATGACCTTGGAGAGTTTTGCCTGAGGCATGGAGAGTAATTGCTTTGCCAAGGTCACATGGCTAGTTGTATCAAACATGCTATCCTGACTCCGACAAGCCTCATAATAACTCAGTAACACAGGTTTTACAACTGTTACCCCAATTTTACAGATTAAGCAACTGAGCCTCAAAAAGATGGAATTATTTGCCTGAGATCACACAGATAATCTGTCGCAAAGTTGAACCTTGAACCTTGATCTTAAGATTTGAAATCTGGGGCTCTTTCCATTACCATACCATATGGTAATAATCCAATAAGTGGCCAGTCCACCTCCACTTGAAGGCCTCCAGAGGCATTCCCATGTACTTCTGAGGGTAGACCATTCTATCATTGGATGTCTCTAGGTGCAGCTAGGTGGCACCATAGTGCACAAAGTGTTGGACCTGGAGTCAAAAAGACTTATCATCCTGAGTTCAAATCTAGCCTCAAGACACTTGCGAGCTGCGTGACCCTGGGCAAATCGCTTAACTTTGTTTGCCTTAGTTTCTTCATCTGTAAAATGAGCTGGAGAAGGAAATGGCAAACCACTCCAGTATCTTTGCCAAGATGGAGTCACAAAGGTAAAACATGACTATAAATGACTGAATGACAATGACAAAAAAAAATTGACTCTTATTTTTGAGCCTCAGTCTGCACATCTGTAGCTTCCATCTACCGGTCTTAATTCTACTTGTCAGTGCCAAGCAAAATACCTACTCACTCCTCCA
The DNA here is from genome assembly GCA_028646595.1 of Phalanger gymnotis. Lineage (NCBI taxonomy): Eukaryota > Metazoa > Chordata > Mammalia > Diprotodontia > Phalangeridae > Phalanger > Phalanger gymnotis. The sequence goes on from CM053625.1 coordinate 39,739,974, forward strand.
CAGGATCATCCATCAAGCATTTATTTAGCATTTACCTATGGGCTAGACGCTGTGTTCAGTGCTGGAGATACAAAGACAAAGCAAAACAGCTGCTTCCCTCAAGGAATTCACATTCTACATTTACTGTTATTCAGTAGTGGCTGACTCTTCATGATCCCATTAGAGGTTTACTTGGCAAAGATACTGGAGGGGTTTGCCATTTCCTTCTCCAACTCATTTTACAGATGAGGAAACTGAGGCAAAGAGGGTTAAGTGACTTGCCCAGGGTCACACAGCTAGCAAGTGTCTGAAGCTGGATTTAAACTCAGATCTTCTTGACTCCAGGCCCCCCACTCTATTCACTGCACTACCTAGCTGCCTTATATCCTATATTGCACTATCCTAATAACACCTACCACGTGTCAGGCACTGGACTAAATGCCGGGGCTATAAAAACATAAATGAAAGTCTCTGCCCTCAGAGTGCTCATGTCTCCTCTGTCAGAAGTAAATACATGGAAGACAAATTGGAAAGAGGGAGCAGCTGGAGGGATCAGGAAAGGCTTCATGCACATGTTGTTTGAGTAGAATTTTAAAGGAATGAGTGACTTTCCCAGTGTCACAGTCAGTGTGTGTCAAAGTTGGGACTCCAGCTTAGGTTGTCCTGACTTCTAGACCGTCTCTCTCTCTACTGTCCTACATGACCCCTCTTTAAGTCCCATGATATTCCCAGGTCCTTAAACCCTTCCTCTAACATAGGACATCTTTTCAGAAGCTAAAAACCAACAAACTTTGAGCACCACAAATGTCTTCCCTGGACCCATCCTTCTGCCCAGTCCTAATGTGTGAGAGTCCATCCAGCAGCTCTTCAGAGGCAACAGGCCAGGTCCCCACTTGGTTCCTGACATTTCACATATTTGGTGATCGTCCTGGCCTCCTGGGAGCGCTTCTTTCCAGAGAGGAGAAACATGAGGCATTAAGAGGTTAAGTAAGTTTCTTAAGGTCAGGTAGTGAGTCAGGGGCCAAGAAGAGGCCTAAGCTCCTAGTCAGTATATCCCCATTAGGGGCAGAGCCAGGGAATTGTAGAGCAGAAAGCTGCTGTGGGGGAGGAGAGAGACCCAGGTTCAGATGCTGGTGCTAGTTGTTTGTGACCCTGGCCAAGACACTTCACTCTCCTCATCTGTAAAATGGAAGTGGAGGGGGGTTCCATCTTCAAAGGATCATAGCTCTAGACCTTCAGAGCCCATCTTGTCTCACCTGTTCATCTTAGAGATGAGGAAACTGAGGTTCAGATTAGAGAGGTCACGCAGGTAACAATGCTTATACTACCTTCCTCATGGGTTTTTGGTTTGGTGTGTGTGTGTGTGTGTGTGTGTGTGTGTGTGTGTGTTTGGGGTTTTTTTTTGAAGCAATGGGAGTTAAGTGATTGGGGTTAGGTGACTTGCCCAGGGTCACACAGCTAGTAAGTATCCGAGTCCACATTTGAACTTGGGTCCTCTTGACTTCAGGTCCTGTGCTCAATCCACTGTGCCACTTGGCTGCCCCATCATGACCTTATCGTGAGGAAAGCCTTAGAAAGAGGAATTATTGCTATGATTTCCCCGTCATACCTCCTTGGCCATCCCAGCTTCTCCTTAGTCCAGTGTTCTTATTATTAGATGGTATCAACCACTCCAAAGGGAGATGAGTGGAGGAGACCAGGCACAAAGATTTTTTAAGTGTGTCAGTAATTTAAGAATTTCTTCACACACACAGAGAAGGCTGCGCACCCATTTCAGATTCTCTGTAAAATGTGAGCAGTAGACCCTTTCCTCCCTGTCCCCATCCCTCCCTCACAGGGTTGGTGAGAGGGTCAGGATCAGGAATGTGAGAGCCTTTGAAGAGCTAAAAAATCACTGTGCAAATAGAAGGATAGATGATAATCCAGGGAACTGTACTTTGTCCTTTCTGTTCTTAATGACAGGCCTTCTCAAACTCCAAAAAAAAACACATTAGCCTTTTACCTTTGCTCAGGTGCTGCCTGTAACAGTCCCCTTTGCTCCTCACAAGCCTTAGGACTGGAAAGGACCCAAGAGGTTGCCTAGTCCAACCCCCTTTTCATTTCATAAGTGAGGAGATCATTAGACTGTGAGCTCCCCTAGAGCAAGAACTGTCTTTTATCTTTCTTTGAATCTCCAGTGCTAGGCACATAGCTTGGCACACAGTAGGCAGTTTGTTTTTTTGACTGTTTATTGACTGATTGACTGAAACTCAGAGAGGATCAATATTTTTCCCAAGATCATACTGGGAACGAGTTGGAATTCAATCTAGCTCCTTCTAATTCCAAATCCCCTGCACTTTTCACTATCTAAATCTAGAAAATATTTACAAATATGTAAAATATTTATACATATTTAAATGTAAATATGAAGAATATTTACATATAAAATATACAGAAATACTTATATGGAGATATAGAAATATTTGCATAGAAATGTATAAAATATTTATATTTAAATATATTTGTGTAGAAATATATAAAATATTTATATGTATAATATATAACATATTAATATATATAATATTTATATAGAAGCATATAAAATAATATCATTTAATCAATGGAAATGACATTAAAGAAGAATTAACATGTGATTTTCCAGCATACCCCATGGACTTTTTAAGCTTTTTTTATCAGACTTGAAGATAAAATCTTCCCTGTGCATTGTCTCACCCATTAAATCCTGAGGCTCCTTGAGGGTCAGAACTGTATTCTCTATTTATATCCCCAGTTCTTTGCAAACAGAAAGAGCTTAATAAATGCTTCATTCATTCATACCCTGCATTGCCTCAAATTTCCTTGTCTATTCTTTGCCCTGAGAAGCTAATATCATGGAAATAGCCAAAGGAGATGCCCAAATAAGAGTTGACAGTCAAGTGACTCCCTCCTTCCTGCAGGGTGTCATGGTAGAGAGAATACTGGCTCTGGACAAAGAGGACTCAGGTTCAAGTCATGCTTCTGATACTATCTATGTGACTCTCAACAAGTCCCTCAGCTTCCTTCAGCCTCAGTGACTTCATCTGTAAAATAACAGAGTTGGGCCAGATGTTCTCTGGTCCTCTTCACCTCTAAATCTGTGATCCCACCAGCCCAGAGACTCTTGACCTCTGATCTTGTACCACCTCCAAAAGGAGAGGCAAAGATAAAGAGTTTATAAGGATACAGAACCCCAGTCAGGAAAGGAAGCTGGCCAGAAACCCCTGGGCTTCCTCCCTCTTCTCCACTCTTCCTTGCTGTACCACTGCTTGCCGGTATCTCACTTTGTTTGGGATATCTTTCTTCCAGAGATGCCTAAACCCAGGCCCTGGTCCCCTTCTCATGCAAAGCTTGGGCTCCATTTCTGGCCCCGTACCAAATCCCAGTATCAGAACTCTCAGACACCACTAGATAGCTACATCATCAAGGCCCCATCCCAACTGACTAAATCATAGCTTTCCTCCCTCGCCAGGGAAATATTTACCAGAAGGCCTTCCTCATTTATAACACCACACAATTAGAAATTGACGCATGCTTAAAATTGTGTAGTTAGCAAATGATCGCCCGAGTTAAAATCCCAGCTCAGCCACTTACTGCCTGTATGACCTTGGGCAAGTTACTTATATCTCCAGGTCTCAGTTTCCTCATCCGTAACATGAGAGAGTTAGCCTATATTATCTCTAAGGTGTCTTCCAGCTTTAAATTCTATGATCAGAGGCCTCGTCCAATGATTCTCAAAGTTCAATCCAGGAACCCCTGGGATCCACAAGACCTTTTCAGAGGGTATGTGAGGTCAAAACTATTTTCATAATAATACTAAGATGTTTTAATTCCCAATACAGTAAATATTGCTAGATATAACACACATAAACAAAAGCTCTTTAGAGATCCTCAACAGTTTTAATAGTGTAAAGTCCTGAAACCAAAAGACTCCCCAGAAGGGTTTCTGAGAACCACTGATCTAATTAAACTACTTCATCTTACAATAACAAAAATTAAAGCCAAGAGAGGTCAAATAATTCATCCTTGGTCACATAGGTAATAAGTAATAACTAACGTTTATATAAGCCATAAAGTTTACAAAAGACTTTACATACATTATTTTCTCTGGTAATGAGATAATGAGGTAGCAAGCACTGGGATTCAAACCCAGGCTCTTTCTTTTTTTCCCAGTGTTATTTCCACTAGGCTACACTGAGTTCAGCAATTCCCACCAAATTGTAAGAAGTTCCCCAGAGGAATGATCACCCCTAGGATTTGTCTATCAAGTCTGTGGGAACCAGAGAAGGAGGTTCCACTTCTCCGTTGAGGCCTATAAGCTCCTCTCATACCCCTCTCTCTGCTTCAGGCAGACATCACCGACAACCTTGGTGTTGGCCCCAGCTCCTCAAACAGCTTCCTGAGAAGGGTGATCCCCACTGTGGTGTCAATCCTGGGCCCAGGATGAAGATGAAACCAGCCAACTGTCCCAAATCTTTTTCCTAGAAAGAAGTCGCCTTATCTAGAGGTTCATATGCTTCAAACCGAGCACTAAGAACTGACTTTTCTCCAGCTATAACTAGTAAGACCTGGGAATGGTTCTGTTACCCTGTCCAGATAGCGACGGGGGGGAAGGAGCGCAAATACCAAAGTGATTTGTTATTGGACCTTTGATTGTTATGTGGGATTCCCAAATGGCATCAGATCCAAGATTAGGACTAAAGGGGGAGTGGGAAATCAATGGTGTCACCTCAACCTTCCAGACTGGTGGCTACAAATAAACATGGTATCTATAAACCATTGGAGTGTTTTGGGGCACCAAGAAAACCAATGTGATGTCCTTTGGGACAAAGATAGTGATGAAGGGAGAGGGGTCAAATGATCAGAGTGGAAGGTCCTTGGGCTTCAGAATGGACTTGGCCTGGAACCAGGGATTAAGGGAGGACAGGTTGGAATGTAACCTTTGACTTCTTGGTTAGTTGAGGGTGGGTGACAAACTTTAAATCATGTCCCTAGAGTGAACCTAGGGAACTGAACTTTTGGAGGGGAGTCTACTCAGTCCAGAAGTGTACTATTCCTGAATGGAAGGAGACTGACTTTCTGTGGGCTTATCCTGATAAAGCACTCAACTCTTTTCATAGAGGATCCAAAGCTTTGATGGGGTCCAGAAGGGACCAGACAGGCAAGTAGATCTATAAACTTTGGAAACATCCAGTTTGACTCAGGTCAATTTGTTATTATGTATCTTTGATCACTTCTGATTCCACCAAAATATTTCTGTCCCTCACTCTTCTCCTTGTGCCCCTAGTGAGTGAGTGTGTTGTGTATATATGTGACAAAGGGGCAAAGGAAAGGAGAAGGCGCTAGGAGTAATAAGCATCTTATGGTGGCATCGAGGGATAAACGAGGATCAGAGATGGAGAAACAGAGCATAGCGAGTCTAGCCTGATCAGGTGTGGTTAAGTGATCAAAGAATAGTTTCTGCCTGGATAAGATCTGGAGCCCAGAAATAAAGATTAAAGAGACCTCTAGTTCCTCTTGCAGCTGTGCCCTTAGAGAGAGATCTGAAATTATTCTGCGGAATCAAGCACCCCAGTCCTATGGGGTTTTCCCAACACCAAAAGAGCTTACATCCAAATACTTTCGTCCTGTTTTGATTAGACAATCCCTGTAGGCACACATTAACTTCAGCATATAGATTCTCATAACAAAAAGACATACTAGACTAAATTAGGCAAGGCTAGAAAGATTCAACTACAGAGTCTCCCAGAAGGGAAAATGGAGCCAACCCTCCTACCTTTGGTGTCTTCATCTTCAATGGTGGTATTGGTACTCTCAGAGGATTCCTGGGCAAAGAATAGGGGGGAAAACAACAGGAAAGAAGTGAACCCCAGGCTGACCATTGGGACCAAGGAACCTGCTCAGCTGATGGCAAACATAATAGCTTCTACCAACCCTGGTTGCCAGAGAACTTGGCTGATGATAGTTCAAGAGCCAGATGGGCCCTGGAGCCCAGATAGAGCAGCTAAAACCCAACCTAATTTTCAAACTCAGGGAGCAATGAGGAAGAGAAGGAGGAGGAGGAGGAGAAGGGGAGGTGGTGGTGGCAGTGGAGGGGCTGTTTATGGAGGTGTCTTATGGGAATGAATACATAGAGAACTCCAGCCTCTGCTATGAGATGGGAAGAGGCTTTAGCCAGATCAGGGTTGAGGAGTTGTGGAAAGGAGCAGAGTGACGCCATGTTGACTGTACAATCAGGGGGAAATGGTACAAATTTACAGGGGAAAAAAAGAAAGGAGGGAGAATTAAGATGAGGGAGAGAGGGAGTTGTGCAGAAGTGGGGGAGAACACATGAAACTACAGTCAGGAAAGATGCACAGTCACACAAAGCGCATTTCTGAGCCCCAAACGCACCCACTGGTTATACTGACAGGCCTATGGAGAGGTCAAGGAAGGCCAGGACTGAGGTTCAAGCTTTCCAATGCACACAGGGTGCCTCACTCCACAAAAGACCTCAGGTGGGTCCCTACACTGCCACACCCACAAGTCTATACCAGCCACCACTGCGTCATCATTTAGTAACTGGGTAATTCAAAAAGTTGGATTTTAGAGTAAAAGCTAAGGGCTTTGGGCTAGAGAACTCCGGTGAGAATGATTCAAGAGAATCAGATTAGGAAATGACCTGAGGAGTTGTTTAAGGTTCATGTCAACCACTGCCCACGATGGGCCAATACTGGTCCTGTACTATGTATATACTATGTATGCTAATGTATTGTACAGAGCACCGATCTGAAGGTATTAACATAAACACACAAACAACACACATGTTTGCCACACAACACACACATACCACACACGCCCTTGGCCCCCTCTTCCCACCCCGAATTCCCAGCGTGACCTCTAGGAGCAAGGCGGGAGTGCGCTGAGGCCCAGCATTACCGGCGTTTGGGAAGACGGCAGACACTCACCATTAACTGAACACTGGAACTGGACTTTCTTTTCTGGAAAAACAAGGAGAAGAGATGGGACAGGAAGAGACACAGTGGCAAAACGGTAGAGAGTAGTGGGGAGAGGGAAGCAGAGTGGGGAAGGAAGGAAGCAGCGGCCCCTGGGCCAGTCTCAGTGGTCTTCAAAGGTGTTGAAATCTGGCACTCAGAGAAAGAGGGTAGTGCCCAAGGCGTGGCATGCCCATGACCCTAGGAACACTTCCCCCACTTACCATAACTCTGAGGACCAGCTGGAGCCCTGCCTAATTCTGCTGGGCTTTGTCATTCAAATCCTTCTAACTGCCTGGGCCTTACCCTTCAAATCCTCCAAATCCCACAACAGAGTCCCTCCTGAACCAGAGCTACCCACCACGCCAAGCTTTGGTGAGAGAGGGGATACGGTGCCCTGGATGCCAGTCACCCCCCAGCAGCCAGGTCAAGACTGCCACAATCGATTGGCTCTCAAACGAGAATTAGATCTAAGAGTTGAGAAGTGGTGCTCTCTGACACTACCCCTGGGGCCTTATCAGAAAAGACCCTGAGCTGCTAGTATTCTCAGGGCTTAGCCTTCCAGAAACAAGAGCAGGACAGGCCTCAGTGAAGTCTCAGAAGATTGGGGCAAACTGGTTCAGATACCAGTGTCAAAGACAGCTCCAAAGGATCTGAGAACAGCTGTGAAGTGCCTCTATACGGTGCTCTTCCATCTAGCACTAATTCTAAATCAAGTTTGATTTCCATCACTTTTTTCCTGACATCTTACAATTCTGCAAAGAGCAGAGGTCAACCCTATTATACAGATAGAGACACTGGAGCCTAGAAGAGTTAAATGACTTGCCCAAGGTCATACGATGACTGCTCTAGCCAAGATTCAAATCTGGCTCTGACCTATTCCATCTCTTTTAGGCATCTGAGCTTTTTTCTTTCCCAATCTCAACATTGAAGTGGGAGGGGGGATGGGAAGAGGAAGAAGAAGGGAAGTAGGGTGGGAGGAAAAGGAAGCAAGGTAGGAAGAGAAAGCATGGCTCCAAATGATTTTCTCTTTCTCTGACTCCTAAACCAGAAATCCAGGTATGGACAAAGTCCCTGTGTGCCTGGGTGAAGTGGGACTGAGATGTCTCAAGAAGCTAAATAGGGATACCAGTAAGCCACAATGTCATGATGCCAAAGCTCACTGATGACTCATGAGCGCTCCCATCCTGGAGGGGTGAATAAGGACTCAGAAGCGGCATTCAAGAGCCCCATTTTTAGGCTTTAACCCCCTCCAGGGCCACCGCAGCCTTCTTCTCTAAGGATCTAGGTAGCACTCCCCGCTGAAGTAAGCCTAGTCTCCTATGCCTGCCTGCCCCTTCACCACAAGCCTCTCTGGCCCAGGCTCCTTTCCCATGGACATGGTCCCCTAGATGGCCTCCATGCCATGATGCGAGCCAGTGGATAGTGGGAGCCAGATGGCCTCTGGCAGGCCTTGGAGTCCAGTAGCTGTTCTGTCTTCTGCTGTAACCCAAAAAGACAGCGGGGCTGAGAGACTTGGCTCTACTCACTTAGGTCTGTCACATGGGGCAGACGTTTCAGACAAAAAACATGATGCAAACACAGAGCAGCGACTGTACTAGGTTCTGGACGCACAGTAACAGGATGGGACACGGCGGGCGGGGTGGGGAGTGAGTGCACTTATCACAACAGGACAGGATGGGACACCACATATTGGGCAGTGAATGGCTTTGGTAGCCTCTGTGAGGTGGAAGGGGTGGGGGTGGACAGGAGAGGGGCCTCATTTCCCCCTCCCTCACCATTATGTATGCAGGAAGGAGGATCTGGGGACTGGGGTGGGTAGGAATCAGGGGACTCAGTCCCTCTGCCTAGATGAACGCAAGGTATAGAGATGAGAGGTTTCCTGAATGGCCCCTAAGAGAGGAAGAGAGGGGAAGAGGACGACTGTTTCTCCCTGATGTGTCAAAACCAATGTATAACCCTTTGGAGATCTGACTATTAAGAAATAAAAGCCAGCACATGCTGGCTGTCCAAAAGCTGACTCCCTCTTATTCAGGGAATGGTTTTCATCAGAGATTCTCATTCAAAGAAGGGAAGGCTAGGCTCACTCATCCTGAGGATTCCAATGACTGGCAATAGCTCCCTGGGCATTCCTGGTCAGAGCTCGTGTCCTTCCCCCACCCCATTCCTGCCTCTCTCCTGAGGCTGCCAGAGGAGAGGAGAGGGTGGTGAGGCGGCATCAGGGGGTTGGGGGAGGATCTCCCAGGGCTGTCCCAGCCATGCCTTCCCCTGACTAAAAGCAGTGGCATGGCACCCCAGGATGTTGGTGCTCTTCTACCTCCCCACCAGTCTAAGAGACATAAGATGGTCTCCTTAGGCTCTGCTGTGGGGCAGGGGAACAGGGTGGCATTTTGGTCCACATGGGCAATGCCAGCTGTGCTGCCCACAGATGGCAGACTCAGAGTCTGAGTCCAACTACTGCCTCTCCAACACTGAGGCTTCTTTGTCTCTTGCTTCTCCATCTCTCTGGCCTCACACACAGAGGATCCAACTTCAAAGCCAATTTGCAAAAGCTACCTTGTAGCCTCAGCCCTCAGGGGTGCAGGCCATGCCTGAGATTTGGTGGGATGGTCCTGGAGATGAATCACTGCCCCACCCATCCAGCAGAATTCCTTCTCCTTCCTCAGACTGAAGCACCTTTGTTCCAACAGCACAGGACTTATAACCCAACTGACCATGCAGGAGCCTGGGCCCCTGATCCCTCAATCCCTAAAGCAACTCCCCAGAACCTGCCCCAAAGCCCATCAAACCCCATTAGAACTTTCTGCCCTATCTCCCCTACCTTCAGGACTACTTGGGAATTTAGGCTTGGCCAGCAGTTCCAGCTCAAGGCCACCTCAACACTAGGCTTTTCCCCAGGAGGCCTATCACCCCAGCTCAGCAGAAAAGACACCAGCAGCCAAGGAGGACCACCAGGTCCTCCCCCTACTGTGTGCGTATCTCATCATAGCCAGTTCTCCATTTCCAAGGAAACAATGAGAAACCATGTCAGGGAAAATATAAAAGCATCCAGAGTCATTTCTAATTGACTCTAGAGTACAATGTGTATTATTGTTTGTTTGTGTTGGGGGAAGAGGCCTTTTCATCTCATTAATTAGGTTTGACTCAGGCCAATAATAAAATTAATCTGGGTTTCTGGTACTACTTCTGAACAACGATTTGAGAGTCAGCTGGATAACCCAGTAAGGCCAGCAATCTAACACTAGAAGCACTAGAAGCATAATCCACTTAATTTGGATTATTATAGACTTCCCAAAATCCCACTGTCTCTCACTTTAACATCCCATCATGGCATAAAGCCCATGTGCTGAGAGGGGCTAAGTATGGTAGGATGACAAGGCCTATCCAGGAACAGTAACCTTGTGGTGGAAGAGAGCCAAGGGCAGGGTGGAACCAGTATGTTTCCTAGAGGCCCAAGTATCATTCACCAGAGAGAAGAGGTAAAGGATAGTAGAGAAAAGGGAAGAAGTGAAGATAAGGAAGTGTCATTGAGTGACTGGCCATCAGCACAGTATGAGACTAAGATGGAGGAAAAAGGTAGCTTATGTCCAGTTTTCAGAGACAGAAGATCAAGTCTTCTTTCATTTGGGGAGGAGACAGATATTCTTCAGTTTGGTTCCCTTAGGCCTTAACTCTTCAAGGGAGATAGGATGGGCAGGGGATATAACCATTGATCAGGTAGCATCCCAAAAAGCCACTAAACATGTCTTTGGGGAAAAAAACCAGGAAGGACCTTTTTAGTCATTTGGGTCCTGGATATACTACATTCCTGATGAGTCCTTACTCAGTGGGACCAGAGACTCATTCCTGTCAAATAGCCCTATGGGAAATAGAAGGGCATCATTAGCTACTTCAGTAGACTTTGGGGAAAGGTGTGGAGGCCAAAGCCTCCATGTTCATCCTGGGGTTTCCTCCCAGTGACCAAGGCTCATGGACACCTGCAAGCTTCTATGGGGGTGTTTTGTTATCTTTCTTAATTCTGAATACTCACTCATCCTCTTGTTTTCCATCACTCTGGGTTATTCAGGGGGATTTAAACTCTTTCCTCTTTATTCTTGACCTATCCTTTTTTCCCTATATTCAAACTTTTCTTTACCCCCTTTTCCCTTTATGTCCCCCTGACTTCTTGCTCCCAACCATCCCCATGCCCTTGCAGAAGGAGAGCAGTGCCTTGTGATAGGGCACCCAGTGGTGAGATGGGATAGAAGAGAGGCCATTATCCCAAGGTACCCGTTTCTTTTTTTTTTTTTTGGATAAAATACCCCTTTCTTAATAGACTGTCTGTGTGACTTGACTCTCACCAATAGTCAGGATGCCCCCAACATTGGTCCCACCCCAGATGACCAGCCTTATGAATACAATAGGACACTCAGAGCAGTTAGAACCCCACCCCCTCCTCAACACATTCACACACACACACACACACACACACACACACACACACACACACAAAGTGTGAGCTCTGTTATCATAGCATCGTAGATTCAGAATTGGTAGTAACCTTAAAAATAAAAACCATTTACTCCATCCCTTCATTTTAGAGATGAGGGAATTGAAGGCCAGAGAAATTAAGGAAACTGTCCATCGTCTTAGGCAGTAAGTAACAGTTGGGATTCGAACCCAGGTCCCCTCTGGCTCCAAATCATGTGCTCTTTTCCAGCACACCTGAGGCCATTCCAGGCATCAAGGGGAGCTTACCTTCACACCGTCATTCTTCTTGTTGCCCCCGCTCTTCCCTCCTGTGATGGAGACAAAGTAGAGAGTTATAAGCACAAGGCAGGGCACCAGGGCCCATAGCGTGAGAAGGAGCAACATCAGAGAGCAGCAAGGCAGGGGGTGAGAGGCTAGAGGAGAGGGACACGGGGCAGGGTGGATCCAAAATCCTCAGGAGGGACGCCCTCCTCTTCCTTTTCTTCCTCCTTTTCCCAGCACTTGCTGGGGCCCCCTGGGGGGAGGGGGAGTTTTCCCTCTCTGTGGAGCCACCAGACACTCAGGCACTTCAAAGAAAAAGAACTCCTCCCCCGAGGGTCCTGGCCACCACACTGCCACAGGGGTCCCCCGTCAGCCTTGGGGGATTTCCTCTGAGCCCCATTCAGTCTGAAAGCTAATCCCAGAGTCTCAAACTCCTGGGACAGGGGTGGTTTGTACTTTCTCCCCACCTCTGCCCCCTCTCTAATTTTAGCCCCATGTTGCTGTGGTCATGTGTCACCGGATCCTCCTTACTGGACAGCTGCAGGACCCATTTTGGCAATGAGGAGAAGCAGATGCCCACCCACTGTCGAGGTCCTAGCCCAGGCCCCCCTCCTAGGGCCAGACTGGTGCCTTCTAGCTACAGACTCTCAGCTCCGGAAAGCATGCCCAGGGTGGGTGTTGGTTCCCTAGGCACCAGCCGGAAAAGGAGATAAACAGCTGCCCTGGGACTCCTGTTCCAATGAAAATTCCCAGAGGCCTCTGCCTTTCTGTCATCTCCTTACACACACACACACACACACACACACTCTCTCTCTCTCTCTCTCTCTCTCTCTCTCTCTCTCTCTCTCTCTCTCTCTCTCTCTCTCTCTCTCCCTCTCTCCCTCCTGGATGGAATGCTTAGACTTGGATACCAGACAGAAAATGCCCCGGAGTTCTCATCCGAGCCTGACATTCTGACTAAACTTTTCTCTGGGTCTCCTGAGCACCAGAGAGGAGAGAGTAAAAGAGAGAAGTAGTCCCAAAGCAGTCAGGAGTTTAATCTTGACTCCCCAAAGCTGCTTTAAGGATACACTGTGAGCCTAGCAGGGTGAATGTCTTTTCTCTCTACCTCCCTTGGCCAACACTCATCCACACCCCAAGGCCTACCTACAGTAGCTGCTGCAGTCTTAACTCTAACACACTAGGCCCTGCCCTCTGCCTCCTCTAACCTGTGGCCACTCTGTGCACACTCTGTGCTGTCCCAGAGTGTCCCAGCTCTGTCCAGCTCAGAGGCTCTCTGGTACCTACAAACTCCATAAGGTTCCTGCTCCTGGGATCCTTTGAGACCTTTTTTCAATTGCACACCCATGATGCCTTGGAGCCTGGAACAAAAGGCACCAGTTCATTCCTCGTGTTGGTATTATATTTTGTAGTTCTCACATCCATCATCCCACTTAATCCATACAACTGTAATATAAGCTGGGCAGGGATTACTGTGCCCATTGTGTGGATGAGGAAAGTGAGTCTCAGTGAGGAAAAGTGATTTGACTAATGCCAAGTGTTCATTAAGTGGCACCAGGAGGAAGAGATCCCAGGATTACCAGCTCTTTCCATTGCACTGCTCCACGTCTTGGTTTTTTGCCATTGTCTTGTTCACCGTCAGTATCTTGTTTTCTTAGTCTCTCTTGGGAGACACAAATATAATCTTGGTTAGTAGGGAAGGTGTTTCCTAACCATTTTCCTGGCCCTTAAAGCCCTGCCTAGGGTCTCTAAAGTAGGATGTTCATTTCTTTATGCATGTGCATAAGCTTACAAGTTCTGTAGGAACCAGCCTGGAGAAGATAGAGAATGTAATGGAAACCCTGGAAGGTTGTACACCCTTGGCTTCCAGGCTGAGCAAATAGGGTGGTGAACAGATAATAGAATTGGATATTTAATGCTGGAAAAGATCATAGATTCACAGAGTCAGAGATTTAGAGCTGGGAGGTACCTTAGAGGTCTTCTTGTCCCAATGCCTTTGTCTTAAAGATGAGAAAAGTCAAACCCAAAGAGGTTAGATAGATTTCCAAGGTCACCTGAGCATAAGTGAAAGAGCAAGGGTGTGACCCCGAGTCCCCCAACTCTGAATCCAGGACTCTCCCCCCTGTGCCACACTGCCTAGTTTGCTGGAGATAAGCATTATGTCCATCCCTAATTAGCAGCTTGAACACTATGCCATATCCATGCTATGCAAAGGCAAGACAGAGTTTGGCTGGGTCTGTTGAGTTTGAGAATGGTCCCCCTACCAAGTGAGTCTCTAGCTGCTGCCCATAGTGGATAAGATTCCCTGCTTCCTGAGATTATGGAAATGGGACAAACCTTGAGTCGCCTTGCCTGGGCATAGGTGGGAGCAGGAAAAGGAACTGAGCTCACACTGTGATGCAGAATCACCCCCAAAGACCCTTTGTCCTGCTTTGGTGTGAATTTGCCACTTCCACCCAGCTGCCCTGTCAGTCGTCCCAAACCCCTGGCATCAGCAGCCAGACTCTTGTAGCGCTGTCATTCACTCATGTGCCCTCCGACAAGGGTCACTTGGTAAATTCAAGTTCCTATCCTTTCCCCCTCAACGCCCCCTAGTAACTTCAGATACTGCTATGTAACCATTGGGTGCTTCTCATACACCTCTCACAGGAAGCCCCTGGTGCATCTGCAGGCACCTCTCACTGCCTACTTTTCCCCTCCTGGTCATCCTCGATTGGAACTGGGGAAAGCGCTAATCTAGGCTTTGCCAGCTTCCCTCTTTGAGGTTGCCTTTAACACCAGGGCTGTTGCTTCTTCTACCCCCAGCCCAGGCACTATTCTCACAAATGGCACAGCAAAGAATGATCAAAATATTTTACATTCCTAGAGTCCTTTACAGTTTATAAAGTACTTTCCTCATGACAACCTTGTAAGTATTACTATCCCCATTTTACAGATGAGGAAAGTAAAGCTCTCAGAGGTTTAAATGGCTTGCCCAGGGTCATACAGCTAATTAAGTGCCTTAGAATTTAAGCCCAGGTCATCCCTCCCCGAATACAAGTCTGTAACTCCAGCCAATGGGGCAGCTTGTTTAGAGACACATCTGTCAAGACCATTGGGATTTTTCAGCACTTGGTCAGCACCTCATGTTCCTCTTCCCCCTCCACCCACTCCTCAGCTGTCACCCCAAGTCTTGGCAAAGGACTAGCCGCCTCCGTGTATGTGTATGCTGAGCAGGCAGTGATGGCAGTGGGTGGAGGACAGAAAATAAAGTCCCTGTATTCCCTGGGCAGGGGGAACAGGAAGGTTTTCACCCCTGAACTCTCTTGCATCCTTTGAGCACCATGGATACAGAACCCTACAATCCCAACGCTGAGTTGTGTATGTCAGATCCGGAGGACCAAAGGGTCCCACCACCTACCAGAGAAGTTCCTGGTGGCCAGCATGGTGGTAAGGATAGCTCCCTGAAACAGACAAAAATAGAACAGCAAGAGAGGTGAGGGTGGGAAAAGAGACCAGGGAAGAAAAGGGGAAGGAGGGAGGGATAAGAAAATGTGGAGAGTGGGTAGAGAGAGATTGTTGTATTCAGAGACCAAGCCTCCCATTCTCCCCCATCCCTTTGTCCATCTGTCCTCAGCACTCCCCCCAAAAAAAGTGATTGGCTGGGAAGGGTGTTAGGTGGGCACAACTCCAGGGACAAGATTGCTTTGGACAAGAGTATTAATAGGCAGCTCCAGCCTGAGCCAGGGTTGCTGGCTAGACTCCAGGAGGCCTGCCAACTAGGTCTCCAAAAGGCCATGTAAATCTCCTGCCTGAGTCAGGTAGGTGGTCATTTTCTTGACCCTCCTTCCTCTTTCCACTCCTGCCTCCAATCTGAGTTGTCCCTGCCTCTTTAGAGCATTCAGTGCTCTCTCTCCAGCCAGCCTACTATCCCACGAAGGAATTCTAAGCCTTCAGAAATGTTCTCCATGTCCTCAAATTCCACATCTGTAAAACAGAGGGAATGGAATAAATGATTTCTAAGGCCCCCTCCAGTTCTGACATCATTTTATATAAGATTTCTGGCTTCTGCTTCCATCTCTAAGCTCCCTTCAGGCTCAAAAATCCTGAAGTCAGGTGGGAATCCCCTTAGTCCAGATCTTCTCCTGGGATTTCACCAGTCCTTTGGTGCCAACATCCCTTAATAAATGTAGTCTTCACTTCTTCCCCTTACACCCCCTCCCCTGCCATTATAGGAGGATGGCAGGCTCTTGGGAACAATGCACACTGGCAGGGAAGGAGATTAACAGTGAGCTCAGCACATCTAAAATAAATCATGTCTCAGCTCCATGTAATCCTGAGGGCTCATAGCCCATTTAACTGGATAGGAAGCACCCTTAACTCCTGTTTCTGAACAGCCCATAGTACACTAAGGGTCTCAGGATATTCAGGAGCTATTCTGAACTATATGGATAATGATAATATTTTTTTTTTGGTCCAGACTCATGATTTCATCAGTATAGAGAATTCCAAGTGAAGAAAGTCTCTTTGCAGATATAAATTGGGACCTATTTTGCACCTTAGAGAATTTCCTGGGATGCTAGAAGATTAACCTGTATATGTCAAACTCAGCACTTGAACTCAGGTCTTCCTGAGCATATTGTCTCTCAATAATAATGATACTCTAAAATGATAGTCCATTTCTATAGCATTTTATAGTTTAATAACTCGTAAGTGCATCACCTTTTTAAGGTTTACTGAGTATTTTCCTCATCATAATCCTGGGATAGTACCATTTTTCCCAGTTTACAGATGAGGGAAATGACTTGCCCATGGTCACATAATTACAGGATATTAGATTTAGAGTTAAAAGAGACTTAGAGTCCATCCAGTCAAACTCCTTTATTTTTTAGATGGGGAAGCTGAGTCTCAGAGAGGTTAAATGTTACAGATCTAGTCATCACGTAAGGCAGGATTCCAACCTTTGTCTTCCCAGCTCTAAGTCCCACCACCCCAAGACTCCAAGTCTAACACTATTTTGACTTTCCCAGGGTGGCACCTATGTCTGCCCTGCTTCCCACTGGGGAGGTGGCAGTGGGGAGAGATGGGCTTCCTCACAGTGAATGACCACAGCTAGCCAGGCACTCACTACCTGTCACCATACTTCTCTTTAACTTTCTTGAGTGCAGTCCACTGTTGCTCGTAGCCTAGGCAAGGCCTGAGAATCTTCCAGTTCCCCAGGGGCCCCCACTTGACCTTATCCACTATTCCCCCTGGTAGAAGTGTGGACCAATGCAGAGTCCAGCAGTCTCAGAGAGGGAACCAGGTCAAGGGGTTACCTTTAGTTTCCTCCTTGCATTGAATTTCTTCAAGCAGTCCACGGTCTCCTGTCTGTGCATGCAGGAGGCCACTGTAGATCGGTGCTGGCAAAATAAGAGGGAAAAGGACATGAGCAGGAAGGAGGGTGTGGGAAGGGGCTGTGCAGGACTTTTATCTAAGAGACAGTTTCGGTTTCCAAACTTGGAGGGGTGGGGTTGGGGGACAGGGGGTGTTTCCCTTTTTAAAACAAGCAAATAGGAGCGAGGATGTGATGTTGCAAGGGCAAGTCTATCAAAGTCCAACCAGTAGTAAATCCCTATCAATGGAAGCTCACTGAATTAGAAGACAGTAGAAAAGATGGGGCTACATCGAGAGTGGAGGGGAGAGAGGGGCTTCTCCCATTTTTTTACATTGGCTCATATTTCTATCATGTTTTATCATTTACAAAGCATTTTCCTCACAACAACCCTATCATATAAGCAATGTAAGTATTATTATGCCTATTTACAGATAAGAAAACTGGGCTTCAAAAAGATTAAGTAATCAGCCTACAGTCACACAGCCAGTAAATGCTAGACCCAGAAGCTGAACTCGGGTCTCCAAACTTCAAACCCATAGCTCTTTCCAGTACCACGTGGATAGAGCACCAGGCCTGGAGTCAGGAAGATCTGAGTTCAAATCCTACCTCAGACGCTTACTAGCTGTGGGACCCTGAGCAAGTAGCACTTAACCTCTGTTTGCCTCAGTTTCTTCAACTGCCAAATCGGGATAATAATAGCACCTACCTCCCAAGGTTGGGAGGATCAAACGCGATACTAGTTGTAATTCACTCTACCAGTGCCCAGTACATAGTAAACGCTATACGAATGTTAGTCGTTGTCATTAGCTGTCACTTCCAATTCACTCCTCTTAACAAGCCTTTTCTGGGAACAGGGGCAAGGGGTCTTGTTTGCCAAGGAAAGGTACATAAGTTCCCAAACACTCAGACCCATGGGCAGTGAGCATGCTGAATGTTCTTTGGTCCCTTGAGAAGCAAACCACCCTTGGCTATGTGATCTGAAGCCCTCAAACCGCATCCCAACCCCAGCTGCCCAAACCCCACTCCAGGTATTACTCACAGAGATCCAGGGGTGCTTGAGGGCTTCAGCAGCTGTGATACGCTTGGAGGGGTTGATGGTGAGCATTTTATTAATCAGGTCCTTTGCTTCTGGGGTAACTGTGTCCCATTCCGGGGATGGAAACTGAAAGGGGCAAATGGGCCAGGTTTGGCTAGCCTGCCACAGGCCACCCCCTGCAATCAGAACAACTCCCGCCTGGCAGGGGAGCAGGCGTAGGAGAGCCATGGCCCAGAGACCCTTCTTGTTTGGGTCTACCAGAGATACAAGCAGTGGCTGCTAGGATTCCTCAGCCTATCTGAGCAATGTCAGAATTCCAGCTACCTCTGGGACAGCACCCAATGCCAATGGGAAAGAAAAATGGGGATTAAGGTATTTCCTCTGTACCTGGCACCCTGACCTCCAGGAGCCAGACTTTAATAGTTGTCATTTACAATCTGGCATCTGTCTAGCTGACGGTGATCAGAACCGTGAGGAAATCCAGAAAGAATGTGACACATTGATTGAAAGACCTGGGGATGTTCAGCTAAGAGAAAATTTGAGAACGACAGTCTTCAACATCATTGTCTATGACTTGGATGGATGCATAAATGATAGAATCAGGATATTGTGATAATAATAATAGCTCACATTCCTATAGCATTAAAAACATCCAAAAAAGTCTGGAACAATGGGCTGAATCAAATAATATGAGAAGCAAATATAAAATCTTACATTTGAGTCCAAAAAATAAAAAGTACGAGTTGAAAACAGGGTTTTTGTGGACTACAAACTCAATATGAATCAATAGTACGTGATGATTGCCAAAACAATTAATGGGACCTTGGGCTGTGGGAATTCTATTTAATTCTATTCAATTCAATAAATATGCATCAATTGCCTGCTATGATTAAGGGAAGAGAAGACTAGCATCCAGATCAGGGAAGGTGATGGTCCCAGTGTACTCTGCCCTGGTTAGACCACATCCTGAGCACTGTGAAGCATCAAATGCTGATAAAAAAAGAGCATGTCTGGACCATGAAAACCATATCATACACTGAAGGAACAAGGACTGTTTAGAATGACAAAGAGAAGGCTCAGGGGGCACGTGGTAGCTGTCTTCACATACCCAAAGGGCTATCACAAGGACGAAGGTTTCAACTTATTCTATGTGACTCCTTTCACTCAACACACAAGGAAGAACTTTCTGAGAAATCAATCTGACTAATAATGGAATGTGCTGTCTTCCGAGGAAGGGAATTCTCCATTCCTGGAGCTATTCGATCAGAACATAGATAACTAAGTGCGAGGCTTATCATTGAAGGCTTCCTCCATGAGGTAAGAGGTTGGATGATTTGACTCCTATGGCCCCTTGTTGCTGTTCAGTCATTTTCAGTCATGTCCAATTCTTCATGTCCCCATCTGGAGTTTTCTTCATAAAGCTATTGGTATGGTTTGCCATTTTCCTCTCTGGCTCATTTTATAGATAAGGAAACTGAGGCAAACAGGATTCAGAGACTTGCCCAGGGTCACACTGCTAGAAAGTATCTGAGGCAGGTTTTCCTGACTCCAGGCCCGTCACTCTATCCTCTGTGCCACCTAGGTGCCCTGAATGGCTCTTTAGAATGCTAAAATTCAGTGAATCCACAATCTGGGTTTTAGTCCTGGCTTTTATACTGACTTGGCTTTGCTACCAGAGACAAGCCAGTTATCCTTCTGTGCCTCCTTTGTGCCTCTGTGCCTGTGTTTTCTTATCTTTAAAATGAGGTTATTCTAGCCGATCTCATAGATTCACAGAATTTCAGAACTGAAAGTCAACAAGTCAAGTCAATAAGTATTTAATAAGAGCCTGTTCTGTGCCAGGCACAACGCCAAGTGAAGAGGATGCAAAGGAAGGCAAAGTCAGTGCCTGTTTTCAAGAAGGTCACAGTGTAATGGGACAGACAATGTGCAAACAACCATCTAAAAACAAGATAGATACAAGATAAACAGGAGGTAGACAGCAGAGGGCAGGCACTGGTATTGAAGGCGATCAGGAACAGCTCATTTAGAAAGTGGGATTTTAACTGAAACTTGAAGGAATCCAGGCTTAAGCCAGGAAGGAGGCAGAGATGAGGAGGGAGAGCATTCCAGGCATAGGAAACAGACATTGAAAATGTCCAGAGTTAGGAGGAGTGTCATGTTAAAGGAACAGCAAAGACGCCAGCATCAGTGGATCAGAGAGTACACAGAGAGGAGCAAGGTGTAAGAAGACTGGAAAAGCAGGAGGGGCCGGCTGGTGGAGGGCTTGGAACATCAAATAGAATTGTGTATTTGATCCTGGAGGGGATAGGGAGACATGGGGTTTGTTGAAGTGGGAAAGGGGTAGTGTGGTGACAGAGTCAAATGGAATGGCTTGCCCATAGTCATACAACCAGCATACGTCAGAGATGGAATTTGTTTTTTTGTTTTGTTTTGTTTTGTTTTGTTTGAAGGGGGAAAAGCAAGGCAATTGGGGTAAGTGACATGCCCAAGGTCACACAGCTAGGAAGTGTGTCAAGTGTCTGAGGTGGCATTTGAACTCAGGTCCTCCTGACTCCAGGGCCGGTGCTGTACCCACTGCGCCACCTAGCTGCCCCCAGAGATGGAATTTGAACCCAGGTTTTCCTGACTCTTAAGCTGGCTCTCTATCCATTACACCAGCCTGCCATTCAGTAGAGAAAAATACAAAAATCATAGTGATAAGAGCTCACATTTCTATTGGCAGACACTAGCTTTATAGTTTCCAAAGTGCTTTCCCAGTAGAATATAAGTTTCCTGAGGCCAGAGATGGCTTCGTTTTGTCTCTCCCTCTCCAGTGCATAATATACAGTAGGCACTGAATAAATTCTTACTGGATTGCACTGACGTGAATATCTCTGAAGTAGTACAGGTGTGGCTATCTCCATTTTATAGGAGGAAACTGAGGCTTACAGGTCATTGCCTGGCCAGAGCTCACATGTAAGTAAATGTCCAAGATGGGCACCAAATTCAAGGTTTTTGTCACCAAGCTCAAGACTCCTACACTATGCCAAAAAATAAAAAAAAAAACTTTAATTATATCTAACAACAAGAACATCAAAAATTTTTTAAATTAAAAAAACACAATAACATTAAACTCTTTTTGTATGAAGCCCCAAGTGCCCAGAATTTTCATGTTTTGAAGATTATTGGTGGGAGGGCAGAGATGTATCCTGAAATCAAGGGATCTTGAAAGTTGTTTAGTCTGGGCCACTCCTGAAAAAAGGAGTCCTTCTATAATCACCTGACAAGTGATTGACTAGCCTTTGAACCACTGACATCCTTGGGCACCCTATCCTGTTGCACTTTGGAAGAGCTCTAATTGTTAGAAAGCTTTTCCTTACCTCAAATCTAATGTGTTGCCTCTTTGCAGCTTCTACCCCACTACTCTAAGTTCTACCCTCTGGGGGCAGCATCCAATCTCTCTTCTATATAACAGTCCATCAGATATTTGAAAGCAATTATCATGTCCCAAGGGATGGCTAGGTAGTGTAGTGAATAGAGTGTTGGCCCTAGAGTGGGGAGGACCTGAGATCAAATCCAGCCTCAGGCACTTACTAGCTGTATGACCCTGGGCAAGTAACTTAACCTTGTTTCTTCATCTGTAAAATGAGCTGGAGAAGGAAATGGCAAACTACTCTAGTATCTTTTACAAGAAAAGCCCAAATGGGGTCATGAAAAGTCAGACACAACTAGTCAACTAAACAACACCATGCCCCTTCGCTCCCAATTGGTCCCCAAGTCTTCTGTTTTCCAGACTAAAAGTTCCCAGTTCCATCAAATAATCCTCAAGTGACATGAACTAAAACCCCTTCACCATCCTGGAGGTCTGTCATTGGATTGGGGTAGGGAGGGGCTTAGAGAAAAGAGGAATTTCTAGAGTACCCTCTGAATAACCTCTAGCTCATCTCTAATATTCCCTTAATTTCTAGATCCTATGATATTATGGCTAAACCATCTCTAAGTTCCCATAATCATGGATGTCGTTGCTGAATCTTGACCTAGGTTGATGGTTGATGACAAACGTGTGTGTGTGTGTGTGTGTGTGTGTGTGTGTGTGTGTGTACACAGGAAAGAAATTAAAGTCTGTTTCATGTTCCATTGGATCTGTACAATGGAATCTACATGCAGCCAGGAGAGTGGATATATCAATCAATCAATGTCCCCACTCTCTCTCGGTGATCTCATCAGCTCCCATGGGTTTAATTATCTCCGTGCAGATGACTCATAGGTCTACATCTCCAGCCCCAGATTCTCCCTTGCTTCAACCCCTCATCACCAACTGCCTACTGGATATTTGAAACCAGATGTCCTAGAGACACCTCAAACTCAACATAGCCAAAACATTATCTTCTCCTGAGCCCCAAACCCACTCCTCTACCAAACTCATCTATTTCTGCCAAGGGCACCATCATCGTTCCAATCTCTCGGCTTTAAAACCTCAGCCCTACCCTGACTGTTCCCTCTCCCTTAACCCACATATCCAGTAAGTTGCAAAATCTTGCAGTTTTTAACTCTACATCACTCCCATGCTACACTTTCTCTCTTTCACAAGGTCAGCACCTTCATTCAAGTTCTCACCACCTCTCCTGCAGATAACTCCATTGTCCTAATTGGTCTCCTTGCCTCAATTTCTCTCCCCCCACTTGAATTCCACACAGATGCCAAAGTGATTTTCCTTAAGCATAGGTAAGCATAGATCTAAAAGGTGTCACTACCCTTCTCGGTAAACTCTAGTGGCTCCCAAATTCTCTTAAGAATAAAATATCAGCTCCTCTGTTTGGCTTCACAACTTAACCTCACCCTATCTTTCCAGCTTCATTGGATATTACTCACCTCCCCACACCCTATGGTCTAACAAAACTGGGCTTCTCTCCACTCTTCACACATGAAACTCCATCTCCCATCTCTGCACATTCGCATTGACCATCCCTGCTGACCATTCCTCATCTCTGCCTCATAGAATCCCTACTTTTGAGACACAGCTCAAACAACAGCTTCTACATGAAGCCTTTCCTGATCCCCCAAATTGCCAATGACCTCCCTCCTAACATTATACGTAGCTACTTTACACTAATTTGTATTTCTCTTTATGTTTATTCTGTCCTCCCTCCTAACCACATTGTATGTAGCTACTTTACACTAATTTGTATTTCTCCTTATATTTATTCTGCATGTATACTTTTAGATGTATATGTATTCCTTCCTCCATAAAATATAAGCTTCTAGAGGGTAGGGTTTTTAGCATTTTTTGGTCCTAGTATCCCCACTGTCTAACACAATGCCTGGCACAGAGCTGACTTTAAAATGTTTCTTGATCAATGTGAGGATACAAACATGAAACAATCTCTGTTCTTAAGGAGCTTAAAATTCTAAGGGAGAGACAACATATACTTGTATAAGTGTATACAAAATATAGGGATCAGGCCTGTTATGTGCTTGATGTAGGAGATTCCCAGATGAATTAACTCCCTCTACCAATGCAAGCTGGCACTTTCTCTGAACTTATAATTGTTAAAGAGTTCTTAGAAAGCACTAAGGAAGTAAATGATTTGCCCAGGATTGCCAAGCCAGTATATGTCAGAGGTGAGATTTGAATTGAGATCTTCCTGGCTTCAAGGCCAGTTCTCTGTCCACTATGCTAAAACAAAAACACATAATATAATAAAATACACAAAATGAAAATGTAATTTGTGGGGGGCAGGGTCAAGGAAGACACAAGCAGCTGGGGAGCAAAGGGATAAGAGCCCTACTTGCAGATTCACAAAGATTCAGCCCCATTCCTCTTCTATGTGATGGTCCTCCAAATACTTGAAGGCAATGAGCACATTCCTATTGTCTTCTTCCAAACATTCCCAACTCCTTTAGTCCTTTCTTCTAGAACTTAATTTCCGGATTCTTTACCACTAAACTCTGGGGGAATCAGCTTTGACCAAGATAGTACTTCACACTCAGGAAGACAGTATCTTCCTGCACTTGAGAACTGTGCATAATGTAATGAAATTATTTTTCTCTTCCCATTAGTAAAGATGATATGTTTTTGCTTCTCCTCGTGCTATTAAGGTGCTTGTGAATTTATAAAAACATGTTTCATTGGGCCTTAGAGAGAGATACTTCTGAGACTTGAGGAAGGAAGGGAGGGAAGTTCCAAAGAAAGTGAGGAGGAGAAAAAATTCATCAACCTGAATATACCTCGATCAGTAAAACCAGCAGCCAGGTCAGGAAAAGATATCCTTTTTTTAGTGTCTGTTATCTCAGCTTTGCAAATGAGCTGAGATGGAAAGGGGGCAGGGCTGGAGAAGAGAGCACCAACTTTGAAACGGAAAAGAAGTCTGAGTTGAGTTTAGGTGCTGGGGGAGACACTCATGTTTGGTCCCTCTCTGAGGAAGCATGGCATCTAGTCATGTGATGGGGACAGGCTCAGATGCTTAATTAGACAAGAAGGGGAGAGACTACAGAGCCCTGGCAGCTGTACCACCCAAGAAGCTGGATTAGGCATATTTCAGAATGAGATTCCTGAGCTCTCTAACTCAACAGTTCTATGCTCTATGAATTTGTTTTGTTGTATGGGTCTTTCTCATCATCGCTAATAAAGTCCTCTTGAAAAAAAAGAAGAAAAAAGCAACCTCTGTCTTGGGCATGCTAAGGGGAAGAAGAACCCATATCAAAACCAGTAGAAGCTAGAGAAAATGTAGGCACACCAGAGAGCAGGCAGAAATGGATAGCCGCAGAGAGAGGGTCATCTCCCCTTTCTTCCCTTTTGACTCCCTCCTCCTATCCCGGATCTGAGGTATGGGCCATTAGAAAGAAGCTTCAGATAGGCCTGAATCTGGTATTTGGCTGCACCCACCCTCCTCCTAATACAAAGATTCTTTTCAAAGGGATATTAAATTTTTGATCTAATACTTTCCTCACTTTCCCTAACAGGGTTCAGAAGGGTTGATGGCAAGGTAAGAATTGGACCTGGGTTTGTCAAGGGCCACTTTTACTTTTTTAGCATTATCTCGAGCTCTCTACTATGTTACTTTTACTATTCTAACTTCTAAAACTTGATGTGTCCACAATACATACTGTGTGCCTAGAGCCATACCAACCTTCAAGAACCAAGACTTGGGAATCTCTGCAAAGGCTGAGTTGAGTACAGGAGTCCTCCTGTCCTTAAGTCCCATAAGGAGGACCATCTCTGGTTCAGAAATAGCAGGATCAGGCCAGGAGGATCATAGCAGGCCCAATGCACTAAGAGGGCCAAGAAGAAGCAGCAGGATTAAGCAATACTCACATCATAGGCTCCAGCTTTGATCTGCTGGTATAGTCGGTGCTGGTCCTCATCCCAGAAAGGAGGATATCCTACCAACAAGATGTATAGGATGACACCTGGGGAAAAGAAACAAGACTGTGAGATATTGATATCAGGAAGGGTAGAAAATGATGAGGGTAATATTGATGGAGGCAGAAATATAGCTAGCGACAGATGATACACCTGATTGCCAGATTCAGAGGTCTCATCTCAATCTTCATCTTTCTTGACCTCTCAACAGCAACTGTTACTCCTTCTGGATACACACTCCTCTCTCCTCTCCTCTGCATACTGCTTTCTCATAGGCCTCTCTAACCAATGTTTTTTCCATCTCTTCTCGTTCCTCTTTCTCTTCTTTCTCTCTAACTACGGGTCTACACCAAGGCTGTAGCTCCAGCCAACTGCTCTTCTCACCTTACATTCCTTTAGTGACCCCTTCTTGAAATATAGCTCTGAAAACACAGACTTTGAAAAAGCTCATTGAAATTCATTTGGAGCTGCTTGACTATGCTTTTAAACCCAAATCACTTTGGCTTTCACTGAATGGCCAATAAATAATAGGCCCCAGCCCGAGCCTCTGTTGCTCATTGTTTGGGTTTTGATAGTTTAGAGTGAGTATAAATAGCAACTATTTTCTTTTCAGTGCAGAAACTTTGAGGGTCTTCCCCTCCCAGATTGATACTTTGTGATGGATAAACTAGGCCATTTTTTGTCCACAACCTAGCCCTTAGTCATTGAATGGGTGTTGCATCAGACAAACTGAGACTTGGAAAAGACCTTAATTTTAAAAGACCAAGGTCACTTACTGCATCCTGGGCCATGACCAGTCAGCAAGACTTTGGTTTTGTCACTGGACTCCAATGACTCTGGAGGAGAGAGTGAGGCTGATGACTTTGTTCTCACTTAAATCCAGTTCACACACAAGTCATCAGACTCCTGATGTCATTGGTCCTCTCTGAGAATAAAGGATCAACAGCAATCTATTCCATTGCCATAACCTCATTCTCGGCCAGAACAAGTGAAATGGGAAGAGTCCTGAAAATGATGTCAGAGGCCCTGGGGATCTACTGACCCTGTGGCATTGAGTCAATCACCTTCTTTCTATGAGCTTCAGTTTGCTCCTCTGTAAAATGAAGGGATAGACTAGATGCTAACTAAGGACCTCTGACTCTAAATTTTGTAATCTGTGATCTCCATGAAGATGATTCCTCCAACTAGATCTTCCAGCCTAGAATTTTCTCTCAAGCCCGAGACTCGAATTTCCAAGTGCCTGCTAGACATCCCCAGCTGGATATCACTGAGATTTCAAGCTCATTATCTTTAAAGGTAGATTCATTACCTTCCTTCTATAGTCCATTCTTCCTTCTCTGTTTCCTATTTCTGTCAATGACACCTCCATTCTCCCAGGCACTTAGGCTCCAAACCCGAGTCATCTGTGACAATTCCTCCCTGGCCTTGCCAACCAAATCAGTCACTAAGACCTGTTGATTCTTCCTTCATGATCTCTCTCATGTTTATCCCTTTCTTTCCATTCCCACTGTTACCACCCTAGTTTAGGACCTGATTACTTCATACTTGGACTATCCCTATAGCCTCTTTATCAGTCTACCTGCCTCTAATCTTTTTTTCATCTAGTCTCTCTAAAATGTAATAAATAAATATAACAAATATATAATATAATATGATATGATTATGATATGATATGACAAAATAATCTTCCTAAAGTTATGATAGCATCCCTGGAAATCTGGACCTCAGTTCTCTCATCTGTGAAATGAGATAGTTAGACAAAATGATTTCCAAGTTTCTTTTCAGCTCTAAATCCCATGATCCTATGTTACCCTTTTGCTCAAAAATCTTAAATGGCTCCCTATTGCTTGCAGAACCAAATCCAAATTCCTTAGCCTGGCATTTCAAGCCCTCTGACGCCTGATCCTAACCTCTCCTTCCAGCTTTAATTCCCACCATTTTTTCTGTTTTACTCTATAGCTACTCAAAATGGTCACCTCACCATTTCCCAAATGTGCCCTGTACTCTCCTGCCACAACATCTTTGCTCACATTGTTCCCTCTTCTTGCAATGCCTTCCCTACTCCTTCCATCTCCAACTACCAAAATCCAAGGCCCAGCTCAAAGCCCACTTCCTCCATGATGCTTCCCAAATCACCCAAAGGGGCTCTCTCCTTCCTCCTCATCTGAATTCCTTCAGCACTGATAATCTGTGTCACTCGTTTTGTCGTTTATCCTATCCTGCCTTAGGTTGCAGCTATTTGTGTGTGCGTATCTCTTCGACTAGAGCAAGCTCCAGAGCATGGGAATTACATTCATTTATCCTTGTAACTCCCCCAGGCTTTAACACACAGTAAGCGCTCAAGATGGAGAAGGAAATGGCCAACCACTCCCTTCTCTTTGCCAAGAAACCCCCAAGGGATCACAAAGTCTGACCGAGCAGCAAGGACAACAACAAAATACTCAAGAAATGTTTACTGAATGAATAAATAAAGGTGATAGAAGTACTAACAGAGGTTTTTTTGGAAGGAGGCTTCTGGTCAACACGGCAAGCAGAGAAAAGGGCAAGGAAGGGAATGAGGGGAGCACAGGGGATTCACTTTGTCTGCTCACGTCAGCCAACTTGGGCACACCTCCTTGTCATAGACACATGGACAGCTAACGGGGCTTTTCAGGAAAAGAAGCTTGTGTGACCTCCTACCACCAGCAGATCACAAGGTCCCTGTGGCAGCCCCTGGACAACTACAATCATCCCGCAGGTTTGGTAATATTGCTTCCTGCCCCACAGAAAGAAGGTTAAAGCTGACGCATTGTGTGCATACCCATGAATGCCTCCTTCCTTATGCACCCTTCCTAGGAGGTTGTGCCAGGCACAATAATGGCCCATGGGGAGAAGTTCTCTAGAGTAGCAGTTTCTGAAGCAGCCAGGTGGCGCAGTGGATAGAGCACTGGGCCTTGAGTCAAGACCTGAGTTCATATTCAACCTCAGAAACTTACTAACTATGACTAGGCAAATCTTTGTTTGCCTCAATTTCTTCAGTTATAAAATGGGGAAAAGAATAGCACCTGCCTCACAAGGTTATTGTGAGGTTCAAATGAAAAAATATTTGTAAAGTGCTCAGTATAGAGAGGGGAAGTGGTAGGCACTTAATAAATGCTAACTATTATCTCTAGAATTATGACATTCCTACACGTGGTGTTCTGACAAAAAGACCAGGTGGGGGCACAGAGCTCATGAATGCACACCAGACAATGTGGGAAAGATCATCTGACACACTCTGGGTTTTGTGGCTGACTGTTGGTAACTGGAACCCTCCCGGTTACCTGGATGTCTCTGCGGTCACAAGCCAGGGTAGAGTACTCACTCGCCTGGTCCATCACAGGAACAGAGAGCTCTGCTGCCATGACTTCTCCTACTTTTACTGCAGTTAAACTTACCACATGCCCAAAGATCCACAGGCTTCCCATATGGGTCCTTTCGGAGAACTTCTGGGGAAAGATACCCTGGTGTCCCTGCAAAGCCTGCTCCCCGCAGACAAAAACAAACAAAAACAGATGGATGATTAAACTTAATAGCCTAGGAAAGGTTCCTACTAAGACTATGAGGGATGAACTAGCAATGATTTCTCCTTTCCATTCCCATGGTTATCCCCTTGATTTATGCCCTTGTTACTTAATACTTGGACTATCCCAATAATCTCTTAACTGTTCTCTCTACCTTCAGATGATTTTGCCATCCTGTACATACCTAACCTACAGCTCTGACCTTGTCACTGCCCCTGCTTAAAAACTTTCGATGGCTCCCTATTATTTATAAAACTCCCAAATCTTTGGTCTGAGGGACATTCTCTATTGAAGAAGTTTCCCCACCCACCCCCTGCCCCTCCACAAGTATTCCCAGAGTTTGATATCGGAGAGCATAGCCTCTGAAAATTGTAGTTGGGAAACCTCAGCCTGATCATGGGCAATAGAATGAGGGAAGGAAAGGGAATCCAAAGAATAGAGAATGAAACCACTTGCATTCTGAATTTCTTTTCCCTGTCTCTGTTTTGGGTGTAGTGAGTACTGTCATGGCAGAAGGAGCATGGGAAAAGAACCAATGCAGAAGGGAAGGAAAGGGGATCTTCCGCCTCGGCCTTTCCGCTCTTTAGCAACAGAATTTCTTCTTGATCTTAGCCAAATGGAACTCTGAGGCTGAGGCCTAAGCATCCAACCTACTCCAGGTCTGCTGTGCTCTGGGCTGTGACCAACAGAGTGCTGGATTTCAATTCAGAAAATTAGGGTTTTAGCCCTAGTTTTACCATTAACTCACTGTGTGGCCTTGGTCAAGTCTTTTCCCCTCTATGAGCCTCCTCTACAAAATCAGAATAATCTTGCATGACCTACCTCACGGGGCTATGGTGAGGATCACCCAAGACTGGATATGAAAGTACTTTGAAAAGAATAAAGTGCTGTGCCAATGGGAGAAATTATTACTAAGTTACTGCAAAGACCTCAGGAAGCTCCTCTGGGTAACATGGACCACAGGAGATGGTAACAGCTGAGATGGATGAGGTGGTTGGGGTACTGCATTTGCTTCCTGGGCCCTGGCTGGGGTGTGGGAGCCTTCAAATCCTTTGCCTTCTTTCCATCTCCCATTTTCAGGATAGGCAGAGGGGGAGAGGGAGAAGTGAGGAGGCCCTTCTAAAAACCACACTATTTCCCTTGTAGACGCACCAACTCCATCCTTCCCTCAGCACCCACTCACCAAACCATGCCTGCTGCTCCCCTTCCACCTCGATGGCCAGGCCAAAGTCCGCCAATTTCACTGCAGCCCCCTTAAGCTTGGATGCAAGGAGCAGGTTCTCCGGCTTCACAGGAGAGGGGATGAAGGGAGAGGCAGTCAGTCAAGGAACAAGCATTTATTAAGCATTTGCTGTGTGCCAGACACTGAGCTAAGAGACGGAGATAAAAAGAAAAGCAAAAACAGTCCCCGACCTTAAGGAGCTTATGGTCTAAGGTGAGACTACATGTAATAGTAAGTACACATAATGGGTAGATAGATAGCAACCTTCAAGGAGAAAGATAGATGGAAGGGAGGGTGAGAGGAAAGGACCAAAAGGGAATAAGATAGACTAAGACCACAATGGCCAGGGCTACTCAAGGCCCTAATTTCAAGCTTGAGGCTTCAAGAAGGGGCATCTGGATAGTCAAGGCTCAAATAACCACCACACACACACACACACACACACACTACACACACATCCATACACACACACACCCACCACATACACACACACCCCACACACATACACCACACACACACACACACACCACCACACACACATACACCACACACAAACACACATACCACACACACACATACAGAGTTGGTTTCTCCTTCAATCTTCAGCCTTGGAACTATGACGCCACCTCCTCCAGGAAGTTGTCCCTCATCACTCTTGAGCAGTCAGTGACCTTTGCCCTCAGACCTCACTCAGCAGTTTGCTTAGTGACTGAAACGTGCTCGTCATGTATCACTTTGTATTATCTATGCACACACTTGTCCCCCTCCACAACTCATGAATTTCATGAGGGTAGGGGGCTGCATATTATTTATTTGTTGAAAACTGGGATTGTTTCATTTTTAATGTGTCCCCCCAGTATTTAGCACAGCACCTGGCACATAGCAGGTACATTCATTTACTACCCTACCTACTCTAAAATTCTTATTTAAACTGTCTCTCCAAGGACCCAAAACACTGCTGTGAGTAGGCATCTAACCAATGTTTGTGGGATCAACGTTGTTGTTCAATGAGATCGCCCAAACAGAAAGGGGTTCGGGTCTGGCCCTGACCCAGAGCCATAACTAGGAATTATACCACCCAGGACAGATTCAGTTTTCAGGGAAGGGGTGAGAAAACCCATGCAATGGCTAGAAAACAATTTTCTCCTCCTTTCCAAATCCCTGTGATTCAGAATTATAGGCTGCCTAGATAAAATCTCCCTTCCCCTGCCACCACTTCCCAATCTGCCTTCCATCATGCCCTCTGGAACTTCTGTTCTATTGCTAACAAATTTCCCATCAGCTTAGATTTCTTCTATCTTCTTGCTTCTTATGGTAAGCTGGCTCTTGCCAGAGGACACTTCATCCCCTAGCTGCCCTCTCCATGATTGGATATACCTTCTCCTAACCCCCTGGACACATAGAGCTAGAAGGAAGAGAAATGGGCACCTCAGCAATCTCTTGAGCTCTCCTCTACCCTTCTAGAACTTCCATCCAGACCATGGTGCCTGGTACCCACTAGTACCCAGGTCATTCTTCGTCCTTTTTCAAGAAGTTCAGTACCTGAATCACAGTCTTCTCCACTTGAACCTCTGCCCTCATACTTATAAACTTCAATAGACATGTTCCCTCAAATACCCCGGCCTACGCTGGGAGTTTGCCTTTCCCTAAGACAGAATGTGCTATGAAATGAGTCTCAAGGGCTCCTCTCTTGTTGGCACAATGATGGACAAGGGGCTGTTTCCCAGCATGACAGACTACTAAAACTGCAAAGCTGGAAGAGACTTGAGAGGCTATCTAATCCAACTGCGTTATTTTACAGTTTAGAGAAACTCAAGTTTCTGTAAGCGAAATTAACTTGTCGAAGGTCACACAGCAATTCAGTGGCTATCAAGGGTGGTAATGGATAGTGCTTTTCAGCCAGAGAAATCTGTTGTTGGAGTCAGAAGGAAAATGGCTGGATCGGTATCCAAGCAGAGCTCTTGGCTCCTGGGATTCAACCCCTGTGGAACCTGCCCCAGTTACTATTGGCTATGAGTAGTAGCATGGTGCTCAGAGAGTAACTGCCTCCAGAATTGCTCGTTCACATGACCCCTGCATCTGCAGCTTCCTGGGGTCATGGGAGTGACGCAGGGCTCTGGAAATATATCAGGAAGGTCAGTTGGGATTCAGGGGGCATCCCTCTGTCATCACTCCCCTGATCATTAATGCTCCATTGAGGATAGGGCTCTAGACCTGGAGTTGGGAAGCTCTAACTTCAAATCCTGATTCTGATGCTCACAAGCTCTGTGAACATCGGGCAGCTAGGTGGCACAGTGGATAGAAGGCTAGACCTGGAGTAAGGAAGACTCATCTTCCTGAGTTCAAATCTGCCCTCAGACAATAGCTGTGCGACCCTGGGCAAGTCCCTTAGCCCTGTTTGCCTCAGTTTCCTCATCTGTAAAATGAGCAGGAGAAGGAAATGGCAAACCACTCCAGGAGCTCTGCCAAGAAAATTCCAAATGGGATCACAGAGAGTTGGACAAGGCTGAAATGACTGAGCAACAACAGCTCTATGGTCATGGGCAAATCACATAACCTCTCTAAGTGTCTGTTGTCTTCATCTATAAAATGGGGATCTTAATACCTGGAGAATCTACCTCAAAGAGCTATTGTAGAGTTCACATCAGAGAGTGTATGTAAAGCCCTGTGTAAACCTTAGAGCATGACATAAGCCTCAGCTATTATAATTGCACTGCCTCCTTCTTATTGCTTACTCTCTTCTACATCTTCAGTGCCACTTTTATCAATACTGCCCTCATCATCTCTTCTTCTACCATCCTGGTCTCCATCACTACGGACTCCATCCTACCTACATCCATTGTCACAAACTCCATTATCACCACCTCTGTCATACCTACTTCTGCCATCACTGCCTCCATCATTGTTATTTATTTCTCTCCTAATAATAATAATAGTCTTCATTTATGTGACACTTAAAAGTTCACAAAGCACTTTATTCACAACAACCTTGCAAAGGAGGTAGAGAATTCTAATTCCCATTTTCCAGATGAGAATACTGAGGCTCTTTCCACTATGTTAAACCATTTCATTGCAGTCTCCATAACTCCTGTCCCCATCGTTACTGCCTCCTTAATCTCTGCTTCCACCATTAATTACTATCCTCATTATCTCTGCCTTCAATTGTCATTGCTATATCCATCATGACTGTATCCATCATTACCGCCCCTATCATCTCTATCTCTATCATCACTGATTCCATTGTTCCTGATTCTCAATCAACTAGTCGAATACTGGCCAACTGAGATGCTGGGAGGCTCTTCCCCCCTCCCCCCACCCCCTCACCTTTCTATCCCCCCCACCCCCACTCCCACCCCTACCCTCCCACCTCTTCATCCCCTCCCCCCTCCAAGGAACAGCTAGTCTAGCACACAACCACAGGTCCACCAGCCATCACCTGGCCTAAGAGAACCTCCTTTCATTCATCAACAACTCTGGAATCTGGAGGGGTTAGCCAAAGTCCTAGACTAGACCCCTAAGAGATGACATAAGAAGTCTTGAGATCTCTCAATGAGACAATTTCCCCTTTTTACTTTTGGGAATGGGTTTTTAAGCCCAGGCAGTTGATTTATAATTTCTTAGTGGTTGATGTCTGATTTTGTCTTCTGGGCTTCTGAGTGGACCAAAGCCTGACCTTCCAGCTGCCCAAAGATAGACTGGCCTCAGCTAAATATAGTCCCAGTCTGCTTCAACTCACTAATGGCTCATTCATTCTCCCAGGACAGTGTTCCCAAAGAGTCTCCACTCCTGGTGCCAGAGGTGCCCTGGTTTGATGAATGTGCCCCTAATTATCTCTCCGAAGTGGCCTAAATTTGAGCTGCCTTTTTTTCATTCCTGCTCCTGAGCAACAGGCTTAAAATACCAGGGGAATGGAACCAGTGGGAGGGCTCTCCATTCTCACTCACTCAGTCTCCCAACCAGAGCTCTTTAAGGGACACACCCAGACAATAGGGCTATCAGGGAAGCCCTGGCCTGTCTGGCAACAATCAACACATTCCTGCACTGGCTTTCTTATCCAGTTCTGGGAACCACATTTTAGGCAACCAGGATGGGAGAGATCTTCAAGCTAGGATCATAGAACCAAATTTCTAAGGATGGAAGAGGAGAAAACCTGGAAAGCATATAGACCAGCATCTCCCACCGATACCAAGATTAGTTCCAACATTTTCTCATTTTACAGTTGAAGATACTGAGGCCCATGAAGGTTAAATGACTAGCCCAAGGTCACACAGATGTGTCATAGTTAGGATCCATGACCTAAAAAGATAAATGAAAAGGTCTAGAGATATTTAGCCTGGAGATGAGAACACATGGGGCATGGTGGGGTGTTGGGGTGGAGAGGAAGGGATTAGAGAGGCCATAATCACTGTCTGATGCACTTCGATGTGATCAGACTTGGCTTGCTTAGCCCCAGCGAGCAGAACCAGAACTAATGGGCAGAAGTTTCAGATAGGCAGAATGAAATTAAATATAAAAAAGGTTTCTAACAACAAGTTATGTAATAATTGAACAAACTGCCTCATAAGGTAGTGAGCTCCTTGTCATTGGAGGTACTCAAATAGATATGCTATAGAAGATATGGAGCAGCTAAGTGGCGCAGTGAATAGTGCTGGCCCTGGAGTCAGGAGGACCTGGCTTCAAATCTGGCCTCAGACACATTAGTTCTGTTATCTTTGGCAAATCACTTAACTTTGTTTGCCTCAGTTTCCTCATCTGTAAAATGATCTGAAGAAAGAAATGAAAAACCACTCTAGTATCTTTGCCAAGAAAACCCCAAACGAGGTCACAGAGAGTTGGACATGACTGAAATAACTCAACAACAACAGTCGAAGACGGCCCTGCATAGAGTGAAAGACTGGACCAGCTGACCTCTGAGGACCCTTTCAACCCCAAAGAGTGTGTTTCTGTGATTTTATGTTATGAGCCCTAGGTTATTGAGAATCCAGAATATTGGGTCAGAGCTGTACAACAGAAACAGTGCCAGATTTGGGCTCTGCAGACCTGGGTTTAAGCCTTAGCTTTGCCACCATGTGTGACCTTACACAGAGCGGTCATGCTCTTTGGGCCTTTAGTCTCCTCCCCCGTCAGATAAAGAGATTGGACTACGGAATGCTGAGGCTGTTTGCAGCTCTAAATCTATGCTTCAATGATAATGAGTCATTGAATCCATTTCCTCTCTTTTCCCTGATGCCAGGGCCAACAAGCCAGAAGGCACACGACTGCAGACTTCTGCCTGGCCCGAGAGGGCACAACCAGAATTAATGGGGTGGAAGTTATAGGGAAGACAGATCTCAGCTAGATGGAAGAGGAGGCTGACCAAAGTGTTGAGCAGTCCTGAGGCAAATGGGCTGCTGCTAAGGATCTTCTGGAAGAGGCTGCATGATCCCCTGGTGGGGATGCTGCAGAAGGGGATGCTTCTCAGGGAGGGGTCACGCTAGCTGTTCTCTGTCTCCGTTATAACCGTCTCCAATGTTCTTCCTCCACAGTCAGCCCAAGCAGTGCCAGCCAACAGAGCCACAGGGAAGCGTCCTCTCCACCAGACACCTCCAGTGTGTGGAGCTAGCCTAGCCCACAGCTGCAGATACCACCTGACCTGGGAGACCCTCCTCCCAGCTTTGAGACGCTGTAAAGTGAGACATCTTGGGCTTAGCTGGGTAAGTCCCTGCCCTCACTCATTAATATGGAGATTCATGTGCCATCATGACCCCTTCATGCCCCACTCCAGGGAGGTGCCAGCAGCTCCCACACTCTGTAGTCTGGGCTCAAGCCCAGGGCTCCCATCCCATATCACCCACCTTCTTCCTCGTCTCACCTTCAGGTCTCGGTGCACCACACCCATCTGGTGACAGTGAAGCACAGCCTCTAGGATTTGCTGGATGCAGTGACTATGGAGAACATGAAGAGATGGGTAGGTCAAACACTTTCAGACAGAATGAGACAGGGGCCACATTCTTTGTGGGGCCATTGGTGCACGTAGGCCCTAAAGGCCTGTTCAAGGGCTTCTTTTCACTTGGACAAGGCGGAACAACCAACAGAAGATATTCAGAGTAGAGGCTTGGCTGGGCAGCACTGGCCCTGGGACATGAGTTCTAGTTACCACAGACACAGGGTAAAATTCCAAAGAAGGAAGCCGAGGCCAGCCTGGGCAAGAGGCAAGCTTCCCACAAAACATCTGAGGCTCCAGGCCCCTGAGGTCAGGCAGGAGCCAGTGCCACCTCCCTCACACTTACCTGGCATCAGCCTCACTGTAGTATTCTCGGGCCACAATATCCTCAAACAGCTCCCCACCAGTGACCCTGAAAGTGAGGAAGACATGGAATCAGTCATCCTCAAGCAGCACTGGCTGCCCTCCTAGGCCCACAGTCTAATGGCAAGAGCAATCGGTAACAAACCAGCCTAGATCCCAAACCTGAGTGTCACATACATACACACACACACACACACACACACACACACACACACACACACGCCCTACCAGGGCTGGTACACCAGCAAAGCACAGGAAAACACACAAGGGTATACAGCAAGAAAGCCAAGCCACTCCTGCTTCCTCCTCTCCATCTGCCCCTTCAAACTATAACTCTTTAGCAGCAGACATATTGATGACGAAGACAGCCTTCAGCATGTTTGGAAACACCTGTGCTCACAATCCCACGATAGCAGGGGAGGGTTCTACTCTCTTCTCACCTCTGGGGCTCAGTCCCTTCACCTCCCCTGTGGTACTAATGGCGCAGTGGACCAACAGAGTAAACAAGGTTCACAGCATCAGGAAAATATTTTTTCATGAAATCGAAAAGAGTAAAGCCCCTTGCCTCCTTGATATTCGTGAATCTTCCCAGCATTCTTGGCCTCCTCTTTGAATTTATTTCAGGCTGGGGTTTGTTCCTCTGGTGGAAAACCATTCTCCAACACTTGCTAGCTGTGTGAGAATGGGCAAGTCACATAACTTCTCTAGGCCTAAATTCCCTTATCTATAAAATGAGGGGGTTGAACTCCATGACCTCTAAGGTCTCTCCTAGCTCTAAATCTAGGAGCCCATGAGCCTATGAATTTACAAGGTCAAATAGATCAAGAGAAGACCCTACAAGCATATCTCTCTCTGTCTCTCTGTCTCTGTCTGTCTCTGTCTCTGTCTGTCTCTGTCTCTCTTTCTGTCTCTCTGTCTCTCTCTCTCTGTCTGTCTCTGTCTCTCTCTCTATTTCTATCTCTGTCTCTCTCTACACACATACACACACACACACACACACACACACCCTCCTTCCCAAACAAAAGCAGAGAGGAGCATGGAACACAGAGACAATTGATCCACAAATGGTTTTATAGTTCTTGTTGCCCCAAGAAGCCAGAAGCTGAGCAAATCCTCCTTGCCCCAGTCATTACTAGTGGTGTGACCATGGACAAGTCACAACCTCTCTGACCCCTCATTTCCTCATAAAAGACTCCCAAAAAGAGCCTTTAGGTCTACTCTGAGGAAGACTTCTCGACCCCTCAGGGTCCTAGATACATAAGAAGCCAGCTAACCCCACCTAGTCCTGCCACCTCCTTCCCTGTCTATACTCTGTTGGCCTTGTCCACTGCCCTGCCCAGCCTAGGACTGACACCAGTGAACAACAGCAAAGGATTCTGGTTGGTACTTACAGGTCAAATATCAGGTAGTGATGCCCCTCCTCTGATATGCTATCATGGAGTCGGACTGCGGAAAGGGAGAAGAAGGTAACAAGCATTTATCAGTAATGCCTACTATGTGCTAGGCACCAGCCTAAGAACTTTACAAATGGTTACACACAACCACAAGCCCCCTTCCTCTACTTCCCCTGTTTTGTCCTTTTCCTCGTCATCTTTCCCCTTTATCCTCCCTCAAATTAAAAAGAAATTTAAAAACCATAAATATTATTTAACATTAACATATCCCCCTGTGGGACAGGGAAAGCAGGAAGGGATAGGATCAGGGTCTGCATACTGTGAAAACAACAAGAGATTGTGGAAATTGTGCCGGATCTAATGTCGTTGTTGCTTGTCCTTCATTCTCGAAGAAGACCATGACATTAGGAAAGTGATGCCATCACTTGCCAGTGAATTGGATTTAAGTGAGGGAGGGCTGAGATCTGATATCAGAGAGCAAGGAACCATCTGATCTAGCACAGACGAGTACTGGAGTACTCTGAGGGTTGTTAAGAGAACAGAGCCAAGAATTGAGTATCTCCCTGATGTGGTGCTAGACTCTTCTCAACCCCCCACAGAAGGGCAGGGGGGCTGCAAGCCAGGCCTTCTGCAGAGCTTTCAGTTGGGGCTGGGAACACATA
>CM053625.1:39779015-39803208 GCA_028646595.1 Phalanger gymnotis
CATTTGAGGTTTTCTTCAGAAGGAATCTGGAGTGGTTTACCATTCTCTTCTCTGGCTCCTTTGAGGTAACTGAGGCAAACAGGGTTGAATGACTTGCCCAGGGTCACACAACTAGTAAGTGTCTGAGCTAGATTTGAACTGGGGTCTTCTTGACTGCAGGCCTAGCCCTCTATCCACTGTACCACCTAGCTGCCCCACAAACCAGTCCCCAATTCTGGAGACTCAATACTCAACATCCCCCATTGGACTCCATTCATGAAAGATAGAACCATATAGGATCACAGATAGAATTAAGAGTTTGAAAGGACCTTAAACATCACAGGCTCATAGGTTCAGATCTGGAAGGAACCTTGGAGATCATTAAGTCCAATCCCTGAATTTTACAAGTGAAGTGATTTGCCTAGGATCAAACAGCTAGGAAGAAGCCAGGGTAAGTGCCTAATAGGGCTTTAGTGAAGAGCTTGTCTCTATAGATGGGTCATGGATTTGGAGTCAGAGGTCCTGGAATTTAATCCAGGCTCTGCTATTTAATATCCTTGTGACCTTGGGGAAAAAAAATCACTTATGGGCCTCAGTTTCCTCATCTATAAAATGAGGAAATTGGACTAGATGGCCTCTAAGGCCCCTTCCAGCTCTATGTCTGTGACCCTATCACCATACACCTTCATTAAAACTCTCCTTGTTTGCCTCATGGTGGTATGGGAGGACCCTTGGTTCTCAAAGCCCCTTCCATGGCCTTCTGCAGTGATGAGCATCGAAGGCTCTAGATTTAGAGCTGTACAAGACTTTAGACATCAACTAGTCCTACCCTTTCACTTTACAGATGTGGAAACCGAGGCCCAGAAAAATAAATAGCAATGCTGGAACTTAAATCTACATCCTATTATTCCAACTACACTGTGTTTTCCATATGCCCATGCCAGCTCTCACTGCCAGGCAGAGGGAAAACAAACTAGAAAGATCTCAGATAGGGGCCCAGGGCTGGCCCATGGGCGTCTTCTCTAGATACCAAACTTCAGCTAAGTTTGGTGAGGTTCATGACCAGAGAACCAGGAAAATTCCTCCTTCCCTCAGGGCTTTCTGTTTGGGTTGCAGCAACTCCTGAAGCATTTACTCCTAAGCAGGGAGGGGTTGGAACCTACCTCAATGGTGAATGCACCCACACTGATGAAATCGTGAAACTTAAGCATGATATTTATGGTATCATAAACTACCCAGATTCCTGCACTAGGTGGGTGGGGAAAGCAGAGACGTGGGAACTTGGGTAGATACCTTCTAAGACTTGCTTCCAACTCTGAGGCTCTTACGAATCATCAGAGGTTTTATGGAGTTTGAGTTGAGAGACCTTAAAGGAAATCTAATCCAACCCCCTTATTCTACTGAGGAGGAAACTGCGGCCCAGAATAACTTGCCCAAAGTCACAAAGGCAGTAAGAGGTAGAGTTGGCCTCTGAACCCACAAGAGCATAGATTTGAGCCATAAGGGATCTCAGAAGCCATAAAGTCCAAGGTCACATGGATAGTAAGAAAGGATTTGGACCCAGGTCTCTGAATCCAAATCCATTGTACCACACTGCTGGAGAGATTCCTGGTTGGAATTTTTTTTTACCTTTGGACCTAACCGTCCCACCTCCTTCTCTTCTTCCCTACCTCTGGGGAATGCATGCTATCTTCTAAGTTGCTCAGAGTAAGTGTAGCTGGAAGCCCTGAACCTTTTCAGAAGAAATGGGATTCATAACTTCTGTCCAGTTCTTCTTACCCAACCCAGGTCCTTCCAGTCCAATTCTATCCCTGTTAGGTAACCTGCTCGATTCCCCTCCCTCAAGAAAATGCATTTATGGACCTGGTCTCTTCCCTATTGCCCCTTCTCTGTTGAGACAGCTGCCCACAGGTCTCCCTGGAGGCCTCCAATTACTCCCTGCTGTCTTTGATCCACGACCTGGCAACGCGGCCTTGTCCATCAGTGAGTAATCAGGCTGTTTTGTGCAGCTTCAGGAAGCTGTCCTCACTCCCCGGTCTCTAGGCAGCAGGGAAGGGGGAGCGGGATAAAAGGAGGTGGAAGTGCATTCTGGGTATAAATAGCTGACGGAGTCGTCACCCTCAAACACTGCAACCCTTCTGGGCTCCATCTCCGCGCCCCCAGTTACCCAGGCTCAGATAAGACTCCGTCATATTTGTCTTCCTCTCCTCAAGCAATTCTATCTTCTCCTGGTTTCTTTTTTATCTGTCCTTTCCTCTCCCTGCTCAGCCGCCTTTCTCTCAGACTATAGAAATGACCTCCTGAGCTTCCTGTCTCCTCTCCCCCTGAAAGATCCATCCTGCAAAGTCTGCCACATGAATCTGCTAAAGACCCAGGTCTGGCCACATCACTTCCCTGCTCGCAAGCCTTTGGTGTCTCCCTATAGGCTACTGAACGAAGTCCAGCTTCTCAATCTGGCATTCAAGGCTTAAAATATCCTGACCCCAACCAATCTTTCTAGCTTCGTGGCACATTGTTCCTCTACATAGGATATCCAAGAAGTCTTAGTTCACAAAGCTTTAAGTTGCACTAAGTAACCTTTGGGATACCCTGTATATGCTCGGCACTCCAGAAAAATTCTACTGTATCCAGTGCCCCAAATATATCCTGTGCTTTCCTGACTCTCCTCTTTTTTTTCACACAATTCACTGAGAATATTTTTATCTCCACCTATTGAGTCTCTATCCATCCTTTAGAGTTCAGCTCAAATGTCATCTCCTACAAAAAGGGTAGAGCCCTGGGCCTGGAGTCAGGAAGATTTTTGTTGAAATTCAGCCGCTAGTAGCCGTGTGACCCTGGGCAAGTCGCTTACTATATCTGTCGCTTATTCTATCTGCTTCAGTTCCCTCAGCTGCAAAATGGGAATGGTAATAGCTCACCCACCTCACAGGGTTTTTGTGAGGACCAAATGAGGTGTTTGCAAAGCATTTAGCATAGTACCTGGCAGATAGGAAGAGCTTAATAAATGCTTACTCCCATTAAACAACTCTGAGTCTCAGTTTCCCCATGTGTAAACTGGGGCTAACGATGGCACTTACTTCACAGGGTCTTTATGAGGGACCGAAGGAGCTAAGGCATGTAAAGCCAGAGGCTCTATGTCAATATAAACTACTATTATTCCCTGATTCCCACAAACAGGTGCGATCTTTTGATCCCGATATCCCTTCACATTCCTTTTTCCACCTGTCTCTCATTTTACCTTTGTAGCCTAGAGATGTGTTTTCACCAGGTCTAACAGACCTGTGAGAACTGGTTGTTAAATTGTCAACATAAGTGCTTATACCTCAGAAATCTCAGAAATCAGCAATCCCTGTAAATCAGGGCTTCATTTTTTTTTTTTTGCCTCGTTGATTGTCTAGACTTAAGAAAGTGAGAAGAAAATGTTAATAATGCAAATTAAACTTAAAAGTGTGTGTGTGCCTGCTTTTTTTTCTTTCTGGAGAGCCCAGTTGTTAAACATTTGCCAATATACCCCTGTATTGCTCTAAAACATTGTTTGGGCTCAGCAGGAATACTGTAGAAAGCCCTTAAGTTATCACCAGATTGGAGGCTAATAGTAATTAAAACTCATATTTGTGTAGCACCTTAAGGTGTGCAAAGTGCTTTACCTTATCTGAGCCTCACCAGTGCTGGTTTTATCCTCCCTTTTGGGAGCTAGCTCACTAAGGATAGAAACTCTTATTCGTCCTGGGCTCCCCCTCCCCCATAGCACCTTGCCCAGGGTCTCCTCCCACACCATGCCCCCAACCCCATAAATATCTTTTGAATGAGTGACTGGATTAGGAGAGTAGGGACCACTGAGGGGAGCTATGGCAGCAACTTGTCGGGGTAGTGGGCAAGGCCGATGGGGGCTCCAGACAATGCTGGCTGATGCCCGGGGCGGGGTGGGGGGGCGGTGCTTAATGACCGATGATAATGATGGCCTGACGTCGATATACGCTTTTAAGTCTGTAGAGAGCTTTACTTGGGTTATCTCATTTGGTCCTCACACCGGCCCTGTGAGGTAAGTGCTTTTATTATCCCCATTTTACTGACCAGGAGACTGAGGCTGAGAGAAGCTAGGATTTGAACTCAGGTCTTCCTGTATACAAGTCTCCACATTGCCGGACAATCTAGCTGCCAGATAAGTATCAAGCCTTGACAGGGTCCCTGCTAAAATGAAATCTCAGAGACCAAGAGGAGGAGAAAGGTAGTAAAGGATGGGGAGGCTGGGGCGGAGTGGGGGAGGCGGATTTCTCTTTCCTATTCTTAGAAGTTCCTTTTTCACCCCAGGCCTTGAGTAGCACCTAAGAAGCAGGACTTTGTCCAGAAGGTCCCAGATGTCGGTCATGGTAGCTAAGTGGTATAATACCCAGAATGCTGGACATGGAAACAGGAACACCTGAGTTCAAATACTGCCTCAGGGGCAGCTAGGTGGCACAGTGGATGCCCTGGAGTCAGGAGGACCTGAGTTCAAATCTGGCCTCAGACACTTGACACACTTACTGGCTGTGTGGCCTTGGGCAAATCACTTAACCCCTATTGCCATGCCTCCCCACCAAAAAAAAATTAAAAAGTGAAAAAAGACCATTTACTTGTGGTGTGACTCTGGGAAAGTCATTTAACCCCGATTGACTTTCTCCCCAACCAAAAAAAAAAATCCTGCAGCAGACAATTTACCCTTGAGCTACACAAATCACTCAGACTCAGTTTCCTCCTCTATACAATGAAGATAAGAATAAAACCTATCTCACAGGGTTGTTGTAAAAATCAAATGTGATTTTATATACATAAAGCAATTTATAAATCTTAATGCACCCTATAAATGCTAGGTTTTATTATTTTGACATCTCATAAGAACATAGATTTAGATCTTGGAAGAGACCGTTAGAGGCCATGGAATCCAATCTTCTCAATTTACAAGTGAGGAAACTGAGACACAAAGAGATTAGTAACTAACTTTCCCAGGCTCACACATCTATTGTTAGAGGCAGGATTTGAACCCAGTTCTTCTTGACTCCAAGTCCAGGACTCTATCCACTATTCCACAATGGCTCTCTCTAACAGCAGGGTTGCCTCAGATTTGGAGAACAAATGGGGGAAAAAATGCGCAGGGAAAGAGTGGGTTGGGCAGCAGGGAAACCTTCCATCCCAGACAACTCAAGGCCAAGAAAGGCAGAGAGCAGTCAGGAGCCAGTGACAGACACGTTGTTTTGAGAGTTGAGACCCGG
This sequence comes from Phalanger gymnotis, assembly GCA_028646595.1. Classification (NCBI taxonomy): domain Eukaryota; kingdom Metazoa; phylum Chordata; class Mammalia; order Diprotodontia; family Phalangeridae; genus Phalanger; species Phalanger gymnotis. Next base: position 39,784,244 of record CM053625.1, read on the forward strand.
TAATTGGCAGAGATGGAGAACTGACTCCAAGGAACAAGTCGGGGGGAAAGATAGGGCTACGGTGGCTTTATCTTCCCTTCCTCCAAACCCACCTAGCTCATCCTGTGCTTAGCGTTGGGTGTTGTGTTTGGGGCTTCCCAGCCCCACCTTTATCCCTGACTTGCTCACATTGGTAGGTATAGCAGAAAGAATATTCAATTTGGAGCCAGAAGATGTGGGACTGAATGTCACCTATGTGGTTATGGGCAAACCCTGCCTGGTTGCCTCAGAGAGATTGTATTAGATAAACTAAATTGTCCCTCCCAGCTCTAAGGTCCTATGGCCCAAATCATACCTTGGGGGCCTGTACCAGAGCCCTCTCTACAAGCCTGAGGCAAGGCCAGAAATAACAGTTTGGGAGTTTTCATCCTTGAGTGGACCGTGAGAGACCTATTCTTGCCAGGGCTCCCCTTCCAGGTCTGGGAGGCCAGTCTACATGCATTTGCCACTTCGGGTAACCTACCTTCCCCAGAGAAGTAACCACCCTGCCCTGCCATGGCCTATTTGCACTTCCCCTTGGGGGCTGGGGGCTTGCTACAGAGCTGGGCCGGGGAGGGGGTGCTGGGTGCGTGCGGGGGTGGGTGACAGATTGACTCAGCATCACTGTTGGTGAGTTTGTTGTGTGTGGGGGGTAAGGGGGGGTACACTGGGAATTTTTTTTCCCTTTGGGGACTATTTTAATCTTTCTCGGAGCTTCAGGAGTTTTCCTGAAACAGCTTTTCTGAAGGAGGCTGCCGGCAGGCGTAGGCTGGGCGGAAAAGGCCTTCTCTTCCCCCCCTCCCCACCCCCACCCCCAGCTGCTTCTTAAGGAATGTTGCTGCCCTCCACCCCCACCCAGTCCCCTCCCTTCCCCCTCCAAAGAGTCCAGAATTACCTCTCCATCCCCCTTCCCCCATTCTGCCCAGGAGTTACCACACAATATACCAGGAGACACAAGCTCCATCTTCACCACCCATTGGCACCCCACTCCTGCCCCATTCCTGATCCTCTTACCCACGAGTGCAGCCCCTCTCGTCATCCCTACCCTTGGTGGGGAGCGAGGAAGGGCAGATTCTCTTACCAATATTTGGATGCTTTAGCAGGCGGCAGATGCGGGCCTCTCGCTCCAGCTTCTGATGATCTGAAACGCAAGGAGCTCCAGGTCAGAGATGTATTGTGTTGGACTGGGGAGGGGGGAGGGGTGAAGTAGATTTTTCCTCCCAAAGATGGAGTAGTCTCCTCATCTCTCTGAACCCCCAAACTCCTTACTTCACTGTGGGGGGAAGGAAGAGGAAATTTTTTCATTGGTAGAAAAGAGGGGCTTTCATTATTACCTTATTTCTGGAGTTCCTTCTGAGCTCTAATGTTCTATAATCCATTCTAAGGTCCCTCCAGCCCTCTCAGTCCCTGTTCTAAGGTCCCTTCCAGTTCTGGTGCTCTATCTTCTAAGAGAGTAGATATTCTGCAAGGGTAGCAACCAAAGATTGCAAAGGAAAAAGTCCATCTCTTGAAACCAGACTAAGCACGCTTACCAAGGCTTCTCTACTCTCTAACAGCCCTTACCCCAGAGCTACTGATGAGGCCAGGCCTTCGCGGGTTAACTTACCGTGGCAAGGCCAAGTCTGGTTTCTGGCTAGATGGACACAGGATCACTAAGCTCAGGAGGTTAGATGATATCTATGGCCAAATTAGGGAGCGTTTAGGATGAGATACCTGTGGTAAGGAAGTTCGTTTTACTCATTCTTGGCCGCTGCTTGGGAAATCCTGCTGGAAAAGCCTACCTGGGTCCTAGGTGAATTAAAGAGAAAGAAGGGCTCGTGTCCAAGCCCAGGCCTCTGGGAAATCAGAGGAACTGGATTTCTCTGAGGCCAGGGCTGCTGGCCACACAGGAGAGAGAGGAATGCCTGCCTCTAGTATATACCACACATACATCCCAGCTCTGGGGTCAGGCCTGCCTATATGTTTTTTTTAAAGAAAAGCTCAAGGAAAGTGGTTCTAGATCATAGCTCCTAGCTCTGTACCCCTCCTTCCTTGAGATTATTTATTTACCACCGTTTTTGAAGGGCAAAGGAGATGAGGACAAGGATAAAGTCTTAGAGTACAAAATGTCCTAGTATGAGACACAAGGCCACAGCTATGCAAGGCCACAGGTACCCTGTCCTTTGTGAAACCACTGCCCACAATATCCTTTCTCTTTCCCCCAATCCTTCTAGAGAAGAAGAGAGAACTCTTACGGTTTCATTCATTTTTCTAAAGCCTCCATCTCCTAGATGTCTAGTCTTGGTACAAAGGTGAGTATGCAGCTGGTCCCCAATCATGGAATCATGGATAAGTGCAAAGGAGAGAAGGAAGTAGGGTGCTATAGGAAATTGAAGGGGGGAGAAATGACTTTCATCTGGTAGAGGAAGATAGGTAGGCTTCTTGGAGGAAATGGAACCAGAGTTGGGACTAAAAGGTGAGGAGGTGATTTTGAAAAAGAAGGAGACAGAAGTCGGAGGAATCCATTTCAGGTATGAGAAATAGTACAAGAAAAATGCAAAAAGACCAAAGAGGTCAAGATGAGATCCGAGACAGTGAGGAATTGGGTCTGGCTGGAATGCAGAGGAAAGGAATAGTATAAAATAAGTTTTATTTCATCAGCTCGTCAAAGCCTGTCCCCCCACAGCCCCTGCCCAAGCCTCAGTTTCCAGCCCCACCCACACCTTTCAGAATTCTGGAAAACCACAGATCAAAACTGACATGTTGCTTTTCTACCCATTACAGCTGCTTCCCAGCTAAACTCTCTAGCTGCCAGGAGGGGCTGTTTGGAAAGGAGCTGGAAAATCTTTGACCTTTCTCCACCCCCTTCATCAGGAGAAGTCACTTCCTAGAAAAAGGAAAAGATTCAGCAGCAGAAAGATGGGCCAACCCAAGAGCAGCGGCTAGGTTGGGGAGATGGCATAGGAAGCAAGAACTCTCTGTAGGAAGAAAGTCAATTCACTTACCTCGCCAGACCCTGAGGAAGGAGTTAGCTAGAGAGGATTTTCACCAGGTGGAGAGAGGGTGGGGAGAGGGGCAGGGCGGCAGAGAACACAGTCACATTTTCCTGGCACTTCTAATGTTCTTCTATTGAAAGTACCGTGCCGCCTCCCTGGGTCCATTTTCCTTCCCATTTTTTATTTAATGCCTATTGCCTGATGTCTTTCAAACTTGACCAGATTCCACACAGCTCCAGGCCTGGTCCACTTTGCTTGGTTAAACAGGAAATAGCTCTGCCAAGACTGCACAAGATAATCAGTATCTCTGAGTTCCTCCTTTGTCTCAAGGCAGCATGGTGCTAGATAGAGGGCCAGACTCTGAATAAGAAAGACCTGAATTCAAATCCTGCTTCTCACCTTTACTAGCTCCATGACCCTGAAGGACCTTGATGCTTTTGAAGTTTCAGTTTCCCCATCTGTAAAACCTAGATCAGAAAAGCTACAGTTCTTAGCTCATGTGGTTGTCATGAGGAAGGCACTTGATTAATTTTAATGTGTTATCTGAGCTATTTTACATTTATATTTCATTGGTGTAGGGAACTCCTATCAGAGAAATTCCCTTTGCCAGGGTAGACCGGCACCAACTCAGCTAGGGAGTCTTCTGGAGTACTCAAAAGTTAATTGATTTGATTTGCCCAAGGTCATATGGCCAGTATATTTTATAATCAGGATTTGAACTCAGGTCTTCCTGACTTGAAGGCTGGCTTCCTATCTGCTGTCTCCCTTGTTGACTTATAGAGCCACAGAGTTACAGGCTTCACTACTGGAAGAGCTTTGATCACACAGCAAATCACCCGTAGATCCAGGACTAGGACCCAGGTCCTGCCCAATTTCCTACCCAACCAGAATAGAAACATGCTAGGATCTAAAAGCCAGAATGGCCTAGGGAGAGCTTACCCAACAGCCCTCTTTTGCAAATGAGAAAACTGAGCCCCAGTGATTTGGAAGTTAAAAACAAGACAAGGATACGGAAGCAGAGAGAAATCCCCCTTTTCATATCCCCATTTCCTTTTCTCCATTGCTTCAAATGGGTCTTACTTGAGTGTCGAGATTAAAAAGTAAGTCCACTAAGGCATCATGGGATGCCTGGGTCCCACTCGGAAGTCCTACTCCTTGGGCACCACTTGGAAGTCTCTCCTCTGACCAGCAACTCACATTTTTGGATGAACTATATGTTTATCTTTGGAACCCCATCGATATAACATTCCTGCACGTGGCTTTTGGCCATAACTTTCACAGACCTTGAACAGGGAAAGCAAAGGAGCTGGACCAGAGATGCCAAGCTGATAGGTTCCATCGCTTGTTAAGGCCTGGGATTTTGGTCACAGAGGCTGCCTTGTTCTATGGGATGGCTGAGTGCCAAGGAAACCAACCACTCTCCAACTCCATTCCCAAACACAGATGAAAAACAGGAGCCGGGCACCGCCATCGCCATCAACCATCACCTCCCACAATGACCTTGGAGCCTTCCACACCTCCTCCTCCCTCACACTGATGTAAAAGGCAACAAACAAGATACAGAAGAGAAAGAGCTAGATTGGAGTAAGAATATCTAGGTTCAAATCTTGGCTTTCCTGCTTATTTACTGTGTGATTTTGGAGGAAGTCCGTCCCACCTTTGAGCCTCGATTTTTTCATCTGTAGAATAAAGTCACTGGGCAAGATTTCTCAGGTTGCCTTCAACTCTGACTCCTCTAGCTCTGCTCTTTTGATGGGGGAGCTGGGAGCAGACTCCCCAGAGAGCTATGGATGCCTGGAGCTATTCCGAATACTCCCAGGAGTAAGAAGCAAGAAACTCTTTTTTTTTTTAGTTGATGCCAGTGCCTAAATAGGCAACAGAAAAATTTGCTCAGAGAAATTGTACTAAGCCTCTTTGGGGTTAGAAGGCCCTCTAAGGAGGCCTGGGGGTCTTGAAGGCAGTGGGGCTCAGTTGGTAGGTGATACATTGGATAGAGCCCTAGGCCTGGAATCTAGAAGACCTGAATTCAAATCCAGCTTCAGATACTTCCTAGATGTGTGACCCTGGGCAAGACACTCGACCTCTGTTTGCCTCAGTTTCCTCATCTGTAAAATGAGCTGGAGAAGGAAATGGCAAACCTTTGCCAAGAAAACTCCAAATGGGGCCATGAAGGGTCAGACATGACCGATGAAACAACTGAACAACAACTGAAAGACATGTAGAAGAAAGGAACTTATGCAAAGTCACACAACACCTCAGTGACCAGAACTCTCAGTTAGCAATGTGGTGGTTTGCATAGTGAAGAGTGTGCTAGAGCTGAAGTCAGGAAGACTTGAGTTTGAATCGTGTCTCAGACACTTACTAGTGTGTGTGATCCTGGGCAAGTCCTTTAATCTCTGTCTGTGCCTCAATTTCTTCATCTGCAGAAAGAGAATAAGAATAGCGCTTTCCCCAGAGGGTTTTTGTAAGATCAAAAGAGATATATAAAGTGCTTAGCAGACTTTAAAGAGATCTGTAGACGTTAGCTCTTCTGATCCTAGAAGTAATCCACTGGATGTTATGCTCTGCCCAACACAAGAAGAAATATAGGCTGAGTCACGTACTGCAAGGGGGAGGTGGGAAGAGAGGCTCACTGTTGATCCAAAGGCTTTTGTTACCTCTTAGGGACATGGAAAGGGATGGCAGAACTGACCCCTTTACCAGATCTGCAAGGGGATTGGGGCAAGCATTGTGAGGAGCAGGAATCTGCACTCAGCATGGTGCTTCTTTGTTGCTTGCCTCAGGCCCTGGACCACCCCCAGTAGGACTCATCCAGGCACATTTCTAATTGGGGGTAGTCCTAATTGGAGGGATCCTGTGTAACGGGGAGACTTGTGGGTATCCTCCCCAACAATCAGTCTTGGACCAAGGGAAGAGATGGGCTTTCAGATCTTGGGAGAGGTAGAAAAATTTCTGGGAGAGGGTGGATTCAAGACCTTGGCCTAAGTCAGGCGTGGGTGTATAGGGCATGGACTACAGTTTTTTTTCAGAGGCATCTGGTGCCTGGCTCTGGCTAACCTGACTGACATCAGATTAAGATTCCAAGGACACAAGATAAAATTGGGAAGATGCCAAATGTCAGCATTTCACAGCTGCAGGCAGAAGCACAATTGAGCCATGCCCAGTCTATGTTAATCCCAAACAGGTCTACTATGATGGTAGATCAGGAGAAAAAGTTATTCTTCCAGATTAACTGACATAGAGCCCTTTTGGCCATTGGCATTAATTCTGGAAGAGAATAAAGGAGACTAAGAAGAACAGAAGACTGGAAGGCAATGGGCTGGGATCTTCTTTTACTCTGCGTTAACTTAGAGAGGTAACTTAGAGTAGTGAGAAGAGTGCTGGACTTGGTGTCAGAAGAGATCTGGGCTTGAATCCCAGCCCTGACATTCATTAGCGATGTGACCCTTGGCAAGCCCTATTACCTCTCTGAGCCTCGGTTTCTTCATCTGCAAAATGGAGATAGTAATAGGAAATGATTTGGAAAACCTGAAATACTATATCAATACAAGCACAGGCATTCGCAAAACGCACTACTTTAAGTAGACGTCGTTCTTGTAGAAGAAAGACTGAAATTGAGGAAGTCATGGACTGATGAGTACCTAGCAGCTGCAAATCTGACTACTACTATAATCCTGTTTATATTTCGAAAGGTTAAGTCGAATCTAATATGACAAAATTTATATCGATATGTTAAGGGTTCAATGGAGTGAGCAATCCTTCCATCAATGAGTTTTTTAACTCATCCATTAACTTAGTAAACAAATTCCAGTCAAATTGTTTCCCAGCTTGGCATTCATCTGCTATCTCTGCTCTTCTGCACATGTGGGTCCTTCCATGCCTGGAATGCCTAGTATGCTCTCACTCCTTACCTCCACCTTTTAGAATCCCTGGCTTTCTTCAAGGTTCAGCTTAGGTGCCACCTCTCATAGGAAGTCTTTCCTGATCCCCCTGGTTCATACTTTATCCCTCCACAGATTATCATATGTGTTCTTGGTCCTAAATGTGGAACATTCCCCTCTACCAAGAGAATATATCCTCCTTGGGGTCTAAGTCACATTTTTAGTTTTGTCTTTGTATTCTGAATGCCTAGCACAGTGCCTTGAGTATGGTAAGTGCTTAATAGATGCTCATTGGATCGAATAAATATTAGAGAATGGCTCAACAAGATGGAATGACTTAGCCAGGGTCATACAGCCATTAGGTATGAGACACAGGATTTGAATTTGGACTTTCCTGGCTCTAAATCTAACAACCTATCCACTGTGCCATGATAGCTCTGATGAAATTTCATAGGGGGAAATGGAAGATCCTGTACTTATAACTGCCTCGGGGACTGGGGGAGGGGGAAATAAGAGGCAGAGAAGATGGCCATTTTTTACTTTGGGTCTCTATGTACCCAAGTAGAAGGAAAAGAATGTCTACAAAGACACTTCTTTACCTATAGACTTGGCTAAAAGTAGAAGCATGTGTTAGCCCCAGAAACCCCACAGCATGTCAGATAAACTGCAGCCTTTGGCATCCACATCCTTCAGAAAAAAGCAATAGAATGATTCCAAAGTGCAAATAGAAATTTGTCAAATCAAAGGATTTGGAGCTAGAAAGAGCCTGAAAGAAGGACGTGTAGTCTAAAATCCTTTTATAGAGAAGAAAGCCAAAGCCCAGAAAGGTTAGGTGATTTTCCCAAGGTCACACAGCTAGTAAATGGCAGAGAGCCAAGATCCAAAACCAGGTCCTCTGATTCCAAATTCAAGGCCAACCATAGAACAAAGAATTAAAAGCTAAGAAGAAGGGGGTGGGGGTGGGAAAGGCCATTTCTCCTTCTTCCCCCCAAGTTCTTCTCAGGCAAGAAGGGGCCTGACCTAGACCCAAGCCCAGTCACTGGGGAATGGGGTATAGAGGTGGGAAAACAAAAGAAGAATCTCAGGAGAGAAGGAGAAACCCAGAGCCAAGCCACTTACCTCGGGCTGAGAGCTTCTTCGTGTTGATAATCTTGGCTGCGTACTCTTGACCAGCTAACACTTTTACACATCTTCTAACGATGGAAAAGGCACCCCTGGAGAGGACAGAGAAAAAAAAGCCAAAAGAAAGTGAAGGTCCAGAAGCAGAATTCCAGCCAGCAGTAATAGTATACGGACAATTGCTGGAGATGGAGAGAGGCCTCACTCTGGGCTGGGAGGTAGGAGAGCATGGCCCTGCAAAGGAACAGGGCCACCAAGGAGTGGGAGTACGGAGATAGGGGCAAGGGCTCACGGCACCCTAAAATCTAAAGACAAGCCTCTTAAAATGTGGGAGCTGGAAGACCCCATAGAGGTTATTGGTTCAAATGCTTTCATTTTACAGATAGGGAAACTGATACCCCAGAGAGGAAAGGATTTGTCCAAGGCCACGCAGTGAGTTAGTGCAGACATGAGACTATAGTACAGGGCTACTGACAATACAGCTCAGTACTTCTTCTAACCCACCATGCTGTGGAGCCATAGTCCCCACAGTCGGGGAGCTTACAGTCTAATTAAGATCATAGGCTCATAGGATTAGAGATGAAAGGGATCGCTTTGTAAACCTTCGAGTGTTATATGAATACTAGCTATTAATTCACAAGCCTTCTTTCCTTAGAACTTCTCCAGAGCTCCACTCTACAGCTATAAGAAGGGCTAGGGGTCAGAGTGGTCCCAAACTGGCACAATGGAAAGAATGCTGGCTTGAAAATCAAAAGACCTGGATTCCAATCCTGGCTCTGCCACTCGCTGCCTATGTGATGTTAGGCAAATCCTCTGGATCCTAGCTCTTCATCTAAGAAATGGGGCATAAATGGGGCAATAAACCTGGGAAGGAAAAAAGGAAGGAAGGAAGGAAGGAAGGAAGGAAGGAAGGAAGGAAGGAAGGAAGGAAGGAGGGAAAAAAGGAAGGGAGGGAGGGAGGTATGAAGGGACAGAAGGAAGGAACAAAAAGAGGGAGAGAAGAGAGAATGGAGGGAAGGATGAAGGGATAGGAGAAAGAAGTAAGGAAGAGAGGGAGAGGGAGGTAAGAGAAAGAAGGAAGGAAGGAAGGAAGAAAAGGCAATGTGGGATATAACAGAGAGACCATTGGATCTTAGATCCTGGGCTCCAGTTCTAGCTTTGCTACTTAAGTCATAGAGGTTTAAAGCTAGAAAGATGCTTAGAGCCTATGAAGCATGTCAAATCCAAGCGCCTCATTTTGTAGATGAGGAAACTGAGGCCCAGTGAGAAATGACTTGCCTTCACACTGTCAGAGACAGAGCTAGATTTCAAGCCTAGGCTTTCTCACTTTTATTTTCTTTCTTTTGTTTTTGTTGCTGTTTCAAAGGTATATTTACAGGATTGTCTCCTAAGTAGCCTGAGAAGCAGCGGAAAAATCTCTGAAAACAGCACAGACAACTCACCCCGCTCTTGCAGGGGAAAGGAGCAGATGGCTGGGGGTGGGAGGGGGGAGGGGCCAGTGACTGAGGAGTGTGTGAAAGCATGGGACAGGACAACGGCTGGGGGAGAGGGGGCCGTGGGGAGCTTCAATGGGAAGCACCGGGTTAGCAGACCCTCCTGGGGGAGGTGAAAGGGGGTGGCAAGTGTTAGAGGAAGAAGCCTGGGTCCTGGCTCAGCACATATAATAATAATAGAATAATGTGATGCTTTAAGGCTTACAAAGTGATTTCCCCACCCACATCAACCCCGTGGAGTAGGAATTATTATCCTCATTTTACAGATGAAGTAACCAAAAGTCCAAGAGTTTAAATGACTTCCTCATGGTCACACAGCTATCGGAGCCAGAATTCAAATCTGGGTCCCTGGACTCCAAGTCCAACGCTCTTTCTGCTCGCCCACATGGACACTCACACATTCCTAATATTAGCTCATGATCCTATAGTTGGTTCACCAAGCACTTCCTCCACAACAACCCTGTGAGAGATGCTGAAAGTGCTTTTCTTCCCATTTTGCAGATAAGGAAACAGTGTCAAAGAAGTGAAGTGATTTGCCCGAGGACCCACGGATGGTGTTGGAGCCAGGAGGTGAGTATGTGAGTGCCTAATTGTGTCCCTGTTGGGGAGACTACCTCTGGTGTCCATAGTATGGTGCCAGGAAGATAGCATCAGATGGCATGGGTCGAGGGAGAACAGAATGATTACAGATCCTTGCACGGAACAGATAAGACAGGAGAGAGAGAACAAGGAGTTCCTTTCATAACTGGTCTCCAATCCCTTCTACTCGGCGCCACCCAGATGGCCTTGGGTCCCCAGCTAAGGAAGTAGGAGAAAGGAGGGGCTAGACAGATGGGCTGGGAGCACAAGGCCCATCACTGAGAATGTGGAAAACTGTTAATGGCCTGTGAGAAGGAACACAGGCCTAGCCAGGACTTGGGCATCCAGGGAGTCACACTGAGAAAATGGCTTTCTCACTGCCTGTTGACTGGACCCTTGGGAGCCAAGTGCAAAGCTTCCAGTTGGGAGCTGTTAACGGTACAATCACCTAAAACAGTGCCTTCTAAATTTCAGCATTATTAACTATTACTTGGGGCTGACTCAACTGGCTAACCGCACCCACCAGAGGCATTGTCTGTCTTCCCTCCTACCAGGAACACTGCCCCACAGGAAATTCCTGGTCCTGCCACTCAGTCCCTCTGGCCCCGCCGAGAAACTCGCGAGAAACTCAGGGCTTATGCCCTGAAAGGCAGTATAAAAAGATACCAGGCTATGGCATCCAAAAACCAGGGTTCAAATCCCAACACTGCTATTTACTAGTTGGGTGACTTTAGCACAACTGGACCTCCTCATCATCTATAAAAAGGGGCTGGACTCCCCCTCTAAGGTCCTGTCCACTGATGACCCTGTGATCTCTCTGGACTAAAGGAAGTTAGACCCTTGAACTATGACTTGGACTTACACCTGGTATCTGTCCTCCTACAGGTAGCAGCATTTCTGTGGGAGGTAGCGACTAGAAAAAAATCAGTGTGGTTGACACAATGAATAGAGTGCAGGGCCTGGAGTCAGGTAGGTCTGCGGTCAAATCTGGCTTCAGACACTTACTGGCTGTGTGATCTTGGGCAAGTCATTTAACCTTGTTTGCTTCTGTTTCCTCATCTGTAAAATGAGCTGGAGAAAGAAATGGCAAACCACTACAGGATCTCTGCCAAGAAAATCCCAGATGGGGCCACGAAGAGTCTGACATAACTAAAAGAACAACATGTTTGTCATACCTTTTTCATGATCTTCACAAAAGTCATCCATCATCTCTATTTGATTATTTAAGTAATTGCTTTTCCAGGCTTATCATGCATTATTGCTGTTCACACACTCTATAGTCCATCCTTTTTGCCCTTCCCCACATTTGACGTTTCAGTTCTCAGTGCCTGGAGTACCTTCTCTCACCTTAGAATCCTTCCTTTCCTTCAAAGCTGAACTTAAACATCTCCCAAGAGAGGAAGCTTTCCCCAGTGCCTCCGGCTGCTACTGCCTCCCCTACATCTCAAATTATTTTATATGCTTTAATGTGTATGTATTTTTTCCCTCAGTAAAATATAAACCCCTTGAGGGTAGGACTGCTTCAGTTTTTTGCCTCTGTATCTCAAGTACCTGGGATTGTACCTGGCAAATAATAGGTTGGTGCTTAATAAATATTTGAGTAGCTTGATTGATTCTTAAACCTTATTATCATCATCGAGAAGGACCAGAAAAAGGTGAATGGATCACATTTTGAAAGTGAGGGGTAAATGAATATCCAAGTGCTGAACCCATATATGTGAAATATTAAAAGACCTGGAAGAGGCTTCTAGTATATTAGGTCATCCCTCTGAAGGACATGGAGGAGAATCACACAAGATGAGAAGGTTAGATGGATAGCAATCCGCACTGATGTAAGTCAATAAACATTTATTCAGTGCCTACTGTGCCAGATACTGTGCCGAGTGCAGGGAATGACAAGAAAAGTAAAAGGCAGTCCCTGATCTCAAGGAGATCACAGCCTAACGAAGGAGACAATGTACAAATAACTGTGTACAAATAAGCTATGTGTAGTGTTGCTTGTTCAGCCATTTCAGATTCCTTGGGATCTCTTTGGGGGTTTTCTTGGCAGAGATACTGGAGTGGTTTGCCATTTCCTTCTTCAGCTCATTTGACAGATGAGAAAACTGAGGCAAACAGGCTTAAATGACTTGCCCAGGGTCACACAGCTTAGAAGTATCTCAGGCCAGCTTTACATGCAGGTCTTCCTGACTCCAGGCCCATTTGTGCACCTAGCTGCCCACATATGGTGTGAGCTGGAGTTAATCCACAGAGGGAAGGCATTGATATTAAGGAGGAAATGGAAAAGCTTCCTGTAAAAGGTGGGATTTTAGCCAAGACTTGGCAGAAGCCAGAAAGAGGAGATGAGGAGGGAGGGCATTTCATCCCTGGGAGACAATGAGTGAAGAGTCAGGAAATGGAGTGACTTGGTTGAGGAGAAGCAAGGAGTCTATTGTCACTAGATTGCAGAGTGGGGGGCAGGGAGGGGAAAGGTATAAGAAGACTGGAAAGGTAAAGGTAGGAAGACGGTCAAGTTATAGGGGATTTTGAACGCCAAACAAAAGATTTTATATTTAATCCTCGAAGTGATAAGGAGTCACTGGAGTTTATTGAATACTGACATGGTCAGTCAGACTTGCTCGTTAAAAAGCAAACAAAGGATTTTATATTTAATCCTGAAAGTGATAAGGAGTCACTGGAGTTTATTGAATACTGACATGGTGAGTGAGACTTGCTCGTTAAAAAGCCTCAATGGAAAAGAATGGGGAAAAACAGGAAGAAAGGAGACCAGCCAGTAGGCCATTGCAAAATGAAGGGGTGATGAGGACCTGCAGCAAGGGGCAGGAATACTCCTACTGGCAAGATCATATATGCCTACAAGTATCAAAGCAATGGGGGCAATAAATATCCTCTCAAGTCTGGACGTCGGTGTATGAATGCCCCTCCACGACTGCAGACCAGCCACTCTGTGGCTTAACAGCCTTAAGCAGTTGTCTGGGGGCCTTGAGAAATTAAGTGACTTGTCCAGATAGTGTCAGACGCCAGCAAGATCTGAATCCAGGTTTTCCACATTTCAAGTCTGGTCCTGAGTCCACTATGCCAAACTATCTCTCTCTAATAACCATAATAATAATAATCCTTTATAATTATATAATGCTTTGTGCTTTTCGAAGTCCTTTGCTATCACATTTGACCTTCCCAAACTGCCCTATAAGAGTCAGGATAATAATTAGCATGCCCATTTTACAGAAGGTCAAAGAAATTAAGGTACTTGTCCAAAGTCACACAGACAGTGAAAGGCAGAGCCAGTGTTATCATCCAAGTTTCTAGACAACCAGTGCAGGACTTTTTCCTTCTCCAGCCACCCCAGCCTGCTTAGCACCACACCTCCCCCTGCCATGGGAGGCATCTATACCCCAATTCAGGATCCCTGAGACTTAGCTTCCCTCTGGCAGATGCCACAGGGACACGATGTATTGGAACTGTCTCAGCCCAGAGCCCTGGCCTACACCAACGCAGCAGCAGCACAGAGGGTACACAGAAGGCCTGGGAAATGGAAGATTTTGTTTGATGCCGAAGAACACTGAACCAACAGAAGTTCCAACATATTCCTTGTTTTGGCTGCTGTTGGCTTTTTCTTGAATGGTTTACAAAAAAAGGGACACAAAACAGAAAGATCCTTTCCAGCTGAAATGTTCTGATTGCTGATGATTGTCGATTAGCAAAAGGCCTACAATCTTTCTGAAAGGGGTTAGGCCAATGGTCAGCAACATGGTGAAGCCAGAGGAATTTGTCTTTGATGCTCCCTCCTCTTTTTTATTTTTTACCTCCCTTCCCAGCAACAATTTTGGCCTCACAGGATCATACTTGCTGATGGTTGGGAGCAAGGGAGGGGTTTGCTGCTGCTGCCGCTGAATGGTGGGGTCCATTTGGAATCCAAGGGCCTAAATTTGAGTCCTGACTGTCACTGACTAGCTTTGTGACTTCAAGCAAGTCACTTAACCCCCTCTGAACCTGAGTTTCCTCATCTGCAAAATGGGAACAGTAATCACATTACATAACAGTGTTGTCGTGAAGATCAAATTAGACGATGTCTATAGTACACTTTATATACCAATATATTTTATATAAATGTAAGTTATTATTATTATAACTCACTTAGAGTAAGGTGCAGGGATCCCTTGGGCATGAGGAGGAGTGGAAGGGCTAGAGAGAGGGAACTGCATTTTCGAGGAGAGCCTAGAAAGAACCAGGCTTAATTTACAAAAAAGCATTATTAATGGTAGACTTCCCAGTGTCGGTAAGGGTTGTTTAGATGTGAGGGTGGGAGGATGTCTTCCTAGTACTTCTGAAGCACTTTTAGTTCACATATATAGCCCTTTACAGTTGACACAGCACTTTAAAGTAGTTTACATAGCACTTCATATACATTATCTCATTGGAAACATACCATGGAGAGAGTTGTCTGTTCTTCCTACATATAGCACTGCCTGTTCCTCCTTCTGGAGATTAAAAGATCATTCAGGGCACTTGGGGCTGTGGAAAGTTCATGTCGCCTAGGTGAGCAGTGGCCCTCCTGGGGGGCTACTGAATCTTTTAAGTACCAAATGGAATGAATGAATCAGAGGAAACCGTTAGCTGTTTAATTCCATTCCCAGCCTGGATTCAGATCTGTTCTCTCAGGGTGAAGGCAGTTGTTGGCCTGATCAGAGGACAGAGTGAGCCCTCACAGAGAAAGGCTAGAGTGTAGGGGCATGAGGGACAGAAAGAGGGTTTGAGGGGGCAGAGTCTAGCCTTTGAAATCACAGAATTTCAGATTTGTAAGAGACCCCAAAGTGCATGTGCCCCAATCTCTGCCTGAAGCAGGTATCTATTGTTGAGGAACTCATTAACTATTCAAACAATCTATTATGCTTTTGGAGCCCTTGAAAGAAAGGGAGCCTGAGCATTCTAGCCAATCAATCAATCGACATTTATTAAGTTCCTACTATGTACCAGGCTCTGTGCTAAGGTCCGGAGGTACAAAAAGAGATCAGTTTCAGATGTCGAGGAGCTCACAATTTAATGGGGGAGATAATAAACAAATACATACGAAAAGTTATACTCAAGATAAACAGGAAATAAGCAACAGAGAGAAGGTACTAGATTTAGGAGAGGTTGGGAAAGGCTTCCTGTAAAAGATGGGATTTTAGCTGGGTCTTACAGGAAGCCAGGAGGTGGAGATCAGGAGGGAGAGAAGCAGAATGACAAATTTAGCAAGATCAATGGTCATGAAGGCAATCTCTTCCTCTTTTGTCCCCTCCCCTTTTGCCTCCTCCCACCACTACCACTACCAAAAACCATTGCTGCTTCCTCTCCCCTTTCTGGAATGTCTCTAGAGAGCATGCCTTTGGTTGGGATTCCAGATTAGGCAAGTTATATGATATCCCCGTTAGGAAAAGACAAATGAAGCTGCCCAACACTGACCCTCCTGGAAGGGACTGAGGGGCATAGGATTTAGAGGTGGAAAGATTCTGAGAGAATATCTTGGCCGGCCCCCTTACTTTAGGAAGGAAGAAAATGAGTCCCAGAAAGAGAAATTATTAACCTAAGGTGATACAGATAAGTTTGGCAAATCTTGAATTTGAGTGAAAATCATGAAGCTCTCAAACCAATTCCCAAACCTTTATTTGCAGAGGGCTCTTAGGGGCAGTACTAGAGGGCTAAGTGGTCTTGGATTTAGAAAGCAGTCCATAAACCAAGGCCCACACTCCTCACTGCACACTAGATCTTCACCTCACAGTAAAGATTGACCCACTAAGGTCATTGTGATCGCTGACGTGATTTACACACTGCTCCCATTAAACCTTGAACTCCTTGAAAATAGGAACCGTCTTTGATCTTTCTTTGTATCCCCAACACTAAGCATAGTGCCTGGCACTTGATAAATTTTTATCGTCTGACTCCATATCTGTAATCTCTTTGGATCCTCATCACTCTCCTGAGATATAGTCAAGAGAGAAATTATCCATATTTCTCAGAAGAGAAAACTGAGGCCTGGACAAGGTAGGGAATTTTCCCATGGTCATAGAATCTTGGAGTTCTATGAGAAACTCCAGAAGTCATCTAATTTAACCCCTTACATAGTGCAGGAATTCTTTCTATAACACCTTCGACAAGTGGCCACCCAGCCTCAGGTTGACTATGTCTCTTGATGAGTAATTCACTCTGGAATCATCTCATTCTCCCTTTGGGCAATGCCAGTTGCTAGGAAGTTTTTCCTTATATGAGGCCAAAATCAGCTTCTCTGTAACTTCTACTCATCATTCCCGCTCCTGTCCTCTGGGATCAAGATGAACCAGTTAGATTTCTCTCCTACTTGATAACCCTTCAAATATTTGCCGGCATCAGCCATGTATCCCCTAAGTCATATTTTCCCAAATAGATCCAATTCCTGGTTTCTAAACCCTTTACCATTCTGGGCTGCCACCCTCTCTGCAGGGCCCCCACATTTTTCTAACTGGACCTGTGACTTCAATGATATAGGAAGCCCTCAAGTAAGGAAATTCCTTCTCTCCCAATACAGAAGCATTTGCTCTGTAACATAGTTTGAGAGAGTTGCCTGCAGCCACTGAAGGGTAAAATGACCCACAGCCAGTATTCAGAGAATGGGACCAGAGATGGGATTTAAACACCCCACCTGGCGGCTGGATCTCTTTATCCATATTCAGTGCTTCCTCTCCAGGTGGCCCTTCCTAAAACATGGTGCCCAGGGCTGGAAATGATACTCTGGATGTCATAGTGGAGAGGACAGTAGAAATATAGCTTCCCTCGCCCCATTCATTATGTTTCTATTTATGCAGCCTCAGACCTCATTAGCTTTTTCGGCAGCGCACATCTCCTCGGTTGTATCTCGAATCTCGGGCAGCTGATTTTTCTTTTTAATTCAAGTGCAGGACTTTACATTTGTCTCTATTAGGTTCCACCTAATTAGATTAGGTCATCTGGCTAGTAAGAGGAAGAGCCAGGATTAAGAGCCAGGTCTCCTGGCCCCTAGTCCAAGGGCAAGCTTTCTCTTATCCCAGGCTGCTTCTCTTACACCTGTGTCCAATGAGCCCATGTATTAGGAACAGCCCCTCTCTGACCTAGAGACCCTTCTTGCAATAGTGCCTTGGAGATACATAAGATTTAGAAATGGAGGAACTTCAGAGAGCATCTCATTCAACTCTTTCATTTTAAAGATTGAGGGAACTGAGACCCAGAGAGACTATTTGCCCAAGGTGAGACAAAAAGCCTTCAAAAGATGAGGCAGTAGAGAAGTGGCACCCTGGTGGATGGGTGGGTGGGTGTACCGTGGTGAAGGTGTTGGGACAGGGCTCCTTTTTGGTGAATCTTCCCTGGGCGTGCGCGCCCATGCGTGCGTGTATGTGTGTGTGCTTGCGGCCCCATGCGCCTGCGTGTGAGTGTATGTCTGTGTGTGTCCACTGGCTACAGCACCAGAAATGTTGCGTTTTGTAGAGAGAAAGCTCCCGCAGGGGGTGCTGCGAGGGCTTCGTGCGGGGGTGTGGGGAGAGGGCGTGCACTCCGATCGCAGTCTGTGGGTCCCAGATTGCAGGGGGAGTTGGCAGTGGTGTCAGCGTGTGTGTTGCGAGGGCTCTGTCGATTGTCAGTGTGTCTCAGCCTGTGTGGGGGTGGCTGAGGGGGCGCCTGAGCCATGCTGCATTCGCCAAAGCCCAGCCTGGGAGGAAACTTGACTTTCCTTCCCTCTCTGGAAGGATGGCTGAGGCTTACTTAGAATCAGAACATGGAATCTTAAATGGACTTAAGGGTAGAATGTCAGAGCTAGGAGGGACCTTAGAACAAAGAATGTGAGAGCTGAGAGGGAACTGAGGACATAGAATATCTGACCCAAAAGGTCATACATACAATGTTGTGGCCATCCTGGGCCTTCTCTGCACCCCTTGCCCCATTCCCCTGCACCCTTCTCTCACCTACCTCAAGGATCTACCCAGTGCTCACAAGCTGCCCTGGGTCTCTCCTGTTCTTGAAAGAAAGCTTCAGATACATTCTTTCAAACTGAGGTAGTTGGGAATTGAATAAATTATTCTCTCCCTCTCTCCACCCTAGGATTATTTGCATTTTTAAAGCAAAATCTCGAGATCAGATTTAACCCTAAGGAAAAAAAAAAGATCTAATGGGGTTATTGAAAGCCAAGAATTCAGAGTTAGGTTTACCAAGGAGGAGGTAAGAGGCTCTGATATCCTTTCCATCAATAGTGACAAGGCCGGAGAACATCCATCTATGCCAAAGGTAGCACTTAGAGCCACCTTTCACATCACCAAGATGTTTCTATGAGAAAGATCGATTATTATCATGTACTGATTATTAAGTCCCTTAATGTCATGACTCGTCTGAGGACTAAAAATAAAATATTAATGCCTTATTATTGCTACAGTTTATCGCCAAAACATTTTTGTCAAGAAGAAGTATTCTCATTCTTATCATCAATATTATTTCCATTTTACAGATATAAAACCTCAGGCATGGCAATGCAAATGACATTAAAGGTCACACAGTAAGTCAAAGGGAAAGGTGAGATTACAACTTGGGAAAAAGTGAACTCCCTGCAGATAGAAACTGTCTTCTTTTTTAAATTTTGGTCTCCCCAGTGTCTTGCGCACGGTAGGCACTTAAATGTTTGTTAAATTGAATTGAACCTAGATCTTCAGGCTCCCAAGAACCTTCTAAAAGGCCATGTTACTGTCCACAGATCTACACACACACAAACACACACACACACACACACACACACACACACACACACACACACACCCTACCGAGAAGCTGCCCAGGGCTCTTCTACAGAAGGCTTTTTTCTGTGGGTTGGGGAAGGTGGGCAGTGTGCAGGGCTCTGAGTAAGAAGACACCTCCATAAGGAGCTA
>CM053625.1:39803308-39883184 GCA_028646595.1 Phalanger gymnotis
TCTCTCTCTCTCTCTCTCTCTCTCTCTCTCTCTCTCTCTCTCTCTCTCTCTCTCTCTCTCTCTCCCTCTTTTCCTCTCCCTCCCTAATAAAACCCACTTCTGAAGCTCTTTTTGAGCAATGCTGATGATTACATACTGCCGCAGGATAATTTCCTTCCTCCTTTCTATAACCTGTCATGGGGGTGGGATCTAAAGCCTCAGAGAATGTCAAAGCCACAAGGAGGCATCCCTGCCACGCTCCTCCTCCCCAGCAATGGGTCTGTGGTTCCCCATCCTCCTCTTGGAGAACCTAGCCACTAAGCACACCAAGGAAGGGACAGATCTTAAAGTGATGGCTCTGGCTAAGGCCCAGGCCCAGGCCACCCACCTGCCCAAGAGCATGGTCTCTCCTGCCTCAAGTGAGGAGGCAGGACCCTCTACATGGTTTAGAGCATAAGACTTCTCTGGATTACCACTTCCTTGTTTTTCTACGCATCTGACCCAGCACCCTGCCACTTCCCCTGACCTAACCCCAGGCTATTCCTGCTAGCCTAGGGGAACATAATCACAGCTCCCATTTCTATAGTGCTTCAGGGTTTAGAAAGTACTTTCCCTTCAACAATCTTTCTAGGCAGGTAGTGAAAGTATTGTTACACAGCTAATCTTAGCTGGCTTGAACCCAGATTTCCAGCCTCTAGTTCTAGGACTCTCTCCACTGCAGAATGCTACCTAGACAAACAGATGTGTGCATGTGTGTGTGTGTGTGTATGTGTGTGTGTTGGGAGAGGTGTTGAGGAGAGCCAAGAAATGGGCATTTTCTTTCAGACTCCCTCCTTCCTCACTCCAGAATGATCAATCAACCGGGGACTGATTAAACACTTAATTCATTTAGGCCCACTTTGCCTTGACAGATTCTAGTCATCCCATTCCTCCTGGCCTAGCCCCTAAAACTTCCTGGAGAACTTTTGGCTCCATCACATGTGGGATTCAGCTTGTGGCCACTCTAACTGCCTGCCAGGGCTCCATCGATGATCCACCCTGGTGACCACAAACCTTAGAGGCATCTCTGTTGCCCAGGGAGGTGCCAGAGGATTCTTATCTCATCCTCAGCCCTGAACCTGGCTATGTAAGGGCTCAGAGGATTTAGACTTTGAGATCCTCTGGTTCTATTCTAACCCATCCTAGGGAAGGAAAGTGACTTGCTCAAGGTGACACAGCCTGTGAGAGACAGCTCCGTGGACCCTTTGACTCTAGTCAGGCTCTTTGGCAGAAGAAGTCCTCACAAATCAAGCCCCTAGAGTTGGATGAGGGAAACAACCAAAGCAACATTCAGAGATGCTAGTATGCCACAGAGGTAACATGATCCAGTCAGGTTGGAAGATGGAAGTCAGACAGCTGTAACACTCTCCCAAACCTTTACCCTATCCTGCCAAGTCACTGGTTTTCTTCTTGCATTCTTTGCCAGCTCCCAGAATATCTTTACCTCCCCTCTGCAGACACACACACACACACACACACACACCCCAGTCTGTGCCAATGTCCAGCCTTCTTGCCCAAAGCATTTAAAAAGCTCAGTCTCCACATATCACCCCATACATCTTCCACTGCTTCCCCACTGTGTGGCTACATCTCAGCTCAGCAGTACCTCAAACCAGGGTATACCACTCCTCAAAGAGACAATGGCAGGCATTTACATGTGAGTGCCAAGGACCATGGAGGAGAAGCCTCTAGAAGGTGATATTCCACCAACACCCCCACAGACACCCAAGATTCAATAATATCCTTCTCCTCTTGGGGCAAAATATCACTTTTACTTTCACTTAGAATGACTGAGTCACCACCCCCCCTTCTCTGTCACTATTTATCCACCATACAGCCCTGTAGCCTCAGAGAAATGGAAAATGGGTGCACCCCAAGAAGCAGCAGCTTCTGACTAACTGGAATTGCTGGATCTCTTCAGTGGTAGCACAGGACCCTTTCACCTCCTAAGCAGAAGGGTCACATTCCTCAAGTTCCCCAGCTCTGCCCAACCTCATCTTCCCCAGACCCACTCCAAATCTGAGCCCACCTTTAACATGCTAGTACCCGTGATTATGTCCCATATAGATATTCACAGAACCTTCAGGTACGTGCATTAACATATGCACCCTCTGTGACTGGCTCCCACAGACACACAGCCTGCTCATGTGCAGGCAGCCTTCCTGAACATGTGTATATAGGCAGCCTCCCACACATGGGCATATCATATATTCAGGTCTTGCGCATACACCCCATACTAGCATGCCTTCACACGGACCCAGCCTCCTCCCATATATGTGCACACACATTCAGTAAGCCTTCATGGAGGCATATATGCTTAGATTCAGCCCTACAGGATTATGCATACCTGTATGCAGAAACATATCGGCACACCTTTACATATGTTCTCAGACTCACACAGACACATGCACACATATATGCACATGTTCATATACTCGACATATTCCCATACAATGCACATACAGATGCAAACCAGCATCCTTATATGGATTCACACAAGATGCATGCAGATGCACAGATGTACAATCTCCTACACAGACACACACACACCCAGCATCCACAGCCTGACTAGCTGGAACCCAGACTCTGAATGTCTGGTACCTCTCTGTCTTGGAAACACTCCAGCCACAAGCAGAAGACAGAGGGTTAAGTGCTAACAGGGCAATGTGATGTAGTGGAATGAACATCAGATTTGCAGGCAGAGGAACAAGGTTCAAATCCTGCTTCTCCCACTTAATACTTGTGTGACCTTGGGAAAGTCACTTTGCCTTGGATGCTCTGGCTTTTTTTTTTTTCATCTATAAAATGAGAGCTTTGGACTAGACAATCTCTAAGGTCCAATCCAACTCCAAACCCTACAACCCAATGCAGATGTCGCCTAACCTACTTCCTACAAGTCATTAGGGTTCCAGGCCCCCTGAGGGTAATGCCACTGTTACCCCCTATCCTTGCAGCTGCTAAGACTGTGAAAATAAACTTCAGGAAAGTCTACCTGCCAACCTGGTCCCAGTCCCTTCCCATTCTGTCCCCTGCATGCACCAACTCTAACCAACATTCATAAAACCAGGTTAAGCACCAGCAACTTGGTATTAAGCAGCCATACCCAGGTACCTCTCTATCCTCCCCTACTTTGTCAGCTATACAAGTTCACCCAGAACAGCTGGGCCACAGATCCCATGGGTCTGCCCCTCCCTATCCCTACAGACAAAAAGCGTTCAAAAATGCCTTCTAAGCACCACTCCCTACAACCTCCCCCTATCACCCCAGGCTTTAACCCTGCATGGACCAGGCTAAGTACTTAATAAATGCTTGTTTCCTTCCCTCCCTCCCTACTGCCAAGGCCCTCTGTGGTGCTAACTTTGGCTGGGAGGAGCTTCCTCAGAAAAGTTGGCCACTCTCCACAGTCCGAGCAGTGTGCGCATACATGTGCATGCAATCTGGTGCATCTATATGAGTTGTATATGCATGAGTGTGCAAGGGTATGTTGAGTATTTGTATGCATTCATGAGCAGGGGTGAGCCCAGTTAGTGTGCATGGGTCATTTACCTAGATACACATACATATGTACACACACATACACACACAGAGACAGACACACACAGACACAGACACACAGACACACAGACACACACACACACGTCTTTGGGAGCCTAACCTCCAATACTCCTCCAGCAAACCAACCCCTTTGATCAGACATCTTCTCTCTTTCCCACCTTGGGGGGAAGAGATCAGCCTGCCTTCCCCCCTTCCCTCACAAAGGAAACTTACTTGCCCAATTCCTCGAAGAGCTGATATTCTTCAGTGAAGCGGGTGCAGGTAATTGTAGCCATGCTGCCCAGCAAGGCAAGGAGGCAAAAGCCAGGTGAGGAAAGCTATGGAGCTGGAGAGAGGAGGTGGGCTGGAAGGCAAGCTACAGCTCACAGCTCACTGATGCCACTCCTCTCCCGGGCTCCTCTGGGGGCTCCCAGCTGCTCGCTTCCCCGAGCAGAGGGAAATGAGGGAATGGGTTTGATTGGCAAGCTTGGAGATAATGATGAGGGCAATTTGTCTCCTCTAAGCCTCACAAGCCTTCGTCAGCATCCAGGTTCCCATGGCAACCACCTCTGAAACGCCCTGTTTCCGTTGCCCCAGCAACTGCCTCCCAAACACCTGCAAGCCACAGGGCCCAGGTCGGGGGCAGGGGAGGGGGAAAGCAGCACCCAGAGAGAGGGAGGGGACAAAGGAGAAGAAACTTGCTCTCCAGATAAAATAAGTAAATAATACCCTAACCCCACCCCTAACGCTGGGGTGATTGAAACAGATGGGCTAGGATTAAGTGGGGCAAAAAAGGGTTGTCATGGCAACTACCCTTGCCACATTTCAGGACCGTCCCTGAAAAGACAGGATGCTGTTACCCTAGCAACTACATCTTATCCTCCAGAAAAAACAGGTATTGCCCTGTTGCCCTGGCAACATTCAAGTTCCAAGGTTTAGAGAGAAATGATGTCTAATTCATCCAGACCCATATCTCTTTCTCATTTTACTCTCCTTTTTCCCTGCTCACCTTTCTCCTCTTTCCTAACTCTCACTTCTCTCTCTCTCTTACCTCTCTCACCTCTCTTTTATTCTCTCATTCTCCTCTCTCACCTCTTTCTCAGCTCCAAGCTTTCTCTCCTTTCACCTATCGCCTTTCTTTAATCTTCCTTTCTCACTCATCTTTCTTCTCTCCTCTCTCGTTTCACCTTTCTTTTCTCCCAAATTGCTCCTCTCTCCCATCTTGCTCACCTTTCTCCCCTTTTTTCTCCCTCATCTCTACTCTCTCACCTCTGTTATCTCCTATTGTGTCTCAGCTCTATCCACTCTTTTTTTTATCCTTCCTCCCTGTACCTCATTCCCACTCTCCTCTCTTCTGTCTCCCCTCCCCCACCTTCTACTTCACTAAGTTCCTGCTTTTGTACTGCACCCCTTGTTAGAATCACAGGCCCTACGAGGAATCCAGAGGAGAAGCCTCAGATGTGGGGTCTTGGAGAGAATCATCCTTTGTGACCCAAGACATGAGCTGGTCCTCTCCCAAGGCTCCTAGAGTGGACATTAGACTCTGCCCCTGCCAGCCCTCCTTCCTTAAAGGAATCACCAAGTTGCTCTCTCCTGGGGGCCCTGTCCTAGTTTCTGTTTTTTGAACCATCCTAGGAGTGGGGGTTGGGGCAGGAGCAGCAGCCCAAAGTAGTGGAGACAGAGCTAGAATTAGGAGACCTGAGTTCTGCCCCTCCTATGCCATTATGTGACCTTGGGCAAATGACTCCCTCTCTCCCAAAGGTGAGTTTACTTATCTGTAAAATGAAAGGGTTGGATTGGTGACCTCTAAGGGCCCTCCCAGCTGTGGGACTCAATCCCCACCATGGCACCCATGCTCCTCCTATGTGCTTGGCCAAGCCAGTGGGGATAGTCAAGGGGTAGGGGGCTAAGAGGGGAACAGAAACCAGGTCCAAGCTTTGATCACATCTTCCCGTCCCTGACCTCACTCTAACCAACCACATCTGAAACAGTTGGCACGTGTCTGGAAAGGGATTGTCAGCCTTCTCACCATGGGAAAAAAATTAATCTTGATGTCCCTTGGCCATCATTAATGCCACTCCCCCCCCCTTCCTTCCACAAATCCATATTCTCTTCTGACTGTTATTTTCTCCACCAGCAGCTATAACTACAAGTTCCTTGTCACCCCTCACCCCAATACCTGAGGTCTTACAAGCATTCACCATCCTAGCCATCACCCCATCTTTCTAGAGGAGACAAAGGGAGGTCCAGAGAGGTTAGGACCACAGTTTTAATGGACTAACCCAAGAATACAAGTTACAGGCCTATTCAAAATCACAAACTTCTATGTTTTCCCAGGGGGAGGGAGTACCTTGGTCCCATTTCACAGCCAGATAAACTGAAGCCCAGGAAATTGTTTTTCAGTGAGGTCAGAGTTGGGGGTGGGGAGGGAACAATTTCAGGCATCTACATCATTCTCCAAGATTTTCCAATTCCACCCCACCCAGTTATCAGCAATGCTGGCCTCCTTCCTTAAAGGCATTTCCCAAACTCTAATGACTTGCTTTTATTCTTCTCCAAAATCCCTGTGTCTAGTGATACTCTAGGGGTCTGGATTCCAGATGATCTCTCTCTCTCTCTCTCTCTCTCTCTCTCTCTCTCTCTCTCTCTCACACACACACACACACACACACACACACACACACCCCACACCATCCCACCCACTCCCACTCCCACCTTTCTCTGGCTGCAGGAAATGCCTGCTCCTTGCCCAGGAGCCAGAGATGAGAACAGCCTAACCCCTGAAGAGATGGGCTCCTCCAGGTGGTGAATTGAACTCATCAGGTATAGCTGCCTTTTCAAAGGAAAGAAATCAAAGAGGGCGGGGGAGATAGAAAGGGGAATGAGAGGAAAGGAGAGGAGCTGGGAGGGAGGTGGAAAAGAGGGAGGAGGTAAATGGCTCAGCCATTAATTGCACCATCACCACCTTCAGAAAAAGGAAAAACTACTTGGTTTTGTTTTTGCACACAATACACTTTCCCTTCTCCCGCCAACGTAGCAATTCAGAAGCATAAAGGAGGGCCCTGTCATGTGCCTGGGCACACAGGACTGCCACTCAGCTAATGGGCAGCAAAACATTGGATATGCTATTACCTCCACCTTCAGTACCCACCAGGAACAGGACAGTTGCCCTTTGGCAGCATGAGTAGGGGAAGGGGTGGGTAAAGGGGAAAGGGGGAGGAATTTAACTAAGAGAGCAGGGCTTGGCAGAAATCTCAGCCACAGAGTGAGGGACCCAACAAGATGTCCTGTGGTTCCCGCCTCCTCATGTCCTGGCTCCTCCACCTGGATCCCTTCTTCTGCCACTCCCACCCTTTCCCGCAGAGGCTGTGCCTAGTGAAAATGCCCACCCTGAGCAGACTATTTGAGGCAGTGGAGGGTGAGATGGAGAGGTGATCACTGTGAAAGACTGAGCAGCCTAGCCACACAAAACAAGAGTAGAGTTTTCTTTATATCTATCAATCCCCCTATACTGAGCTTCCAGTCCAAGGAAGCAGGCCTTAGCATCTCATGGCTTGCCAAGCTCCTAATGCCTCCTTCTCTTTCTTGGAGATAGTATTCCTTTGTCTGCACCTAGAAAAGCAGGAGGGCAGAGGTTTTATCAAATCATAAAATATTAGCAGTGAAGAGGCTTTAGAACATAGAACGCTAGCATTAGAAGGGACCTTAGATATCGAATAGAAGATTCTCATTTTACACAAGATGAAACTGGAGCTAAGAAAGACAAAGTAACTTGCTCAAAGTTGTGTGGCTATTCACTGGTAGAGCTGGGGTTATAACCAGCCTTATAAATGTTTAATAACCACCAAAGTGACTTGCCCAGGGTCACACAGCTAGTGTCTGGGGCCAGATTTGGACTCAGGAAGATGAATCCTTCTAATTCCAAGCCTGGTACTCTGTCCACTGTGCCACTAGCTGTCCTCTCAGTTGCTGATTTCTGAGGCGTAAATGCTTACCCTGAAAATTTAACAATCAGCTTTCAAGAACCTATACTAGCTGGCTTCAGCGCACACCCTGGCTATAACTCGGGTTCCCTATAACTCAGGGCTATACCATACTATCATCTTATCTAGCCCCAGACCTAGTCATACAGCAGTTTGTATGACAAAGATCTGGAGATGGGAGAATTTTAGTTGACTACAAGATCAATAAAGATCTCAAGTATGACATTGTTACAATGAACGAAGGAAGGAATAAATGATGCCATGTTGGGTTGCATAGAATCAGGGCTGGACCATATATAGAATACTGTGTTCCTTTCTGGGCATCACATATTGGGAGGGACATCGGCAAGGCCAGAGGAAGGTAGCCATAATGGTGAAGGAGCAAGAGATTGGGCCATTTGATCAGTTCAAGATCCAGGGAGGCCGTGGTCACTATCTTCAAGTATCTGAAGGAATCAGACTTTCAGAGAGCAAACTTAGGAATAACCAGGGAAAGTCAATACTGAACTAAATTCAGATCAACATAAGGTAAAACTTTCTAACAGAGATGGAGAACAATGGATTGTGTTGTCTTATGTACTAAGGAGCTCCCCATCACTGAAGGTATTTAAGTAGTGGTTATGCCTGTCTCATAACAGATGATGCAGAGAAAGCAAGGCCAAGGTAGGCGAATGTAAGTGATTCCTCTCTTTCCTTCCTCTCTCCTTACACTCCTTTCTGCCTCACTTCTTGAAAAGTCCCTCCTTTATTTCCCTGGCAGTGCCAAGAATTGATATGGGGAGGTGAGGGAAGGAAAATGGTTAAATGATGGGAGATGGGGAAGAGGGAAAAG
This sequence comes from Phalanger gymnotis, assembly GCA_028646595.1. Taxonomy (NCBI): domain Eukaryota; kingdom Metazoa; phylum Chordata; class Mammalia; order Diprotodontia; family Phalangeridae; genus Phalanger; species Phalanger gymnotis. The sequence continues at coordinate 39,811,676 of CM053625.1, forward strand.
GAAGAAGATGGGGTGAGGCAAAAGGGTCCTCCTGGCTAAGTCACTTTGACTGAACCCCAAGCCTTCTAGTGGGTGAGGGACAAAAGCAGGGGAAGCCCACAGAGAGAGGAAGGTCACTAGTGGATCATCTTCTAACTCAACAGAAGTGAATTCTCATCTGGAAAAGGCAGCAGAAGAGGGTTGGTCCTCTGATTGGCTCATCATTTCTCGCCTTACTATGCAATTACTGCCCCTGATAAGGAGGAATTACAACAAACGTAGAGATAGCTTCCCTGCTATTCATGGGACAGAGAGGAGTGACAGAGGGGGAAAAGGTACTGTCAATAGTGGCCAGTGGTCCATGACAGCAGTAACAAGAAGCTAGCTTGTGTTTGTCCACAGGCAAGAGCAAGAAAAGATGATTACAGCCTCTGACACTCATATCCATGTGCATGCTGACATCTGGCACACATGTGTATTGCTGTCTGAGCATGAGCACCATGGACTGACACCCAGAAGCACCCAAGCCCACCAAGTCCCTACTTTGCCATGCTGGTATGCAGGCCCACACACGTGCTCGGCTTAGTGCTGTTGCCTTCTGGGCTTCCTACCGTGCCCAAGGGGTAGCCTTTGAGGCCAAAATAGACATGCTTCCTGGCTTTCAAACCATGCCAAGTTACATGAGCAGGGAGGTCTAAGTGAGTTCCTATCCATATGACAATGCAAAGACATGTGTTTGGATTAACGGGGAGCACTTCTGCATCACTGGCCAGGACGGTGACATATGAGAGATACCGAGTCTGTCCATCAACCCGTACTTAAGTATCCCCATGGACACAAAGGAATGTACTCAGATAGCCAGTCTCCTAACACTAGAGTGCCTGTCCCCAATTCCCAGATCCCCTGATTCCTCCCTATACTTGGAAGATATCCTTTCTGAACCTAGGTGGAGAAGAAGGTTTACAGTATGAATCTTCAGTCCAGTAAGGACTTATCCCATTGAGTAAGTTAAGGAATAAGGATAAAAAGGAGCAGAGAAGTGATTCATAAGGAGAAGAGGAGGGCATCCTGAAGGGAGCCCTGATTTGCTCACTGAATGGAGGTGCAGCCTGGGACACACTATCTGCTTCACAAGGTTTTTATAAGGTTACGTGCTTTGCCAATCTTAAAGCACTACAGAAACGGGAGCTATTATTATTAATCAGAGAGAATCACAGAATCTCGGGGTTGGATGAGATCTGAGACATATCTGAACAATAGTCCCCTTCTTACAACTTATAAAAGGAATGGTCATCCAGCCTTTGCTTAATGAACTGCCCTCAGAAGGAGTCTGTTCTTCATCAAGGGGTATGCTTCTAAATGTTTAACAACCAGCTCTCTGGAAATTAAAAATATATGCTCCATATACTTTTAAGTTAAACATACATTACTAATATTTTCTCCATTTTTTAAGTCTAAATGATCCACAAAGCAAATAAGCCCTGACTTGTAGTACTTGCTGCCAAGGTATAAATATTCACATGGAAAATTTAACAATTGACTCTGGAGGGGCAGCTAGCTGGCACAGCAGATAGAATTCTGGGCCTGGAGTCAGGAGGACCTGAGTTCAAATATGGTCTCAGGCACTTAGTAGCTGGGTGACCCTGGGCAAGTAAGTCACTTATCCTTATCTGCCTCAGTTTCCTCATCTGTAAAATAAGCTGGAGAAGGATACGCCACTCTAGTGTCTTTGCCAAGGAAACCCCAAATGGGGGTCACAGAGAGTCAGATATGACTGAAATGACCCAATACCAACTTGAGAGCTGGTTCAAGCTTACAGATCGCCTGGATGGTTGGGAGGCTTTTTCCTGTGTCATCCTCATATTTCCTTCCTAAATCTCCCTTTCTGCAACCTCCACCCATTGCCCCCACTTCTGCCTTCTGGAGACATCATCTAATCCTGCTTCCATGACAGCACTTCAAATTCCGGAAAATGACCACCAGGTTCCTGCTAAGTCTTCTCTCCAGACTGAAGAACAACAGATCTTTATATGCCACGATCTCAAGGCCTCTCACCATCCTGGTGATCCTCCACTGGGCACTCTCTAGCTTATCAATATTTTTCTTAAAATGTGGCACCCAGAGTATTCCAAGAGTGTCCTGACCAAAGCAAAGTAGAGCACCTCTCATTCTGGACATGAGGACTCTTACGACGTAGCCTAAGATTGCATTATTTTTTGACTGCCCTATCACACTATTAACTTATATCAACCAAACAGCCAACTAAAACCTCCCCCCCAAATATTAAAAGCATCTTTTTCAGATAAACTGCCATCTAGCAATGCCTTTCCTGAGTTATACACAGGAAGTTAACTTGTTGAACCAGTTGCAAGATGTACATGTTTCCTAACTCAGTTTCATTTTATTAGATTTAGCCCAATATTCTTGTCTTTTCAAGATCTTTTTTGGATGCTAATTCTGATCTATGTGTTAGCTATCTCTCCGAACTTGGTGTCATCTGCACATTTGACAATCACTTTCTTGCTTTTATTCAAATAATTGATATTAAATAACACAGGGCCATAGAGAGATCCCTCACACTTTCCATTAGGCACCTCCTTCCCAGCTGACATGGAACTAATTACCTTTTGTAATCAGCCATTTAGTCAGTTCCAAATCCACCTAATCGTATTTTATGTAGCCTACATATCTCCATCTCAACCACAAAAATAACATGAGAGATTTCGTCATATGATTTGCTCAAATCGGGGTAAACTGTATGACAGCATTCCTTTGATCTAGCAACCCTTTCCAAAAAGAAAAAAAAAGGAATTCAGGTTAGTCTGATATGACGTATTCTGGATGATTCCATGCTAGCTTTTTGTGATTGCTGCCTCTCTCTCTACATGTTCACTGTACTTTGGCCAGTATGTTCTAACAATGTAAGTAGAAAAAACAACAGTGAAAATCAAATCAAATCAGATCTTGAACACTGTATGATTATAATGACCAAGCTTGATTCTGAAAGAGAGAAGAGAAAACATGACTCCCTCCCGGAGGTCTTTGCAGGGATGAGGGACTGGGAGGGTGGAATACTGCATCTGCTGTCAACTATTCTGTTGATTATTTCTGCTGAACCATTTTCCCTCTCTTTTTTTACTCTGTTACAAGGGTAAGAGACAGAAGGAGAAAAAAACCAAAAATTTATTAAGTACCTATTATGCACTGGCACTGAGCTAAGCACTTCACAATTATCTCATTTGACCTTCACCAACAATCCTGGGAGATAAGGGCTATTATTATCCCCATTTTACAGTTGAGGAAATTGAGACAGAGAGGTTATGTGATTTGCCCAGGGTCACATAGTTAGTATCTAAGGTCAAATTTGAAATCAGGTCTTCCTGACTCTAGGCCCGCTCTGTCTACTACACCTCCTAGCTGCCCCTCAGAAGAGGGATATATTAGAAATTAAGCTAATGAAAAAAAAACAATAAAAATCTAAAGATAAACAAAAGAAATATGTTCTAGAATTTTTCCATGACTCAAAGGCAATCATGCTGACCTCTGGTTTGTACCTTCTGCTTTCTTCCTTAAAAACAAAAAGGGACATTTGCCCTTTTCCAACACTTCTTCCATTCTTCCGAGAGGAAAGGACTCTGGATCCAGAGATGGAAGAGAATTCCAAGATTGTCCACACAATTCCCTCATCTTACATGAGGAATCTCAGGCCCCCTGTATGTAGAATGACTGTTGACATATAGGGGCAAAATTTGAACCCAGACCCCAAATCCAGCATGCTTTCTACTGTATCATACTGCCTCTTTGGGGCAGGAGTGGGGGTAGGGGTGGGGCAGGGAAGAATGAAGGAAGCGAAAGGGAATGGGACAAGTCAGAAGATAGCTGCTCAAGGAGGTGGCCCCAGAGAGGGGCTATCATGTAGCCAGGCAGCTGCCCCTGCCCTGGTTGGGTTCCTTGACTGCCCAATGCCAGGGAAGTAAGCAGACATGCAGGGATGAGGAGGGCTAGAACCCAATGGGAATGACTATCGGGAATGAGCATGAAGGTGTCTGTCCTCTGGAAGCCAGGTCGTAGTACCAAGAGACCTGGGGCTCAGGCCAGTTCCACTTTCCCCCTTCAAAGTACAGTTTCCCCAGGCTCACAGAGCACAAACCCTAGTGCCCTGAGCAAGAGGAAGGGAGGCAGTGAATGTACCCTAGGAAGCAGGAACTAAGTCATCCCTTCTCCTCACCCCCTCTCATCCCTCCACCTCCTTTCCTTTCCCTGCTTCCCTTCTCTCTTGGCACCACATGCACCACCAAGTCCTGCTGGCTCTGCTTCTAAGGTGGCAGGTTAGGTACCTATTGAGGTTGAGGGAGGGAGGCAGAGAAACAGTCAATACAAAGCACCTACTATGTGCCAGACACTGTGCTATGTGCTGGGTATACAAAAAGAGGACCAAGACAGTCCCTATCCTCAAGGAATTCCCAGGAAGCAAAGCCCCCTGCGGTTGTTCTGAGGCTACATCTCCCTACATTGTACTTGCAGGCACCTAACTTGTGGGTTAGTGGGAAGTAGCCTGGAGGATTAGGGCCCAGCTGGGAATGTGGCCATCCCTTTGGCCTCTATGCTCTCACAGCTGAAGAGCCAGTTTCAAGGACTCGCTGCCACCCAGTGGCCAACACCAACCACAAGAGAGCCAGGAAGCACCATCCATGCACCGGTAGGTTCTGACAACCCCGTGCCAGGATGGACCTCCCCATTGAACCAATGGGCTGTCTATCCTGCCCTGGGGACAGGGAACAGTTGAGGGAATTGATAACAGTAACTGATATTTATTTAAGTTTTGCAAACATTTCATTTGAGCCTCACAACAATCCTGTGAAGTAGGTGCTACAGGTATTTTTCATCTCATTTTACAAAGGAAACTGTGCCTCAGTGAAACTGAATGATTCATCTCTAGTCACAGAAGTGTTGGAGGTAGGATTTGAATTCAGTTCTTGACTCTTGAGTCCAGTATGCTATCTGCTATGCCCCCAATAGATCTGAGGGAGCTGACTCAAGGGTCACTCACCTCTAAGGTCAAAGCCAGGTTTGTGTCCAGGGGGAACTTGCAGCTGAGAAAGTCAGAGCCGAATGGGAACTTAGACGGCATTAATATTCCAACTCCTCCGTTTTACAGATGAGGAAAGGAAGTCCTACAAAGGAGGATCGATGTGCCCACGGTCACTGTGAGTCAGGGGCAGGGCAGGGAATAGATCCCAGATCTCCTGACTCCCAATACTAGAGAAAAGATCTACTCCATTGTGTAACACTGCCTCCTACTCACTGGGTTTAAGGGTGGGAGTGGAAGGAAGAAGGGAGAGAGAAATGGTTCCCTCATCTCAAGATACCTCCAAGCTGTCCAGTCAAATGTAAGATCGAGGGACAGGGCAAGGACTTTTTTTCACTGTATCTGCTTCCCTGGGACGCAGTTCAATGACTTGTATGTGGTAGGTGCTCAATAAATGCTTGATGGATTTTGACAGTCTTTTTCCATAGGATAAGAGGTAGGTAACAGTGGCCATCAGGAAAATATTGCTGCCACTCTTCCTGAGGGCAGGGAGAGGGACATTATTAAAGAGAGAAAGCGGGAGGGCCCAAAACAGTGAGCAAAGTGCAAGAGCGTCCAGATAGTATTGGCCACCCATGCTTTACTGGGCCTGTGTCCCTCCAAGGCACATTGCCGGCACTGTGATGAGTTTAACAAGTTCAGAATAAACCGGTGAGGTCTTAAGCAAAAGACAGGTTAGCTGGAGCAGTCCAGAGCAATTAGGGGTCCTTATGGGGCTGGTCCAGATCAGACACATCATTTCAATGAGAAGTCTTGATTCCCCAGGGCAATCACTCACTGCGTCCTGCTGTCACTGTGTGGCACAACAGCCCACAGCAGCCACACTCAGGGGCTCATCATCGCGGTGCCCCCTCTCCAGTCCCCTAACCCTGGTTGAGGAGGGTAGGGAAGGGAGAGCCTTCCCACCTGCAGAGATTGTACCCATGGTGCCATGGTTGGACAATCATCTGTGCCAGGATGCCTGGCAACCCCTAAAAAGAACTTATCTTTGCCTCAGGTCAAAAAATTCCTTTAGATATTGATCCTTTAGCCTTCCCAACCGGACCTCTTCCTACCAGCCCTGGGGCAAAGCCGGTCTGATGCTTCACTTTAAGGGGAAAATGGAAGTGGAAGGAAGAGGAGGGCTTGCTCTTGCTCTCTCCCCATGTTCCTTAGGCTTCTCCCTGCTGCCTGGAGTCTATCCCCCTTGGCCACTGGCCCCCAGGTTGTGTCAAATCCTTCAGTGGCCGGTTTTAAATGAATGTGATTTTGTGACAGCAAAACCCCTCCCCCCCACCCCCTGCAGCTCATCCCTGAGCTGACAAGTCCTAACAGGCCTCATTTGCCAGAGACAAAAATAACTATTTTCAAAATTCACAGCAGAGCCATCGCCTACACATGCGGCACCGACTGGAACCTAGAGGGAGAAACACAGAACAGGCTGTGCAGAATGAAAACGCACTGTACATTAGAGGCTTTTAACCCCCACAACCCTCGTGCCTGCCCCTCAGTATGTGTGTACACGTGTGCATACACACATGTATATACTTCCATACACACACACTTTCTCCCACTTCCACTCCCAGCATCCCCTCCCCCACCCAATCCCAGGGCATACACTGGACAGATGTACATATAGGTGTGTATCAATGACTTATCAATGACTACACGTGCACATATTTATACCCATTTGCACAATGACCTAACCTGTATACATGCTTATATGTGTTCATAATCATTCACTTAGCCCATTGCCTGGTACACAGTAGGTGCTTAATAAATGCTTATTGCCTTGCATGTTCGCACATGCCAAAGAGTCACTGATTGCCACCACCACCACCAGCAGCCTGTCATTTGCCAGAAGCCAGCTGGACGGAGGAAGCTCTCAAATCTTAGAATCACAGATTCATAGAGATGGTGGGGATGTCATAGGCCCCCAAATCCAACTTCCCTCCCCAAGCACGAGGCCTTCTTTAGCAGGCCTACTGGGTACTCATCTAGTCATGACTACTTTCCCTCCACACCTTCTCTTGGCACCAACCTTGCTCCCATCAGCTAAAGCTGGGGGAATATCTTTATTTGGGTGGGGACAAGGAGATAGGCATGGAAAAGAAACTCCAATCCTCCCTCCAAGTGTAGGCTAGGGTGGTGCAGGGATCTAACTGGCTGCAAGGCCTGGTCCGGAGCCCAGGTTCCTACCCCTCCATCCCTGCTGCTGAGCTCCAGGAGGATTGTTATGGAATTGAACAAATCAAGCCATATCACCACCAATCAGGTTGTGTCTGTCCCCCCAGCCCTGAGCCTAAGGGATATTCCCATTCCTAGACTATCCCTGTTCACTTTAAGGGCATACCCGCCCCCACCCTAACCAGCTGAGCCAGCTCCCACTTTTCTCTAAGAGAAAACAGGTACTTAGGTAACCAGCAGTCTCTTCTCTATGGGTTTTCCACCCATGAATGGGTGCCAGCCAGAAGGAGCCCTGGCGGAAGAGTTGGAATTGAGACCCCCACCCCCAGCCTACCCCCAGTCAGATGCGGTTGGACATCAGCCTGGTGTTGAGCTTGCGGAAGAAAGAGCGAAGTTTACAAATTTTGCACTTCTTTCTGCCCCGGCGAGAACCCCGGACCCTCCCTTCCCCAGCCTCTTCTTCTTCCTCTTCCTCTTCTTCCTCCTCCTCACTAACCCATGGGCCCCAGGCACCCCCATTGAAGTCAGGGTGGGCCCGAGGATTCTCAGCTGGGTAACGCACGGGGATGGCTGTCCGGTTATAATATGCCAGCCGAGCCAACAAGGCACGCACCACATCGGGCCTTTGGGCTGCCAGGTCCTCGCGCTCATAAGGGTCAGCGCTGATGTTAAAGAGCCACACAGACTGGCGGGTGCCATCTGCCAACCGCTCCAGGTTCCACCAGCTGCCAGGGAAGTTGGCAAGAGTCTGGGGGGGGATCCAGTCACTGTAGCCAGGGTCCCCTGTCAGCAACTTCCATTCACCAACCCGAATAGAAGCTTGCACAGCAGTATTCCAAATGCCAAAGCCACCTTCGAGGGAGCCATGCTTGGCATGGTTATAGAGAGGGTCAATGTTGTGCAGGATCTCCATGCGAGGTGAAGCCTGACCTTCACTAATGGCCGGCCATACGTTGTAACCATCCAGCCGCTCTGCCTCAGACACGCTGCCCCCAGCCAGTGTCACCAGTGTAGGGTACCAGTCTGTGATATGTACCAGTGCCCGGCTCGTCCTCCTCTTCCTCTTGAGCAGGGGGCTATGAACAAAGCCGATGCCACGCACGCCACCCTCCCAATAGGTGCCCTTGCGGCCCCTCAGGGGCCAGTTGCTTCCTCCAGAGAAAGTCTGGCCGCCATTATCAGTAGAGAAGATAATGATGCTATTGTCATAGTAGCCATAACGCTTCAAAGCCCATGTGATATTGCGCACGGCCTCATCCATACAGGTCACCATGGCAGCATATTTGCGCCGAGCCACGTTGCCCATGGTGCGGTAGCGGTACAGGTACTCACGGGGAGACTGCAGGGGTGTGTGCACAGCCTGAAAAGCTACGTAGAGGAAAAGAGGCTGGCGGGGACTGTGGTTGGCCAAGATCTGGCTGGCACGCTGGGCATACAGCAGGGTAGAGTACTGGCCACTCTGCTCCCATGCCACATTCTCACCCTCATGAAGGTCATAGCCACACACACCAGGCCCATCACAGTTGTCATACGTGTAGTAGTCCACGTTGCCTGTCAGTGAGCCCAGGAAGGTATCAAAGCCACGTCGCGTGGGCAGGCATGCCTTCTTATAGAAGCCTAAATGCCATTTGCCCACCATGTGAGTGGAGTAACCCACTTCCTGCAGCTTTTGTGGCAGCGTCACCTGGTCGAGGGGCAAGCAGCTGGGCTGACGAGGACGGATGATTGAGTGCTGGAGTCCTGTGTGGATCTGGTACCTGGTTGGCAGAATGAAGTTAGGAGGGGGAGAAAAGTACAACATGAATACATTAGCATGAATCTGATTCCACCTTTGCTCACCTCAAACCTAAAGATGGAATGAATGAATATAAATGCTTAGTGTGCAGTTAGGAGGCAACCTATGGTTCAGTGGATGGAGCAGTGGGTCTGGAATCAGAGAGACCTGAGTTCAAACCCAGTCTCAGACACTTCCTAGCTGTGTAACCCTGGGCAAGTCAATTAACCTCTAATTGCCTGCCTGACAAAATGGATCCACTGGGGAAAGAAACATGAAATCACTCCATAGCTTCACCAAGAAAACCCCAAATGGAGTCACAAAGGGTCAGACATTTCTGAAATGACTGAACAACAAATGTGCAGTTGATAGAGCGCCAGACCTAGTGTCAGGGAGACCTGGGGTCAAATCTGGTCTCGGATACTTACTGCCTACATAAGCTAAGTCGCTTATCCTCTCCCTCAGTTTCCTCATGTGCAAAACAGGAATAATGATATCATCCAAGGGTTGTTGTGAGGACAAAATGAGATAACACTTGTAAAGCACTTTGCAAACTTTAAAATGCAATACAAAAACTCTCATTGTCATCGTTATCATCATCATCATTAAGCATTTACTACATGCTTAGTTTAGCTGGGAACACAAATGGAAAAGCAAGATAATCTGTTTTTAAGAAGCTTACGTTCCAGAAATGTCCCTCCCTAAGTAAAAAAGAAGGAGAGTCTAGAACAGTAAAAGAGACCCCTAAACTAGAAGTCAGGAAAGCGGGGATCTAATCCTAGCTTTGACACCAACTAGCTGAAAGCTCTTTCCTCACTCTGCTCCTGAGTTTCCCCAACTATAAAATGATGGGGTTTCACTAGATAAATTCCCCATCAGTAAGCTGGGGTGGAGGACAGGCGGCGGACAGCTAGATGGAACAATGGATAGAGGATAGGAGGACCTGGGTTCAAATCTAGCCTCAGACACTTACCAGCTATATGACCCTGGGCAAATCACTTAACCCTGTTTGCCTCAGTTTTCTCATCTGTAAAATGAGCTGAAGAAGGAAATGGTGAGCCACTCCAGTATCTTTGCCAAAAAAAACCCCAAATGGGGTCACAAAGTGTCATATATGACATACAATCACATATGACTGAAACAGCTGAACAACAACAGAATTAAGGGGATTTGACTAAATAAATTCCCCATTAATAAACTAAGGGGGTTTGACTAAGTTCTCTTCTAGTTTTGTGTTCTAAAACCTTTTTAGCTCTGACATTTCATGTCATTCCACTCAAGCTCTGATTTTCCACATTGTAAAGGTTCCCTCCAACTCTGGTATTCTAAATTCTGTGTCCTAAGGCCCATCCTGGCTCCAACTTTTTAATGTTCTTAAGTCCTTTCCAGTTTTAACATTCTGTATTATAAGGTCTCTTTCAGCTTCGGCATTGTCTGTTCTAAAATCTTCCCAAGTCTGCAGGTGGGAAGAATGAGATGGAGAAGACAGTGCTGCTCTGTTGACCCTTTGCTCTGTGGGAGAGAAGAGAAGCAACCTGACCCCTCAGACCTTCTCTACCCGGGGCCTCCTTGCCTGGAAATGGGCCTTGGCAAACTATGGAGATGTTACCTATCCTAGTGAGTTCCAATTTAGGCTAAGTCCTCTTATGCATTCCACAAACACCTATTAAGTAGCTACTATCTCACCTCTCTCCCACCTTCGCAAAGGTAGGGGATTTTGGGTATAGAATACTGCATATATTATTAAACAGAGTTGATAAGTGGGTTGGTTTTTCTGTATTGCTTCTTTTCTCTTCTTTTTTTTCTTTGTTATAAAGGGTAACATACTGTAGAGGGCAGGGGTGAGGAATACATTTGGAAATGAAAGTGTTATTAAAAATAAACATCAATATATTTTTTAAAATACCAACTATATGCAAGACGTCATGTTAAGTGCTGTGATAGATATAATACATATAACACTTATACATCAATTATCTTCAGTTCTATCAGTAAGGGTTGATCACCTACAGCCAACCTGGTAATGAGACTCTCTGAACTTAGCCAGACCGGGCCTCAGAGGATAAATACAGCATCTGTTACTAGGCCCATACTGAAAGACTTTCCAGCACAGCAAGATCTGCCATAACTCACCATCTGGTAAGATAGTCTTAGAGACCCTAGAGCCACCTATATACCACAATGAGGCTTGGAAGGAGGATTTGATTCTAATGCAAAGTAGGATAAGAATGTATGAGATATTGAAACAAAATATGATGAGAGACCCCAGGAAGGGGAAATCACTACTGGCTTAAATGGCAGAGGAGTGGGAAGAAAGAGGGGAAAGAATGAAGGAAGACTTCATAGAAGATGTGATATATCACTTGAACATTGAAACTCAGATAGAACTAAGGAATGATAAGCTTAATGATTTTAGAAAAACATGGAAAGACTTGCATGAAATAATGAAGAGTGAAATGAGCAAAACAAAGAGAACATTGTATATAGTAACAGCAATATTATTTTAAGAATGACTTTAAGCAAATAAGTTATTTTGACTACTATAAATACCCGAATTAACTATAAAGGACATATGAAGAGAGATACTATCTGCATCTAGAGAAAGAACTGATAAATAGAAATATATAGAGAATAATTTTACATATGTATACATATATGTATACATATATATATAACTATGTCTAATGGTAGCCATCTCTAGGGTGGGGGTGGGAGGGAAGAAAAAAAGAAAAAAATTAATTTTCATGATAATTTTGTTGTACATTTGAAAGGAATAGCAAGTTGAACATAGTGGCAGTTTCATGTACGATCATCTTTTTGTTATACTATATTTTGGAAATGCATATTTTATTCCATAAATTGAAAATAAATTTTAAAAAAAGAATCCTATATTGCCTTCTGGATTGCTCAAATAAATTTATATTTTTAGGTTAAAAAAAAAGAAAGGTAGGATTAAGACAGGTAGAGATAGGGGGAAGAAGAAGAGAGAAAGAGACGGGTGTGAGCAGTTTCATGAGAAAAGACTTAGAGTCAGAGAAGAAGGGATGTGGGAGGATGGATAGTAACTCAGTTTGGCCAGGGCACTGAATATGTAGGGAGGAGGGTATAAGGCTGGAAATGTAGAGCTCCTATAGCCAGAGAAAAGAGTGTAGACTCTATCCTAGTGGCAGTGGGTGCCCTGAGGGTATCTCAGCAAGGAGTTGACATGATGATCAAAATTGTGCTTTACAGATAACTCTGGCAAATATATGTGTGTGTATATATATATATGGTGTGTATATATATATATGGGGTGTGTATATATATATATATGTATATATATGTATGTATGTTCAATCCCTGGTAGCCTCTCTTTTCCATATTAAGCACCACGAAGGAGCTATGATGTTGTGCATGCAAGAAACTCTTATTTGTAGAGTTCCTTCCACCTGGTGCAATGGAAAAAGCCTCACCTCTGGAGTCAAAGGAGCTAGGTTTAGATCTGTTTCTGCCACTTAGTCCCTGTCTGACCTTGGCCAAGTCACATTCTCTCTGCCTTTCTGGAAACTCAGTTTCCTGATCTGTAAAATTAGGAGGTTGGGTTAGATGACCCACTCCAGGTCCCTTCTGGCTCTAAAACTATCATGCTTATGATTTAGCAAATAAGGTGCCCAAGACCCACCAAGCTGAAAAGACTTGTCCAGGATCACACACCCAGAAAGTACCAGAATCACCAAGGGAACTAAGGTTAAGCTTACGAAATCACTCCCAGCCCTCTATCTTATACCATACTGCCTCTATTACAGTATTTCTTTGTTTTAGAATTTTTTTGGTCAAGACTTTCCTCATTTCATCCATTTGGGGAATTCCTAGTGTAGAAACCCCCCTCAACTGTTGCAAATTGGCAACTCACCTGTAATTTATAGTCTTAGTGAGTTGTCTGGAGACACTTACAGAATAAATGGTCACATAGCCGGTATGTGTCAGGATTTGAACCCAGTTCTTCCTAACTCCAAAGGCAGCCCTCTATTAACTATGCCTCTCAATTATGTGCTGTTATGTTATGTTATGTTATGTTATGTTATGTTATGTTATGTTATGTTATGTTATGTTATGCTATGCTGTGTTGTGTTGTGTTGTGTCATGTTGTGTAATGTTATGTCAATCAACAAGGATGTATTAGAGCCTACTAGGTGCCATGTGTTGTGCTAAGCTCTGTGGATACAAGTGCAAAGAATATAATGATCCTTATTCACAATTAAGTTTACATTTTAATAGAGAAGAAAAGTACATATATAGAGTATACATATATAGTAAATTAAAGAAAAATTTACAAAATAGTTAAATATATGATAGTTATGTTATGTTTTGTTAGGTTGTATTACATGTACCTGTTTCACTAAAATTCTATTCCAATGCTTCCTCAAGGCATATAATTGAGCATGGGCTATCAAAGGCTATACCAGCAGAATACAAGCTTGTCCAAGTCCTACCAGAAATGTTATACATGCATGCCTGGTGATAGACCACTGTTGGGTGTGCCTGCCTTGGGACCAGCCTAGATAGGAGTAGAGAGATTCATCACCAGAGAATCAGGAATGGTTTAGCCATAGCAAGTCTACTAAGGCACAAAGGGGGTTTAATCTGTGGCAGAGGAGGCAGTACTCTTGTGGATGAAATCCTGTCTCTTTCAAAGCCTTGGGTGTGCCCAGGTCTGTATGTCTGTGTGTGAAATGCAGTCAAGTTCAGTCCCTGGGGCTTAAGTGAGAAGAAATAAAATGAGGGGGAAGACAAGAAACAAAGAAGTGGTAGAGGAGGAGGTGGTAAAGGAAGAGGAACAGGAAGAAGAGAGAGAAAAAGAGGAGAATGAAGCGGATCCTGAAAGCGAGGAGGACGATAACAAAGGGAACCAGAGCAGCTGGGGATAAGATCAAGCAGTTCCCAAGAGACAGAGAACAGAAAACAGGGGTTGATTTGAGTTGTTTTCAAGCTGAGGAAACTTCAGTGAGGTCTGGAGGTGAGCTAGGGAGGCATAGATGAAAGCACCCTTCATCAACCTCCCTGAATCCATTCCATCCCCTAAGCCATACCACCACCACACCCATTCTGCTCTCCTCAACACCCCTCTCCAAACGCTGCTATCCTTAGTCATCCATCCAATTGCTTGACTTTTCCTCTTCTTCTACCAGCCCTGAACTTCCAATGGATCACTCCTCTCCCCAATCATCAAATAGTCTCCCTCCAAGCTGATCTCCTAAATCCAGATCTACTTATTTCTCAGAATCTATTCATCTCACCATCAGATTCCCTTCTACCTTCTGTTCTTAATTTTATATGCATCATCAACACTTAGCACAGTGCCTGGCATACAGAGGGTACTTAATAAACACTTGTCAACTGACTGACTTCCTATGCCTTGTATCTCCTTCCACTTCTCCACCTCTTGATAGCATTGGGCTGGAAAGGGCTCAATACCCTTAGTTATCCCTTTTCTTCCTCTATTGTTTTTGTGTAATTTAAAGAGAAATTCCACCACTTTGGAAGAAAGCAAAGAAGGAAGGAAGGAAGGAAGGAAGGAAGGAAGGAAGGAAGGAAGAAAGAAAGAAAGAAAGAAAGAAAGAAAGAAAGAAAGAAAGAAAGAAAGAAAGAAAGAAAGAAAGAAAGAAAGAAAGAAAGAAGAAAGGAAAAAAGAGAGGGAGGAAGGGAGGGAGGAAGAGAAGGAAAAGGAAAGAAGAAGGAAAGAAAAGAACAGGGAAAGAGAGATAAATGAATGTTAGGAGGAATATAATGGAGCTTTTCCAAAAAATGTATCCTGACTATTTCCCCCAAAATGGCTCTTTTCCCTTAAGGGGTTATTAATTCTTGAATCAGGTCAGTTAATAGCTGACTAGAGGACCAGAACTGAAGGGTGTTGATCTGTTTTGTTTCACCTTGGTGTGGCCTTTGATCATGGTCCCAGGGCTCTTTACTTAATCTTGTCCTATTCAACATTATTTATCCAACCTCCATTCATTCAACAAATATTCATTTAGAGCCTAAAATGTGCCAGGCACTGTGCTAGATAAAAAGCAAGCCCAGAAGCTAATATTCTGTTGGGAAGAGGGGGGAATGGCATGAGCACAAGCAAGTAAACTCAAAATATGTCCAGTAAATTCATAGAGGGGTCAAAGAAGGCAGCATTGAGAAGGTGGCACTTGAACTGAAACATGAAAGAGGCAAGGAATTCTAAGACGCAGCAGCGAGGAGAAAATGTCTTCCAGACTATGCAAAAATCTGTAGATGGGAGATGGAACATTGGGTACAGGAAGTGGCAAGGAAGTCAGTTTGACTGGAATGTAGTACGCATGAAGGATAGTTATATGAAATAAGTCTGGATATGTAGGCTAAAGTCAGACTGTGAAGGGGTTAAGTGCTAGGATAAGGAGTTTATATTTTATTCTAAAAGAAATATATGGCCACTGAAGCTTCTTTTATCAATGGCTTGGACAGAAAGGGCACTTATCAAATCTGCAGTTTCACCAATACTTGGAATAATGGCCAACATGGTGGAGGAAAGAACCAAGTTCCAAAAAAAAAAAAACCACCTATACAGACTAAAACAATGGAAAAAACCTATTAAGATGGAATGCAAGCTCCTTGAGAACAGTTGATGGTCTCATTTTGTCTCTAAATGTACAGTGCCTAGCCTACTACTTTCTACATGGTAGACTCTTAATAAATGTTTACTGTGTTTAATCTAATTGAATAAATGTAAAGTCCTGCACTTAGGTTCAAAAATTCAACTGCACAGGTTCTAGACGGACTAGTCCTAACTAAAGAGACACTCATAGAAGAAAAACTTGGGAATATTGGTTGACCACAAGTTCAACATGAGTCAACAGCATAAAATGGTTGCCAAAAAAAGCGAATGTGATCATAGACAGCATGAATGGAACCACAGTGTCAAGATCAAAGGAAGTGATAGTCCCACTCTCTTCTGCCCTAGCCAGACTCCATCTGAAGAATTTTGTCTGGTTCTGGATGCCACATTTTAGGAAGGATATTGACAAACTGGAACAAGTTCAGAGGAGGATAACCAGGATGATGAGGCAATTGGAATCCATGCCATATATGAGCAATGATTGAAGAAACTCGATTGGGGGTTTTTAGTCTGGAGAGGAGAAGATTTCAAGGGCCTTCTTCAAATATTTTTTATATGAATGAAGGATTAACTTTGTTCTAATTCCAGAAGACAGCACTAACGCCAGTGGGTGCAAGTGGCAGGAGGATTTCTGCTTCCCATAATCAATCAATCAAACAAGCAAGAAAGAGCTATGGGGGAATAGAATAGGAAGCCTTTTGAAGCACTGTGTCCCCAGTCACTGGAAGGGTTCTAGTAGAAGCTTGATGACCATATGTCCAGAATGTTGCAGGCAGCATTCTTGTACTGTACTGGGTGGTTAGAGGTATTAGACAACTTCAAGATGTTCTCCAGCTCTGAGATTCTATGACTTCATTTCATCTTTCTGACTCTGCAACTAAATAGCTGTGTGAACTTGGGTGAGACTCTCAAATGAGGGGAGCTGACTGACCTAGAGGTCCTTTCCAGCTCTAATAGTCTCTGTTCTAAGATGCCTTCCTCTCTGAAACCCCATATTCTAAGAGCCCTCCCAGTTTTGCCATTCAGCGGTATAGAGGGGGAAAAAATGACGAAAATATAGTTAGGAAGACCTCACTATCTCTGATACTTACTAGCTGTGTGGCCACCAGCAAGTCACTCAACATCTCTGAGGCTCACACTTTTCCATCTCTGTAAAATGAGGAGACCTACAGAACTTACCTCAAAGGGTTGTCGTGAGACTTAAATGAGATAACACCATAAAACACTTTGCAAACTTTAATCTATATAATTCTACACTCATTCACACTGATGAGTGGGTGAATTAATATATGCCTCCTCCTAGGGATATTTGCACTTTAAAAGAAGAGCCTGGAGACGACTAGGGAATGTTCCACTAAATATAGAAAGGCCAGCCATGGTAAAGTAAACACTCGGTGAGGAGGGTCTTCTCAGGCCTTCAGCCCCCTAGGCCTATTGTGATCAGTGCAGAAAGTCAGACTACTTACCTGCCAGTGAGGAGCTGGCTTCGAGAAGGGGTACAGATGGGCTGGATGTAATAGTTCTCTAACTTTACTCCCTCGGCGGCCAATCGGTCCAAAGTCGGAGTCTGGATATCTGAGCCGTGGTAGCCAACATCATGGTAGCCTTGGTCATCAGTGAGGATGAAGATGATGTGAGGCGGAGGTGGCGATGCAGACTGCGAGGGCGATGGGGCAGGCTTGTCCCCAGAGGCCCGAGGCCCATCAGCTTGGTGGCCCGGCTTGACCCAGTCCCACGAAAGGTAGCCGAAGCTGAGGAGGCTGACCAGCGAGAAGCCGGTGATAGCTGACACCGCCATGCTGCCCCCTCCCCAGCGGCGGCTCAGCTTCTGAAACAGGGCCAAGGTCACGGCAGCCAGGAGCTCAAGTCTACAGCACCACTGCGCCCTCCGGGCGCTCACTCGCCTCTTATGAGAAGGGAGAGTGACTCCTAAATTACTTTTTTTTTTTTTTGCCTTTTCTCCACGAGGTTAAGTCTGCAGAAAAGGGGTAGAAACTACCGGAGTTCTGTGCCCAGAGTGGGCTGAGGTGGCTGCGCCCCCAGCCTGAGGACCCGAGCTGGAGAGAATAGATCTAGGCCCCTCCCGCTTAAAGACTCGGGTCCCAAGGTCCAGCTGTGTAGCTAAGGGTCCTCCTTCACAGCTGGAGGCTACCCCGGGACTGTTGGGCTCTCCGAACAACTCTTGTGGTGCTTGGAGTGCTGCCTCAGCTAGGGGTCCCGCCGCGTTTCTTCCCTCCCTCTCTCCTCCCCTCCCTCCTTCCTTTTCTCCCTCTTTTTCAGCCAGGAGAGCCCTGGACCCGCCTTGGCTGCCTCCCCAAAGGTCTCTTGCTCATTCTCTGGTGCCCGCCCTCCTCCCCAATCCCCCTCCCTTCTCTGTCTCTCCGTATCCCTTTTCTCTAGTTCTCGCCTCCCTGTCCGGCCCTGGCACGCCTCTCGGCAGCTTCAACTTCAGCCTGGGTTCAGTCAGTCTTTCTTCGAGATCGTGGTCGCTGCCAAGTGCAGTTCTCTGCAAGCCCCCGAGCGAAGTGGGCTGGGACCCCAACGAGAGGAGAGGAAGGCTGAATGGGACGGGGCGGGGCAGGACAGCGGGGCGGAGCTGGGGGCACCCCGCGGAAGAGAGGGAGGGAAATCGCAAAGTTTTGACTTCAGCGGGGGCTCCCAGGTGGAGGGGAAGCGCGCACAGCTGTGGCTCCTCCTCTGATGCCTCGCGGGAAATTGGCCGCCTGAGGGGTGCAGTGCCAGCCCGGGTCATAAGATGGGGGATCAGTGCCCCAACCCGGGGCTCTGGAACAAGAGTGCTATCTTGAGCGCGCCTAGAGCTGTCTGGAACACAGAACACCAGAACAGAAAAGGACCTAGGAGAACATAGGACGTCAGAGATGGAACGGATCATAGAACATAGAATGTCAGAACTGGAAGAACTTTAGAAAATAAGCATCGACTTTTAGAGATGAAAAGGACAGAGACTAGCTGGTCCAAATCCTTCAGTGTACAGGTAGGGAAACTAAGGATGGAAGACGTAAAGTGACTCATCCTAGGAAACACAATTAGTTCCTAGCAGAGCAAGAATGCCCAGGTCTGATTCCTAGTCAGGTACTCATCTTTTTTTTTTTTTTAATGGAAGAGAAATATCTTTAATCAAGCACCCTTACCTAGAATTCTCAACCAAACAAGTTATAGCGGAGATCACAAGAGAGAAAATGGATCATTCCAATACATAAAGTTAAAAAGCTTTTTAATGAACAAAATCAAAACACGTATTGGGGAAAAAAATCTTTGCATCAAATATCCATGATAAAGGTCAGTACTAAAAGCCATTGTCAACGTATTGATCAAAGATATAAGTGACAGGTCTGGAAAGAAAATCTGCAGGCTATTAACAATCACTTCTCCAAATCACTAATCATAGGAGAACTGCACATCAGAACTCTCCTGAGGCTTTACCTCACACCCAGCAAAAAGGCAAAGATGAAAGATAGGCATGGTGTTGAAGGGATTGCTGAAAGAAAGGCATACTAATACACTGTTGGTGGAGCTGTGTCTAACCATTCTGTAAAACAATTTGTAATTATATATTTTTAAAGTATTTTTTTTGACCCAGGGATCCCACTATGAGACATACGCCCTAAGGGAGTGAAACACAGAAATCGTAGCCAAGAAATGGAAATAAAGTAGGTGTTATAGTGATCAGGGAATGACTAACCAAACTGTGGCACACTCATGTGATGAAATATGACTACACTATAAAAAACAATGAACATGATGAATACAGAAAATCACAGGACGACATGAATGAGTGCAGAATGACGCTGACTACAACAATGTAAATTTAAAGAACAAAAAAAAGAGAAAGAAAGTGAAATTGAATCTAATGGAAAGAGCAAGCTTGACCTTGAAGAAAATGCATCTCCTACTTTCATTGTTAGGGGATTTGGGGTATGGAATATTGCGTATATTGTCAGATATGGCTGATGTTAGTTGATGATGGTAGTTGTACTTAGCAGCTGTCTGGTTAGGGGAGAAGGGAAGGATATATTCAGAAGTAAGTGTAGCAAAAATAAACTTTACCAACAAAAATTAAAATCGTAATAATGATAACTCACATTTATTTAGTTTACAACAACCCTGATTGAGATAAGGTAATACATATATCATTATTGTCATTTTATGGAAGAGAAAATGGAAACTTATGGAGGTGATGTAGTTTGCCCACCATGGACACAGTATTGGCTAGAAACTAAACCTAGAGCCCCTGACTCTAAGTCTGGGGCTGTCTAGTGATAAATCTTGTACTTAATAAGGCTAATATTCAACCTACAACATAGAGTTTTTTTATCGGGCTCTGGGCAGCTAGGTGGCACAGTGGATAGAGATTCATCTTCCTGAGTTCAAATTCAGCCTCAGACATTTCATAGCTATGTCACTGTCCTGGGCAAGTCACTTCATCCCATCTACCTCAGTTTCATTATCTGTAAAATGAGATGGAGAAGGAAATGGCAAATCACTCCAGTATGTTTGCCAAGAAAACCCCAAATGGGGTCACAAGGAGCTGCATGCAAATGAAAACGACTGAACAACAAAAGCTTTTCCAGACTGGTAGAACCTACTGGAGATTAGTCTTGGCACAGCCTTTGAGAACCTAGGGTCACTTCTAAAACATAATGATACTTTAGAAAAGCACTTGAGGGAGGAGGTGGGGAAGAGAAGATAGGTTTGCTTTCTTTTTTAAAAGATAAACATCTTTATGAAATGGAAAATGCACATATGGAGGGCATCCTTGATGAAAATACAAGAAGGAAACAGGCAGGCTTTAATTGGTGATTTTCTACATCAGGCCACATCTGGACAATAATATAGCTGACTGAGGAGTGAAGAGTTTCCTGGACTCCATCAGAGGAACAGGAGTAGGAAAAGCATTTGTAGCGACTTGGTGGTAAGTGGGGAGGGGAGGGAGACAGCATTGACATGCAAGAAAGGTCACAGAAGGAAAATGCATCTTTGTCTGCATCCAGACAAAGAACTGATAAATAGAAGTTATGCATAGAATTTTTTTACATACATGTACATGTTTGTGTCTAATGGTAGCCATCTCTAAGGCGGGGAAGAGGGGGAGGGGAAAAAAGGGGACTGCTCTCAAGTGAAGGAGAACCATGACCTTATGAGATTTGAAAGGTGAGAATGGAAAACCATCAGAGGTCTGGGAGTTGGGGTCCATGTGGAGATTTGCCAGAAGCCGGATGGTAAGGAATGATCCCAAATGGCCTGCTCAGCCCTGTCCAATAGTAGCAGAAATGAGCACTTCATCCACCCATCTGGGCTATGTTTGGAAGCAAATTTGTTAGGGTACATGCTATATAGAAACTACTTTAAGTTTGCTACCACACTCCCCAGAGAGCAAAGTGGTACAGGAGAGAGTGTGCCATTCACATATTGGAGGGGAAATCTTTGTACTTATATTCTTACTCTATCTCCTCTGTAAATAGAGGCAGCTATGTGACTCAGTGGATAGAGTGCTTGGGCCTGGAGATAGGAAGATCTAAATTCAAATCTGACTTCTGACACTAGTTATGTCACCCTGAGCAAGTCATTTAACCTGTCTGCCCCAGTTTCTCCATCTGTAAAATTGGGATAATAATAGCACCTACCTCATTGGATTGTTGTAAGAATCAAATGAAATAATTGTAAAGCATTTTACAACCCAAAAAGTACTACATAAACACTAGTTGTTATTATTATTACATATGCCTTTGTAAAAGCTAATTGAGGCTAAAAGGTTCAATGGAACTGGGGCGCTAATGACTGGTGGTTCACAGCAGGGAGAGAACAAACAAGAATGAGGACTCAAGCCAATGGCGTTAGAGAAAGCCACTCCACTCCCCCTCCGAGGTACCACTAGAACCCTAAATGGGAAATGTAGCCAAACTCCTTCGGAGAGACCATCATCAGTATCCCGGGATTCTTTGACTCCAGTTCTTGTTCCTGCTCCCTGGACATCCCCTACCTGGTAGAGGAAACAGGATCATTATAGGCATAGAGGAAGGAAAGTTTGGGAAGTATTCTGGGGACAGTGACTGGCCCAGTTTAGCCGGTCTATAAAGTAGACAGAAGTAGCATGAGACAAGGCTGGAAACAGAGGGTCACATCGTGAAAGCAATAAGGAACCACTGAAGTTTTGAGTAGGGGCATGATGTCACCATTTCTATGCATAGGAAAGATCAGCTTGGCAGCTTGTGACACCGAGTTTGGACCCATGAGGGAATGGATCATCTTACCTGGCATAATGGAATTAAGGCTAGGATTGAAATCAAAGGACGTGGGTTCAATTCATAGCTCGGATACTCACCACCTATGCAACCTCGGGTAAGGCACTGGCTCAGTTTGGGTCTTATGTGTAATAAAAGGGAGTTGGGTCAAATGATCTCTGTGGTCCCTTCCAACCCAGATTCTGGGGTTTGGTTTTTTTGCCCCTGTATTATACACATACCAAGTCCAGCGCTAGGGCTACAGAGTCGGTGAAGGTTTGGTGATTCACTCAAGAAATCATAAAGGGACAGCTCCTGCTTGTCCCATCTTTTCCATAAGTTGAACTTCCTTAACCTGAGGCCCCAGTCTCCACCAGGACTCTGATCATAAGTTCATCTTTCCCTCTACCCCATGAGGCTCTTGGTTATGGCTTGTGCCTGAAATGAATATATTATGAGGATGGTCATATCCATGTCCTCTTTCTGGTGCTGATTTTGCCTGGCACATTTTAGGCCCATTCTTCTTGAGCCCTTCCAGCTAGGTGGCTTAGTACATAGAATATTGGGTCGAGAGTCAGGAAGACCTGAGTTCAAATGTGGTGTCAGACACTTACTAACTGGATAACCCTGGGTAGGTCACTTAACTCTGCCTGCCTCAGTCTCCTCAACTATAAAATGAGGATAATGATAACAGCCACTTTTCAGGGTTGTTGTAAGGATCAAATGAGATAACGTTTATAAAGCTCCAGTGCTCTGGCTCCATAAATCCTCGCTCCCCTCCTCCCTTTTCTACTCTGAATTCTATGATTACGCTGCCAAAGCACACAATTAAGCACTTAATACTTGATAAGGTTTTGGAAGATGATATACAAAATCCATTCATTTTCTTCTCCCCACTCGATAAAAGGGGCTCTCGAGACAGGCATGCGGTCATCAAGCATTTATTTAGCACTTTTAAAAGCTACAAATGCAAGCAGAAAGAAAGTCAGACCCTGACCTCGAGGGGTTTACATTCTAACAGGGGAAGGCCACATACAAAGGGAGCTGGGCTGGTGAAGGACAGGTACCTTCACAGAGACATGATAGCATATTCTGGAGAATAAGAAACACAGCTAGAAGGGGAATGAGGCATGGCCGGCTTGAGGCTGTTCCCAAAAACGGAAGCTCCCAGAAGGAACCATTCAATGGGAGAAGGGCACCAGCAGAGGGGATATTCCAGAGAGGGATGTTCCCAGGCTCTTCGGGGGCTCTCAAAGTCACACAAGGGAATTCAGTCCCAGAGGAAATAAGAGTTCTTATCCCTTCACCTGGGATAGCACTAGCTATCCATCTGGCAGGTACCTTCAGGCCATCTCCTCTCAGCCCAAATTCCCTCTGAGCCACTTAGCCTTGGCAGGTGACACGAACCGGTGAGGAGGAGACTGTCCAGCAGCTATGAGAGGAGGCCACCCTGGAGCTTCGAAGGCCAATCCTAAGCATCTGGAAGCCCCTTGTGTTTAACCCTCCAAAGTTCACCAGTGCCACGAGGGAGGTGCTATTCGGTGCAGATTATTCAAAGCAGAATTCCGGGGCATACAATGGAAGCTCTGTACAGAGCGGTGCGTGCCCAAATCTGTTTGCCCAGCCTGCCTGTGGCCTCACCTCTCCCTGTGTTCCCCACAGCCTCCACCCACCCTGACCCCAGCTCTACTCCTGAGCCCAGCTCAAAGAGGATACATATGAAAGGCCTTCTAAAATAATCATTGAAAAAACTTTCCGAAGTTCCTTACCTTTTCCCCTGGCCTCAGGAGGACAGCACACAGGAATCCAACTCCCATTCCTGTTCAGCCAGGGCTATGCTGCCTTTCTGATGCCATAAGGCATTCCATTCCCTCTATGGATGGGGGGAGGATTTGCTCACACACATGAAAATACACATACATACACAGGCACATAAAACTCATACAAATGCTCACACATACGTGCACAATACCCACATATGTGCATACAGTAGAGCTCACTCTCTCTGATGTCACTAACAGTCTCTTATTTGTCAAGTCCAGTGGCCTTTTCTCAATCCTCACTCATCCTTCCTGACCTCTGCTCCTTCTGCTTGATCACCCTCTTCTCCTTGATATTTTCTCCTCTCTGGGTTTTCATGACACTACTCTCTCCTGCCTCCCTTCCTTCCTATCTGACTGTTCCTTCTTAATCTCCTTTGCTAGATCTTCCTCCAGTAAACTCACTCTCACTAACCATGAGTGTCCCATAGAGCTCTCTTCTGGACCCTCTTCTTTCTCCCTCTATTTTATTTTACTTGGTTATATCTATGAATTCAGTTACCATCTCTATGCAAATGGATCTCATATCTACTTATCCAGCCCTGACCTTTCTGTTGACCTCCAGTCTGGCATCTCCACCTGACTATTGGTTATCTCGAACTGAATGTCCTATAGACATCTTAAACTCAATACGTCCAAGACGGAACTCATTAACTTTACCTCCAAACCCTCTCTTTTTCATAATTTCCTTGTTTTTGTCAGGAGGACCACTGTCTCCCACAACCCAGGTGTCATCCTCAACCCTTCCCACAATGCTGCCAAATCCTGTTGATTATATCTTTGTAAAATCTCTCATACATCCCCCCTTCTCTGATGCTGCCTTCAGCCTGGTGCTAGCCCTCATCACATCATGCCTAGAATAATGTAACAGCCTGCTGCTTGGTCTTCCTGCCCCAACAAAGTCTATCCTCCACTAAACTGTCACAGTGATCTTCTTAAAGCACAGATCTGATCACGTCATTCCTCTATTCAATAAACTTCAGGGGCTCCCTATGACCTCCAGGATCAAATACGAAAATCTTCTGTTTGAGATTATAAAGTTTTGAATAAGCCCTGGAATTTTCCTACCTTTTCAGACTTCTTATATCTTGCTCACCACCTTTTACTCTGTGATCCGGAGACACTGGCCTCTTTGCTGTTCCTTGCACATAACCTGCATATCCTGATCCTGAACATTTTCAGAGTCTGTCACTCACCTCTGGAATTCCCTCCCTCCTCATCTTCACCTTCTGCCTTCCTTGGCTTCCTTCAAGACTCAGCTAAAATCCACCTAGTTCCTCCTTTCTTGATCCCCCTTAATGCTGGTGACTTTCCTACATTGATTTTTCCAATTTGATCTGTCTATATCTTCTTGGTACATAGTTGTTTGCATGTTGTCTTTCCCATTAGCTTGTAAAGTACTTCAAAGTAGGGACTATCTTTTGCCTGTCTTTGATATCCCCAGTGCTAAGTACAGTGCTTGGCACATAGCGGGTACTCAATAAATGTTTATTGACTATTGACTGACTGGACATAAATAAAAGCTAATTAAGTCTAGCTGAGAATCATGGGGGAAGCACCCTGGTAGAAGTCCATGAGTAATACTACTAGAGAATGCCCCCAGCCCCTCACGGTTACCCTTAGAACCCTGAGGGAAGATATAGCCAGCCACCCTATGGGGACCTAATCAGTCACTGGGAATAGGGAGTTGGGATAGAAACTTCTTGAGCTTTGACTAAATGCTCAAATAATGCTTTAGGGTATATAGTGGTCTTTCCTAGTAACACCCCTGTGAAGTTGGTAGCACACACATTATTATCTCCATCTTCTTCATGAGAAAAGTGAGGTTCGGGGAGGTTGGATGACTTGTCCTGGGTCATACAGCTTGTAGACTCTCCCTTAGACACACACATTCATGCACACATTCACATATACACATATATGTATGCATATATTTCACACACATCTGTATTCACGCACACACACACAAACAATACACACACACCTCTACCTATTCATGTGTAAAATGCAAACATACATAGTGGAACATTTAGTGAAAGAGCTCCAGGAATCTTAAGAGATGCAATTGGAGAGAAGAGACCTGGAGATTGGACCAGTGGAGGACCGTAGTTTTAGGATCCCCAATCTCCTGGAGTGCAGGGTAGTTCTGGGGACATGACCAGACCTTTGCTACCATCCCCTGACAATTCAACCTTTTCTCTTAGGCCTGGGTAGGCCTACCCCTTCCATTTCCTATGTTCATCTTTTTAGCCTACATCTATCACAACACATTCTAAGACCCTTCATCTTGAGGACCACCAAGGCCCAAGGATCTCTAAGGCTTCATACTTGATCCAGGTCAGCAGGGAGCACACAAAGTAGAGAGTCCTTTTTCCTTTGGTCAAATGAAGAGGTAAGGCTTAGCTTCCTCAGACCAGGAGCCCAGCCTACTCTTGGTCAGGAGTCTCTATGACCCTGGAAAATGTGTCTGTTCTCCGAATCCAATGAGCTTCTCTTTTTCAAGGTGTAAGCTAAGTTTCCCTTGCCTCCCTATGCACAAAGTCTGTTTCTCCATTGGTCTTTAGTTCCTAAAATACAACAATAACAATAACAACAAGCCACTTCTTTCACTAACTTAGCTTCTTTTTGAGCCACTATTTTCTCAGTGTAGAGGCATTTGATGATGGAGAAGATGTGGGAAAGTTGGAACACTAATGCATTGCCGGTGGAGTTGTGAATTGATCCAACCATTCTGGAGAGCAATTTGGAACTATGCCCAAAGGGCTATAAAACTGTGCATATCCTTTGATCCAGCAATACAACTTCTAGGTCTGTTCCCCAAAGAGATCATAAAAATGGGAAAAGGACCCACATCTGCAAAAATATTTATAGCAGCTCTTTTTGTGGTGGCAAAGAATTGGAAATTGAGGGAATGCACATCAATTGGGGAATGGCTGAACAAGTGGTGGTATATGATTGTAATGGAATACTATTGTTTCATAAGAAATGATGAACAGTCAGACTTCAGAAAAACCTGGAAAGACTTGCTTGTATGATGCTGAGTGAAGTGAGCAAAATCAGGAAAACATTGTACACAATAACAGCAACATTGTACGATGTTCAACTTTGATAGATTTAGCTCTTCTCAGAAATGTAATGATCTAAGGCAACTCCAAAAGACTCATGATGGAAAATGCTAGCCACATCCAGAGAAAGAACTATGGAATCTGAATGCAGATCGAAGCATACTTATTTTTCCCTCTTTAAATTTTTTTTTGGTTTTTTTCTTTCTCATGGTTTTCTCCCTTGGTTCTAATTCTTCTTTACAACATGACTAACGTGAAAATGTGTTTAATATGATTGTACGTGTATGGCCTATATCAGATTGTATGCCTTCTTGGGGAGGGGGGAGGGGAAGGATGGGATGAAAACTTAAGACTCAAAATCTTAGAAAAGTGAATATTAAAAACTAAAATTAATTAAATAAATAAAAATAGAAGCATTTGAACCCTTCCAGAGGACCAAGAATTATCTTCTTGTTCACCTTCAAATAGCTGGCCACTTGACACGAAGAAATCAGAACAATTTCATCAAGGACTTCCTCAGTAATCCCTGTTTATATTTATTCCTATTATTTTTATTATGTTAGCTTCACCTCACCACTTCAGTCTATCATGGTCTTTTTGTCTCTCAGATCTGTTATTAAATGTTTTATCTATCCATCCCAACAGCATGTTTTCCACAAATCTGAGAAGCAGACCATCGTCATTCAAATCACTGATAAAACAGTGGAAGAAAATAGGGCCGAGGACAGAGCTATGGCTCCAGAATGGCTACATGCTGCTGAATAACAAGGATATCCTCCATGATCTCAGACAACGCTGAAATCTCATTATTGTTCTCTCTTATACCTCCCTGGCCTAATCTTGGTGTAGCCACAATTCCGGAGAAGTCCCACGGAGGCTTCTAGAAACTATCCGGGTACTGTCTCTAGCAGTCCAATTTTCCATCACTTTTGAGAGTCAAGCGTAGGCAACCAAGACAAATCCCTAGGTGCTAGAAGGGCATCATGGGAAAAATAGGAAAGAGATAAAAGTAAAAAGATTGATTCTGGTTATTGTCATTTCTTAGAAAAAATTATCCAACTTAACACAACCGCCACAACAGGAAGACCAAAAACATTTCAGAGGCCATAACGGTCAACAAACATTTGATCTCTTCGCCAAGTCAACAAATGAGACAACCAAAGTCAACACTCATTTTACCCATTTAGAATATAAACTCGTTGGCAAAACACTAAGGAAATAGATGATTGTATCACTTTAAAGAGTAAAAATAGTTGGTGGGAAAATAAGCCTACACAAAAAGCTCAGCAGGAGACGCAACTAGACAATATCATAGTGAGAACGTATTTAGACGAAGCTGGAAGGAGACGGCAGGTTTGAAATAGAACAAATCTGTTGGCATTTCTACATTAATCTAGGGTCATCACTGATGACAGTGGATTTATCATCTTTTTAATGTCTAATACAATATGCTATATGAGGAAAGTACATTCCAGAAAATAAGGTAGGAAGAATAACCGCACCTGAAAAAATACAAGGGAAATCTGTGCCCCAGATGACACAATTTCAAATGCAATAATAATAGGTGATAATAATGCTAATAATTTATGTATAGCACACTGAAGTTTGCAAAGAACTTCACATGGTTATTTCTTTTAAAGGCAGAGGTTGATTTTCAAGCTATCTGAAGGAGGAAACTATTCCAAAAGAATGGAAATAAAGATATGGAAAGGGAACAGTTTTCCACTGCTGATTCCCCACAGCAGTATATATCTTCACAGTTATAGGAATTGACTGAAAGGCATAGAGAATACAAGATTATGTTACATTTATTGCTTTTTTATTAGAATATTTTAAGTCATTCTGGAAAACATTTCGGAATTATTCAAAGAAAATAACTAAAATGTCCCAGATATCCCGTTGCTTGGCATATACTCCCCAGCAGATTAATGACAAAAAGAAAGGCCCTCCATACACCAAAATATTTAAAGCAACACTTTCTTGTAGAAAAGAACTTGAAATAAAGAGGATAGTCATCAACTAGGGAATGGCTACAAGTTTTGATACATAAATTTAATGGAATATCACTGCGCTATAACAAAAATGGTAAGTATGATAAATGCCAAGAAAAATACAGGAAGATGTATGAACTGATGCCAAGTAAGCAGATCCAGGAAAACAATACATATAATGACGACAATAATGTCAGTGGAAAGAACAAAACAAAATAGTAGAAACTGAATGCTATGAAATTATAATAACCAATCTTGGCCCCAAAGAAGAGACGTTCAAAGCTATATTCTCCCCCTCCTTCTTTACAGAGGTTAGGGACTGTGGCTGTGGAACAATATATACAATGTCAGACTTTTTCAATATGTCAATTAGTTTTACTGAACTTTTTTCCTCTTTTTTTGTTCTTTATTATAAGGAACAGCTCTATGGCAAAGGATGGGAAAAGGATCCATTGGGAAATGTAAAAACAAGATATATCAATAAAATTTTATTTTTTAAAAAAGAGACTGGCCAACTAAACCACACAGAAAAAATTTAGCATATTAAAAATACATGTTGCCCACATGCAGTGGAATGAGCTGCTCATCAGTACATATATTGTGCGTGGGTCCAGAATTGAAAAAGAAGAGAGTAAGCTGGAATAACATTTCAGAAATTTTACAGCACTTTTTATACTATTCTCTTCCACCAAAACTCATTAATGCCAATAGTCTACCATTGATACTATATGGTCACAAAATCATGAAACATCACAAACTCAAAAAAAGATTGCCAATGACCCAAAGAGCTATAGAATGACCTGTGATAGGAAGAGATAGGCTTGTAGAATATTCCCAATAAAAATTTGTGCATTTGAAGTCGTGTGAAAAAGCATCATTAAGGTCATATACGATCAGGAAAGGAGGGGTATTCTTCATGTGATAAGAATGAGGGTCACTATATTAATGCCCAAATATTGCCCTAGTTTCCACAAAATATTAAAGGGTCCAAGTG
This sequence comes from Phalanger gymnotis, assembly GCA_028646595.1. Taxonomy (NCBI): domain Eukaryota; kingdom Metazoa; phylum Chordata; class Mammalia; order Diprotodontia; family Phalangeridae; genus Phalanger; species Phalanger gymnotis. The sequence goes on from CM053625.1 coordinate 39,841,415, forward strand.
AAGCCTCTTGTATCCCAGACCCTCTGGGAAGAAGTGATGGGAGAATAGGGAGAATGGTTATGGACAAGAATCACACAGGATGAGAAGGCATGGATTGGTTGATAGCCTGGGATGTATACCAGCAGATAGAGTGATTATAACCCTGAGATTATAGATCCATTAGCATGATATGATATATGACGTGATATGATATGATACGATATGATGCAAAGCAACACAACACAAAACTCAGCACAACAAAATAATACAATACTGTGTATTATATATGTATATACAATGCTGTGTGTGTATATATACATATATATATGTATATACATATACTAGGGCAGCACTCTAGCTGCTCTTTCACTCTTGCTCTTTGATTGGTTCGCCTCTATTTCTGGCCATTCTGATGAATATGATGATACACTTATGAGTAATTGGAATTTCATGTCTGTTGTTGATATGACCTAAGCTCTCTTCTCTTTGATCTGAAATTTCAATGTCTGATTCAGAGGAGGGAAAGTTCAACGTGAAGTTATCAAAGAATACTTCTTAGATGACATGGGACCTAAAGGTAGACTTGGAATGGAAGAATGAGTCAGACATTTGGAGAGGAAAGAGAGGGCATTTCAGGTAAGGGAATGTAAACAGTCTTGTATGGGTCACCATGGGCTAGACTTGCTATAGAGTTGCTTACAATGATGGTAGTGATTATGATGACGATTGTGTTGTGAATTAAAATAATTACTCTTACTCAGTGAAGGCAGGGGCGGTGGAGGGAGGGGAGAGGAAAGGGTTGGAGGAAGGAGGAAGTATGGAAAAGTAAGAGTATACTAGTTTTGACAGGAACTATCCCGACCTTAGCCGAAACCTAATTTGGCCCCCATATGCCCTTTACCAGGACAGTTCTATTGCCTGTGCCCTCACCCCAAACCCTGCTACCCACTTCCTCCCCCCACCTCACACTATCCCCACCCCCTCACAGGCAATACCACAGCAAAGGCAGCCACAGGCAGGTTATTCTTGGCCCGGAAGCCAAGGGGCCTGCCGGGTGGGCAGATTCCAGGAGAGCTGCTGCCCACTGGAGGTCTACACGACTCCCCCATAAGGCGAGGAGAGGTATGTAATGCCTGCCCCCACCCAGGCCAGGCACAAGGAGCCCTTTCTAGCTAAAGACCCCAGGGTGGAGCTTTACCGGGGCTGTGGGTCACCCGATGCCTGGTTGTTTATTGCTCTAGCCTCAGACCCTGCCTTACTCTGTGTAAGAAAAACACACCTGTGAGCCAAAGCCTCAGGCAGGCACCTGCAGCCAGAGCCATGAAAGCGGGGGTTGCAGTTGATTCCTCACCCTAACCATCATGACTACCCTCAGGGGCCTCCCAGGGATCTTTCTGCTGATCCAATAGCTGAGGCACCATGGGAGGAAAGGAAGGAAAGGAAAGCTCCTTTCTAGGAGCCCCTAGAAAGTTTAAGAGAAAGCGGACCCTGAATAGTGCTGGATTCACTCTTGAAACCTATCAGGGTCAAAGTCAGCCCAGCATTCCAGTAGGGACTCAGGACCAATGATTCATTAATTCTTTCATCTATCCAATAAGCATTTATTAAGCATGTACTGTTGAGTAGAGCACTATGCTCCAGGCTGGAGGAGATACATAACTTAGATAAGGCTACTTCTACCTTCTGGTCCAATCGAGTTCTACAACAAAAAGAGAAAAGTCCTAATCGCTCCCACCCCTCCCCAACTCCAGCCTCAGGGACAGCGACACTGGTTCAGCCAACTCTTCAGGGAAGGCCTAGGCAGAGCAGCAGAGAATGTTTGGGTTGGGAGGGATGTGCAGAAGTCATTGAGTCTGTCCCTCCCCTAAGCCTCAGACATAGGGGCATATGCCCCCAGAATTTCTTCTGTTTATAAAGACCTCCAGAGAAAGAGATTCCGAAGCTATCTTTAGCTGCCTCCTTCCCATATTAAATATGTGGCACCATAATATTTCTCTCTTTTAATAGAATCACAGACTTAGAGCTAGAGTGATCTTAGAAGTCATCAAGCGCAACCTCCTCATTTTTCAGATGAGGGGATTGAAGCACATGGAGAAGGAGTGACTTGCCCTAGGTTGTAAGTGATAGACTTAGGACTGGAACCCAGGACCCTTAACTCTAAATTCTGGGCCTTTTGTACCACGTATTTTGCCTTTCTCTCCTCCTACCCAAATCCTATCCATCCTTCCAGAGACACTCTTAGACTCACCTATTCAAAACCTCCCCCTTCCCTCCAAGTCCCAGGGGTCTCTCTTTCCTGATCTCCTTTAATAATGAGAGGAAATAGCGAAGTTGCTCCCACTCCTATAAACACCTTATGATTTACAAAATCCTTTCATTGCAAAAACCTCAAGATAGGAAAGCAGAAGCCCAAACAGCTGAAATGATTTGCCCAAAGTCCTAATGCTAGCAAGTGTCATAGCCTAGAATCAAACTCAGGTCTCCCTGTTCCACCTACTGCACCATGGTACTACTTATCATCTTTACCGTATGGTTTATCACTGACAATGCACCTGTGCAACAAAGAGTAGTTTGTTCAGTTGAAAAATGGTCATGGAATTGATTCTATGAATTCATACTCTATCTTGTATTGTCCTCATGTTATAAGACAATGTGAAAGCTCACTGAAGGCAGTCAGCATTCTCTGCCTTGAAATTACTTTGTATTACATTCTACATGCTTTGTATTTACTTCCTTGAATACGTAATATACATGTTGAATCCAACCAGGAGAATGGAAGCTCTTTGAGGGTAGGGGCTATTTCAAGCATTTTCCTTTTTGTATCCCAGGAAATTGACTAAAGGTCTTAAAACAAAATAGGCACTTGATAAACGTTGCTCAATTGATTCAAATTATTTTGTATCCTGGTCCTACCTGCCCTTCCCATACCCCAAACTCTCTGTGTCTCAGGGAGTAGCTATATTCCTTAGCTATGTTTCCTTTCTCCCAGGCTTGCCCTCCTTTCCCCTTTCTCCCATCCACCTCTGCTTCACCACAAAGCCCCCATCCCCTGGCACTGCTGACTTTGGCAGCCCTAGGCACATTCCAGCTGTCCCTCTATGTACAGAGCTGTGGTCTGACCTGGTTCCTATGCCTGCCTGCTCTTTCCCCTTGGTTGTCTGACCCCACAAGCACTTTCCAGTTACTACAGCTCACTGCTGTTACATCCTTTGCCTTCCCAGAACTGACTTGGGCCAGCATGGCTGAAACAACAGTTCATATGAAAAAAAAAATCTGGGGATCTAGGCATTGCAGTGGGCTCAAAGTTCAGTATGAATCCATTATGCAAAAGATCATACCAATCTTAAATTTCTCTGAGAGGCACAAATAATATCCAAAATGAGGCACATGATCACCTCAGTTTTCTGCTCTGGTTACAAAACGTCTGGATGATTGTGTTTAGTTCTGGGCACACATTAAAGGGAGGACATTGATAAACCAAGGTACATTTAAATGTATTAACAATGACCAAGATGGGGAGAAGACTTGAAACCATAGCCTAGGAGTATTGGTTTAAAAAGCTAAGGAAATTTAGTAGAGGGACACAGCAACTGACTTCAAATATCTGACGAGATGTCACGTAACCGAGGAATCATAAGTAAGAATAATTGGTGTAAAGGGAAGAATTAGAAATAATTGGGGCAAAGTAGAAAAGGGGCAGATTTGGGCTCATCTTCCATTTCGCCTGTGGTCCAGGGCAGAAGAGCCTTCCCAGAGAAGGTTCTGGAGTATGAAGCTCTCTAACTCTAGACTCACTTAGTCCTGGGGAAGCCTGACATGGAAAAGAGAGAGTCAGGATCTTCTTACACTCTCTGGCTCATTATATCCCAATGCTTGAGTTCCAGGGAAAATCTCCTAAACAAAGCTTAGTTTGGCTTATGTCTATGGTCTCTTCTAAGAGGGATTAGCATGATTCTTTTATAAAAGGTACTCAATGTACAGAGCCAATATCAGGTCTAGGACAGCTGTGTATTTCTTCTACCACAAAAGAAATCCTTAAAATGCAAATTGCCCATGAAAATGTATTAACAAATACTTAAAATGTAAAACCATAACCATTATCTGTTGTTCAAATTTGAACAAATTGAACAAATTTGAACAAATATTGAACAAATAACCATTATACTCTCCCAAGAGATGACAACATTGTTGTCGAACTGCAGAATTTCACATTTGCCTTGAATCTGTATGTCCTGAACACTCAAAGATTCCAGATATCCTAGACTTCCTGAGGCCTGGCTTGGTGTTTCATGGTCCTTTCAGCTGAAGCATTCTCCTGGAGTTCAGGCATCTCCTCCAAGAAGTGGTGTGGATGCAGAAATTCCACCCCCCCTCATCCCGCCCCTAATGAACAATAGCATTGACTCAGGAATTCCTGACCTCAAGTAGTTATTTCCAGGGCTGGAGACATCAATTTCACAATATCATTTGTCCATGGGATCCAACTTAATCACATTCCTCCCCTATACATAAGGCAAAACTACCAAATAATTAGAGTTGGCCTGCTTTGGAAGCTAATGAGATACCCAACCCTGGAGACCTTTGAGCAGAGGCTGAATGTCTACTTATAGGGAGTGTTGTAAAGGAAATTCCTAGGCAGGCCATCCATCATCAATGCTAATTGATTCCTATGTCTAAAGGATACTCTGGAATAATGGTTCTCAAACATTATGGTCCCAGGACTCCTTTACACTCTTAAAAATCATTGATAATCCTAAAGTATTCATGTTTATATGTTATATCTATTGCTTTTTACCATATTAAAATTTTTAATGGACACATTTTTAAAAATTTATTCATTTATTTTTAAATAAAAAAGCAAACTCATGTTAACCTCTGTTTTTTAAATTTTTATGAAAAATAGCTACATTTTCCAAAATGAAAAAATTTGATGAGAAGACTGGCATTATTTTATATATTTTTCCAAATCCCTTAATGTCTGACTTAATAAAAGACAGGTGGAATCTCATATCTGCTTCTGCATCCAATCTGTTGCAATACATTATTTTGGCTAAAGTATATGAAGAAAATCCAGCCTCATATATGTATATATATGTAGTTGGAAAATGGAGGAGTATTTGAAGAAGCAAATAACAACTTAGTATTATTATAAAAATAGTTTTGACCCAAGACCCGTTCAAAAGGGTGAGGAACCTACAGCCTCTAGGCCACAGGTGGCCTCCTAGGTCCTTGGGTACAGACTTTTGACTGAGTCCAAGTTTTCAGAACAAATCCTTTTATTAAGGTGATTTGTTCTGTGAAGTATGAATTCAGTCAAAGGACCACACTTGAGGACCTAGAGGGCCACATATGGTCTCAAGGCTGAAGGCTCCCCACTCCTAGTAGGGATCCCCAGGGTTCCACAGACCACAGTTTGAGAGCCTCTGCTCTAGAAGTCAAAGAATCATCCCAGATTTTAAAGTACTTTTATCTGGACAATCCAAGGGATCTCTGACCTTGTCTGAATGGGCTTTCCCTCCCTTACAACCTACTCATGCTTTCTCATCCTGTGCTATTCTCCATGCCCTTCTAAACCCAGAGCTTCTTCCCAACATCCAAAGACCTTCTTTTAGGTTTTATAGTATTTCTTGGCTATCAGTGCCACACTTTTGAATACACTAATGAACAAATCCAGACTGGCGCCTGGTTCTAATTCTGTCTTTGGAAGCAGTCCTCTTTCAAAAGAAAACAGGGAAAAGAATAGTCTTCACATTCTATGCTCATTTCAATTTTGTTCAACAAAATGTTTAAATGCCCCACAAGATGCAAAACATTATGCTAAGCACCGGAGGTACAAAAATATGCATAGCCGCTACTCTCAAGAAACTTACAATCTATCGGGGGTATGAGAGGTAACTCGTACATAAATACCTATAGCATTTTTTGTGGTGTCAAAGAATTGGAAACGAAGTAGACGCCAGTCAGATGTATAAACAAATTGTTGTGTACAACTGTAGTAGAAACCACTCTGCTATGAGAAACCACAAATATGAAGCATTCAGAGAAACATGGAAAAATGCATATAAACTGATACAGAATGAAGTGACGAGAGCACGTAAAACAACATATTCAGGGACTACAATTATGGATATAGAGATATGCAAAGAATAATGAAAAGAAAATGTAATTGTAATGACTAAACATGGTCCTGGAAAAAAGTTCAGGAAATGTACCTTCCTCCCTTCTTTGCAAAGGTGGTGGATTATAGGTGTATAATATTGAGTATATACGAAGTTGAAGTGTTGGTTTTTCTGAGTACTATGAGAAATGTGACGGGGGCCGGGGCGGGGGCGGTGGGGGGGGGATCGTTTTCACCTGGAAACATCAGAGGAGGCAATCTAGAAAAGGTGGCACCTTGATACAGTGTTGCCAAATGGATAGCGTACTGGACCTGAAATGAGAAAGAAGTAGCTGGGTTTAAGTCCTTCTTGTGTGACCCTGGTCAAGTAACTCAGTTATTCCAAGATGCAATTTCTCTCAACTATAAAATGATGAGGCTCAAATAAATCACCTCTAAGGTCCCTGTGAGCTGTAAATCTACGATCCTAAGATCCTGGTTGGTTCTTGATTGAAGGGAAGGTCTTTGACTAACAGAGATGAAAGTTGAGAGAGACTCAAAGAGACTGAATCAGGGAGATGAATCTCAAAGCCTGTTTCAATCTCCTTGACCATGTTCTCTAAGGCAGGCAATGCTTCCAGGATGACTGATCCAAATTCCTTTGAAAAGAAAAATATAATTTTCTTTTCCACTCAATGGCACCATGTTTTCCTTCCCCCCCACCCCCCGTGTTTATTTCAGTGAGGAAATTGAACTTGAAGGTTTTCACTACTTGAAAGCAAAAAGAGAGAGTCATTTAAAACATTTTAAAATATGCCCACATTTTATTTGGAAGTTAGATTTTTTTCCTTTAGATTAATAACAGCTTTTTGGAATCCATGAACCTTGTACTCTTCCAAGGTTAAAAAAAAATTTCCCCTGCATGCCTGAGCTATTAGTAGCTGCTTTAATCCTGTTAGAGTAGCCTCTTCTTTGGCACCACAAGCTAGAGGCTGAGACCAATCAAAGGCTCCCACCCTTCTTTTAATTCCCCACTGCAGTGCCCCACTAGGTCAGGAAACTGAAAGCCTTTATCCTATGGGTGACTGGCCCAGAGGCCTTGCCATATAGTGGAAAAATCACAGTCAGGAGAGGTGGGTTCTAATTTCAATCTTGCCACTAACTGACTGCATGGCCTTGGGCAAGTTATTAATTCTTTGTAGACCTCAGTTTGATGGGGGTTGGACAAGGATCATAGAGGATTTAGTGTTGGAATTGGATGTTAGAAACTCTCCTAATCCAAGAATGAGTTCTTAACCTTTTTTGTGTCATGGATCCTTTTGGCAGTCTGGCAAGCCTGTGGACCCCTTTTCGGAATATTTTTAAAATTCATAATGAAAGGAAATGCTAAATTTCGGTTAGAAGTTTGTGAAAGTAAAAATGTAATTTTTTTTTCCCATCCGAGTTTTTTTTTTCATCCAAGTTGTTAAGAATCATTATCCTGGTCCAACCTTTTCAATATGCAGATGATAAAACTGAGACCCTGAGAGGTTAACAGACTTGCCCAAAAATCCTCAGTCATTTGCCCAAGGTCATGTTGGTTGTTAGCAGAAAAGACAAGATTTGAACGCTGATTCCAGAACTCAGACTCCAGGTCCAATATTCTTTCCTCTATACTGCTGCCACTTCTTTCTCCACCTTTACTCTAAAATCTCTACCAGCCCCAAAATTCCATTATTCAATCATTTTAACAGTTAAGAAAATAGCCCAAGATCTATCTAGAGACCTGTATCCAGGGGTATGCTGATAAATGATTAACAATCAGCTCTCTCTCTCTCTCTCTCTCTCTCTCTCTCTCTCTCTCTCTCTTTCTTTCTTTCTCTGGGTATATGGGTATATATGTGTATATGCATATATATATATATATATGAAACACACTTTTAAGGTTAATCTGCATTATTAACATGTTCACCATTACTTTTTTTAAGACTAGATAATCTACAGAACAATAAACAAGTCTAATTTGTGGTATTTGCTGATGAATGCTCACACTAAAAACTTAACAATAGGCTCTCCTGAGCTGGTTCAAGTTGGTTCCAAAATACCATTGCCTATATCTATCCACTTAAGACCCTTTCCTTCCTCCAGGGAAATTCAGTTCAATTCCACAAGGGCCCACAAAGTGCGAAGTCCCATGCTAGGTGGTGGGGAGGCAAGACAAAGGGCAGGTACTAGGAAGCCTGAGCAATAGAAAGCTGCCTGGGCTATCAAAGCCCTGTGATCAGTCCTAGGTTGGCTCCTTTGCTACTGTTATGACTCAAGGCAAATCCCTTTCTGTCACTGTAGCCTCAATTTTCTCTCCTGTTAATTAAGACCAGTGAACTAGATAATCTCCAAGGTTCCTTCCAGCTCTAAATCCTATGACCCTATGATCCTCTTCAATAAAACAGCTACCCTGTGACAGCAGATGTGAAAAGGTCCAATAGTAATAAAAATTAAAATCATAATCCTAATAGCACTTCTATCAAGTTTTTAAGATTTACTTTAAGATATATATGTATATACATATACATATATATATATATATATGTTTGTAAAAATTTACTTTCTTCCAACAACCTTGAGACACAGAACATGTAAGTGACCTCTAAAGGTCTCTTCTAATTTTATTATCCTAAATATTATTATCCTCATTTTACAGACGAGTAAAGGGAAGCCCATACAAGTTACATGATTTGCCCATAGACACACAGCCCATGTCAGAAGCAGTATACTAGCCCTAATCTTCCATCTCCAAGTCCTGGCTCTCTCATGACCCCTGAGTGGCTCTAGAGGCTGAGAAAGGTGGCCAGGTTGTCCTATTTCCTCACTCTAGGTAGGGAGAGTAACCTCTCTCTCTCTCTTACCTCTGCCCTATACCTCCTCCCAAGCTGTCCTCTCCCTCAAAGCTCTGCCAAACACCAGACGGAAACTCTCTGATTTTCTTCTGTTTTCCTTTTTCTTTGGCAGAAGCTGCCCTGTTTTCTTTCTGGCCCTCTCCCTCCTCTTCTTGGCCAGCAGTATCTAACCTAACAAGTCCACGAAGTAAGCCCCCAGGAGAAATATGCTCCCCGAACACCAACACGGTCCTGTCTATAAAACCTTTCAACTTCAGAAACTTGTAACTGCAGAAATCTGTCCAAACATACCAGGGGGCAGCTGTAACTATTGGTGTTGGCCAGTCACCAGGCCTTTAATGAGGAAATACTTACAGTCCAAGTTTGGGAGCCAGACCTTGGAGAGCACAGGGGTTGGGGGTGGGGTGAGGAGTTGCAGAGTAATTAATGTTGTGCCCTGGCACCTGGGGAGCCTCAACACACAATTGATTGTCCTCAGAAAGAGAACTGGTAACTGACTCTCGTTAACCCTTTAGCGCTAGGGGCCAAATGGATCAGGTGGGTCAGAACTGTCCCCTAATCCCTAATTCCCCATCATCAGTTTCTAGATGCAAGATCCAGACTCACCTGGTACTGTTTGGCCTGAGTAGCCAGACAAATGAAAGGGGTGCTTGCTCCTTTGAAGGCTGGGGAAACACTTCTTTCCATGACTAATCTGGAGGGAATTGATGTGGCAGTCCTAAGGGCTAAGGCTTAGAGAGAAAATTCCTCTTGCAAGGCCCTATTCAAAATGTATTTTGGTTCAGACCCATGATTTCATTAATGTAGAAAACCTGGTATAAAAATTCCCTCTACCAAAGCCAATCTGAAACTCATCCGTAACTTAGAGGCTTAAAGAGTTACCTGAACAAATCACCAATAATAAGACAAACACAAATCAAAGCAACCTTGAGGTTTCCTCTCACAGAAAGTTGGCAAAGAGGGCAAAAGATGGGAATAGCTGAAATTCAAAGGGCTTTCTAGATGGCTGTACTAATACACTAACTAATATACTAATATACTAACTAATATACTAATATACTAACACTGTTGGTGGAGCTGTGAACTAGTCAACCATTCTAGAAAACAATTTGGAATTATACATGTATAGTGACTTAAATGTCCATCTCCTTTGATCCACAGATCTCATTGCTAGGCACATATGCCAAGAAGGTCAAAGCCAGAAAGAAAGACCCCACATACACCAAAATATGCATAGTCTCAATTTTTATGGTAGCAAAGAAATGGAATCAAAAGTATATGTTCAGCAATTGGGGGATGGCAATAAATTGTGATAGATGAAAGTAATGAAATATTACTGAGGAGTAAGAATCAGTGAAGGACAGCTAGGTGGCACTGTAGTGCACAGAGCACTGGACCTAGAGTCAGGAAGACTCATCTTCCTGAGTTCAAATCTGGCCTCAGACAATTACTAGCTGTGTGACCCTAAGCAAGTCACTTAACCTTATTTGCCTCAGTTTCCTCTTCTATAAAAAGAGCTGAAGAAGGAAATGGCCAACCACTTCAGTACCCCAAATGGGGTGAAGAAGAGTCAGACATGACTGAACAACTACAATAACAAAACTGTAGATGACTCCCAAATCTTCATATCTAACCCTCTCTCTCCCCACCCCCTTTCTCTCTTTCTCTCTCTCAGCTTAACTCCTCACTCCGGATTTTTTCATTTCTTTGCTAGTAGCCTTCTTACCTTCAAAATTCCTCTTCTCTATGACCCTATTCTCCAGATTGGTGAGGCTCTTTCCAGCATCGCGGACTTAATGAGGTGCTGAGATCATGCTCACTTCACTCTCAGTTCCACTCTTCATTCTCTAGATCAGAGATTCCCAAACTTATTTGGCCTACCACCCCTTTTTCAAAAAAAAAATTACTCAGAGCTTCAAATCTACTTTCTTTAAGTGATTTTTTTTATTTGTTTCATTTCAAAAAATGTATTTTTAAGTGACGCATCATAATTTTAATAATTTATTGTAAATTTGTGAGGTTTTTCCTAGTTTTAAATGACACATCTTAAATTTAATAATTTATTGTAAATTTGTGAGGTTTTTCCTAGTTTTAAATGACACATCTTAAATTTAATAATTTATTGTAAATTTGTGAGGTTTTTCCTGCACTGAAATTTTGATGATGCAATATTGTATCATGTAACCATATAGTATGGTATTGTAAACAAGTCATTACACTTACATATTCCTGTTGATGTATGCTGAACTCCCTGAAAATGCATGACATACATACCTGCCAACACTTGCTTGTTAAGACCTGTGAGCAGACTTGACCACTGAGGCATTATAATTTGTACTTTGTCTGTTTATTTGCAAAATAATGTAATCACTACAACTTTGACTTTGTTACACAACAGATAAAACACGTGAATGGTTTTTCAAAATTTGCTTATCTTGTCTTCTTTCCTTATGATTCCACCGCCCTCTTATTTTTATTCAATGCCCTCCAATTGAACCTGAGGCTACTACCGTCCCCTTGGATCATTCCAGCACCCTCCAGGGGTGGTATCACCCACTTTGGGAAACTCTGCAGACTTTTCCGCATGCTCCCCAATAGCTTTGTCCTCCCCAGCCCCTCCTTATCCCCACATTATCTAGTTCCCTTTTATGGATTGCCTTCTGCCATTAGAATATAAGCTCCTCGAGGGTAGTGACTGTCTTTTTTAAACTTGCATTTGCATCCCCAGTATTTAGCACAATGGGCAACTAAGTGGTGTGGTAGATAGTGCCAGGCCTGGAGTCAGGAAGACCTGAGTTCAAATTCAGCCTCAGACACTTACTAGCGGTGTAACCCTGGGCAAGTCACTTAACCCTGTTTGCCACAGTTTCCTCGTCTGCAAAATGAGCTGGAGAAAAAAATGGCAAACCAGTCCAGTATCTTTGCCGAGAAAACTCCAAGTGTGGTCACAAAGAGTCAGACACAACTGAAACAACTAAACAAGAATCAGTGAATATGAAGAATTCAGAGAAGCATAGGAAAACATACAAACTGATAGAGTAAGCACCAAGTAAGATAAAGTAAGCAGAAAGAGCAATGATATACACAATGACAAGAGTATAAATGAAAAGAATTTCTTTTAAAAACTGAACACTATGAAATTATAATGACCAAAACTTCTCCCAAAGAAGGGATGAGAAAATGAACTTTTCTCTCTTCATTGAAGAGGTGAGTGACTATGGCTATGTAATACTGTATATACCATCAGATTCCCTTGAGGAATTGATGAATTTTACTGAACAGCTTTCTTCTATTCTTGTCTTTATTTTTTTTCTTTTTTAGAAGAAAAGGCTCTCTGGGTAAGGGATAGAGAGGACGTTCAGAAATGAAGGTGATAAGAAAAAATAATTATCAATAATGTTTTCAATAGTTGCCTGGAATATTAAGGAGGTAAGTGACTTGATGAAGCCTCACAGCTAGTATGTGTCAGAGACGGACCTTGAACTCAGCTCTCCCTGACTACAGGCCTGGACCTCTGTCCTCTCTGCCAACTTGTTTCTAACAGGCAGGGATACTAGCTGAAAATTTGGACTCTATGACTATCTGATTATCTAACAACATTGACAAGATTAGAGTTTTTAACAGTTGCTATTTTAACACAGCTGGGATGCTGTTACGATTGTTCTGGGGAACAATCCATAAGTTAAGCAGCATTGGACCTCCACAAGCTCTGACACTCATCCATATTATTTCTGTTCTGGCCAAAAACTCTGAGGGTCTTTCTCTTTCAGACTGACTCTTTTGTGAAGGCAAACTAGGCCATCTTTAGCCTCAATTCTTCTCAATTCTTTAGCCTTTAATTACTGAGTGGGCATTGCCTCCAACAAACTGAGATCTGGGAAAGACTTTAAAATGGCTTAAAAAGGCCATGGTCTCCCATTGCTTCGGGGGCCATCAGCAATTGTCTTGACCTATGTGTTGCCTCTGGACCCCATGACCCTGGAGCAGAATGTAAGGCTGATGACTTTGCACAGCCCTGCTTCACTTAAATCCAATTCACTGGCAAATCAGAACATCACCCTCCTGGTGCCATCGATCCTCTTCAAGAACAAAAGAACAACAATTCATACAGACAAGTTAATAACTCTTTTCACTGGAGCTGACAGATGGGTTGACTTTCTCCAGAGCTCTGAACTCAATAGCTAATTGAAAGTTGTCCAGAACCAGGGATAGGGACTAGAGAAGAGAGAGTTCCTAGGTGAAGAAATTCTGTTAATGCAAGTTGACTCTCTCTGCAATGTGTAATCTTGGAGGATCACCCAGAGTCCTGAGAAATTAAGTGACTTGCCCAGGGTCACACAGCCAGTATATAACTAAAGAGGCCCTCCCCCTTCCCATCAGCTCAGGGATCTAGTTTTGTCTCAGTTTACAGATTAATTACAGAGACATTTGTTAAATGCCTCCTTTTGGGTACAAGGCCCTGAGCTTGTCACTGGCCATTCAAACCTGAACACCATGGTCCCTGTTCAGAGTCTAAATAAACTCCCATTTATACTGTATTTTTTCTTGTATGTACATCATTGTTTGCATGTTGTCTCTTTTGTTAAAATTTGGGCTCCTTGAGGGTAGGGACCAAGGTTTTGCCTTTCTCTGTATCCCTAACTCTTAGCACAGTGCCTGGCATGTGGAAAGTACCTCATAAATATTTGTTGACCATCTTCTTGTTGCAGCTCATCCTTTGTTCTTGAAGAGGGCCAGTGACATCAGGAGGCAGGGCTGTGCAAAGTTATCAGTCTCACTATCTCCTCCAAAGTCATCGGGTTCCTGTGGCAAGACATAGGCAAGACAACTGTTAATGGCCCTCAAAGCAGTGGAAGACCAAGGCCCTTTTAAGCTAAGGTCTTTCCTAGACCTCAGTTTGTCTGAGGCAATGCCCATTCAGTATTCAAAGGCTAAGTAAGAATTGAGGCAAAAGATGGCCTAGTTTGCCTTCTCAAAAGAATCAATCCGAAAGGGGAAGACCATCAGAGATTCTGGCCAGAACAGAGACAATTGCTATTTATACTCACTCTGAGCCATCAAAATCCAAACAAGAGCAAGTTAGGCTTGGGCTGGGACCTATTATTGGCCAATAAATGAAAGCCAGAGTGACTGAATGACAATCTAGTAGAAGCTTAAAACACTTACACAAATAATGATATCAGCTCAGCCCTATCAAGGACTAGAATTCTGGCCTCCACTTCCTTCCTCAGCTGCCTTGAAATACCCTGTGCCTAATTCCAAATTAAAACTGCTTTCTCCAAGGCTAGACACTGCCTTATCTAAATCCAATGGCCTTTCCTCAGGATCCTATCCCACAGAGATGGAGTGTTCTTAAAAATTATAAAGACAGATTTAATGCCTCTCCCTCCCTAAACCTCTGTCCTCCACTCACAAACACATACTTTAAGTCTTCTTTTACAGAGTAGCTCAAAATGAAGCTAGTCGAGAATTGTAGAATTATAAACTCATTGCATGTCAGAGCTAGGAGGGACCTTAGTGATCATCTGGTCTCCCCTGCCTCATTTTAGAGATGAGCAAAGTGAAACCAACGCAGGTAGTGACTTGCTTGATGTCATAGAACTAAGAAATACCAAAGCTGGGACTTGAACCAGGTCTATAGACTTCCCAGTTCAGTGTTCTTTCCACAAGGACAGCTGGAAAATGTATTGTCTCTGCTAAATGCAAAAGATAATTTGTCATTAGTCAAAATGCCATAGGTCATCATTTATTGTGCACGAGCACTTGGGTGACACTTTTCAGGGGTCCAAGTGCTTTTAATTCAAAGTAACAAGAGGGGACACCAATGAGTACTGATTCTAGTCATTTCATATAAGCCATCGGTGTTTGCTCAGCTTTCCAGTCACTTTACAAACCACCGATACACACAGTCAGGGAAATGGTTTGCTCTGGTTTCTCAAAAGAGGAAATCCAGAACCCAGATGTACTGTAGAAAGAAACATCACACGCACAGCCAAGGCTGGTGAAAGACCAACGGGTCTGGAGGAGGGAGGATGACATAGTGGGAAATGGTGCTCGATTGGGAGGCAGAGCAGCTGGCTGCAAAACCGGGATTTGCTTTCTTATTTCCTGGGTGAGTTCAGGGAAGTCATGTATCCTCTCTGGGTCTCAGTTTCCTCATTTGTACAATGAGGGGGTCAGACCAGATAAGCTTGAAGGTCCATTAGAGATCTAATTCTCTGACTCTATGATTGAATTCAGGTTAGAAAGTTCCAGATTATTTGGGCAAACATGAAGGAATGTTTTCTTTAATAGACAAATGAATGTTATTAGATGTCCTCTGAATATGAATTCTAATCAAATTACTACCCAAATGACTTGAGGCAAGTCACTTACTTTCCCTAAGGTCACTAGGTGGAACAACAGCTCTCTAGCTGGGTCTGGAGTCAAGAAGATCTGAGTTCCAATTCTGTCTCAGACATTTACTAGCTATATGACCCTGGGCAAGGCACTTAACCTCTGGTTGTCTCAGTTTCCTCAACTATAAAATGGAGATAATAACTGAACCTACCTCCCAGGGTTGTTTGTAAAACCCTTAACACAATGCCTAGCATACAGTAGGCATTATATAAATGCTTACTCCTTTCCCTCCCTCCACCTCAGTTTCCACAACTGTAAAATGAGATGGTTGTACTAAACGGTCTTTAGGATTTCTTCTATTCTAGATGTACTAAATGGTCTTTAATATCTCTTATATTCTAATGGGCAAAGGCGATACATAAAAAAGAGCTAGGAAATAGTCAGGGTGTGGGGGAGGAAGGGGCCAGCAAGAAGAGCGAAGCATCTAGGGAGACTGTGGAATAGTCTGGAGAGTAACGAGTGGAGCCAAGTGAAGCGAGCATGGCCTGGGTACCTTGTGAGATAGTGGTCTGGGACAAGGACTAACTGCTCAGAATGAAGAGCCACATAGAGGAGGCATCTACAGTGTGACAAGGTTGCTGGCAACACCCCAGACCTCTGATCCTATGAACCTTCACAAATTTAACTTCATTTTCATCCTCCACATCATGTGTCTTCTATCTTCTTACACTCGCAGAGCCCTAGCTCCCCCAGAAGCAGCCTCCCTGGCCACCCTCGCTAGCACCAAGTGCACTCTTGCATCAGTCTGTCGGTAAACATTTATTAAGCCCCTCCTCTATGCTAGGCACTATGCTAAGAGATGGGATACAAAGAATGGCAAAAGGCATCCCTCAAGAGTTCACAATCCAATGAGGGAGAGAATATGCAAACAACTATGTTGTGATTGGGGTTGTTTTCTGTCCTATCCAATTCTTTGTGACCTATGAACCAACTGTCCATGGGGTTTTCTTGGCAAAGATACTGGGATGGTCTGCCATTTTTCTTTCCAGTTTTATGTAGCAGGGATTAAGTGACTGTCACAAAGACACACAGCTAGTAAGTGTCTGAGGTCAGATTTGAATTCTGGTCTTTGTGACTCCACTCCACTGCACCACCTTGCTGCCCCAACAACTATGTACAAACAAGCTATTTATAGGATAAATTGGAAACAATTCACTGGAAGTGCCAAAACTGAAGGGGTTCAGGAAAGGCTTCTTGATGCATTGGGCCAGGAAGAATATTTGGCACAATCCTTGCTTTTCACTGTCACTTCCAGTCTCTCCCTCTGCTGCCATCACTCAGTAATCTCTCTCCCTTCTCTGAGGTTAATTCCACCCATCCATGCAGTCCTACTCAGACGCCGGTATTGTGGATCACCTGTTCATTCTCTTCTCAAGGTCAGTTCTATCTCATAGTTCTCCTCTTCACCTCACCCCTTGTTCTCACATTTGGACACTTCAGCATACATGTTGAAACACTATGTCCTCCCGGTTAATCAGCCTCCTCAGTCTCCATCACTTTCAAGCTTCCCTCTACCTGCTGCACTCACCCTCCCACAGAAATAGTCATACCTTCTATCTTATCGTCCCCAGAAGGTACCACCTTGATGACTCTTAAATTCTCCTCTCTGACTCTAATATCCTGTCCTTCCATCTCTTTCTCTGACTCATTCCTGCTAAAACTATTTTTTGCCCACTCCACAGCCTCCAGCCTCTAAATTGTACTATGTTCCCATCATCATCCCTGCTCTGGCCTTACCACCACCCTTCAAAATCATGGCCTTATAGTTAACAAGTTCAATTTTACATTGCACTCTAATCTCAAATTCCTCGTATTGTGACTGCTCATCCCTTGCCAAAGGGATCCTCATGCCCAACCTTGAGTTATCCCTACCATCCATTTTTCCCACTCCTACTTGCCATCTGCCAAACATATCTAGAGGAAGTCACACAACCATGCCAACTAAGTCCAGTACAAATTTCTGTTACTTAAACTTGCTGTTCCCTTGTTTCTGCATGGCAATCCTTTTTGTCTTCTTTGATTGACCTTCTGTTACTCTTTCCACAGTATCTACAAGTTGTAGGTACTTCTCTCTTCATGCCCCATCCCTTCTCCCTCTTAGCAGAGAAGCCTGCATTCTACTTTACAGAAAAAGTAGAGGTCATTATCCTTTGTAAGGCGCCTCTTCTTCCCAATTCTATGCCTCAGAACCCCTTGGTATCATTCCCTCTTTCTCCCTTTTTGCTCCAGTTTTTGATGAAGAGGGGACTCTTCTGCCAAGGCTAACCCCCCTTTTTTCTGCCCTTGAACCCATCCCTTCCCTTCTTCTCCAGGAGTTTCTCCTTCGATCATCCTCACTTTCTCATTTTTAGTCTTTCCATTTGCTCCTTCTCTTCTGCCTATAAACATGCCCAGATCTTCCCTCTCCTTAAAAAACCTTTACCTGACCTTGCAATTCCTTTGATTCCCTCTCTCCCTCTCCTCCCCTCCATTTCACAACTAAACTAGGAACTTCTAGCCTTCTCTATCTCATCTCTCACTCACTTCCCAGCCCCTTGTGATCTGGTTTCCAACTCCAGTACTTCATAAAATTGCTCTCTAACATGAACAAAGATCTCTTAGTTGCTAAACCCAATACCCTTTTCTCATTCCTCATCCTTCTTGACCTCAAGGCAGGTTGACACTGTTGACCACTGCTCTACCTAAATATTTTTCTCCTCCCTCTCCTTTCTTTTTTTAAACATGCACATTTCCATGAACAAACAAATAAGAGCAGAAAAAGAATATTGCATATGAATCTCATTACATGCAGCTTGTTTTTGTTTTTTATTGTTTTTTTAAAGTACATACTAAATTCAGCACACTAGTTCCCAAAGCTGTCCCACTTGTCTGTGTTTCCCTCTAAATCTCCTTCTGTTCTTTTCTGTGCATCTTTATTTTTTTTCTTCTGTGCATTTGAAAGTGCTTTAATGATATTTCTTTCTTCCTTCAGCTTTTTTTTTATATCACTAGCACTGCTCCTCCCCCTTGAGAAAATGGATTATTTTCTTATAATATTAATAACCAGTTTTATTTACAGAACCCAAAGATCTTCTCTTACTTTGTCTTACTTATTCAAAGCCCAGTATCTCAAGGACTTTTCTGACCTTGCCCAAAAATTCACCCCCATCCAAACCATTTTATCCAGGTAAAATTCTTACTATAACTCCACCATTGTTCAACTCAAGTAGGACTGCTTGGAGTTGGATTTCTTTGTCCAGCTCTCTGGAGGCAGCTGAGTCTCAAGAAGCCATGTCCTCAGCAAGAGGAACTGAAGACGTTTTGTCCTCCTCCTCATTAATGTTTCCACCCCCTCATTAATTGTTAACCAATCAGAACTGATTTTCACCCTCAGAGACCCTTCCCCCTTTTCCAAAGGTATTTAAACATCCAATAGCCTCCATTAGGGTCTTTGGTTTAAAAGAGAACCACTGACCTCAATTTATTATCTGCTAGTCTAATTAATAAATTGATTATTAATTACCAAGAAACTATGTCTCTTGGACTTTTTATTCATCTTACCCACCAAAATTGTAAAAACCTTCCCTAACAATAAGTCACACAAAATAGACCCACATATTGGCCATGTCTGAAAATGTCTTATTGCGTACCTTGAGACTATCACTTGTGTCAGGAAGCTCCTTCCTCTCATTTCATGATGCCGCTCTCTCCTACTTCTTCCCCTACTTATCTGTCTACTTTTCGACAATTTCCTTTGTGGGATCTTCATCTATCTCCCAGTCTCTAAGCACAGGCAGATCCTGTATGGATTCTATGTGAAACCCTCTTCTCTCTCTACAATCTCTCTTAGTGAGCTCACCAGGTCCCATGGCAATGAAGAGAGTGCTGGGTGTGGAGTCAGGAAGACTCATCTTTCTGAGTTCAAATCTGGCCTTAGACACATACTACCTGCGTGATCCCAGACAAGTCACTTAACCTTGTTTGCTTCAGTTTCCTCTTCTGTAAAATGCACTGGAGAAGAAAATGGTAAACCACTCCATTGTCTTTGCCAACAAAACCCTAAATGGAGTCACAAAGAGTTGGACAGGACTAAAACAACTGAACAACATTTAGTACAATGCCTGAAACATAATAAGTGCTTAATAAATGAGCTATCTAGCTATTCACCTACCTGTCTATCTAGAGCAGCAGCAGCAACTGCCTTGCATCTGTACTTGGACATCCCATAAATACTTCAAACTCAAATTCTTTGAAACTCAAATTCTCAAAATAGAACTCATTCTCTTTCTTCCTGTGGCAGCACTGGAGACATCTGTGAAGGTGGGGGAAAACCTCTGGAAAATACAGCTGGGGATCTCAATGAAACAAGAGCATGATTTGATATAAGGCAAGATTTTCACAAATCTGGAATATTTGGAAGAACGGATGGTATAGGGAATTGTGGCAAGGAAAAGAGAGAACAAAGATAAGAGGGAGGCCACTCGATTTTCAGTCCCCAGTGAGGACAGAAGCATTTAGGAATGAAAGGAAAAATGGTTGAGAGGGGACAATGATAGGCAGGCAGCCCTGCCTGATAATAATAGTTGCACCTAAATTCTACTGGCATGTCTAAAAACCTAGTCTACCAGCATAGACAATTTTTTTAAATGTCTTTTATTTTTAATTTATGGAATAAAACAAGAATTTCCAAAACACGGTATAATTTAAAAAATGATGATTGCACATGAAAATGCAAACCCATTATGTTCAACTTGCTATTCCTTTTAAATATACAACAAAGTTATCATGTAAATTTCTTTTTTCCCCTTTTTTCTTCCCTTCCCCCCCTCCTGCCCTAGCCATGGCCACCATTAGACGCAAATAGGTATAAGTGTACAAAATCGTAAAACAATTCTATCTATCAGTTCTTTCTCTGGATGCAGATAACATCTTTCTTTATATGTCCTTTCTAGTTAATTTGGGTATTTATAACAGTAAAAATAACTTATTCACTCAAAGTGACTATTTGGTGGGAGGTCCCAGCTCAAGTGTTAAACAGACTACCCTGGCCTGGGCTGATGGGACACTCCCTTCCTGTTCTAATCTCCCTTCTTCTCCATCTGTCCTCTCAGAGTCAAACCCAAAGCTTCCTCTTTCCCTTTTGTCTGTTTTTCTTGTGGTTACTATAGTATCGCAAAGTCGGTCCCCCCCCAAGATAAATGATGGGGTTGATTCTAGTTGTTCTCTATGTATGTCTTTAATAACATGTTGAGTGTGCAGGAGGTGCAAACCATGGGGGTTCATCTAAAAATGCATAAATAGCTGAAACTCCCTTTTCAGCCTGGTGACTTAGATGCCACCTGGAGGCAAATCAAGCCTATATTGATTTTATTTTTATATTACTAATAACTCACAAAGAATCTTTCATATGGAGATGGGTTTTTCTTTTCTGCCCTAGACTATAAGAACCAATTTTGTTTTAATGGGGCAGGAGGGAAGGTCCTGGAGCTAGATTCCTTTCTACTGCTGGCCAAGGGAAGGGAGAGAGGAAATTGAGGAGAACATGGTAGGTAGAAGGGAAGGCCTATCCCAAGAGGCCCTGGTGGGCAGAGATAGGTAGGCTTTGAGTGGATTCTCTTTTCACCCTTTTCCTGTTGAAAGTGGGGAGGGGGTGGAATGAAGGATGCTCAGTCAGCTGGCCACTAAAATGGTATGTAGTGGCTACATGCACATACACTTCTCCTAACTTTCCTGTTTCTGTCCAGGTCACCACCATTCTTCCAGTCACCCACGTTCACAACCTTGAAATTATCCCTGACTCTTCATGCTCTCTCACTTACTCTATTCCAATTAGTTGCTAAGCCTTATAGATTCTACCTCCATAATATCTTTTACATCTGTCCTCTTCTCCCCATTCACATAACAACCAAACTTGTTTAGGCAGCCATCAGCTCTCACTTGAGTTGCTGACATATTCTCCTAATTGGTATCTCTGTTTTTAGCTTCTCCCCTTTCCAATCCTCCCTCCACGCAGCTGCCAAAATAATCTTCCTAAAGCACAGGTTGATCACGTCATTCTTCTGCTCAAGCATATTCAATGGCTCCCTATTGTCTCTAGGTTAAAACATAAACTCCTCAATTTGGCACTTAAAGCCCTTCCCAATCTTGTTCCAACCTCCCTTTCCAGACTTAGCTCACATTACTCTACCATATGCACTCTGTGTTCCAGCCAAATTGTTTAACTTGCTGTTCCCTATACAAGGCTAGAATGTTCTCTCTCATTACCTCTATCTCTTGGAATCCTTGGCTTCCTCAAGACTCAACTCAAATAATACCTCCTACACAAGGCCTTTCTTATGTGTTTGTTAAATTGAATTTCCCTTCCAGATCCAACCAATTTGATTCTACTGTTGAATAAAATCAATCTTCTGGATCATCTAGGGATAGTCATTTATATTTTGGATTGTTTGTGGATATTCATTATTCATATTAGAGACCAGAGACTTGGCTATAATTCTTCTCTGTCTCTCCCTGATAATTTGAATCATTTTTTTTCCTAGATCATGATCTCCAGGAGGATTGAAGCCTTGTCTCCATCATCTCTGTTTCCTTCCCCTCGCCCAGAGCAAGAGCTTCCATGTAGGAGGTGCTCAGTAAGGGTTTGTTGAATTAAATTAAATCATTTCAATAAATGTATTGCTCACAAAGTGTCAGGAAATTGAGGTGGCTCATCCCCAGATTGTCTATCACTTAACTAGACTGTGTTTCATTGTCCTCTAGGACTGGCTGGGGACAGTCTAGAAACCAGATACTGTATATCCTGACTCTGTTTCATGGAAAAAAATGTAGTAATGTATTTTCACACACACACCATTCCCCCCCCCCCCACACACACACACAAAACACAGTTCTTAAGTTCCTGTTCAGAGAAAAAGCTGAAATGCAGAGACTGATAGAGCAAAGTCTGATGTGTCCCTTCTTTATCCCCTCATTTCCACCTTTTAGCCAACCTGGGACTATAACAAGAACTTGGATTTATGTGGCATTATGTAGCATACTTTATGAAGCACATTTCCTCACACAGTAATTTATTCTCAACACTCAAGTTCCTGGTACAAAGCCCCAAGTTTTGACTAAAGGGGTGGGGGGGACAGCAACAGGCAAGCAGGCAAGAAGGTCCTCCACCCTGTCACTTTCTCATTTCCATTTAAGAAAGAAATTATTTTAGAACACCCCTTCCAGCTACAGGAAAGCTATGTCTTTGCAGATTAATCAATAGCTGTGAATCTTTGAGACTCTTTTAGCACAGATGTTTTTTCCCAGATTGTCTTTGGAGACAGTATCTCTGCCAGGGTCTCTACTCCCACACATATTTGCAACCCATGCTCTGAGTACAAACATGCAGATCCCAGAGAGTCAATGCATCCCAGTAGGAGCTTCACCAGTACTGGAGGAGGAAGAAATGACAGGCAGCAAGACAACTTCTAGCCCTACTGTAGAGACATCCATAAAACAACAAAGTCCGAAATCCCCCACAGATATGAATAAATGCAAGAAGCAAATATGCAAATATCTACTTTGATACTGTAAGAAGGAAGCATACTGTAGTAGAAAGAGCATTGGATTTCAAGAGGATATGATATTTGAATCTTGGCTCTGGTCCTATCTCTGTGATCTTAGGCAAGTCTCTGCCTCAATTTCTACATATATGAAATGAGGGCCTTGAACTGGGTAATCTCAAAGGTTCTTTCCAGCTCTAAATCAGACAGGCCCAAGAAAAGGTTCTGGAGAGATAAATGAAGATAATTATTAAGTCAATTTAGGAGAAGTGGAAGAAGGGTTCAAGTTATTCACAGAAACACACACAATGAAAGGGGTAGAGGATTCAGATCTGACTCAGAGAAGCAGTATTTCATAGTGAGGGCCATTATTTAGACTGCCCTCTACAGCCAGCTCTCCCACTGGTTGAAGAATGGACTCAAACTGAAGGCTAGCTTCACTGCCTCACAGTGGGGAGGAACCCATGACCCTTAAAGGGACAAAGCAGGCACAGCTCAGAGTCATTCAGCACCAGGGACAGAGCCGTCTTATCAGAATTAGTGTCAAAGTATGTGGTGCCCTTGAGTCAATATCAATACACTTAGTTCTAAACTGTTTTTTCCTTGATCTATGTGTAAGTCAGGTCTTCCCAACCAAGCTATGAGCAGCACAACATACCTGTCCTTTCTCTGTGTTGGCCTCCATAAATACTTGTAGGTGTTATAAAGAAACCCTTCCTTAGGACTGTGTATTGGTCCTGAATCAGATGGAGACTCCTTCTTTCCTGGGAATATGAAGGTCTATATTCATTCTTTGATCCATTGAGTCAAAGTGCTTTAGTTGATAAAAACAGACTCACAATTAACAAATTAGTGTTCCATTGTAAGTCAAAGAAGTTCTGGACTTAGTGTCCAAAAGCTTAGGTTTGAATTCAGCCATACTTCTTCCTTATCAGGTATGCGACCTTGGCCAAGTTATATCTCCTTTCTGGGCCCTCACTGGTAAAAATGAAGGTATTGGACTTTTGTTTATAGGTACACCAATTATCTCTAAGGTCACTTTGAGTTCTGCCATTCTGTGATCTACTTTGGCTGAAAGAAGGTGAGAGTTTCACCCCCTTGCAGGATCGGCAGAAGGAAGAATGGGACAGGAAAGGAATAAAGCTAGAAGGCTAAGTGGGGGCTGGAAAATAGATCACAAACAGTTTTCAGATTCTTGTTCTATGCTTAGAATCATCAATCTTCATAGCTGAAATGGGCCTTAGAGATCATCTAATCCAATCCCTTCATTGTACAGAAGGGGAAAGTAAGGGCTAGAGAAAGGAGGTAACTTTACCAGGATACCACAGATAGTAAATAGCAAGTTACAGATTCAAACTATAGGTCTTATTCCAGGCTCCATGGTACTGCCTTTTTTTGTAGTTACTTATCTAAGCTTATATCTCCATGTTCTTCTATTGGCAGTGTTTTAAATCCTGTCTTCCAATGCTGTACTAAAAGTCAGAAAAGTTGCCATTCCAAATAAGGTTGGGTAGGGGCAGGGCAACACTCCAGGGGAAACTAAAAGAACTAATGATGACCCATAAAGTTTTGAGGCTCTCAGATATGCAGAAAACCTCTTAAAAGGACAGCTTTGGGTGTTATATCCTTGCTGCCCAAGGTTGTGGATAGAAAAAGGAAGGTGGACACTGTCTCACCTCCTGTCTTGGCCTTCTAGGTCACCGTCCTGCTCCCCAAGGGATCTTGGGGCACCACAACAAGGGCATGGTGGACTTGGACCTGGAATGCATGATTCCTTCTGTGACATTACTTCTTCCCATTCCTTCCTTCCCTCCAGTCTTGGTTCTCTGTTTTTCCCTCTTCCTCTACCATGGCACCACTTTCCCCCTTACATCTTCCAGCTACATCTAAAGGCACATTGTTTTTCTGTCCTTTGTTTTCAGAGATGACCAATGACATCACAGGGTACCGTCTTGACTTGCTCATGAATTGGATTTAAATGAGACAGAGTTGCACAGAGTCATCAGCCTCACTCTCTCTTCCAGAGTCATCAAAGTCCAGCAGCGGGACAAAAGTGAAGAAAAATGAGATGACCTGGACACAGTGGATGACCTTGGAGACTTCGATGTCTGACCAAGCTCTAAGTGCTTCATAGCACCTGCTTCAGCCACCCTCGTGGTTGTTGGAACAAAACGTTCTCATCTATCTGAAAGAAATCTTCTCATGTTTGAGGTAGACATCCCTCTAACATACCAACAGGTTTGACACCTATTGGTTACCCTCAACCTGATTTAACCTGTCTACTAAGAAGGTTTTACCAGGGTGTGGCTACTGTACATACTACAGCTTCTTGGAGTCACAGGTGAGAGTTGGGAGACAGGCAGACCCCAAAGGTGAGTGAGAGCCCTGAAAATAACTCACCAGCCCTCACACTAGATGTACTAGTCCTCCCTGAACACTCCATAGATTGCACGTAGACATGCATTGTAGATTATAGAGAACCCAGGCCTGGCACTGCCACCTCGTGGACATGCTCAGAACTGCACTTATCCCAGAATCCTGAACTTGGTAGCTTGGATAGGGACAAAAACAGGCCAGTCACAATCATTCCCTTCTGCCTGAGCCCCACCCAATCTGGGTTTCCATCTATTGAGTATGATTGCATATGCATTTGCAGAATCCAAAATTACCAGCTAAAAGTTCCCTCCTCCCTCCTAAATATTCCCTGCCCTCATCAGTAGGTTGGGGCCAGGGAAGAGAGGCTGCCCCTCTGCTAGAGGATAGAGGAAGATACGAACGATATGGTTTAGGGAAATACACACTGAATTTGGACTCAGAAGACCTGAGTTACGATTGCATCGCCCATTATCTACAAGTTGTGATGGAAACAACACTGAATTAGGAGGCAGAAGATGAGAGTTAAAATCTCGATTCTGCCACTTAGGGCCCTATGGCTTTGGGCAGGCTAGATCCACTCTAATATCCTTTTCAATTCTAAGTCTATGACTCTAAATCTCTTCACCTCTCTGGGCTTCAGTTTCTTCACCTGTAAAATGAAGAGGTTTGACCCTAACGTGTCATTGTGAACGTTAGTATTGAAAAAGATCTTGAGAGGATAGACTATCATGCCAAGTCTAATAACACAATGTGAATGTGGAATAAATGTAATTTCTATGGCTAATTTTCTTAAAAATCAATTTCAGCATGAGGAAGACATGTCAAAATATATATGTCTCAAAAAGATTCGGAGGAGTTAGTGGCCTTCAAGATCAACAGGGTAACAGGGCGGCCAAAAGAAAAACTGAGCTATGGACACATTAAGACATATTATCCATTGTATCATACCTTAAGAAAGACACAATGTCCAGGACTAGGGAGGTGATGATCTCCAAGTCCTTTGGCCTGGTCAGACCACATGTAACAGTATTGTCAACAAGTCAAGTCAACAAACACTTATTAAAGGCCTACTATATTCCAGACACTGTGCTAAGTGCTAGGGATATAAAGAATAGGCAAATAAGTAAATAAAACAATCCCTACTCTCAATATAATGGGAGAAACAACGTGCAAACAACTATCTATAAATAAGATATATGCAGGATAAATTGGAGATCATCTCAGAGGGATGGCATTAAGATTAAGAAGGGCTGGGAAAGGCTACTTGAAGAAAGTAGAATGTTTTCTGAGACTTGAAGGAAGTCAAAGAGACTGAGAGGTAGAAGTGAAGGTGGAAGTGAGGTAGGAAATCTTTGGAGTAGGAATAGTGGAATGAGGAAAAGGGGGGAAACATATCATATTAACAGTATTAAAATTACAATATTAACGGTGTTGGGTTGAGTCCGGGTGTTGTATCTGACGAATTATAGAGCATCCAGAGGAGGTGACTAGGAGGGCAGGGGATCTTGAGCTTCTGCCATAACAGGAACAATAAATGAAAAAAACTGGAGATGCTTGGTCTGGAGAAAAGAAGACTTCAATGGGACGTGACCGTTATGTTTAAAAGACCATCACGTTGAAGAAGGATTAGATTTGTCCTGCTTGGCTCCAGAGGGTAAAACAAAGAGTAATGGGAGGAAATTATATGAAAGTAGATTTAGGCTTGATATTAGAAAAAATTTCCTAACAGCAGCGCTTAGCACATAATTGACAATAAATGCTTTTTGATTAATTGATGGATGGATTAAAGTTATCCCAAAATAGAGGCTTTACTAAGAGGCTTCAAGCAATGGCCGGATGACAGTTTGTCAGTGCTGTTTTAGAAAATATTTTCATTTAGAGATAGGGTGTACTGTAGGGGTGAGGAACCTGCAGCTTCGAGGCCACATGTAGCCCTCTAGGTCCTCAAGTGCAGCCCTGTGACCGAATCAAACTTCACAGATCCTTTTATTTGTTCCGTGAAGTTTAGATTCAGTCATAAGGCTGCACTTGAGGGCTTAGAGGGCCACATGTGGCCTTGAGGCTGCAGGTTCCCCACCCCTGGACTAGATTGTTTCTGGAGTCCTTACCAAATCCCATTATGTGGTCTATGTGGTCTCTCTCAGATCCAAGCATATCATCTATAGGTGTGCTGCCACCCAGTGGCCAAAGCATATATCGTACGTGTTCCAGAATACACCAGAGGAAGGTCCATGTCTCAAGGTTTCTAGAGGGGTTTCCTGACTCAGCCTACCCTGTCCTTTCAGCCTCTTTCACCAGATTCCTGTGGACCGTGGTTCTTGTGGGTGTCCAAGCCTCGATCTCCTCCATTTCCTTATTCTCAGTGAACTTCTCTCTGTGCAGGAGTCAGTCTGAGGGAGGGCTATTCTAGGAGCAATACACAGTACTAGCAGATTTCTCGTCTTCTCCCTCCGGCAGTATTTGTTGTCCAGTCACTTTTCCATCATGTCCAACTCTTCGTGACCCCACCTGGGCTTTTCTTGGCAGAGATACTGGAGTGGTTTGTCATTGCCTTCTCCAACTCATTTTACAGATGAGGAAACTGGGGCAGACAAGATTGAGTGACTTGCCCAGGGTCACACAGCTAGGAAGTATCTGAGGCCAAGTTTGAACTCAGGAAGATGATTCTTCCTGCCTCCAGGCCCAGCGCTCTATCCACTGCACCACTTCACTGCTCAGTACAGAACTAATAGGTAAATGAGTGTTCAGATTGGAAGGAACCATAAATGAAGCTTTGCCTGGGTTTAGCACAGTGCTTGGCACATACTAAGCACTTAAGAAGTGCTTTATCTATTTACTTGTCATGGTGCTTTATGGTTTGAAAAATGCCTTATATGCCTTATCTCTATGGAAGCATAGAAGGGGAAATGTTTACTTTGGGGTATGGGGATTAATTAAAGGTATGGTAGAAGTGATACCTGTTTCATGTAGATTGTGCTGGTCCTTTAGGAGGGTAGGGAAGCCTATGGCATTGGCATCAGATATTTTAGCTACCATGCAGTAATGATTGTGTTGGCAGAGGAGAGAAAGTAGCCATTTTATCTGAATTAGTACATTCTTAATCTTAGGAAGTGTATCTTTTTTATCCTTTGTCACTAGGGTTGTGTTCATTGCATTTTATGGCACTCCAGTATTTCATTGTATTTTAACCCCAGCTAGATTTTCTGTTCCGGAGTGAGTTATACCTAGCCTACCATTAGAGAAGTTGCCTGGATCAGTTTGATGGACTTGTATAGGGTGATGAGTATTGTTTGAGACTTACAAAATTATCTCTCCATGAAGTGTGTAGACATACACATTGACAGCTTGTAGAAAGAACTGAAGATGCTTCTTAATTGAGTCTCAGTAATGAGGACTGTTCCCAAGGTGAAACAGTTGGTTCAGAGCCATCCCTTGGCATGTTTTAGAGAATGGCTTTCACTGATTTGGTCTGCCCCCATGATGAATTGGTTGGTTCACTTTCCCTTGGGAGAATGGACTCTTGTTGGAGGAGCTACCTTCCTTGTGCTGAGTCTACAGATCTGCTCAGACCTTTTCTCTTTTTCCCCTCCTTTCTTCTTTGGGAGATCTGGAGAGTATAGCAGGTGGGGAAAGATATTAATAGCTGCCTTGAGGCAGAAACACATGGCAAGCACCCACATGAATCATGAGAAGAATTCCTTCATAATATTGAGTTCCTGAACCTCAGCATTCTGGAGGAGTTCCTGGGAGGTGTCTCTCTAAAACACCCAAGTATGAGAATTTGAGGCTCTGGCTTTCTATTGCAAAGATGGGATTTTCCTGCACGGTTGATCTTTTGTTGAGAGGAAAAACTCATATGCATGTCCACCAGTGCTGGAAGGACCAAGGATATAGCCACATCGACAGCAATCAAAGAGCATGTATGAAGTGGCACTATGTATTAGGCATTGTGCTAGGTCCTGGAGCTACAAATAACAATGTTAATAAGTCTCTGCCATCAAGGAGCTTACAGTCTATTTTACTCCTATACTCATATCAGAGAATGGTGGATGGAAAATGGAGCTTTGTTCTAACCTCACACAGAGATGTGAATATAGGCAAAGGGCAATAGCTTGCTATGCACTTTACTTTAGCCATGTAATGATTGGTTTGAGTAGTGGTTCAAACCAGAGATAGGCAGGGATGAGTAGGGAGTAGGGAGGAACTCCTTGGTAGAGCAGATGGCAAAATGCTGGAGCTGGATAACTCCTGGTGGATGGCTAGATAAGAGGAAGCATGGTCTAGGAGCTATAGATATAGAGGACTGAAGTGAGAAGTGGACTACAGAAATTTTTTTCAGGTTTTTTTCAGTTGTGTCCGGTTCTTTGTGACCTTATTTGGGGTTTTCTTGGCAAAGATACTGGAGCGGTTTGACATTTTCTTCTCCAGCTCATTTTACAAATGCAGAAACTGAGGCAAACAGGGTTAAGTGGGATCACCCAGCTAGAAGTGTCAGAGGCCAGATTTGAACTTAGGAAGATGAGTCTTCTTGACTCCAGGCCCAGCATTCTTATCCACTGTGCCACCTAGCTACCCACAAGCCAATATAATACATAGCTACCACAAGCTATATTCAAGCCGAAGAAAGATTAATAATTTGTAGACCTGCCCCTAGGGTCTCACTTTATCCATAGAAAGCCAGGATTTGATGATTTGAACCTGGGGGGAAACCCTGTGTAGTAGGTACTGCAGGTATTGTAGGTATTGCAGGTATTTTCCAAAGGTGAAAAAAAAATCTATGGTTCTTGCCCATAGTCACTCTACTAATAAGACAGGTGAAATTGAAATGCGGGTTGGTCCTGATTCCAAGGCAACTCCCTCTTTCCATCACAGCAGAAGTTTTCGAATTTTTTGGTCACAGAATCCATTATACTCTTTAAAATTATTGAGGACCCTAAAGAGCTTTTGTCTGTATCGGTTATATTGATATGTACAATATTAGAAATTAAAACTGATAAATTTTAAGTTATTTATTCATTTAAAATAATGATATATTGGGCAGCTAGGTGGCACAGTGGATAGAGTGCCAGACCTGGAAGCAGGAAGGCTCATCTTCCTGAGTTCAAATTCTGCCTCAGACATTTACTAGCTGTGGAATATTTGAAGCTTGGTCAGGCATTGAAGACACCAAGATCATCCACTGTATCCCAGGCTGTTAACAGTTCTCAATCTTTGTCTTGCCACTGGACTGAAATGACTAGAGAAGATAGTGAGGCTGATGACTTTGCACAGCTCTGCCTCACTTATATCCAATTTATGGCAAGTCAATGCATCACCCTCATTATGTCATTGGTCCTGTTCAAGAACTAAGGATGAACAACAACAATGTATCGTCTCCCTCTCTCATTAAAACGTAAGCTTTTGGAGGGTAGGGACTGTTTCAATTTTGTCTTTGTATGTGGGGCAAATGTTTAGTAAATACTTATTGGCTGATAGATTCATTGATTCAATTTTTGATAGCTCCATGACCTCACAGGTGCAGGTACTCCCTCCACCAGTACAGATCTAAACCCTCTATACTTTCTCATTCTTTGTGACACATCCCCTCTATCTTCTCATTAATCCTTCCTAAAGAATCTGACCAATGTGCTAAAGGGCTTCCCGTGGTTCTTTTAATATTTTACAGGTAAGAGGTCAGCATTCGGTCCATCCAATGGTTTTTTGCTCTTTCTCCATGACTGGCCCACTTCCTTTCCTGATCATACATGCACTTAATGATGTCTTTGAAAGACTTATGTCATTGATTCTTTTTACTACTAAAAAAAAGAGAGATTTTTAAATTAAACATTCCTAAGGCTATAATGATGTCTCACCTGTTTCATGTCCTATTGCATCTTCATGTATCTTCATTTTTTTTATAAAATTATGACTTTAGATCACCCTGGACCTCTGAAGGCCAAGACCAACAGCAACAACAAGCATCACAATCTAGACAGTGACAGAACTTCTTTTAGACCAATATGTGTGGGAGATTTGATTATAAATTTAAAAAAAAAAACAGTAACTGAAGCACTAGATTGGCATTAGACAAGCAGAGGAAGTGACCAGAAAAAGGCAAGGCCAGAATACAAATTTCTGTACTGACACAAGAAATATAATGGGTTCGTTGGAATTGGATGGCTGCATTACAGGGCTTGTGAATGCTAAAGAAATGAAGTCAAGAAGCAAAATGGTAGAATGAGGACCCTGTCCCAGCACAGGTGTTATAGAGAGAGTCACAAGACTTGAGCTTAAGTCCTATCTCTGTCATTTTACTAGTTGTGTGACATTGGGCAAGCATGCTTTTAGAGTCTCAGTTTCTTTATCCATGGAATGGGGATAACAATATTATAATAACCTGTGTTGCATTACTGTTTTAAGATTTTAAAAAGTACTTTTTTCTCAAGACAATCTGATAAAGAAAGTAGTTCAAATATTCCTGCCGTAATTTTTTAGCTACCCATAGCCCCACAAGTAATGGGTATAGAACCAAAATCTGAACACAAGTTCCTTCTCTGACTACTTTCCACTTAGGCCACACTGCCTCTATGCAGTTGTTGTGAGGACGAAACGAGATCGTGTATATGTGGCCTGGGCTTTTGGCCATGCCAGAACTGGGCATCCCTAGAAGCCCGGGCTAATGTATAAAGGACTCTGGAAACCTTACAATGCTATCAAAATGTGTGGTGGTAACCGGTGTTACTCTGTGTACCCCAGCACCATCTCCCGTAAGTTTTTTCCTGGAGTCTGGGGTTTTCACTGCTATGAGCCAGAGGTCCAGCAGAGGGCACTTCTGGGTCACGGGTCTATTTCATTTGGGGTTTTTTCTATCTTCAAGGACCAGGATGGCCACATAACCAATCAGACCCAACTGAAGGAATGTTTATTAAGCCCTGCTCTGTACAAGATACCGTGTGGGGCCCTGAGGATACAAAACTAATGAATTAAATGATCCTTGCTTACTTTACAACAGACAAGCACAGGACAAGGAAATTTAAGAAAGAAGACAGCATTCACAAGGGGAAAGATCAGGGAAGGCTTCATGGAGCCCTGAAAGAAGACAAGGATTCTGTGTATCCCAGGCATGGGGAATGGCATGTGTATCTGGAAGCCCAGAGGTAGGAGATGGTGAGATGAGTTTGGGAAACAGCTCATGTGGTCCAGTAGGGCTGGATCATGGAGCTCTTAAAGCACTACAGGGGTGGCGAACCTGTGGCCAGGAGGCCACACGTGGCCCTCTAGGTCCTCAATTTCAGCCCTTTGACTGAATCCAAACTGGGATTTGTTCTGTGAAGTTTGGAATTCAGTCAAAGGGCCGCACTTGAGAACCCAGAGAGCCACATATGGCCTCCAGGACACAGGTTCCCCTCCCCTCGATTAATAGGAAAGAAATCTGGAAATATCAGAGGGAGCCAGGTTGTGGGAGATTTTATATGATGGACTCAAGAGTTTATGCTTAATTTTGTAGGAAATAGGGAGCCACAGAACATTTTTGAGAAATGGAATGACAAGGTCAGACCTTGGAGGATAATTTGAGCAGCTCTTTAAAGGATAAAGTAAAGAAACAAGACTAGACAAAGGGAAACCAATTAGGAATCCAGCTATTACTCTAGATCAGGCAAGAGTGAGCAAGGCATGAACTAGGGCCGTGGCTGTGTGAGTGAAGAAGAGGGTCAGCAGGGTTCCAGAATTTAGGTTTGCGGCAAGAGAAAGGAAGATTTCCTAGGCATTACCAACTTTGGAAATTGCCCCACAGATAACACCAAGTTACTGAATTTGAGAATTTAAGCACTGGAGCATTTAGAGATTTACAAAAAAAATCCTGGAGAAAGAAAAACAACAATCCACCTAACATCTACAAACTATCTTCCCCTGAGACCAAAACCAGAAAATCACTCAGATAGTACAGGGCTGATGGAAAGCGGATGGTTGGTTTCTTTTTGTTGTTTTTCATTCTAATCCAACTCTTCCTGACCCCTTTGTGGGGTTTTCTTGGCAAAGATACTGAGTGGTTTGCCACTTCCTTCTTCAGCTCATTTTTTATAATAATAATATATTTTCCCCCAATTACGTGTAAAAACAATTCTTAACATTCTTTTTTTAAGTTTCGAATTCCAAATCCTATTCTCCCTTTCTTCCCTACCCCCTCCCTGAGATGGTAAGAATCTGATATAGGTTATACATGTACAATCACATAAAACATATTTCTATATTAGTCATTTCGTGGCAGAAAACTCAAACTTTAAAAAAATGAAAAAATAGTATGTTCGGTCTGTATTCAGATGCTATCAGCTCTTTTTCTGGAGGCAGATGGCATTTTTCATCGTGAGTCCTTCGGAATTGTCTTGGATCGTTGTATTGCTGAGAATAGCTAAGTCATTCATAGCTGTTCATCACACAATATTGCAGTTACTGGCTTTGATCACTTCGCTCTGTATCAGTTCATACAAGTCTTTCCAGGTTTTCTGAAATCATCCTGCTTATCATTTTTCATAGCACAATAATATTCCATCACAATCATATATCACAATGTGTTCAGCCATTCCCCAGTTGATGGGCATCCCCTCAATTCCCAATTCTTAGCTACCACAAAAAGAGCTGCTATGAATATTTTTGTACAAATAGGTCCTTTTTCCCCCTCTGCCCTTTTCTGAAATCTCTTTAGGATACAGACCTAGTAGTTGTATGGCTGGATTAAAGGGTAGGCACAGTTTTTATAGCCCTTTGGGCATATATCCAAATTGCTCTCCAGAATTTTTAGATGAGTTCACAACTCTAGCAACAGTGCCTTAGTGTCCCCGGTCTTCCCACATCCCCACCAACAATTGTAATTTTCCTTTTCTGTCATTTTAGCCAATCTGGTAGATGTGAGGTTTCAGAGTTGTTTTAATTTTCATTTCTCTAATCAATAGTGATTTAAAGCACTTTTTCATATGACTATAGATAGCTTTGATTTCTTTGTCTGAAAACTGTCCATTCATGTCCTTTGGTTTGCCATTTCCTTCTCCAGCTCTTTTTACAGATGAGGAAACTGAGGTAATCAGGGTTAAGTGACTTGCCCAGGGTCACACAGCTAGTGTCTGAAGCCAGATTTTAACTCAGAAAGATGAGTCTTTCTGACTCCAGGGCCAGCATTCTATCTACTGCATCACTTTGCTATGTATCTGGCTTTATAAATGGGAAAACTGACTTCCAAGGAGTAAAAATGATTTAACTAAGGGCTGAGATTCAAACCCAGATCTCTTGACACCCAAATCCATTCAAGTGCTTTTACCAAGATTACACTTGCTCTCCTTTGCCCAGACACCAAATGAAGAAATATTTAATTTGTTTCAAAGATAAGAGAAAAATGTTTTCTTCCCTCCTTCTCCAGTCCCTAAGGCTTTAAGCCAAGCATCTCTAGGCCTTTTAGATCACTTTCTCCTATGTTCTGCCTCCAACTCTCTAGGTTTTCACTTACATGTCTGAAACAGCCTCCTACCTCTCAGCTCCATGGCCCACTCTTAGCCCTCATTCCCTCAGACCCTCTTCCCATCCTCTGAGTAGGTTCAAGAGGGATTTATTTACCTCTATGACATCCCAAATAGTAACCATCCAGTTGGCTTGAAGATCTCTAGTGAGAGAGAACCTACTTCTTCCCAGGCAGCTCATTTCACTTTTGTATATTTTCAATTCTAGGAAGTTTTTTTCCTTATATGAAGCCCAAATCTGTCTCTTTGAGGGGGCAGCTAGGTGGAGTAGTGAATAAAGCACCAGGTCTGGAGTCAGGAAGATTCATCTTCCTGAATTAAAATCAGGCCTTAGACACTTGCTAGCTGTATAACCTTGGGCAAGTCACTTAACCCTGTCTGGTTCAGTTTCCTCATCTGCAGAATGAGCTAGAGAAGGAAATGGCAAACCACTCCAATATCCTTGCCAAGAAAACTCCAAAGGGAATCAGGAAGAGTCAGACATGAGTGAAACAACTAAACGACTGTCTCTTCGTACTGCCCATCCACTGCTCTTAGTCTTATCCTCAAAGGCTAAGCTGTCTTCCATATGACAGGCCTTCAGGCACTTGGAGACAGGTATCATGTCCTTTCTAAAGTCTTCTCTTCACCAGATTAAGCATCCTCAGTTTCTCCAACTAATCTTCATATACCACCATCTCCAGATCCTTTACCATCATGCTTTCTCTCCCTTCTTAGGGACTCTCCAGATTATCGCTGTCCTTCCTAAAATGTATCACCTTAAACTGAAAAAGGCATGGTCTAACCAGAGCAGAGTAAAAAAGATCATCACCACCCTCTTCCGAGACACTGTACCTCCTACTTTCCTTCAAGACTCAACTGGAACCTCACCTTCTGTAAGAGACCTTTCCGAGTCCCTCTAGCTACTAATGACATCCTCTCTGAGATTAGTAAACACTTAATAAATGCTCATTGATTGATGGATAGACATCTCTTAAGGCAGCCTAAGATTCTGTAGTGGGGATTTGGATTGGAGCAGTCCCCATCTAGAAGTTGCCAGTGGTGCGTGCCTTTTGGCCAGAAGCCAGAGCATGAGTCCCTCTCCATGGAGCCAAAGTACACATGCCCAGCTCCATGGGAAGTGCCCCAATCCAACCTAGCCCACTCCCACACACTTGCCTGCGTTAGCTTTTTGGCTGCCAAACCACACAGTTGACTCATCTGGAGCTTGCAGGCTACTAAAACCACCAGATCTTCGAATCTTTCAGTCTAGCCATATTTTCTCCATTTTGTCCTTGTGAAGACGATTCTGTCAATACAACAGAAGCCCCTGGCCCTGGATGTTCTTCCTTTCTCTAGAAGAGTCTAAACCAGCTGTAGAAAGGAAATTCCTGACTTATAAGGAGGAATGGGGATGGGGAAAGCAGAGGACAGAGCACCCTCGTTTCCAAGGCCATTTGAGCAAATGGTAGCTTTGTTCATTGGCCATCAGGACTGAAGATGGTGGGTTTTATGGGAGAAGGTAGGAAAGAGCACATTGGGTGGGAATCTTTCTCCTCAACAGCTTGTTTTTCCTGTGACTCACGATCCATTCTTAGATCTTAGATCTTATAGAAGACGACAGCTTTTCAGATCAGCTGATGAGACAGGCAGAGTCAGCCTGCTCCTCTCCTTTCTCCATCCTTCCTAGGCTCAGGCTCCTTGCAGTGAGGCCAGGGCTGGGACGCCAAGGAACCTCTGTCCATGTTTTTTTTTTTTTCCCTTTAGTACTGGCTGTCTCCCAAATCCAATTTTTCCAGCTTCCCTCTGAGGCCACAAAGCACAGGGTGGGCATTTGTCTTCCTGCACAGGCTGCCTGTGCACATGACTCACTGAAAGGCTGAAGACAGGCAAATATATCAAGCATTAGTTTCCTTAGTAATCAGCATCTCTTAAGACTTCCCTAGCAGCTGAATGGAGATTGTGCCTTTGGCTGGGAGCCCTGGAAACAGAAGGACCCGACCCACAAAGTGGCCATCAACAGGGTGAACCCTGCCCATGGTCTAACAATTGCCTTCAGGGGTCACTACCTTCCTGGGATCTTTCCTTAAACGGGGAACAGGAGCAGATATGTATTCTTCTTGGCACTCTGAAGCAAGACAGGAGAAATATGCAAGGTTTATTTCCCAGATCTGCAGATCTAAACATACCCTGCAAATGTTATCCCCCAGCAGATCTTCATCATATAAACAAGAAAAGCAAGTGAGCTTAACTCTAGCCTGAGAAGCCAGTGGGGCCCCAGAGTCTATGAAAATTTAACTGCCTCCTGCCTGGTGAATGATGTTGCAAGCCCAATACAGAGAGACTTTTCAGTTAAGGTTCTTAAAGGGAAACTAGCTTATTTACAGAGATAAGGATCAGTCTTCACACTGGCCCATCACAACTGGCCCAAATCAGATACACTCTAGGAGGCATTAAAAGAAGAAAAGAAAAACAAATGCCAAACTTCTTTGAAAGCATAGTAGGCTACACGCTTGAAGCCTTCTCTCCTGACACTTACTAGCTGTGACCACAGGCAAACGGTCAACCTCTAGGGACACCTCCATTTCCTCATTTGGAAAACTGGAACAATAAGAACTGTAGTAACTATGTCAAAAGGTTGCGATGAGGCTCCATGAGATAATATTTTGCAAACCATAAAAATGTCAGCTAATACTATTATTCCCTAAGACAACATCTTCCCACCTCCGTCTTAGTCTCTCTGTCTCTGTCTCTCTGTCTCCCTATCTCTCTCTGTGTCTCTGTCTCTGTCTCTCCATACCATCTCTTTAAAGGTGTTTCCCCCAGCTTTCCTTCCCTCCTATCACAATCCACCTTTCATCATACTTATTTGTGCACATGGATTGTCTTCTTTAAAGTCTTTTCCTTCAGGGTCCACCTCAGGTGCTACTTCTTTCAGGAAACCTTCCTTAATTTCCCAGCCCCACTCCCCCTCACCTGAAAGTAATCTCTCCTTACCCACATTTACACATTTGTCTCATGGATTCTTTCTATTTGTGTGCATGTCATATCCCCAATATTAATAAACTCCTTCAGGACAAGGACTATGTTATTTTTTCATCTTTGCATTCCCAGGACCTAGTTCAGGGCCTGACCTAAGGCAGTCACTTAATCAATGTCAAAATGAATTTATGTTGTGGCAGAGGCAAAGAAGGCACTTCCCACTATGTACTATGAGGGGGAAAGGGTTGGTTAATTACGTTAATATGAAAGACTCAATAATGACTTTCACAGCCTGAGATATTTCTCTGTGTTTGGGCAGAGACAATCAAAGCTAACTTGCAGAAAGACAAGACTGTCTGTGAATGGACTAGTTTTCTAAATATACTGTAAGGTAGTGTTATGAGATTCAAATACCATATATAAGGGTCCCTGCAGACAGCACATTGACTTAGTTTTAAAATGTAATGTTATGTTTGTTTTATTTTATTTTTATTTGTTTTCCTAAGTATTTCTCAATTACGTTTAAATCTGATCCAGGACACTCTAGGGAGTATTTTGGGCACCCTTCAGCTGCATGTTTGTGGTTCTTCATCCTTCGTTTTCCAAAAGGCCCAATGATACCACAGGATGATGTCTTGACTTACATGTGAATTGGATTTAAGTGAGGCAGAACTCTGCACGAAGTCATCAACCTCAGTCTTTCTTCCAGAGTCATCTAAGTCCAGTGGCAGGACAAAAGTCAAGATGACTGGCAATGGTCCAAGATGAAGTGGATGACTTTGGCATCTTCCATGTCTGATCAAGCTCTAAGGATTCCATAGCACTTGCTTCAGCTACCTTCATGGATGTTGGAACAAATTGTTCTCATCCACCTATTCCACTGGGGAGAGTCTTCATATGCTTGGGGTAGACATCCCCCTAACACACTGACAGGTTTGAGGCCTGTGGATTACCCTCAACCTGGTTTAACCCATCTGCTGAGACAGTTTTACCAAGATACTGTTGAGGTTTAGGGGTGCTCAGGACCCCAAAATACCAGCATGGCATGTCTTGCCTGAATGAATTTGACCCAAGCCTTCTTTCAGCCCAAGTAAAACAAAGTTTATTAAAGATTTACCATAATGGGTGGACTTTTAAGGAGCCTGAGCATTTGTATCACTAATGCCAGCAGGCCAGATTGAACCTTTTTAATGCTAATATAAACAGGCTAGATATAATCTGAGCACTTTCATGGAAACAAGATGGATCTTATATACAGAAAGACTGAGGGAAGAATGCAGGGGTGGCCAAGTAGTCTGGGGGTTCCAGGAATGGTCTTGTTGGGAGTGGTCAGTAGCTTTGAGTGACTAAAGGTCGAATCTTGGGAAGATCTTGATGGGAATGACCAATATCCTGAGGCGACTAGAGGTCAAATATAGGGAGGATCCTGATGGGAGCGGCCAGTAGTCTGGAGAATGGGATTTTGTTAGAATCAAGGGTGGGAAGAAGCCAAAGGAAATCCAAGGGTAATAGAGACTTGGGCATAGTGATAATGAAAGGGTTATGACTTCAAGGGAACACCAGATCAAGTGAGGAAATTCAAGGAGAGTTCAAAGGGGTTCCTAGAACCTATACCTCATCAGTATGGCTACTGTACATGCTATTATTTCTTGGAGCCACAGCCACAATTTTGATTATGTACAATTAAGTTTTCGAACAAACAAAATCAATGCAGCTAAAATTTGAAAGGAAACAGACAACTAGAAAAAAATATATCTTTGCAGTAAATTTTGCTCATAAGGGTCTCATTTCCAAGATATATAAGGAACTGATTCAAATCTGTAAGAGCAAGAGTCATACCATTATGGAGAACAGTTTGAAGCTGCACCCAAAGGGCTATAAAATTGTGCATACTCTTTGATTTGGCAATACCACTACTAGCTCTGTAACCCAAAGAGATCAAAGAAAATGGAGGGGGAAGGATCTCTTTGTCCAAAAATAATTATAGCAGCTCTTTTTGTGTTGGCACAGAATTGGAAACTGAGGGAATGCCCATCAATTGGGGAATGACTGAACAGTTTTAGTATATGATTGTGATGGAATACTATTGTGCTATAAGAAATGACAAGCATGATAGCTTCAGAAAAACCATGGAAGTCTTATGTGAACTGATACAAAGCGAAATAAGCAGAATCAGGAGAACATTGTATACAGTAATAGCACTATTGTAACAGTGATCAACTGTGAAAGACAGCTACTCTGATCAAGACAATTCCAAAGGGATACATGATAAAAAATGCTATCCACCTCCAGAGAGAGAATTGATGAACTTTAAGTGTAAATTAAAGAGCACTCTTTCAACTTTTTAAATTTTTCTTGTTTTTGTGTGTAGGTGTATTTTCTTTAGCAGATAACGAATATGGAAATATGTTTTGTATGACTTCACATTAATCAGTATCATATTGCATGCCTTGTCAAGTGATGGGGGAAAGGCAGAAGGGAGGGGGAGAATTTAGATCTCAAAATTGTTTTAAATAAATGTTAAAATGTTTTAAAATATAATTGGGAAATATTTAATGAAATAAAAATATTTAAAAGTAATAAACATATGGTTCAACCCACAAAACAAAGAGTAAGAGCCATGGTCAAATGATATGAACAGTCAGTTTTCTAAGGATATCCAAGCTATCAATAGCAAAGAAAGCATGTCTTGCTTCAGGTATAAGGAATCACAGGAAGTGCTAGGTTCACTGGGGTAAGATCATCTCAGGAAACAAAAGATTAAAAGGGAAGTTTAACCGCTCCCTCTAGGCAAACCTTATCCATCCTTTAAGGATTAGTTCAAGGATTACCCCCTCCCTGGGAAGCCCTCCTAGTCTATTTAACCCACTGTTTCCAAAACCTTCCTATGCATTTATAGCTCTAAACTCTCCATCTCAACTACTGAGCCTTTAAAAAGTCATGGTAAGTATCTAGAACAGCCTTGAGGCTTCAGGTTCCCCATTCCTGAAGAAGGTAGATACTATATCTCATTCATATTTGGACTCCCAATACTGAGCCCAGGGCTAAAGACAGAGTTGGTACTCCAAAGGCATTTATGGATGAAAGAAGAAAAAAGACCTCAAATATTCTCATCCTGTTATTTTTAATGGCAATTGAGAGTCCATCAGGAAAACAAGAATGCATACTAAATAAAAGCAATCTTTTCCTACTAGATCTTTGTGCAACCTTCCCAAACATCTTTTTGAGCTCCAGGAACTTCCCATGCTTGATAACATAGGCCCTATCTATCCAGAAATATTTTCCCTGCTGTCCTTGCCACAGTGTCTGATGGAGTAGACTTTCTCTTAAAAACTAAATCTCCTATTTCAGAAAGGTAACATGCTCACTCATTTGAGCAGAGATTAAATCCTGGGGGGAATGCCATGGGACAGGTCTCTTGTGATTGGTGAGTAACAAGAGGAAGGGGTTGGAAAAATTCTGGAGCCTGCAGGGAAGGAAGAGTAAATTGGAGCCTTGGGCAACCAGTGAATCAACCACAAGTATATACACGGTAAAGGGTGATATGCTGAATAATTGACATAATTCTTGATATAATTGACATCTTATTTCACTGACACAAGGGTTCTATATCACAGTTTTCAAAGAGTTTTCACCTCTTTTAGTCTCATACGAGAGGACCTGGAAAAGAGTTTCCTAGGACAGGTAGGAATGGATGGTTGAAAGCTGTATCTTTGGAGGGAACATCTGAATAGATGTGATAATAGAGCCACTATAGAATTCCTTTTTTTTTTTGAGTTAGTTTATTTTTTAAGGTGTTGTTTTCTTCAGTATATTTTTCCGTATTTTGGGGGTCTCCTTTAGCAAGTCATTGACTTGTTTTTCATGGTTTTCTCTCATCTCATTTCTCTTCCCAATTTTTCCTCTACTTCTCTAACTTGCTTTTCCAAATCCTTTTTGAGCTCTTCCATGGCCTGAGACCAGTTCATGTTTTTCTTGGAGGCTTTTGTTGTAGGCTCTTTGACTTTGTTGACTTCTTCTGGCTGTATGTTTTGGTCTTCTTTGTCACCAAAGAAAGATTCCAAAGTCTGAGACTGA
>CM053625.1:39883684-39899478 GCA_028646595.1 Phalanger gymnotis
CAAAGAAAGATTCCAAAGTCTGAGACTGAATCTGGGTGCGTTTTCGCTGCCTGGCCATGTTCCCAGCCAACTTACTTGACCCTTGAGTTTTTCGGCAGGGTATGAATGCTTTTAGAGTAAAAAGTACTTTGTTCCAAGCTTGAGGGGATGCGCTGTTGTTTTCAGAGCTATTACAGCCAGCTCTGCCACACCAGCACTCCTCCTTCTCCAAGAACCCCCAACCCAGACTGGACTCAGATCTTCAGCAGAACCTGTGATTTCATTGTTATGGGGAGCTCCCTATAAAGTAACTCCCTCTGCCAATGAAGATCAGTGAATGCTCTGTAACTTTTAGTCTTAGAGAGTTTCCTGGAGACCAAGAGCTTAAATGACTTCCCTATGATCATGCAACCAATATATGTAAGAAACAAGACTTAAACACAAGTCTTCCAGACCTGGAGGCCACCTTGTAATTGGCTATGCCACATTCCCTCTCTTCTCAGAGTATTCTAATCACAGCCTTAAGAAGTAAGTAGGAGAGCAATCTATAGAGGAAAGAATATGGAACCTAGAGTGAGAGGTCCTCCATGGAGTCCCAACTCTGACATTTGTTAGCATTGCGGTCTTTGAATCTTAGCCTTCCCATCTTTAAAATGGGAATAATGATATTTGCACTATCCCTTAAAGGTCTGTTACAAGAAAAGACCTTTGTTAACCTTAAAGTGCTATAAAATGACTCATGATAGAAAAAGCTAGCTACATCCAGAGAAAGAACTATGGAATCTGAATGCAGATTGAGGCAAACTGCTCTTTTTTTTTTTTTGGTTTTGTTTCTTCTCTCTCATGATTCATTCCATTGGTCATAATTCTTCTTTGCAACTTGACTATTGTGTAAATAAATTTAATGTGAAGGTTTATGTAGAATCTATATGGGACTGCATGCCGTCTTGGGGCAGGGGGGGATGTGGGAGGGGACGGAAGGGAAGAAAAGTTGAAACAAACTCAAGAACATGTAAAACTAAGTACTGTAAACTAAAAATAAAAAATCTAATTTTAAAAAAGTACTATAAAATATGGATCACAATTGTCCTCGTTTTGCACTGATCCTAAAATGTGACATGGTATAATCAAGGACCACTCCACCAAGACTCATTTGACCTTGACTCTATTTACAATTCTGTTATGAATAACTGGCTGTGTAATATTGGAAAAAATTACTTAACCTTTCTGGGATCTCAATTTCCTGCCTAGCTAAGGCCACACAGCTCACTAGTGGCAAAAATCACATCCAAAGGGAAAAAAATTAGGACCAACAAGCTTTGAGGATATGTATATAATCATGGGCAGATAGGGAATAAGGCAATAGTGCATATCCTGCTCTCTTTGGAGAGCTAGGGGACTTCCATGTGCTCAGCACGATCATAGAATCTCTGCCCAAATAGCTCTGGTTTTCAGATCCTATACGGTAGCGTTGCAGTCTAGGGGTCCTGGGAACCCTGAAATACAGGGCAAAAAGTATGGGTTCTGCCTTGAAAGAATTCGACTTGAGCTTTCTTTCAGTCAGAGACAAGGTTTATTAAAACACCAGTTGGAGAGGGCTAGATTTTAAGAATCCACACATTTGTGATACCAATACAAGTGAGCCGGACTCTTAAGGAATCTGAGCAACTTAATGGCGGTACAAGATGGACCTTTTATACAGAAAGTCTGTGGGAAGATCTGGATGTAAACTAGGAATAGCCAATAGCCTGGAGTGATCTGGAGGTAACAGACAATGAAAGTCTGGGCTAGGTCAAAGGTAACTGAGAATGAAGGGCCAACAATAAAAGGATTACTGGGATGGGCAACACCTAATGGAATGGCAGAGACTTGATCTTGTGGGAAAGTTCAGGGGCTGGATTGAAAGTTCAAAGCAGGGTGGGAGGGGGCAGTCCAGAGCCCATACCCCATCATTAACAGAGGCAAGTATTTAGGAAATGCTACATTCAACTTTCCAAGCTCCAGTCAAACTCTTTACCCTCTTCCAGCTAAAGATGCCATATCATAATAGTACAAGAGATATGCTCCTGGCTGTAGGACAGCACCAGACCTCTGAAAGAGCCCCCTCCCCAAATATCTCCCAAGGAACTGTCACAATGCCTGAGATCTATGAGTTCCCTGAGAGTACGGGACCTTTTTATTGGGTTTTTTTTTTTTTTTTGCCTTTCTTTGTACGTCTCTAGAGCTTAGCACAATGCCTGGCCCATAGTAGGTGCTTAATAAATGCTTATTGACCGACAATAGTCATTCCTTGACTTGAATATATATTTTATTAAAGTGTAAATGGCCTAAAAAGGAAAGGGACTTTAAACTACAATGAGCTAGCACTTTAGCTAACTTGCAACTAGCTAAGAACCACGTCCTACCAGGAATTTAACATGATAGAAAATTTGGCAGGGGATTTCCCAGAATAGGCAGGGCTTTGTTGGTGATTGGAAGAACTTTTAAAGAGATGTAAAAAGAAAGAAGTAACTCCTCCGTCATCCCTGTCCTTGATGATGTCCCTTGGATCATCTCTGATTTCCAGAAGTTCCAGTCCCAGGAGGTTCCATCTTATATCTTGTATATCCTGAAACTGGACCCGATCTGCTTGACAGGAGACCAGCCCTACCGGAAAGGCTTCTTTCCTCCATCACTGTTGATGGGTACTGATGGAGAAGCACATCACAAAAGGCATTTTCATGGACAAGATCTAGTTCCGTTTGGTAGCTTCAAACCATTTTCCCTAATGCAAAGGCTTCCGTCATTACCCTGCTAAAGCAGGGGGAAGCTTTCAGGGCCATGCCCAGGCAACAAAAGGCCCAGACTAGCAACCCACCCCCAGAATCCTGAGGCTTCAAAAGGCCTGATTGA
Source organism: Phalanger gymnotis (assembly GCA_028646595.1). Classification (NCBI taxonomy): domain Eukaryota; kingdom Metazoa; phylum Chordata; class Mammalia; order Diprotodontia; family Phalangeridae; genus Phalanger; species Phalanger gymnotis. Next base: position 39,886,556 of record CM053625.1, read on the forward strand.
GTATGGGATGAGTCCGAATTCGGTAAATGATAACAGCAGTGGCTGGGCACAGCACCAAGGAAGTCATGATCACGATGGTGGCCAGGATAATGAGGACGATGACCCAGATGTCCAGGATGTGCTTAGGCAGCACTGCTTCTGGGGAGGTTTGGCTGATGGCATCCATGTTGCTTTATCCTGTGTAGATAGAAAAGGGTTACTAAGGATAGAATGTCTCTACTTCTTCTGTACCATTTTACCATATTAAACTTTCTCAAATACCATTTTTATCCCACTTTCTTGTCAATAAAATAGGAATGATAATACACCTACTTTACAGGGTCGTGAAGATAAAATGAGCTATATACGTGAAGCACTTTACAAATATTCAAACATTGCATAAATGCTAGACCGTTATTAGTATTCTTCCACAATAGGATCATAGAACCAGATCAGATGCCATCTAGTCTAAATCCTTCAATTTACAGATGAGGAAACTAAACCCCACAGAGGTTGTTGACCTAGAGGTAAGCATAGCAGGATTTGAATTGCGATCCTCTGCACCAGGACTAGGATTCCCTCCTACTGTCTCTTCATCCCCATCTAAACACCCAGTCTAACACCTCAGGCCCGAATTCCTCTGCCTAGTTTTCAAGGCTCTCAGTTCCAGGCTTATCTCCTGCTCCTCCCTTCCATGATGAGCCTGTTTCTCCAACAAGCCTAGTCTCCCTCCCAGTTACCAAGTTCCTTCCCACCTTGTGCTTTTGCAGGGCCTGATTCCCTAGCTTGGAATATCCCTTCTGTACTGAGCAATCTCACATCTAAGGACCTGGGTCCTCCTGTTGATGAACTGTGATTTGCAGGTTACTGTGCCTAAGGGGATTTCACAAAGTAGGAAAAGCTTCTTCTAGTCTCATAGCTACTAAGAAATAGTCCAGTGGAAGAAGCCTTAGATTGAGAGTCGGGATACCTGGGTTCTAGCCCCAGTTCTGCCACAAACACTTTTCAACCTTGGGGAAATCATAGGATAAGATTAGAAAATATAAGGAATTTTGGAGATCATCTGCTTTAAGCCCTTTGTTTTTAAATAGGCAAACTAAGAACCAGAGTGATAGAGGAATTTGCCCAAGATTAAACAAGTAGAAGGGAGCACATGTAAGACTAGCTTTCAGTTCAATGTTCTATACGCCATACCACACTGGCAATTCCCTCTTTGGGCCTCAGTTTCTGCCTCTGTAAAATAAGGTTGACTAGATGAATTCTGAGGTTATCCCTAACCTCATTGCTAACGTCCTGAGATTCTAAGTTGTACAGATGAATTTGGGGACTGACCAGAGGAAAACCTGGACTAAGGTCCTCAGGAGTCCTGCCTTGGGCACACTGACTGGGTACTATGTATAAGGGAGTAGGTTTTTTCTACCCTTCCAACTTTTTGGCCAGTTCGAAATACCGTCATTTTTTCCTAAGGCCTCAACTACAGAAATATGTTGGGACTCACGAGGAGAAGAGAGAAAGGAAGAAGAGAAGATGGTATTTCTATAAGTATTCTTTTTTTTAACTTTTTTTAAAATCTTTTCTTTTTTTAGAGGGGGAAGGCAGGCCAATTGGATTAAGTGACTTGCCCAAGGTCACACAGCTATTAAGTGTGTCAAGTGTCTGATTTGAACTCAGGTCTTCCTGACTCCAGGGTGGGTGCTCTACTCACTGCGCCACCTCACTGCGCCTGATTTACATAGCTCCTGATTTACATAGATAGCTAGAAAGGCCTATGCTCAGTGGACCCCTAAGGCTCCTGACATTTTCTAAAAATGTCCCCAGGAAACCTGAAGTACAGCTGCAGGAGAGGGCAGAGTAGCGAGATGTGTGAACGCCATAGATAGTTCTCTGGACTATGAGTGTTAGCAGGTATAGTTTCAAAGTGCTTTGCTATAAAAGTTTATCAGAGTTGAGGTCAGAGAGGACATCCCAGGAGGAATGATCCACTCCAACCCATTTTGATATTCCTCCAAAATATTTATAGCAATGCTTTGTGTGGTAACAAAGACCTGGAAACAAAGTAGAGGCCCATTGACCGGAGAATGGCTAAACAAACTGAGATACATGAATGAAATGGAATACTACTGTGCTGTAAGAAATAAGGAATGAGGAACACAGAGAGGCAGTGAAAGACTTACATGAGCAGATGCAAAGTGAAGTTAAGTGGAGCCAAGAAAACAATATACGCAATGACTGCAACAATGTAAATACAAAAACAATAGAAAATTAATGTTGTAAAATTACCAAAAATAAGCAAAGAAATATGAGAAGATACCTTACACACAAACACACACACACACACACACACTCCTGTGCAATAATGGGAAATCCACAGGTATACGATATTACATAGATTTTTATCAATGTATTGATTAGTTTTGCTGATTTTTTTTCTCTTCTTTTTTTCTTTTCTATAGGATAGCTCTCTGATAGGAAGAAAGGAAAGAACTATGGTACTCTATAATTGGAATGCTCTGATTCTGCACCTTTTTCCTTCCTCTCTTTACCCAGACCAGACCCAGCTCCTTGGGTCTTATCCTTCCTCCTTTCCTTTTAATCCATCTTTATAATTAGCCTTTCATTGCTGAGGTTTGTTTTTCCTGTCATTCAGTCATTTTTCAGTCATGTCCAGCTTCATGACCTCATACTGGAGTGGCTTGCCATTTCCTTCTCCAGCTTATTTTATAGATTGAGGAACTGAGGCAAAGAGCATTAAGCGATTTGCCCAGGGTCATAATCTAGCAAGTGTCTGAGGCTGGGTTTGAACTCATGAAAAATGAGACTTCCTGACTCCAGGTCCAGCATTCTATTCACTGCACCACCTAGCTACCCAGTTTGTTCTTCTTGTGATCATTTCCTCAATAACCACTCTTTCTCTTAAACTCAACTTTCTATTGGGTGTCCCAGACTTTTCTCTCTGTGTCCCTGGCTTTTTCCCTGTTTACTTTAATATATTTCTATACTCTGTTCTGTGTGCGCGTCTGTGCATGTGTGTGCCCCTATGTGAGCAGTTGATGAGATGCCTGCTCCTCCAACCCAAATTCCTACAGATGAAGCTCAATTATGAAAAATAGTTAACTCCTCCCCTTCGTTCCTCATATCTCCCCTAATATATTCCCTTACCCTCCTTTTTCTTTTTTCTCAAAACAAAACAGAACAAAGAAAGACGCACCTAGGCCCCAAATTTGTCTTTCTTTGCTCCCTTTTTGACCCTGTAAAACAGTTGAATTCCAAAGAGACACTTTATCATCATGAGGTTTTTCTCACCCTTGGCATTGCATCTGAAAGTTTCTACTCACCTCTGGTTTTCTCAACAGGAATGTTTGGGAGTAACTTATTCTATTAAAGATTCTCTTCTTTCTCTATAGGGTTATATTCAATATATAGGATGAGGTATTCTTAGTAGTAAGGTTTTTTTTCTTTTGCTTTGTGGCCTTGCTTTCCTTTTCTTTACAGTAATTTTTGTTTAATCTTGTATGATCCTGACTGTGGCTCTTTGGTACCTGATTTCTTTCTACCTGGCAGAAGGCTATTTTCTTTTACTTAGAAACTCTGAAGTTTGGCTTCTTACTGGCATAGCACAGCTCACGAGGTATTATTCCTAAGAAGAGGCAGTGTGCTGGGTCATGGTGAGATGACTGATCTTAGAAAATCCGGGTTCAAGTCGTAGCTTTACAACTGACTAGCATGTGATCCTAGACAAATCATTAAGGATCTCTGTGAACCTGATTTTAATCTGTAACTTAGGAATAAGATAATTGCTAGCTCTCAGACTTGTTGTGAAAAAAGTGCTTAAAGTGCTGAAGAAATGTGAGTTATTATATTTATTCTGCTCATTGAATAGACTCATGATTTCTTTATTAAATATTTTGTACAAACAGCTAAACCTGCCTATTTAGAAGACAAAGTAGAAAGCATGGAGGCTAGCATGCAATCAAGGGAATTAACAGTCAAGATGACGATGACAGGTACATTAGGGAGGCTTTTTTACAAAGAAAGGCAGGAAGAGAAAGAGAAACAAATGTAAGTAAGGAGGCAACAACAGGGGTCTGTTCATCGTGTTCTGCTTATGTAGAAAAAGCCCGAAGCACGTCACACCTGGGTTTGCCCTCACTCAAGAGAGAAGGAGAAATATCTGGGAACTGACCTGAGGCCCAGCTCCCTACTACCCCCCCCCCCCACACACACACACATATACACACTATCCCCAGCAGTCAGCTTGAACGCTTTTTAAAAATAAATAAATAACCATTTGAAGATCTAACCACACGGGCTAGTCTCTTCTTGAGCAAGACTGGTGAGTCTTTAGTGATGCAATAGGGCTGAAGCAATCTACTTCCTTCTAGCATTTCTAGTCCTCAACCACCTATAGGATCATTCCCATGGTATAAATTCTGTAGCTGGAGGAAAATCATAAGGCAGAGCTGCTAAAGAAAGCCACATTCCCTAATAGCCCTTACAGCCTATTCAAAAATCCTGAAAAATCAAAGTATTGTCACCAGCACCTTAGGCTCTGGAACGGAGTTGAAACGAATATAATAATTCAGGAGGCTCTGGAAGGGGCAGCCAGATTCTTGGTTGTGACTGCATTTAAATAGGAAAGCTGTAAACAGCAGCTAGATGAGGTCATAAAGAGTCAGACAAGATTGAACAACAAAACAGCACTTTACTAGAAAACAATGCTATATTCTAAAGACATAGCATGGTACAGGGACCAGAGCACTTGGAGTCAGGAAGACCTGGGTTTAACTCTACCTCAGACACTTAACAGTTCCTCCACTTTGGGCATGTTAACTTAACGTCTATTTGCCTCAGTTTCCTCATCTGTAAAATGGGAGTAATGATAGCAACCACTTCAGAGGATTGTTGGGAGAATTAAATGAGATGATATAATGTATGTAAAATGCTTTGCAAACTTTAAAAGCCGTATATAAATTTTACCCATTATTTAATTACCTACTTGTTCTTAGGGAACAGAAGCCTAGTTGACAGGACTTTTATCATCACTTTTATCACCCGATGGATTATTAGAGCAAGAAAGTCCCTTGGACATAGCTGTCTTCAAGTATCTAAGGGATTGTCAGCATGGAGAAGAGATTAGACTTTTTGACTTGGCCTCAGGGGGAGAGTTAGTAGTGATGGGTAGAAATTGCAGAGGAAAATTTAGGCTTGATATAAAGAAAAGCTTCCTAAAAATTAAAGCTATCAAAAAGTAGAATGGACTGCTTTAGACATTAATTAGGTAAACAATTTCACAGAAGATCTTCAAAGACTAGATGACCTCAAGAGATTTCTCATTCAAGCATGATTTGCAATGGATGACTGTTGAGGCCCCTTCTAACTTTATGATTCTGTCATCCTGTAGTCATAAAAATTTAGAAGCACAAGAGACCTTAAAAATCATTAAGTCTAAACCTCTTATTTTAAAGATGAGAAAACAGAGGCCCAGAAAAGTAAAATGACTTACCTAAGGTCATCCAGATAGCAAATAGCAGCATCTGGATAAGAACTCTGATCCACTGACTTCCCACACTTTGTTTTTTTTCACCAGATCAGACTCCCTTTCCTAGGCAAGTCCTAGGCACAATTTGTTTTCGGGGCCCTTCTGCCCCCTCCTTTTCAGTACCTGCTTCCTCTCCCACAAGTACCAGACGATCCAAAACCATCACACTGCCCCGAACCTTCTGCTGTGCCACTTTTACTTTCTGCCCCTGTCTCCCCCCCACCACCTCTCTCAATAATAAATAGCTAGGGGTGCCATGTGTTTAACAACCACTGATCAGCAGTCAGTGTCGTAGCATTACAAGATTCCAAGCTAGGATGCAGTTTATTAATCATCTACTTTAACCCTCTTATTTTGCATATGAAAAAATTGAGACCCAGATATGAAAAGTGCCTTGCCTCAGGTCATGCAGGTAAAAAGTATAAGAGGCAGGATTCAAACCCAAATCTCTCCTTGCTTCAAGTTCAAGTTTCTACCAAAATACTGTATCCCTGGCCAGGCACTAATATCAGAAATCCATTACCCAGGCTCCAGTGACCCTGGTGAATATGACAGACTAAGGCAAGGTAATCAGGGCTTTATCCCAGGACAGGAAATTTAAAGGATACCAATTTCTTTGAAATACTTCCTCTTCACCCAGCTACAGATGCTTCTGCTTAGCAACCACAGTCTCAGAATTATAGAAACCTCAATCTGTCCCAGGTTGCACTTCAGCCCCACAATGGCTGAACCCCAGGTCAGCATTTCCTCTCACCCCTACTTGCTTGCCCCAGGCGAAAGTATTGCTGCAGTGACGTATTTAATAAATAATACTCAGAGTTCCTTCCACCCCGGCACATGCCTCTATCTGATCTGACTGTTAACATGCGGAGGACTGATTGCCAATGTGCTTACCACACCTGTGCCCAGGGCAGGCTTGAAAGAGCATTCATTGAGGAAAAAAGTAATAAAGAAATGAGGTATCTTGTTGAGTGGCTTGTTCAAAAATGGAACAAAGAATGCCCACATCAGTGATCCATCAAGCTGGCTATAAGTAAATCTACTCATTGAAAAAAGGGCAAGGGTTGTTTGGGCAACTCTGCTCTGCTGATCTTTCATATAGACTGGGAAAGCACATAGAAAGCTGTGTGGCCTCAGCCTTTCACCAGAATGTGCAGAGATGAATTAGCAGTGTCTGGCTGTGAGTCACTAAGGCTGGGGAAGTTTGAAGATTCATGACTCCCCAAGCATCTTGTGAAATGTGACTAATGAAGCAGTTCCCAGAAGAGAGAACTTAATTTTACAAATCTTCCAAGAACCTTCCCTTCTCCTTAAGCAGGACCTGAACAGCCTGGTAAACTTGCTAGAAAGGACGGGGACTTCAGGTTAATCACGCAGCCCAAATGGGCAACTAAAATGATTCCCTATATGGGGGGAGATTGTACTTTGACTGGTGGATGTGGCCTCACTGGCTGCCATGCAGCATGGCAATCCCAAGACATTGTCTAATAGGGTTTGTATTCCTGCTTAGTATTAGGTAGAGAAGTGTCTTCAGGTGGTTAAGGCGGCCTCCTAAGATGCAACACAAAAGGGGAGGGGAAGCACAATGACAGATACATTTTAATATTCAGTAATGAATGCACATATTTCCAATTCCAGGAAATCCCCATTCCTGATGGCATGTATTCATTAATGCTGTGATGAGTCAGATTGTGGATGTTACTATGACAACATGAAGGCTCAAGTCTCTAGAGATAAGAGACAGGATACCCAATTTTCAAACATTGCTGAGGATGTACAAATGCCTTGCCCCAGACTCCAGTCAAGTGGAACAGAATGAAGATTTCCCATCCCTATAGAGATCTGCAAAACACAAAGGGCACGCTTTTAAGGACTGCAAGGCAGGGCTTTCTGGGCAGAAAAAAAGGCTTCTTTGGAAGTCAAGACACCTGGGTTCTAGACTAAGCAGCATGTTGTATTGGAAAGAACACTGGATTTAGAATCAAAAGATCTGGTTTCAAATCCCCCTCTGCTACTTGGGCAACTCATTTACCCTCGGTCCAAGGTGCCTCGGTTTTTTCATCTGTCAAATAAGATAGTTAGACTAAAAGATCTTTAGGGTTATTGTTTTTTCCCCATTCTAAAGCTATGATCAAAGTCTTGACTCTGCCACTAACATACTGTTGCCTTGGGCAAATTGTTCTATTTTTTCAGGCTTCCAATTCTTCAATGGTGAAATGAAGGGGTTATAATACCATAACAACCTTGGCAGAGCACTCAGGGGTCATCTAGTCTAACTCATACATGAATAGGAATCCCCTGCTGCAACATCCTCAACAACTGGTCATTAGGCTTCCATCTAAAAGCCTCCGGTGATGGTGAGCTCACTGATGCCTGCCTAGTGATCTCTGAGGTGTGTGTTCGGTTTTTTCCCAGTTCTACCATTCCCTCTATTCCAGTTTACTTTGGGCAAGAGAAGGAGCAGATGATAGAACCACGTGCATTCCTAGGTTACCGGCATTATCCTTTCTGCCAGGTTTGGTCAGGACTTTGGGGCTTCCTTTGTCCCCCCAGAGGCCAGGGAAGAGGAGAAGGGTTTTCCTGTACTAGGCTCTCCTGTTTGTTTGTACATGGTAATGGACTCTGCATCCCTCATCCCCTGGGCTTCAGCTGCAGGCTTTTACTTGTACAGCACGAGAGTCCATTACAACCTGAGGCCAGATGTTCCGAAGGAAGAAGGCGGGGGTGGAAGAAGGAAGACAGGACACGTTTGTCTAAACCTCAAGTCAATTCATAGGCATGTAACAAATGACCCTAGCTCCTTGGGGTGGCCCTCTTTCCCCATTACTGTCCCTCTCATTTTCCTCTCCTCAAATATGCATGACTGGTTAAAGCCTTGTTCGCTGCCTAGACTTTCCATCCATTCCCTTGGGGCAGGGGAGATGGAAAAACACCAGGACATCTTGAGTAGATCAGAAAGCAGAGAGAGCTACTGAAACAACATGTACCATTTGACCCAATTGACTACGGCATCTCAGAATGCAACAAGCTGAAAATGGGGGCGGGGAGAAAATGAGCAAACTTTCACTATCCCACTCAGTATTATCCATCACTACTCCTTCCTAGTGACTCAGCATTTGGGAGTTTGGCTGATGAAGGCAATGGTGAAAAGCAATCCCAGAATCATTTCTTTTTAAGAGAGCTGGAAGGGGTCTTAGCAGCTATCCAGGCCGATTCCATCATTTTACTGTCAAAAAAATTGAGGTCCAAAGAGATGAGGTGACTCACATGTAGGCACATAGCTAGCAAGAAGCAAGACTAGGATTTAAACCCTGGTCCTCTGGCTTTAAATCCAGCTATTCAAGGTGAATGTATTTTAGCAGAGTGCTTAGTTTATTGGGCATTTTTGTAGCACTTACCTGTTATAAAACATTTTCACACACCTAACAACACCTGTGTTTATAAGTAGTTGTTTCCTCACACTAGCTCTTTAAGGCAAGTAACTTAAGAATTATCTGCATTCTTTTTTTCTATTCTTTTTTTTAATCTTTGTTGTAAGGCATAGTTCTCTGGGAAAGGGAAAGAAAAGAGATACTAGGAGAAATGTATGTGACATAATAACAAAATTATCAGTAAAAACTCATTTTTTTAAAAAGCTATCTGCATTTGGCAGATGAGAGAATGGAGACCTGGTGTCGCCAGCCACAGTGAGCAGAAGCGCCATGTCTCACACGCAGCTCTTGTAGCTTGAAGGCCAGCATTCCTTCTCTGCCTCTTAGCTGGGTCTTCGCTGGCCACAGCCCCATGAGTGGGAAGTGGGGTGGGGGGAAGGGTGAGATGGAAAGAACATGCACTGCCTGCATGACTTGGGAAAAGTCACTTCATTTCCTTGTGTCTCTGCTGCCTGTCTCTTCATCTATAAAATGACTAGATGATCTCGAAGGTTCCTTCCAGCTACAAACTACATTCCTATTAGCAGCGGCATGAAGTCACAGGTCTCTGACTCTAAGTGCCATGGTCTTCTTCACTACACCCTTCTCATCTACTCCTACACCTCCCCAAACCCAAGACACTGGTCTCAATTGCAAGGTGGATAGAGTGTAGAGGCAGGCAAGAATGTGTCAGAGGAAGAAAGAAGGAGGTGGAGGGAGAGAAGAGGCCTAGTCAGAATCAGAAGCAGCCAAAGATTGGGACTCTATCATGAAAGTGCTCAGGAGGCGTTCAAACATGAAATGCCCCTCTCCTAATTCTATCACTGGTTTACTCCTGTTGCTGTTACCCAAGAGCATAAGGAAGGATTCTTCTTCCTAGCCTGACTTGAAAATTGTAGCTTAGTTCCTATTCCTGTTCCCTACTCCAGCTCCTCTGTTTGTTCGTCCACACATTTATAATACAAAATCTACGACAGAGTGAGGAATTTGGGGTTACAAAGTACATTTGAAAGGTGGGGTCAAGATATCTAGTTTGTTTCATTTTTTATGCTAGGTACGTAGTACCTTAGCACATGTTGTTGCTGTTGTCAGCATGTCCAACTCCTTGTGACCCCATTTGGGGTTTTCTTGGCAGAGATACTAGAGTTGGTTGCCATTTCCTTTTCTAGCTCATTTTACATATGAGGAAACTGAGGCAAGCAGGGTGAAGTGACTTGCCCAGGGTCACACAGCTAGTGAGTGTTTGAGGCCGGATTTGGATTCAGGAAGAAGAGTCTTCCTGACTCTAAGCACAGCACTCTATTCGTTGTGCCACCTAGCTGGCCTATAATTTTATTACAGTCACATTTAAGTTATTAGAAAGAAGAGGAAGTAAGAGACGCGGCAGGAAAACAGGACTTACAGAATCAGGGGAGGGTAAGAGGCCCCTCAAATTGAAGTTGGGATGGATGGAGTGGATGCCCCCAGATCCAGGAGTTCTAGCCATGAATATATAACTCTTGAGTTGAAAGGGACCTCATCTAGTCTAACTACCTCTCTTGACTCTCGACTTTGCCACTGCCCTTCATCTCCCTTCTCTCTCCCCCACTGCCTTTGGCCCTCTTCTCCTATTGGTGAGTTCCTCCCAAGAGCTCCATTTGGAGGAAAGGCCCAGACCAGCCATGCTTCACTCTCTTGTGTTGGCAACCAGATCTCACCTCTTTTTTTTTAATTTTAATTCATTTTAAACTTCAATACAAAATGAGAAAAGAAAAAAAGAACATTTCCATGTACACAGCAGAATATAAGAGAGGATTCAATATAAAACAATAAACTACCTGGCTCTTTTTATGCGTTCTCTTTCCCCATTAGAATGTAAGCTCCCAGGGGCAGCTAGGTGGTACAGTGGATAGAACACGAGCCCTTGTGCAGTCTGGAGGACCTGAGTTCAAATATGACCTCAGATACATACTAGTCATATGACCCTGGGAAAGTCATTTGACCCCAATTGCCAGAAGAAGAAGGAAGAAGAGGAGGAGGAGGAAAAGATAAACTTCTTAAAGGCAAGGAGAATCTTTCTTGCTTGTATTTGTATCCCCGGTGCCTAGCAAAATGCTTGGCACACTGTAAGCACTTAATAAATGCATCTTGACTTAACTCTCAGCCCAGGGTTCTAGCTACACAAGAGGCAGTGTGTTACATAGTGTTGGAATTGGAGGCAGGAAAAACTGGGTTTAAATCTTGACCCCAATACTTGCTAACTAAACCCTCGAGCAAGTCCTTCAGTCTCTCCAGCTCTAAAATGTGAGTAAGAAAGCACCAGTCCTACAGAGCCATTGTGAGGGCCAATGACATAATGCACATAAAGGGTTTGTCAAACCTTAAACCTGGAGTTCTTCACCTTTTCTTTCACCTTTCTGGACCCTTCTGGCAATCGAAAGGAGTTTATCTCCTACCTTCTCAAAATAATGTTTTCAAATGCATAAAATCAAATACATAGGATTACGAAGGAAATTAAATATATTAATATATTTATATTATATTTATTTTTTATTTATATTTATTTAATATATTTTTATTATATATAAATATGATAATAAAATAAATAAATATATTAAAATACAATTATCAATTTTTTTAAAAGTTCATGGACCTCAGATTAAGAATCTCTGCCTTGAATAAAGGTTAACATTATTACAACCCTGCCTCCCTAGAAGAGAGAGGCACAGTACAGTGACCTGAACTAGGATTTGACTCCAAGAGACATAACACCAGACTAAGGTCCCTCAAAGGAACAGCTCTTTGTTTTCCCCACTTCCTAGATCCCCACCTCCATCTGCCACATTCTCTTATCTGACCTCAGAGCTAACAGTGGCAAACCAATGCTAGAATGGTCTTTGAGATCCCTGGCCAAATCAAGAGAGTGAAGCATGGCTGGTCTGGGCCTTTCCTCCAAATGGAGCTCTTGGGAGGAACTCACCAATAAGAGAAGAGGGCCAAAGGCAGCGGGAGAGAGAGAAGGGAGATGAAGGGCAGTGGCAAAGTCGAGAGTCAAGAGAGGTAGTTGGACTAGATGGGGTCCCTTACAGCTCAAGAATTATATATTCATGCGGGCAGCTAGGTGGTGCAGTAAGTAGAGCACTGGCCCTGGAATCAGTCAGACCTGAGTTCAAATCCAGCCTCAGACACTTGACACACTAGCTGTGTGACCTTGGGCAAGTCACTTAACCCCAATTGTCCTGCCTTCCCCTCTCCAAAAGAAAAAAAAGTGGAAAGAATTATATATTCATGGCTAGAACTGGATCTGGGGACATCCACTCCATTCACCCCAGCTTCAGGGGTCCTGCTTAGACTGAAGGACTTTCTTGCCCCTACCTGTCCCTCAGGAGGAATCCACTTCCTGGTACTCAACTAAAGAGCCTGGGTATCTTCCTGACCCAGACTCCCCTTTATCCTCCCCCATTACCTCAGCACAACTGGAGGTTCGAGATAATGCCCAGGGGGAATTGGGAGTCCAGAGCCTGCCTGTGCACCCAAGCTAGGCTGGAGCAAATATCTAGGGCCTTTTGGATTTGACATTTTACCTACATCTTTCCCTACCTCAGCTTTTGCGCTTTCTGACCACAAAGCAAAATAAACTCTTCTCCTTTGTTCTTCCGCTTTTCAAAGCAGGCTTTGAAGACTGTTTCCTTATTTGAAGCTCAGCTAGGCTTCCCTTTATACATATACTAAAAGACTCATACAAAAAGAGCACAAGGCCAACCATTCACTTTTCCCCAATCCAGGTCCCATGTGCTCATCAACGCAAAGTCCTAGGATGTACAAGGTCAGATCTAGAAGGGGATTAATCATCTTTTGACCCAGTACTTCATTCTTTCAAAAAAAAGTCAACTGAAGTACAGAGAAGGAAAGCAATTTGTCTAAAGTCACATAGCATGTCAGCAAAAGGTCCAGGGGTAGAACCCAGGGCATCTGACTCCTGGGTCACAGCTCTTCTCCCCTAAAATCTGCCCTTA
>CM053625.1:39899978-39915354 GCA_028646595.1 Phalanger gymnotis
CTCTAAGTGACGTAACCACAAAGGGAGGGAGTAGGCGGGGCAGCAGGAAACAGTTGTTCCCCCGGTCACGTGACGGGGGTGAGTCGCTTTGGCACCTCCCATTCCAAGATGGCGTCGCTGCTGCAATCGGAGCGGGTTCTGTACCTGGTCCAAGGAGAGAAAAAGGTTCGCGCTCCACTCTCGCAGCTGTACTTCTGCCGCTACTGCAGCGAACTGAGGTCGCTGGAATGTGTCTCACACGAGGTAACCAGGCGCCATTTCTAGGGTTAATCTCTGTTTCCCATAGAGGGCCAAGGGAACTGACAGTTCAAGGCGGGATAATCATGTATCTTCGTTCCTTATTGGCCAACAATCTTGTCATTCTCAATGGGGACGGCTTGGGTGGGGCCGGCTGACCGTGCTGAATTTGTAGCGCTCATTGATTGGCTGAAGCTCTAGGTCTAGCGAGGCCACCATTGGCAGTGGGGGCTGTGCGTATCCCGGCGCAGCTTGTGGTTGGGCGAAGTGGCTGTCAATTGAAGATAGGGACTGGGTTCCGGTTTTGTGGAGAGGCGTGGTCCCTGAATGAAGGGCTGTGGATTTTGCTTCTGTCCCTGAAGCCGGCTAGGGTCTTGTAACTCTTGAATTTCTGCATTTCCCTTCCCACCTCTACCGGGGCCGCTTTCCTCTGAGAAGTCTCTGGTCTCTCCTTATCTTTACTATCCCTAGTCCCACCCCATAAATACACTGCCGCTCTACCTGGCTTAGGTCCAAGGCTGCAGGGCAGGAAGATGAGTCGGGGTGCGTGTGTCAGCTTTCTTTACTGTGAGGCTGACGTATTCAGAGTACAGTACCAGGTGGGACAGTTTTCGGGGTGGGAGGGAGCAAAAAGAATGCAAGATTAGCACATTCACTTTAATTCAAAAGGTCTACCAGATTTCTAGCTAGGTTCTCAGCACTCAAGAGTTGGAGTGAGTTTGGACGATGAGGGGGTTCGGAAGATGGGTGACGATCCAACCTAATCCAACAGGCTTTGGTTGATTTATCTCCTGTGTGCAAGTCATTGTGCGAGGCAGGATACAAAGACAAAATTAAAAATTAATCCCTGTTCTCAAGCAGTATTTGGGAAGGCCTCTGATTAAGGAGGTAGGATTTCCCTTTAACAAACGTATGTTAAGTAACTACAATTCGCAGGACACTGCTGGGTGCTGGAGACCCCCCTTTCCCACTTTCTCTGTCCCTCTTTCATTGCACTCAAGGAGCTTCCATTCTTTGGGGCGTTTACAGCTTCTAAAGTAGTAAGTAAATTACAAAGCGTATGCAAAATAATTTCAAGAGAGAAATGGTGCTAATAATGAAGGGGGTAGATCAGAATTATCAAAGGCCTTTTATATGAGGTGGCCCCAGCTGTGCTTTAAAGGAAAATTGGTGATTTTTCAAGGTGGAGGTGAGTAGGGAGTGTATTCTGAACTTGAGGAGCCACATGCATAGAGGCACAGAGGCAAGAGATAGAATTTTATGTACGTGGGTCAGTTTAACTGGAAGGGAGATGTCAAGAAGAGGAGTAATATGAAATAAGACAGGAAAAGTAGGCGGAAGCTAGGCTATGAGGAGCTTTAAATTTCAGGCTGAGATTTTGTTTTTCATGGAAGCAATGAGGATTGAAGATTTTTGAGCAAAGGGTAACATCTTTGTTTAGGCATTTTATTTTGTCAGCAATTGGAGAATAGATTAGAGACAGAGGCTGGGAAAGTAGAGACATCAATTACCAAGCAACTACAGGAGAAATAATGAGGGCCTGAACTTGTGTTGAGATTGAGAAAGATTTGAATGGATGGAATGAACAAAGCTATTTGCCACTTAAGAGGAAGTGACAGGATATACCCAAATAACAGCACCTACCATGGAAACCTAGAACTAAGTATTATATCTTATCCTCTTGTTTTCAAAAAAAATGGGAAGAAGATAGATTTAGCAAAGCATAGTACTTAATAAATGTTCTTTCCTTAATTCAGTCATTTAATGAACTTGATATTAATTAATGATGCCATTCTAGAATGGATTTTTAAATGGATCTTTTGTGAGTACCTAGGAAATGAACTAGTACTCTCTAGGAGTCAGCATGGATTTACTAAATCCAAATTGAGCCCACCTGCGTCTGGAGGATAGTAAGTTTTCCTTCCTCCAAGGTTGCCAATGATTGTAGGCCCTCTTTTTGAGCTTTTGATACTATTGACCACCCTCCCCTCCTTGATCCTTTCTCCTCCCTTGTCTTCTATGACACAGCCCTCACCTAGTTCTCCTCCTGCTTACTTGAGTGCTACTTCATGGCCTCCTTAGCTAGATCATTTGTGTCCTACTCCCTAACTAGGACCCTCTAAAGGCTATATGCCTTGTGCTCCTATCTCTCTATATACTCTTAGTAATCCTATTACTTCCCACGCATTCAAGTTTCATTCCTATACAAATCTATCCATCCATCTTTCCTTAGCTCCAGATTTTATTGTCTGTTGCGTATACCTTTATTTGGATGTTCTCTAGGCATCATAAACTCAATAAGTCCAAAACCAAATTCATCTTTCAATCTAAATCCATCCCTCTTCCTAACTTCTTTATTTCTGCTAAGAGTCCCATCATTCTTCTAGTCATACCAGGTTTACAACCTTGAAGTTATCCTTGACTCTTGCCTTTCCCTCACTCCCCATATCCGTTCAGTAGCCAAGTTTAATCAAATGTAGTTAACAAGCATTTATTAAATGCCAATTATGTGCCAAGTACTAGGCTAAGCTCTGATGATACAAATGACACACACAGAGTCCCTGCTTTCAAGAAGAGTACAGCCTAATAGAAGAGACAACATGCAAACAACTATGATATGTGGGATAAATTAGAAATAATCACAGAAGGAAGGTACTAGCATCAAGGAGGATTAGGAAAGTCTTCTTGAAAGTGAGATTTTAACTGGGTCCTGAAAGAAGGCAATTCTACCACCAAAACATCCCTGCCTCTATCTCCTTTCCACTCAGCCTACCAACTGCCTAGTTCAGGCCTTCATCATCTCTCATCTCACCTGTTGTAGCAGGCTAATTATTGGTTTCTCTGCTTTTAACCCCTCATCTCACCAATACATCTTATGCACAAATAATCATCTTCCTGCAGTATGAGCCCCGCCATGTCTTTCTTCTGCTCAGGAATCTTAAGTGGCTGCTAAAATAAAAGAAAAACCTTTGCTCAGCATTTCAAGCCCTGCACAATCTGGCCCCATCCTTAGTTCCATACTTAGTTCATGTTACTCTCCTTCACACAATTTTCATTCTAGCCAAACTAGTCTACTTACACTTCCTAGAACTTGGCATCTCATCTTGTGCCTCTTAACTTTGGGTGTGTTGTCTCCCAAACTTGAAATGGACTGCCTACTTCCCTCCAGTTCTTACAGTCACTAGCTTTAATCAAGGCTTAGCTCAGGTGTCATCTACTTTTACCTCTCCTGACACTCACCCTCCCCAAAATTGTTACTGTTCTTTCCTTTCCTGGAGTATTTTATACTTTTTATATTTGTCTGTCCCTTCCTTCCCTCCACCCCCCGGGTAGAATGTAAGCTCCTCGAGGGCAGGAACTATATTTTTTTTCTTTTGCCTTGTGTTCTTAAACTCCAATACCTAGTACCTTGCTTGGGTACTTTGCTCCTAGTACCTTGCTCCAGTATTTGTCTTATAAAGCCTTCCATAACCTGGCTGCTTCCTACCATTCCAGTCATTTTTAACTTTAACCTGTCCCTCCCCACTCCCTTTTATTCTGCAGTCCAGTGACACTGGCAGTCTTTCTGTTCTTTGCACACAGCACTCCATCTCCCAACTCTGAGCAATCCAAAGCATTTTCACTAGCTGTCCTCCTTGCCTTAAATTTTCTCCTTCATCTTCTTTGCCTCCTAATTTTATCTAACTTCCTTCAAATGTCCCCTTAAGTCCCACCTTCTGCAAGAAGTCTTTCCCAGTCCCCTTTAATTCTAGTACCTTCTCTCTGTTGAGTATTTCCATTTTATCCTATCTCCATCTTGCTTACACATACCAGTTTCCATGTTGTCTCCCTGTTGCAACAGTTCGGCCAGCAGCTGCTGTGGGGGTGAAAGACCAACAAGAACAAACCCAACAAGAACGCTGCCAGCACAGGTTCTTTGATCTGCTTTACTAAGGAAAGTAACGTTAAGGGGTTAACAATCTTACTTTAGTCCAACATATACATGTATCATTCACTTAGTTCAGGGGAAAAAGCCAGCACCCTGAACTTCAGAGCAAATACAAACAAATTACATCAACATACAGACCTTGTCTGATTCAAATCTCAATGCATAGTTACCAGGGTTTAACAAAGTCCCAACATCCGGGTTTACAGACTGGAAGGCTTTTAACTACAGCTGCCCAGAGTCTCCACATTAACCTACCTCCAAGAATGAGAGCCCCCAAGAGAAAATGCCAACCTTTCGGTTTATATAGCTTGTTCAGGGTCAAAGGTGAGTCATACATGCAACTCACCCACATGATCTAAAAGTGTCACAAAAATGGGACTTAAACCCATGTGGTCTAAAAGCCTCTGGTGTCACAAACATGTCACTCAAACGCAGGTAAACTGGGCTTTCCCTTGAGGCAAGGAGGTCATCAAGGACTCCTAATTTAATCAAGGAAACAAAGGCCAAACTCTTCAATGGCACTTGCTTGAATAAGTCCTAAAGGCCCATCTTAATTACCAATACACTTCCCCATCAGACTGTGATGCCATTCTCTGTATCTCTAGTGCTTAGCCCAGTGCTTACTAGGGGTAGGGAACATGTGGCCTTCTAGGTCCTACATCCTTTTGACTGAGTCCAAGTTTTACAGAATAAATCCTTTTATTAAGGGGATTCGTTCTGTGAAGTTTGGATTCAGTCAGAGGGGCCAACTTTAGGACCTAGAGGGCCACATGTGGCCTCAAGACCACAGATTCCCCCCACCCCTGATTTAGATTGATTAGATAAGTTCTAGATAATTGAAGTTGTTTGAGGTACCTAGAAGTGAAGTGACTTGCCTAGAGTCATTCAGTTAGTGTTAGATGTCAAATTTGAACCAAGATATGCCTGAATCCAAGTGAGGCCCTGGTCCACTATGGTAACCTCCGACTTTCACGTTGTCGATGCTTAATACATGCTTATTAAATTGATATTGAATTCACCTTTGGCTGCCATATTTTAGGAAGAATTTGGCAAGCTAGAGATTATATCCAGAGAAGGGCAAGCAGGGTGGTAACAAGGCTCAAACATATACCACACAAAGAATGATGAAACTGAGGATGTTTTACCCTGAGGAAAAGAAAATTTAGTGAGAAACATAATAGCTGCATTAAAATATTCGAGGTGCTATCATATCAAAGAAAGATTATATTTATTTTTGTTTGGCCCCAGAGGGCAGAACCAGGGCCAATGGGTGAAAATCACAGGAATAAAGATTTTGTCTAAACATTAAGGAAAGAATGGGTAAGGCCATTTTTTTTTAATGGACTAGACTACTTTTTCAGGTAGAAAGTTCCCTGTACTTAGAGATATTCAAGCAAAGGTCAAACCTCCACTTGTCATGCATGTTATTCTAGGAGGATTACTATATTAGATAGGAAGGTGAACCAAATGAACTGTCAGGTCTTTCCAGCTAAAGTTGATCATTGCTTCTGGGAATGCTGAGGTTTGGGGGCTAATAGGAATGACTAGGAATTGGTAAGCCTAGTCCAAACAAGATACTTCTGACTAGAAGAATTAGGCAGTGAGTGACAAAATATGGCATTAAGGTGGCTTACAGGATCTTTCCCTATAACGGTATGATTGGTGAGCCTTTTTTATTGATATAGTACTTTCCACATAGGCACTCAGCACATAATTATTGAATTGAATCATGTAACAAGTATCTATTAAATAGATACGTTATGTGCCAGGTACTGTACAGGTGGTATGATATATGAATATGTGCACATTACCAGATGCCTAATACTTTTAGCGTATTCTGCATCGTGGTAATATTTGTACTAATCTCCTTCCTAACCTCTTTCTATGTCCACCTCCTCCTCACAGAGTCCAAAATTGGCCCATATACTTAGTGCTTAATAAATGTATTATTGAAGTCTTCTCTCGTGAATTTCAGTCCATGTCAGGGAGGAGTCTGTCAGAAGTAAGGCTTAACTCCAGTACTCTCTTATTCAAGTTCAACATTCAGAGGATCTGGGGCATTTTCAAATCATTGAACATTTAACACAAAGAGCTTTACTTTGCTTTAACACAGCAAGGATTTCTAACAAGGATACAGTGGCACTTAAGCTTCTCTAGATGTTGGCTCCACCCCTCCACCCCCACCTCACTCTAGCCACACAGTCCATAGAGTTCAAAGGGGCTATGACTGGGACTTTTTATGCCCTTAGATGACCAGGAGGCTGCATTTGGCTTGGGGCAGTCATAGAAACCAATCAAGGTGGGGAGAAAGCAGCATTATCTTTTATTTTTTTTTAAAGTTTTATTATGTAGAAAGAGAAATAACCATACAAGATAGTGTATTAAAAGAACATCTACTTCCTCCAATATTCTGAGATCAAGGTCAGTCTCCTGTCCTGCTCCCTCTTTTTTTCCTCATTTTATTATCTACTTAGAGTATTCATTTTATTTTAGCTTCATATATTTATTAAAAAGTGGTTTGGAAGAAAATAACAGAAATAATCAAATGGACACATTCACTGGATTTTTTTTTCTTTGATATTCAATTCAATCCAACAAGCATGGAGTAAGCACCTACTATGTGGTCAGCATTGGACTAGGGGATAAAAAGAACCAAATGAAACAGCACCCACTAGAAAGGAACAGCATTTTCTTTTAGATAAAACCTCCCTATGTTGTGGGTGGGAGGAAGGAAACTTAGGGAAATGCTGGTCTTGTCACAGACCTCCTCTCTAAGTGGACCTAGAAGCTCTTTGAGGGTCTTTAAAGTTGTTTGCTAAATATGCAAAGGCACATTTGGATATCAGGAAAAACTTGTTAATAATTAGAACCATCTCTAAATGAATGGACTGCTTTGGGAGTAAATTACCCCTCGTTGGAGCCCTTAAGGTAGAGACCATACGACTTGTCAGTGCCTTGTAGAGAAGAAGACTTGTTCAGAGTGGATTTGGTAGCTTCTGAATTCCCTTCCCTGAGATTAACAATAATAGCTCACATTTTTATGTGCTTTACGTTTTGAAACCACTCTCTGTGTATTACCTCATTTGATCGTCACAGCAATTCTGTGAAGTAGGTGCTATTATTCTCATTTTGTAGATGAGGAAGCTGAAGGTGAGAGAGGTTAAAGGACCACTAGTCAGGCATGCTTTACTGGGGATTCTTTTTCAGATATGAGTTGGATTATATGGACAATAGGGTCCTGTCCAACTCTGAAATTCTGTGATCTTGGTGTTTACCTATGTATTTGAGCTCGCAAGATGAATATCCATGAAATAATTATAGTACAAATGTATGCCAAACTGTCATACTGCCTGCAAATACAATAGAAATTCAAAAGAGGAGAGGTCACTCCATTAGTAAGCATTTATTAAGTACCTGCTAATGTACCCAGCACTTCGCTAAGCACTGAGGATACAAAGAAAGGCAAAAGAGTCTCTGCCCTTGAGGAGCTCACAATCTAATTAATGGGGGAGACAACTAAAAAATATGTACAAACAACCTATATATATAAGATAAATAGGAAGTAATTTACAGAGGGAAGGCACTAAAATCAAGAGGGGTTGGGAAAGGCTTCCTGTGCACATATAGGTATATACAAAATATATGCAAAGTAAGTACAGGGTGATTGGGGGAGAAGTTCTCATAGAGGAGGTAGCTTTTAAACTGAGCTTTGAAGGAAGTCAAGGACTCTAAGGCAGAGAAGAGGGAGTACATTATAGGCATGGAAACTATCTGCAAAACCACAGAGACTTGAGAAGGAAATGGCATGTGTGAGGAATAAAAAGTTCAATTTGGCTGGACTGTAGAGTATACAAAGGGAGATAATATATAATGAGACTGGAAAGATAAGTTGGAACTGGATTTTGAAGCACCTTGAATGCCAAGAAAGAAGTTTGTATTTTATCTTAGTGGTGATGGGGAGCCACTGGCATTTATTGAGCAAAGAAATAACGTAGTCACATCTGTGCTTTAGAAATACTGTTTTGTCAGCTATGTGGAGGATAAATTGCAGGACAGAGAGACCTGTTAGGATGCTATCACAGTAGTACAGATGAGCAAGGTAGAGAGCCTGAACTAGGATGATGACAATGTGGTTGGAGAGAAGGGAAAGAATCTAAGATTGTCTGTATGTATGTATTTTCCCCCTGCTACAGTAGATTGTATGAGATCCATTAAGGGTAGGGACTGCCCTGTTTATCTTGTACTATGTCTTTCTCCAGCAGCTAGCACAGTGTACTTTTTTATGGTAGGCATTAAGTAAATATTTATTGATTATCATTTCTTGAAAATCAGACCTTGGACACAAAGTATTTGAGTCCCTGAACTGGTAACCTCACTTTCTATTCATGACATCCTTAATATCTTGTTGAAGAATATATTAATTACTCTTTTGGCATAGATAAATGTCTGTAAATACTATAAAATGTGTTTCTCTGCCTCTATTAAGTTTTGCTGCTTTGCTTTAGGTGGACTCACATTATTGTCCCAGTTGCCTGGAGAACATGCCGTCAGCTGAAGCCAAGCTTAAAAAAAACAGGTAAAAGTTGTGACTTTTTATTTTATTCAGTCATTTTCATTGATGATAAAGAAACACTAACTCAATTATGTTCTTGCCTCTTCTGTTCCCCTCCACCTTCCTTATCATCAACTGCCAGGTCAGCAGCCCATGACTGGGCTTCTTTGGGTGCCAAGTTACACTAGCACCTGGTGCTTTTGAATAAATCTTGCCAGAAACTGTCAGAAACACACTTTGTTCTTATTCATTCAAGTTCAATTGTTGCTGTCAAGATAACATGAAAAGAAAGTTCCTGACACTGGAAAAAACTGTTCATTTCAGGTGGCAGTAATTACCTAAAGGGAGTGTCTTTAGTCCAGCTCTGACTTGGACTCTAGTCTGGAGCAGGAGGGACAAAGCATGAGGCAGGAACTCCTTTCTACTAGGGCTTCTGTTTGCCCCATATTTAGACCAGGAAGTACCATTTCTAGAGAATCCTTTGAAATATCTCTCTAGCCCATTTACATGATCTTGGTCTCAAACAAGTTGATCTCAATCTGTTGGAAACCAGTGTCCTATGGTAACATACTGGTTCTGTTTCATGTTTTCTCCTGTACAGCAATTCCACCTCGAATATGCCAGAAAAGGAGAATGGAACTTAAATGCAGACCCTGGTAGAATCAGAAGTCTTTTTTGGTTCTTTCTGTTTTCTGAAACCAATGTGAAGTAGGTGTCAACGTAAATATTTTTTATGAGAGGATGTTCTAAGAATAAGTTCTAACGGGTCTATAGTACTACCCTTGTAGGCATATACATCCACAAGATCATAATGTTCATAATGAAAAAAATTAAAAATAAATTTTCATTTTAGAGTAGGGATGTGAAAAACTTTGCATCTGTGAATATTTAGGTTCCTTTGTAGTAGGAACTGTAGTGATTATGATCTGAGCCAGGTAAGTGCTCATAACAATCAGTTATAATTCCAGTGTTGTCTCAAGATCACAGTGAACATGTTTAGTAGCATTGTTAAAAGAAAAATTAGGAGCTGTTGTCTCTTCTGGAAATAGCTTAACTTAATTCTCTCACCTTCATCCATTGCATCAGAATTATGGTTGACTACAGAAATAATACTGGACTGACTGCTAATACTTTATTTGTCCTGATAATTGAGACCTTAGATGCCATGAATGTACACTGTTAGATAAAATTATTAACATGTTTTGTTAATGCAGTGATGGCAATAAATATACTCCAAACTAAAACATTAAAATTGGTTAATTCCTATTTAACTCCTAGACTTACTGAATTTTAGAGTTGGAATAGATCTTAAAAATTTCGTAGCCTAAGTTTTTAGATGAAGAAATCAAAGCTTTCTATAGTCGTATGAAAAAAATACTTCAAATCACGATTGATTAAAGAAATGCAAATTAAAACAACTCTGAAATATCACGTCATACTTATCAGATTGGCTAATATGACAGAAAAGGAAAATAAGAGATGTGGGAAAATTGGGACACTAATGCACTGTTGGTGGAATTGTGACCTGATCCAGGCATTTTGGAGAGCAATTTGGAACTATGCCCAAAGGGTAATCAAACTGTGCGCATACCCTTTGATCCAGCAATACAACTACCAGGTCTAATCCCAAAGAATAAAGGAGGAAAGGGCCTATTTGTACAAAAATATTTATAGCAGCTCTTTTTGTGGTGGCAAAGAATTGGAAATTGAGGGGATGCCCATCAATTGGGGAATGGCTGAACAGGTTGTGATGTATGATTGTGATGGAATATTACGGTGCTGTAAGAAATGATGAGCAGGCAGATTTCAGAAAAACCTGGAAAGACTTAACTGATGCAAAGTGAAGTGAGCAGAACCAGGAGAACATTGTACAAAGTAACAGCAATACTGTATGATGATCAAGTGTGAATGTTCTAGCTCTTCTCAGCAATACAGTGATCCAAGACAGTTCCAAAGGACTCACAATGAAAAATATTATCCATCTCCAGAGAAAGAACTAATAGAGTCTGATTGTAGATCGAAGCATGCTACCTGACCTGCATAGGAGATTGCATGTAGTCCAGTGTGATCAAGCATGGAGTGTGTGGTAGTGGGTAGTATGAGGTACAGCTGGAAAGATAAAGTGGTGTAAGATTATGGAGGGCCCTTGAATCACTCTTGATATCTCCCTGTTGTGGATGGCTGTACTAAACTGCCTTTTCTCTCTACACTCTCTTGGTAACTTCATCAGCTATCATGGGTTTAAATATCACCTCTATGCAGATGACTTAATAAATCTATGTATCTAGCCCCAGTTTCTCTCAGGAGCTTCAGTTCTGAATCACTTGCTTGCCTATTAGACATTGCAAACTAGATATCCCAGAGTTATGTCCAAAACAACCTATTATTTTTCCCTGCAAACCCAGCAAACTGTAGTATTTGTGTGAAAGGCACCACCATTCTTTCCATCTTTCAGGTTTGTAACCTTACTGTTATCATCAGCTCCTCTTTCTGTATATCTAATTGATTTTTGTATCTTTCCATTTCTACCTTTATGGCATCTCTCACATCTGACGCCTTCTATTTGCTCGTATTGCTACCACCTTAGTTCAGGTCCTCATCACCTCTCACTTCAACTATTTTTTTTTATTTTTTGGTTTTTTTGGCAGGGCAATTGGGATTAAGTGACTTGCCCAATGTCACACAGCTGGTACATGTGTCCAGTGTCTGAGGCTGGATTTGAACTCAGGCCCTCGTGACTCCAGGGCCGGTGCTCTACTCACTGTGCCACCTAGCTGCCCCTCACCTCAACTATTGAAATGACTTTCTAATTGGTCCCCCTGCCTTAAGCCTCTCCCTACTGTAGTCTATCTTACACACAGCTGACAGTGATTTTTCTTAAATGCAGATCTAACCATATCACTCTCCTACTCAGTTAACTCCAATGGTTCCCTATTGCTTCTAGGATAAAATATAAATTCCTTCACAGTCTGGCCTCAGCATCTTTCTATCCTCATTATATTTCGTTCTCCTTCCTGTATTAATGGTCTAACCAAACTGACCTTTTCTCTGTTCTTCACACATGGTACTCCATCTCCCACCTCCATGTTTTACACAGTCTCTCCCTCATGCCTGGAATACATTTCCTTCTCCTATCCATTTTATAAAATTCCTTATTCCCTTCAAAATGCAGCTTAATCATCACCTTCTACAGGATGACTTTTCTTTTTCCCCCAACTGCTAGTGACCTCTATATTTTATAGAGCTTTATTTTATTTATACTAATGTATGTACACATTATCTTCCTCCATTACAGTGTAGCTCTTTGAGAGTAAGGATTGTTTCTTTTTTTTGTGTTTATATTCCAGGGCCTAGTAAAATATATGAGATGCAGTTGGTACTTAATAAATTTTTGACTGATTAAATCCTCCACAGTATCATTTATAATGTTTTGTTTCTTTTTTGATGCAATGAACATACAATTCTTTTCCTAGCAAAATTTCTCAGAATTCTCAAGTTTTTTTTTTTAACTTCCTATCTCACTCTTCCAGTGTGAAACCCCTTTTAACCTTTATGAAAATGTAGGATGATCAGTAAATCTGTAGCTCTCCTAAATCTGATTAATTTGATGCTGTTGAAAAGGGAAGAGGACAACAGGAAAAATATTTTTGTAAAGGCAAACTCCAGTCACATTGGTGCATTCTCTCTGTTACAGATGTGCTAACTGTTTTGACTGTCCTGGCTGTATGCATACTCTTTCTACTCGGGCTACAAGCATTCCCACACAGCTTCCCGATGATCCAGCCAAGACCACCATGAAGAAAGCCTATTACCTGGCCTGTGGATTTTGTCGTTGGACATCTAGAGATGTGGGCATGGCAGACAAGTCTGTTGGTGAGCAAGGTTGAGTTTGTTATGAAGTGTCAAGAAACATTTTTATAAAGCTTTCTTTGTTCAGAGAATAATGCCTTGTTGGAAATAGCTTTCTGAACAGAAAGTACAGTGAATTTTGTCATTGTCATTGTCTTAAGCATATTCAGAGTAAAGTTTAGAACCACAAATGTACAGCCTGAGGCCAAATAGTTACTACTTAATTTTCTGAAGTGTTAAGGACATATAATGAACTTGGTTCTATCATATATGCAGGTGCACAATAGGAACTTAATATATGTTGACTAAACTTGTTGAAATTAATACTGACTTAGGTAATGTCATTCAGTCTTTTTCAATCATGTCTGACTTGTCATGAAACCATTTGGGGGTTTTCTTGGCAAAGATACTAGAGTAATTTGCTATTTCCTTCTCCAGCTCATTTTATAGATGAGGAAACTGAGGCAAGCTGGGTTAAGTGACAGGGTCACACAGCTAGTAAGTGTCTGAGATCAGATTTGAACTCAAGAAGTTGAGTCTTCCAGACCCCAGACCTGGCTGTCTATCTACTGCACTGCCATTCTGAAATAGTTGAGTATATGTAGATTAGAATTTCTTTAAACCTGGTCCAGTTTATAAGGTAGATCTAATATTTGATTCTTTTGTATGGGGTTGTGTGTGTTTAACAAGCCACTCTTCTATATGTCCTCATAATCTACATGAACAGTTTTAAGTTGTAAACTCTAACTTTAATATTAAAATTTTTCAGAATAGAGATATGCTGAATTTTTTCTAGAATCTGTGCCATATTTTGATTAGCCCTCATTTAACTTCAGGATATTAAATTGTTACCCAATACAATTGAAGCAGATTATTGAATTATTATTTCGTTCAAACAGTATACCTATACTACCTCCTCTAAGATTACTTAATCTTATTCTAATCATCCCAGTTCCTCCTCCATTTCCTTCTGTACCTTTTTGTTTTCATCTACAAAGAGACTTCTCATCCCAAAGAGACTTTTAAATAAAAAAGGAGAAGGACCTATATGTACAAAAAATTTGCAGCAGCTCTTTTTGTGGTGACAAAGAATTGGAAATCGAGGGGATGCCCATCAATTAGGGAATGGCTGAACAAGTTAGGAATTTTAAAGGACTCATGGTGAAAAATGCTTTCTACCTCCAGAGAGAGAACTGATGAACTCTGACTACATATTGAAGCCTATTTTTTTCACTTTCTTTATTTTTCTTGCTTTTTTGGTGACATGTGGCTAATAAGGAAATGTGTAATTGATTTATTGCTTACCTTCTCAGTGGCTTGGAGAGGGCCTAGAGGGAAGAAAAGAATTTGGAACTCAAACAAATTTTTAAATGTTAAAAAAATAAATAATAAATTTTTAGAAATTAAAAAAAGAACACTTTGACGTAATGATCCACACAGGCAAAGCTTAGATGAAGAATATCTGTTGTCCAGACTTTGATATGCATCTGAATAGAAATCTCAGAGATCTCATCTGTTGGTAGATGTACCATGGACAAACAAGTCAGATGTCTAGCAAACAGTATCTTGTATTCAAAGTCAGACCGTAAGTTTTTTTTTTTCCTCAGAAACAAAGTTTTTCTCTGTTTTTTGTTTTTTTTTTTAAACATCTTTGATGTGGTGGTCAAGGAATGAATGCCCTAGTCTCTAAATAGTTAAAGATACAAGTAACCAAATGCACCAGAATGGCACAGGCATGGCAAGAAGAGGCACAGCTTTTATCCACAAACCATGTAAAGAAGTGCTATAGGATGATGACTTTAGATCCCATCCAATTAGAATTATACTCCTGTGATCCAAGAGAGGTATGACTAGAAATAGCAACACTGATGTGTAAACTGACAGACATCCTGTGTGTTTGATTGCTCTCCTTGCAAAATCAAGAGATCTAGAGGAAGACCCTTACAATGTCAGGTGGACACATGGAATACGATGAAAAAACACGAACAGGAGCCACACAGGATGAGAAGATATGGATGAGTTGTGATTAAGGGAATGCTCACATCAGTGACATTCCAGACCATTGAAGCAACTTTAAAAAGAAAAGTATCATCAGGTTAGCCATTAAAAGAAACAAATAAAAATGCAAAACAAGTTTATATGAATCTTTAACTTTTAACAAGGCATAGCCAAATAAATTGACAAATAACTAACGAGCAAAGATAATTCTCTGGTTCAATTCCTCCTTCAAGGTCTACATGCTACTTTGGACCTGCTTTCCTCCTTCTCATCCTTCTTCCTTCCTTCCTCACTTTACTTCTTTCCTCCCTTTTTTATTTTCTCCCTCCCTTCTTCTTACCCCTCCCTCCCTTTCTCCCTTACTTTCTCCTCATTCCTTCCTCCCTCCCTCCCTTCTCTCACTTTTTCTTCCTTTCCTTTTCTCCTTCCTTTCTTTCTTCCTTTCATTATAATTGTAAACAGTATGTATACAATTCTAGTTCTATTGATTTTTGTTTTGCATCTCTTTGTAAAGGTGTTTCCATATTGCCTTGTATACTTCATATTTTTCTGTTTTATAAGGCAGCATACTTCATGACATTAACAGGTCCTGATTTAGTTAGCCATTCTCCTGTTGTTAGACATACAGGCTGTTTTTTCTCATTTGCTCCCATAAATAGAGCATCTAGGAATATTTTTCTTTATACAAGTCTCTATAAGGGTATTTCTCTGTCAGTTTCTTTTGATTCTTGGTGGTGGTGCAAGTGATTTATCTACTACTTTAATTCCTTTTTATGATGTTTTTGGAGTAGAAATCTAGCAATAAATCTATG
>CM053625.1:39915854-39943683 GCA_028646595.1 Phalanger gymnotis
ACCTCCTCCACCCCCAGAGCTGGAGACCAGACTGCTCTGAACTCGATCCCACAGTTTCCCCCTAACCTGCTCTTTGGTGTTTGTGGGTTGAGAAGTCTGGTAGCTGCCACAGCTCACTGTTTCATGGCACCAAGGCATCTTCCAGCTGGCTGACTCCCCGTCTGGTCTGCCGGCACGGCCCACACTGGGCTGCCCTCCACTCAGCACGGTGCGATAGACCCTTCCCAGGGATCATCCAGGCTCTCCTGGGCCAGTGATCTGTTTTGCTCTGCTATTTTGTGGGTTCTGCAGCTCTAGAATTTGTTCAGAGCCATTTTTTACCAGTGTTTGGAGGGATTTGGAGGGGAGCTTAAGCAAGTCCCTGCTTTTCTGCCACCATCTTGGCTCTGCCGCAAATCTTTTTCTCAATCTTTTTCTTTTGGTTTAAAGATACTATTTTCGGATGTGCAAAATCCTTTTGCTTTTTGTAATCAATCTCATTGATTTTTGTCTCAAATAATTTATTCATTTGATTCAAATTCTACTCTGTCTATAGTAATAATTTCTTTATATTTAAATAGATAATCTGATTAGGATCTATTGTCTTGAGTATGTTGTGGTGCTAAATCTTTTTTTTTGCCACATAAGTATCTTGTGTCACCAGTAGTTGTTACCAAATGAGAGATTCTACTCCCCAGTGTTTTTTTATGAAACACTAGTCTTTTATGTTTATTAACTTCTATTAATATTCTTTTCCATTGATATAGTTCCTTATTCTTTTTTCAGTATCAGATAGTTATAATTATTTTGTAACACATTTTTATATTTGGTAGCAATGCTCCCCATTTACTTGTTTTCTTTTTTATAACTCTTCTTCACATTCTTGTCCATTATCTATCCATTTTAATTTTCTTTTGATTTTGTCTGATTCTATAAAAATAACCTATTGGTATTTTGATTGATATTACATTAAATATGTAAGTTAGCTTCGAAAGTATTTGTATTTTTAATATATTTGCTTATCTTCCATGAAGAGAAGATATCTCTCCATTTGTTAGGTTCTTCCATGATGTGTCAAAATAATTTCACAGCTGCCATTTTACAGGTGTCTTTTATGTATTGATAAGTTAATTCCCAAATATTTGATGCATTTTGTTATCATAAATAATACTCTTCTATCAGTTTCTCTTAATTCTAGGTGGTGATATATATAAATGCAGGGGTTTGTTTTGTTTCTATGGGGTTATCTTATATCATACCACTGTAGAAAATATATCTATTAAAGATTGTTGTACCTATCAATTAACTCGTCCCAGAATTGAACAGTAAGAACTAGCTGGAATGCCTTTGGAAAATTGCAAAAGTTTTTCGTGACTTTTCCTCTCCCTTCCTCCCTCCAAGTTTTTTTCTCCTGTAAGAAAGGGACAGCTTTTCAGTCTCCAAAGGACTGAAGTATCTAATTAGCTCCCAGATATGAGCAGATTGCAACACATTACAAACAAGGAAGTACATAAAGAAAAGTGTAAAGGTTGTTATCAAATTATTGTGTAATCAGTATTAGTCAGGAAGGGGCAGAGCAGAGCCAGTCCAAGAATGACGGCAGTAATGCTCAGACGTTAATGAGCAATTAGTATAATTCAGGTAGAAAGGAAAGGCTTATTAAGAATTAAATTATTTGTAGGTAGTAGAAGTGTGGGTTTATCTTCTTAAGATGTATTTGATCTAAGCAGCTCCCTTTCATCTCCTGAATATAAATGGGTTGGAGCGGGATAGTTGTCTGCAGATTTCCCTGAAACAGACTCCAAAAACAAATAAAGGCTCCTTTCCAGCTGCTAGTGCCTCTGCTCTTGGCAGGGGGGAATGTTGAGATGGAAGAGACTCACTCCAGAGACCCAGTATATTGGAAACCTAACTGAGAGAAGTTGAAGGCCACAACTAAAAAGTCCATCCAATTGGAACCCACAAAACATGGGAAACTGGAACTCCCAATTCATAGACTCCTCATCTGGTGATCCTAAGAACATGAAATTGTAGGCATTGCGATCGTCATGGCTGATTGTCTGGTACCTCTATGACCAAAAGTTTGAGTGATTGAATCCAAGGCCGGCTCTAGACTTGCCTCCACTGGCAAAAAAAATTCCCAGGTGCCATATGTCTCCTCCTTTACCCAGATGTTACCAAAAAAAGGCCAGCAAAGACTGAAGCTGAAGTTTAAAAAAGACAGAGAAAGAAATTATAAAAGAAAGAAAGAAATGTACAATTAGAAGACAAAGGTGGACAGATCACGCAGGATCACATTGAGTAGGTGGTGGCTCAGTGGATAGAATGCTGGGTCTGAAGTGAGGAAGACTCAAGTTCAAATGTGGCCTTCTACATTTACTAGCTGTATGATCCTGGAAGTCACTTAACTGTGCCTGCCTCAGTTTCCTCCTCTGTAAAATGGCGATAATAACAGCACCTACTTCATAGGGTTGTTGGGAGGATCACATGAGATAACATTTGTAAAGTGCTTAGCACAGTGCCTGGCACACAGTCAACAATATGTAATGTTAGCTATCTTTGTTGTCGTTGAGAGCCAGTGATAACTGATGTGTTCCATTCGTATATATACAAAGTCAAGGGATCCTGAATAGGATGCCTAGGATGAGCAGGCATGGGTGGGTGGTGGCCTCTACTTTTAGAGTCATGCCCAAATGGAAGAGATCACCCATCCACTGGAGTGCTGGGCTAATGAAACAGTACAGTCTCCAAAAAGAGCCTCTTTTCAGCAAATACCATTTCTCTATTTTTCTCTCTTTAAAAAAAAATGGTGATTATTTTTGGTATGGAAAAGAAACAAAATTCAGTAATCTGTCCAGACTCTTTGATATCTTACTGCTCTCCGAGTTAGTCCATTCAGTTAAGATTTATATGAATGAACAAAAGGCAGTATAGAGAGATGACAGACATATCAAAAGTTTCTGTTACC
The DNA here is from genome assembly GCA_028646595.1 of Phalanger gymnotis. Lineage (NCBI taxonomy): Eukaryota > Metazoa > Chordata > Mammalia > Diprotodontia > Phalangeridae > Phalanger > Phalanger gymnotis. The sequence continues at coordinate 39,918,802 of CM053625.1, forward strand.
TTCTGGCATTTTACCTCCTTGGACATAGCACCTTGACAAGAATAATTTACTCAGAGCAGCTATTAAGGATGAAGAGCAATTTTATTTTCCCTTTATAGTTCTAGTATCTTGAGAAGCTCTGAAACAACTATAGTTCAGTTAAAATAATCTACTTGTGAGGAAACAGACCCATTGAATTTGTACTGTGTAATAGAAGAAGAAAAAAAAACTTCAGAGAAGAAAATGATTCCCTTTCAAAGTGTTGAATTTTTTAAAAGAGCTATATAAAGCAAAGCAAACAGAATTTCTAATAACAGATACTCCAAATATGAATATATGTATGTGTGTGCATATATTGAACATATGTATGTGTGTGCATATATGTATATATTTAAAATTAAGAAATCTTTAGTGCATGATTGAAAAATATCAGTAGTACAGAGAGCAAATGTTATTTGTTACACTACATGTATATGTATTATATATAGATGTGTGTAATATACCTATCAAAATATGTCATTTTGTTTATTTGATTGTTGGTATTGAGATTATTATAATTTGTAACTAAAAATAAGGTTGTTGTTGGTTGTTTTTTTAATAGAAGCCAAGAGAAACAATTAGGCAAAATACTTGGATTTTTAAAGTATTATTTCAACTAAATCATTTCTCTTGTGTTATACATGCCATCGTCTTGACTCAAAAAGAAATAAACAGCCAGGAGAACACAGCCTCTTAGAAAAATCAGCCACCAATAAATTGTGGCGAAGTATTATGATTCTAGTTCTTAAAAATAAGATGTCTTATTAGTTTTTAGAAAACTCAAAGTGGTGGCTAGGAGGTACATTTTGCTCAAGCTTGCCATTGAAAAACTTTCACCCTCTTTTCAGAGAGATTTCGAAGCTAGTTGTACAGGAGCTGGTGATTCTAGTACTTTTTAAGGTCTCATGTGAGACGTCATTTTGTTTTTCAGCCAGTGGTGGGTGGCAAGAACCTGAAAATCCTCACACACAAAGGGTAAGTAAAGGAATAGAAGACAGTAAGAGGAGATAGAAAAATGGAAATGCTTCAGTTAGGCAAGGCTGGGGAAACTGATCGGAACTGGTCTTTGCTTTGTAGACTGATAAATATAATCAGTCAATTAAGATGCCCTAATGAATAAGCACTTCTTGTACGCAATTGTGTTTCTCTATTTTTTTTTAACTAAAAAGCGTACCTGGTCTTTTCCTGACTGAATTCAGAAGAAAGAATCAGTTTAATTGAACTCTCCAGTCAATATTCTATAAGGTTTAGTGAATTGTGAAAAAACAAGTATTTTTTAATACTGGTGTTTTTATTTTTCCTACAAGTAGTCAAACCATGTAGGAGATGACTGACTTGTTCAAGGTCGCACAAGCAAAGCCAGGATTTTAACCACTGTTTTATGATTCCAAATCCAGAATTCTTTCTACTATACCAGACTGCCTTTAAGTCTTTTAGAGAAAACTTAAACACACATGATAACTGTGTTCAACTTTCATAAGGACTATCCCATGAGAGGGAAATGAGATTTGTTTTATTTACTTCATTGGCCCCAGGGGCAGAGGGCAGAACTTAAAGCAACAAGTAGAAGTCAAGAGACCAATTTTGATTCAGTATAAGGGAACGCTTCCAACAATGAAAGCTGTCCAAAAAATGGAGTGGGCTGCCTTGGGAGGTAGTGAGTTTCCCCTCACCAGAGGGGAAGTTTTAAGTTGAAGTTGAAGCTCTTTTGTCAGGGGTTATTATAAAGGGAATTCTTGTCAAGGGCTAGGTTGTACTTAAGGCCTTCTAAGATCCTTTCTTGTCTGAGATTCTGTAGTTCTGTGCAGTTTTATTGTATTACTGGCTTATGGACACAGCCCTTCAATTATAAAAGATGAAACTCGAGAAAATTAATTTTTTTTAGCATTTTATAGTAGTATCTTAAATATTTGAATGTCTCGCCTGTGTTAGAGTACTATAAAATATTCAGGACTGTTCAGTATGCTGTAGTGAAAATGCCTGAGTGTGAATTCAAATCCTTACTGCTACTTACTACCTTTGTGATCATAAATAAGTCTCATTTTTAAAATAAAGGAATTAGTCTAGATGACTTTGGGGTTCCAATCAAGCTCTAGATCTCTGAGTTTGAAATTAATTTCCTTGACATTATCAATATCTTTTTCAAAGTATTTTAAGCTTCCAGATATACTTTACCCCCAAAAAAAGCATTTTCATCAATTCATGAGTTGTGTTTGTTTTGGCTTAGCAATAGTTGACTATAGATTCTTGACTTAAAAGCCTGTCACCTGTCATTAGAAATAATTGCTTCAGAGTTCATGACCAAATAAGAGATAGAGAGATTTATGGGAGGTAAAATGGATAATTTTGATTGCATGACATTAAAGACATTTTTTGCACAAATAAAATTAATGCAGCTAAAATTAGAAGAAAAGCAGCAAACTGCCCCAAAAATCTTTGCCACAAGTTTCTCTGATTAAAGTCTCATTTTTCAAATATATAGATAAATGGGCCAAATGCATAAGAAAAAGAGCCATTCCCCAGTTGATTAATGGTCAAAGAATATGAACAGGCAGTTTTGGGAGGAAAAAAACCACAGCTTTCAATAATCATATAAAAAATGTTCTTAATCACTAATAATTAGAGAAATGCAAATTAAAACAACTCTGAGGTACCACCCCATTCCCATCAAATTGACTAAGATGGAAGAAAATGAAAATGACAAATGCTGGAGAGGATGTGAAAACATCCTCTAGTTACGCTCATCCTCAATTAAAATAATCTGCTTGTCAGGAAACAGACCCATTGAATTTGTACTGTGTAATAGAAGAAGAAAAAAAAACTTCAAATAAGAAAATGATGCCTCTCAAAGTGTTGAATTTTTTAAAAGAGCTATATAAAGCAAAGCAAACAGAATTTCTAATAACAGATACTCCAAATATGAATATATGTATGTGTGGGCATATATGTATATATTTAAAATTAAGAAATCTTTAGTGCATGATTGAAAAATATCAGAATAGTATAGAGAGCAAATGTTATTTGTTACACTACATCTTTATATGTATGTAATACATATAGATGTGTGTAACATACCTATCAAAATATGTCATTTTGTTTATTTGATTGTTGGTATTGAGATTATTATAATTTGGAAGATCCTGTCTTGTCCGTGCAGTTTTATTGTATTACTGGCTTATGGACACAGCCCTTCAAATATGAAAGATGAAACCTGAGAAAATTAATTTTTTTAGCATTTTATAGTAGTATCTTAAATATTTGAATGTCTCACCTGTGTTAGAGTACTATAAAATATTCAGCACTGTTCAGTACACTGTAGTGAAAATGCCTGGCAAAGATTTTTGGGGCAGTTTACTGCTTTTCTTCTAATTTTAGCTGCATTAATTTTATTTGTGCAAAAAAACTCTTTAATGTCATGCAATCAAAATTATGCATTTTACCTCCCCTTGGAAGGAAAAACATCCTCTAGTACAGTAATGCACTAAAAGGGGAGCTATGAACTAGTTCAACCATTCTGGAGAACAATCTGGAACTATGCCCAAAGGGCTAGAAAACTATGCATACTCATTGATCCAGCAATACTACTACTAGGTCTCTATCCCAAAGATAAAAGAAAAGGGGAAAAGACCTATTTGTACAAAAATGCTTATAGCAGCTCTTTTTGTGGTGGCAAAGAAAGAATTGGAAATTGAAGAGATGAGCATCTATTGGGGAATGGCTGGACAAGTTGTAAGATTGTGATAGAATACTATTGTTCTATGAGAAATGATGAAGGGGATGGTTTCAGAAAAACCTGGGAAGATTTTGGATGAACTGATACAAGGTGAAGTGAGCAGAACCAGGAGAACAACATACACGGTAATAGCAATATTGTAAGGCTGATCAGCTGTGTAAGACTTAGAACTGATCAACACAATGACCCACCACAACTCCAAAGGACTCATTATGTCATATGCTATCCACCTCCAAAGAGAGAACTGATGGTCTCCAAGTACAAAATAAAGCATTTTTTCCTCTTTCTTTTTCTTGCTGTTTTCCCTCCCCTTGCCCCACTTAAGATCACGGTTAATACAGAAATTTGTTTTGCATGACTTCATATTTGTAATGGGTTTTGTATTTCTTGCCTTCTCAGTGGGTGGCAGAGGAGGGCAGGGAGAGAGATTCTGGAACTGAAAAGAAAATTGAATTAGAAATAATTGCTTCTTTTCCCTGAGAGGCAAAAGTTATCTAATGAAAAATTAAGGGCAGGAATTTTATATTTGAAATGTCTTCTAGCACCTAGCACAGTACACTGAAATATGTGTAGGTATGTATATTGATAACTAAAGATAGAAAAGTTAGCATAATGTGAAGTATATAATTTACTAGCACCTTGATTTTCCATTTCTGCTTATGGTAAAATTAGGATTTCGGCCCCCCAAAAATAAGCTCACTTGTGAAGAGGAATGCTGTTTATGGGAAAATAGTATAAATCTGCACAGTATAGTATCTAGCACACTGTTTAATCATTAGGAACTTTAAAATGTTATTGGATGATGTATTATGGATTTGGGGTTAGGGCTGTTTTATTTATCAAAGCTAGAGTGGCTGATCGTTGTTTTCCTGCAGATGAACAAACTGGTTGAGTATTACCAGCAGCTGGCCCAGAAGGAGAAAGTGGAACGAGATCGTAAAAAGTTGGCCCGGCGTCGAAACTACATGCCCCTGGCATTTTCGGTGAGCTTTTGGTACCTAGAGAACTTTGTGATCAGGAACTAGTGACTAAGAAAAGATTTTGTAGAGTATCCAAATAGGATATTGTGAGGTTTCAGATAAAAGAGTTTTCGTGTCTTTCATTTTAAAGCCAGTCATTTCGGATTATTCCTTTTCCTATTTCCCCAGTTTCACAACTTTTTATTATCTTAGTTTTTGAAGGGATGGTTTATGATTCTCCCCATTCATCATTCCCTTCTCAGGTAGTAAATGAATAACTTCATTCATAAAACTTTTAGTTCACAGTTTTCACTCAGATGCCTGTAGCTTCTCAGCTCTAATATCATCAAAAATCTCCTTGGAACTTCCCATCTTCCCTCAATTCATGGAACACTGTCTTTACACAGTGTGGGGGGGGGGGTCGGGTCATAGGTAGAACAATCAGCTTAGAAAGGCATAATGTTCAAGAATTGTAAATTATGGTCATTTTTTTCTTTGTCAGCTTATTTGGTGAGTTAAGTTGTCATTTGAGCAATGAGAGTCAAATAGGATTTGGTGCTATCGTCGCTATAATGCAAGTTAAGTTTTTTGACAGGAGGCACATATTCCCAGGATTATAGTATATTACCATCTTAATAAAGGCATGTAAGGAAATCACATGAGAATTTACATGATGAATTCACATGAGAATTAGAAAGTAGTTCATCCCACTGAAAGTTTAGGGAAGCTGAATAAGCTAGTTAAATATGTCTTGTTGGAATGGTGAATGGCATCCTGGTCTATTTTCCACGGCACCAATCAGCTAATAAAATTTGCTGAGGATTCACAATTCTAGATTCCTCACCAAAGTTTTAAATAAATAATTTTAATGAATTGGTCTGAATGAGTAAGTAACTTATGAAACCAAGAGTAGACCTAAAAAGAAAAATTTGATACACTTGCTCTTTTTCCAACTTTGCTATATGATCTGCCTACTCTATGAGTTTGCTTTTGTCTTATTGCTGCATTTTTTTGTCTCTGTTGCGACCTACTGCTATTTGGGGGCTCTCCACAGCAACACACTATTCATGTAGTGGTAAGTGCTCTTTCATGGTTTTTTGCTGGTACTAAAGCTCTTGAAAAAGAGCTCTTGAAAAAGGCCCTAGATCACTTGGGTTCCAGTTGACTACTAGTTCAGGGGTCTCAAAATCTTACCACCCCTCATGTCTTAGAAGTGCCTAGACTGATAGAATAGCTAGAACTAAATTCACTTTTACAATGCTAGAATAGTTTTAGTGCCTCTAGATGGTACTTTTTTAAATTAAAAAAAAATAGCTTTATGGGGAAAGGCTACGTTTTATGTCATCACGGTGAGCTTTTTAAGTTTGCTTTCCTTTGCTTAGTTTCCTGCGCTTCTCACACTGTCTCAGAAATCTTTCTTTTGATAAATAGGACAAACCGATATAAATATCTTGATGAAACTTTTTTCTCCTCTAGGACAAATATGGTCTTGGAACCAGGCTTCAGAGACCAAGAGCTGGAGCTCCTATCAGTACCCTTGCAGGACTTTCGTAAGTTTGGACATTAAAATGGCATTGATGAGGAAGCAGATATTATACAGAAAATTCTGGGAAGAGGAGAAAATTTTAATAGGAATTGTCACAGGAAAAAAGAAACAAATTACATACTTAGAAACAGTAAATGTTACTAACCTTAAAAGGTGAACTGAGGTATTCATCAAAGGGAAGATTTGGTGCTTTCATTCCATGTGTTACTAGGTAGCTCAGTAAACTGCCGTTTTCCATCATTTAGCCTTAAGGAAGGAGAAGACCAAAAAGAGATCAAGATTGAGCCAGCACAAGCTGTGGAAGAAGTGGAACCTCTTCCTGAGGACTACTATACAAGACCAGTAAACCTAACAGAGGGTATTGGACTTCGCTGTTTGTTTCTAACTTATTTTGAATTTAGCTCGTATTAGTCGTGTTCTTTTTGCCACATGGCGTTATTGGTTTTCAATGGTAAAATGATCACAAAACATGTTAAAACAATGTGACTTTTTAAAAAATAGTCTTAAAAAAGACGTTTAATGAAACCAGCGATGACCCTTTTGTTTCAGTGATAATCACTTTATAATTGCTGATTAAATGTTGTACTTAAGCAGCTTAAAGTAAATTTAAATTTCTCTTTTGAATCCCAAGTGACTACCCTGCATCAGCGCCTCTTACAGCCTGACTTCCAGCCAATCTGTGCTTCCCAGCTCTACCCTCGACACAAGCATCTGCTGATCAAACGATCCCTGCGCTGTCGAGTAAGTGCGCCATCGTGGAGAATTGCCTTCTTTGCAGCAGAGCAACTAGAACAAACCCAGAATGATTTGAGTGATTCTGAAATACATACACAGGCAACACACATGTTATGTCCTGGATACAAACAATCAATTCCACAAATATTTATGAAGCATCTTTTTTGCATTGCACTGTGCTTTGTAAAGGAAATAGCAATTGAGATAGACTTCGAAGGAAACATCCCAAGGCAGAGATGTGAAGAAAGACCGTTCTAGGTAGTAGGGAGAATGTGTGCCAGGCCATTTTGACTCTTTTGATAGGCTACACTTGCTAATTCTACTGCTTTATAAGCTACTCATTCTTCAGCCTCTGGCAACCTAGCTTTTATCTCCATCATTTAATTGAAACACCTCTTCTGGGTCCACAGTGACTTTTATTGCTGAGTTCAGTGGTCTCTTTTTCTGTCCCTCCTATCCTCTCTGATAATAGCACTTGACATTTTGACTTCCCCTTCCCCATTGATGTTTTCTTCTCCCTTTTTCTCTCATGTCTCGGATCATGCCTAATGTCACCTTTGTTTGATCCCTATCTTCTTTCTGCCCTTAAAAAGGAGGTATTTTCCTAAATCTGTTCTCTTGTTGTAATTGTCTGCATTCCCTTTTGATAGTTTTCATTCAGTCCTGCAGATGACTCCCAAATTTTTATCTCCATCTTTAACCTCCCAAGACCTAGAGTTCCAGCTGTGAATTTCCAGCTTCCTACTAGATATCTCAACTCAGCATCTCACCATTACCTCAAACTTAGTTCTCCAGACCTCCAAACTATCTTACCTCCTAACTTCTTTATTTCTTTTGATGATGCCATCATCTTCTCACTGATTGAGACTCAAAACTTTGGCATCATCTTTGATTTTTTCCTTTTCTTCTCTCATTTCCTTCCCACCCCACCCAGTCAGTTGCTAGTTCCTATCTATTTTACTTTCACCACACACTTTTTTTAACAGTTCTCTCCTTTTCATTCCTACCACCCTAGTTTAGTATCTTTTTTTTTCAAGTTGTAAAGAAGAATTATAATCAATAAGATGAACCATGAGAAAGAAGAAACAAAAAAAAGAGAGATAGTGCAGATAGTTTGCTTCTATCTTCATTCAGACTCCATAATTCTTTCTCTGGATGTGGATAGCATTTCCATCATGAGTCTTTTGGAGTTGTCTTAGAAGCGTGTATTGCTGAGAAGAGCCGAGTCTATCACAGTTAGTCATCACAGATACAATGTATTTGTAATTGTGTACAACCTAGTTTAGTATCTTATCTCTTCTTGCTCAGACTGTCAGAGTAGCCTTGTAGACTTGTCTCCCCACCTCCAGATTATCTCTTCTCCAATCTGTCCCTCAGACTACTAGTCCAAAAAGTCTTCCTAATGCAATACTCTGATAACATTGCTTTTCTATCCAGAAACCTTCAGTGATTCCTTGTTGCCTGTGGAATAAAATAAAAACTTCTGATCATCTTCTCCAAGATCCTTCACAGTCTTACTTCAACCATTTCTCACATTGACTCCTATTATTCCCCTTAATGTACTGGATCATATTCTAGCCAACTTGGACTTACCATCCTCCATTCTTGTCCTGTTCCTCCTGTCTCTCTGCTTTTACCCATGTCCTCCTCTATCCCTAGAATGTATTGTCTGTCTCTTATGTCTCTCCATTGAAATCTCTTCCCTCAAGGCCCACCTCAAGTGCAACCTCTTCTATGAAATCTTCTCTGATATCTTCCTCTACCTTCTCTCCAATTGAAAATAGTCTTTCTTGATTGATAGATAGATAGATGGATGGATAGATGGATGGATGGATGTATACATATGTGTGCAGATTTGCTTTGTACTTAGCATACTTTTCCTTAGTTATTTGTGAAATAAAAGGGTCATCACTGGTATTTGTGTATATCCCCCTTTCATTAGATTGGAAGCTGCTTAAAAGTAGGCTCTATATCATATTTATCTTTGTATCCCTGAGATCTTCTACAACTGAATGTTAATAAATGTTCTTTGAATTGAATATGTGGAAATTAAAGCTTTTGTTATTTTGGAGCATAAACAAGAATTCAGGCAACTTGGATTCTAATCCTTTCTTTGCCAATAGCTTAGTGTAAGAGTGGCCAAATGATTTTAGCTCTCTGAGCTTCCATTTCTTCATCATTTTATGTGATCACTGAGTTCCCTTCTTGTTCTATCGCTTTGTTTTTCTTCATATCTTAAATATTTTTTGTGTCAGTGTTATCCATTTTAGAATGTATATTCCTACAAAGCAGATAACCAGTATTCCTTGTGAATTATTACTAAAAAACATAATACTAGGTGCATATATGTGTTAATTCATAGTAATGGTTTGTTTTTAATATTCTATCGTTTTCATTTTGGAATTTTTTCAGATAAAACCATATTTACCCTCATCTCAAATGTATCACCTTTACTGTATTTGTTAACTTTATTGGAAGCTAGTAAATTCTGCTGTCAATGAAAACAACAGTCCTGTTAATCAGTAACGATTGATCATTTTTCTGGGGTATACATTAAGTATTTGGCTTTTTCTTTTTTAGAAATGTGAACATAATTTGAGTAAACCAGAGTTCAATCCAACATCCATCAAATTCAAAATCCAGCTTGTTGCTGTGTGAGTATTTTGGTGGTGTGTTATTTTCTGTATAAATGGTCTTTTCTTTATGGTTGGAAGTTCATGAGATTGTATATTTTTTTTTAACGATCTTCCTATTTTTGTGTCCCTGGATAATTTCTAGGTTCAACTAGCTAGTCTAAAAGCCAACTGCAAAAATAAAAGAATGCTATGATTTTTTAGGATTCAGCATAGCATGGTAGAAAGTATACTAAACTACCAGAGGAAGGACTAGATTTATATCTAACTCTGTCTCTTATATTCTGTGTCTTTTTGCAAATCATTTAACATATCTGGACCCCACTGTCTGTAACTATAAAATGAAGATAATATCTGCCCTGTTTATTTTACAGAATTGTTTTGAGGCTGAACAAGGTCATAAATATGAAAGTGCTTTCAAGAATATAGAATGTTATGTAGCTAAAGGTGGTGGATAGAGAGCCAGTTTAAGTTCCAGGTTCAAGTCCTACCTCTGATGTGTACTGGCTTTGTCACATGAGAAATTCACTTCACTCTTCAGTGCACCACAGGCAACTCTGTGAGATGAACAGTTGCTGATCTGTGTTGGTGAAGGGAGTTGCCTTACCCATAGTTTCCTACACCAATGAAATCAAAGGTCTGCAGACAAAAAACATGCTTGTAAATATTTAATTCTGGATCCTTGGTAGGATGTAGGAGAGCTGTAGAAGTGCTGGAGAAAGTGAAATCCAGGAAGAACCTTTTTCCAATTTTAACATCCATCTAAATATACAAAGTATATCAATGGCGACCTTCTATTCTTGCCCTTGCTCTGATCAATATGTGTAAATGCACAAGTGTTTGAAATAGGGGTAGGCAGACTAGATACACACAACAGTTTCAAATGATGTGGTCAGGCTGCCCCTAGGGTATTCTTTATGTGATCAAATGATTAACTCTAATAGAACTCCTTATAGTATTTCAACAACAGCTTCTCATACCATTTATATTTTTAAAAATTATAAACTTTAAACAAAAATTACAGCTGTTGGCACTTTAAAATGAACTTCTTTGTACATTATGTCCATAACAGCTTATTAATTTCTTTCTATCTCTTTCTACTCATCTCTATATTTATTTATACATTTTTATGTAGCATTCACTCAGTGGTACAATTACATTTTTTTTTCAATTTCTTGAAATTACAAGTCATGCTGATATGCACATATTTATATACATGCCTGCATGCATGCATACATATATACCCACAAACATATGCACATTTCTTTTTTTTTAAGATTTTTTTAAGCATATCTCTTTTTTCCTTATAACAATCTTGGGATATAATCCAAATAACAGTATTATTGGGTCACAGGATATGACTATTTTTGTGACTTTTTGTTGTGTGTCTCAAGTTTGCCTTCCAAAAAAGATTCTGCCACTTTGCAGTTCTACTAGCAATATATAGGTACACCTATTTCACCACAATTCCAGCAACATTGGGTTTTGTCAGTTTTGATTATTTTTGCAAATGTAGTAGCTGTGAAGTAGTGCCTGAAAGTTATTTTTTTTTTTGCTGTTTCTCTAATTATTATTGAGGTTGACAACATTTTTGCATCGTGTAATGAGAAGAATGCTAGACTTGGAGTTAGTAGAGACCTGAGTTTTAATCCAAGCTCTGACACTACCTGTATGACCCCATAAAGATATTTAATCTCTGAGAGCCTGTTTCTTTCTCCTTTGTTAAATGGGGATCATCTTGCTTATACCACCTATTTCACAGATCTGTTACAGTGATCAAATGACATAATGTATGTAAAGTCTTTTGCAAACCCTAACCCACTATATAAATGCGAATCGTAGTTATCATTATTATTATCACTCTGTGTGTGCTGTCTTATAAAATGTCCATTTTCTTCAACTTTCTCTAATGGAGACTGGATTTTGCCCTTGAACATATCAGTTTTTTACATTTATCTTTAATGTCCTCTCAGTGATACTTTAATTCATTAAAAATTATCTTGTCTTTCCATATCTTAACTAGAAAACTGTTAATTTATCTCTGCTAGCTAGAAAAAAAAATTGGCTCCAGCTTTAACTAAAAACCTCATGAGATCTTTTAAGACTGATTCTTCATCTTTCTGGTACCATGGACCTCTTTTGAAATCTGGTGAAATGTGAACATAATTTGAATAAACCAGAGTTCAATCCAGCCCTTTCTCAGAATGGTTCTAAATGCTTAAAATAAAATACATAGGTTTACAAAGGAAACCAATACTATTGAAATAGTTATCAGAATATTGAAAAACAAATTCACTGACTCAAATTTAAGAATTAAGAATAATCCCTGCTTTAAGTAATAGATTGTTGAGTTTGCTTCAGAATTTCATTAGAATCAGAATTGTATTAAGTTTAGATGAATTAATGGTTATTTGTTTTCTTCATATTTATTGATAGCAATTATATCCCAGAGGTCAGAATCATGTCAATCCCCAACCTACGCTACATGAAGGTGAGTGCTGCCTTTAGAGAGCATTTTGCCTGTTAAAGTGAAAGCTGTTCGATTATGTTTTTTGGATAGGGATTAAGGGTGTAGGGGAAGGAGGAAGCTGATGGAAAAGAGCAGGAAGTTGGTCCAACAGAAAAAGGAGTGAGATCAGCTGTGATATCATCTCTTCCATGTTTCTTGACAGCAACATCTAAGAAGGGTCAGTAAAAAAGTTAGTTACAAGTGCAGCAGAGGCGTCAATGGCACCCATGGTGACGTAGACTACGATACTCAAGAGATTTAGCAGATTGTCACTTAGCACAAACAAAAGTATGGTTTATTGGAGTATCTGACAGACTCTCAACAAAGAATTCAATGTTTTCTGGAACTCGAGTCTGGTTTCTTAGAGCAGCCGCAGTATTAGCAGTCTATGGGATGTTTGCCTGAATGTTCTGATCATCGATGTTTTATTGTTCTTCAGGAGAGTCAGGTCCTGCTGACTCTTACAAACCCAGTGGAGAACCTTACCCACGTAACGCTGTTGGAATGTGAAGAGGGAGACCCTGATAACATCAATAGTACTGCAAAGGTAAAACTGTCGCTTAGAAACTCCCAGTTTGATGTGGGTATCCTTCGTGTAGAAATCTGCTTTACGTTTTCATGTGTGGTAATATACTTGGCACTTTTTAAACCAAAAGCTTCTCACTGGGTGTAAGCTGCTACTAGACAATAATCTGACATTAAGGGAAGGCCTCCACCTTCATTTAACTTTCAATTATTTAGTAATTTTTATGCCATATTTTCCTTTTACTGTTTGATTTCTGTCACTGCATCTTAGTGCTTCTGTCAGATGGAGGAAATGATAGACAAAATTGTCACTTCTTCATTCTTATTAATAGTTCCACTAACAGATTTGGTATGGGAGGAAACAAAACAAATGATTCAAGTTTCTGTGTGATTTGGGGATTTCACTCACCCTAGATGTCTTAGACCCTCCCTCCTCCTCTAGAATAGAAGATTGAAAGTTCGTTATGATTCTGTCTGTCTGCCACAATAGACTTGAAGCTGGGTTCACGCAAACAAGTTTGATTTGGTTTGGTTCTATATCATGTAAAGCATCTAATCATTTAAATTTTTAAAGTATGTGCATATTTGGGGGAATTATGATTTTTCCCAGTTTTATACACATAGGTCAACGCAGTTTGAAAAGTGATGTTTTAAGGAGTGTCATTTTCCTCATGTTACATTTCAGGTGGTTGTTCCTCCCAAGGAACTTGTTCTAGCCGGCAAGGATGCAGCTGCAGAATATGATGAATTAGCAGAGCCTCAGGATTTTCAGGATGACCCTGAGTGAGTTTGTTTTCTAGGACGTGGGCTACCACTCAGAATGTCCAATTGGAATCTTTGGGCTTTTCTCCCTTTAGCATATTCAGTAGACTTGAATCTCAGAAACCTTGTGCTTGACCAGTAAAAACCATATACAGCATGATTTTGACCTGAACTTGTATCACTTACAGATAAAATCATAGGAGAAAAGAACAGCATTTTTAGCCAAGGAAATCCTCCCTGGCATTGGTTAAGAAAATGACATTAATGTTCTGTGTCTCCTAAACCTTTTTTTAAAAATATATTCTTCATGAAACGGTATTTATTATTAATTATCCCCCTTTTCAGTACCTCTATACAATATATCCACAGAATTTTCTCCTGTTTAGGGAACAGACCCAGAAGCTGGCTCCCTACCCCAAGTCTCAACAAATCTCAGACAGCAGGTTGCTTAGATACTTAGTATATTTGGTGCAATCCTGCAGGCTGAAGGTCACATGTGGCCCTCTAGGTCTTCAAGTGCACCTTTTGACTGAATCCAAACTTCGCAGAGCAAATCCCCTTCATAAAAGGATTTGTTCTGTAAAACTTGGACTTAGAAGACCACACCTAAGGACCTGGAGGCTACATGTGACCTCGAAGCTGCAGGTTCCCCACCCGTGCTCTAAAGTGTACTAATGAAGTATACAGTGTACTTTCTCCATTTGCATGCTCAGATTTTACTATCACAACTGGGAGGAGAGGAAGGCACAATAGTATTTGAACAGTATACTTAATATAGGAAATAGGAGGCACTTCCCTCCCAGTCAAGACTCCTCAGACATCAGTCTCTACCTATTCAGCCTGGTCTTTGCTCTCCAGAAAAGGAAGATAGATGGGATTAGGGGAAAACTAGTAGGACTTCTACCCCAGAACAAATTCATTATAATAACCAGAAAGTACTCAGGGCATATTTGCTCAGTTCCCTCTTCAGGCTTCTCCAGAGACCTTTTTAGGCCATCAGCCTGAGGTTAAAAGCCATTTTCCTATGGCAACATAGTCACTACTATCTCTTCTCTTTTTTGCTTTTCTTTAATGGTGAAAATTTTGTCTAACTCATAAAGTTATGAGCTGGCTACTAAATGCAAAGCAAATTTGTTATATACTGCTCCATACAGTAGGCCATATTTGTTCATAACACACACACACACACACCGTCCCTAAATATTAACATATAAGCTATAAACTGTACTAATTAATTTAAATCTTATTTTATACTAACAAGTAGGGAGAGAATATGTGGTCTGAACTACAGAATAATAAACTCAATTTTATTATTTTCAAGTACATTCAAACTAAACTAATAATGCTCAACTGTAAAAGGCCCTTAGTAGACCTGCTTGACTTAATGGGTGAACAGGAGTTATTAATACATTAGTTGCACACAAATGGATATTTTAGAAGTATTTGAAAAAAGTTTGCTACCATTTAAATTAAATATTCCCAATAGAATCTTATCTATCCTGTTAATTTGCTCTGTGAGTGCAAAAAAAAGTAAGTTTCGTACCAGTAAGTTGTTTTTAATAAAAACCCCTAAGCACGAGGAAGCTGCTGCTTCCCGAGGCAGCACATCATTCATGGTACACTTTTGAATCTAATTATTAGGAAGTTTTCACTTATGTGCAATTTTATTAATATTCCTTATAGGAGTGAATATAACAACCCTCCACTACAGTTGTTGAGGATTTTTGAAGTAGTAACATCTCTTTCTAAATTGCCTCAAGTTCAAAAAGTAATAGAATCTGAGTTAGAGGTTTCATGGCATTGTATTTAATAGATCTTAAATTTACCCTTTTTTATTGTAACATGCACATCTCTACAAATTAATATTATAAATGTATGTAAATATTTGATATCACATTTACTGGTAGCCTTATAGTAGAATACCCAAATTCTTTAAGCATAATATTGATGACAGGTTAACAGTGTCCTTTTACTGTTAAAAGTAATAGTTTTAAATATAAAAATGCTACATGGACTTGTGAGAAAGCAGATCTGGAAATTTACATTTTTCTTATTTTACATACCATTATTTGACTATTAATATTTGCCTTGTAAAGATACTATGATGTTTTAGGCATTAGTCCATGCATGTAAAAAGTTTTAAGCTCTTTAGAAAAAAAGTAGCCCTTTTATGATGATCTAGAACAGAGATCAACAAATTAATTTAAAATGTAAAAATCATTCTTAAAGCACAAGCCATACAAAAACAGGCTGTGGCCTATGGGTGCTAGTTTACTGATCCCTGGTCTAGAAATTAGATTAAAAGCTATGAGCCGTTAAACAAAATTACTGAAAACTTTAGGAGAATGCATTTTACTAAAGCAGTTGTGGGTTGTAGGTAAATACATTTCATTACTGTCCTTTAAAACTGGATAGCTTCCTGGGATAGTAAATGGGGAGCGATTACTTATTTTTCATAATTTAGGAACCCTTTGGTACCATCAAACTGAACATGATTCCTGGAATTTTGACTGACTTGCAATTTAATGCTTTGCTTGCTTCCTCTAATAGCATCATAGCCTTCAGAAAAGCCAACAAAGTGGGCATTTTCATCAAAGTCACCCCACAACGTGAGGAAGGCGAAGTAACCGTATGTTTTAAGATGAAGCATGAATTTAAAAACCTGGCAGCTCCAATTCGCCCTATTGAGGAGGGTGACCAGGGCTCTGAAGTCATCTGGCTCACCCAGCATGTGGAGCTCAGTCTCGGTCCACTGCTCCCATGATGGACCCTGATGATGAGCAAACCTCAAAAGACAGCATGGAGATTCTCACACTGCAATGGAACGTCTGGAAATACTGAAACCACTGACGCCACAACTTCATTAGGCCTCACTTATGCTATATGCACACACTACTGATTTCTGTCAGGGAGTGGGAAACATGGGCAAGGAACAAGGAATGCTGAATAACTGCAGTTCTTTCTTCCATTGCTATAATACTCACCACATAAATGTTTGACTCCTTTACAGGCCTTGTGCACTTTGAACTGCAGCACTGTTTGAGCACGGAGAAAGGTGGCCATTCTAAGCCTGTTACTGCCTCTTGCTAAAGTGGTATTAGCTTCACAGCCCCCAAAGTGCTGCTTGTTCTCTCTCCAAACCAGTCTTATGAATACAGATCAGAATCTTACAAAAGAAGCTGCAAGCAGTACCCAAAAATGGGCCTGCCGTTATTTGGCCACTATTTAGAAATAGAACACTGTTAATGTACCAGCTGTTCTGTGCATTCCACTAGAAATTTTTTCAGCAGTCTAAATAGATCTCTCCACTCCCCTAAGCATCTTCTACCACATGCTTCAGAACTGGCATGTCTGTGGTAGCTTGCTTAGTGATGGAGCAATTCCTGATTCTTAAGGAAGCTATTGCTTGCATTTTTGTTAGGAACATGTTCTATTCACAGTGTGAAATGAAATATCTGACATTTGCAAGATTGCTGGTAAATTATCCTAATACTAAATGATAGAATGTGTTCTGTTAAAGAAGTATTTTAAAAGCAGGCAATTACAAGTCCAAGGATGGTAAATTTCAGTAAGCGTTGCAAAAATTTTGCTGGGGGAAGTGATTTTTTTTCCCTTCCAGTCTCTTTCTCTTTAATTCAGTATTTCGGAACCTCAGATGCTTTCAGCATTTGGAAACTTCCCAGAACCCAAAGGAAATTTAAGTAGATAAGATCAGTATGCTTAAAACTTTAAAGGTTAGTTTTTTAGACATGTCTTAAATTTATGTTCTTTCAAGAAATTTAAGGGAAAAATTAGTAACTGTATTCTCTTAGATCCAAAAATGAACATAAAAAAAAAAGACTGCCATCCATCCCCTTGTTGGGTTCCTGGTGCTTATCTATACCTAGAATTTGTCAGGTAGTTATTTTGATTTTTGGCAAATAAAGTGGCTGAAAGGGTCCCACAGAAACTCTAGCAGTTCACTTCCTCAATTTGTACTCCATTTTAAGAGCTAAATTGCTATGTTGAGTTGCTGTAATTGAGAATGAGACCTGTAGTAAAACATGCCACAAAGCCCACCCTTCATCCCTCTAGTGTTACTAAATTCTGACAGGGCTTGTGTTTTCCTTGAAAGATTGGTGTCTGTTTCAGAGTGCACCTTTAAAGGTCAGTTTTGACGCCACCTCCTAATTTGATGATTGAGTGCCTGTAGGCATTTTGACTTCTCTGTTGTCCCATGAAATGAATAAAAACTTAGCATTAGAAAAATGTTATTTGTTGCATTACCCAGAATATACCAGTTGTGTTTGACTGTTTTTCCTATAGAGCAACAAATATGCCACAGTGGAAAGGAAAATGTTCTCACCTGTGTGTTATTAAATACTGACAATAAACGCAGTTTAGCAGCTTGAAAAAGGAAGGTGTGGGTCTAAGAATTATCGAATCTTCATTCCACTGTCAGAAAGGCTGCTGTGATGGCATTGCACTATATTCGCTGGCAAAGGAAATGGGTATCAAGTAAAAAACCTTAATATGTTTGTAAATTTGCATAGATTACACACAATTGTACAAGCATGAGTTTATAAAATGTAGCTGGTATTTATTCGTAAATGTTATGTTGAGATAATAGCAACTGCTACTATCATCCCCTATATATAACAGAACACTTAAATGCTTTGGTCATAAAGATTTTCAGAATCCAGATTAACTTGCAAAATAACAGTGCTAACTGGCGTAATGTTTTCCTTGAAATAGTTTTTAGTGCAGATTGGTGTAAGTGTGTATGTGGAAGTGGTTCGACACTTACTACACCTAATGACTTTGGGGTTCTATCCTAGATTACACAAAAGATTCTTTAGTACTTATTCACTGTCTATCACTGCAGGAAAATTGAGTATTACTGGTACTGTTATTAGCTATTACTTTGGAAACCAAAAGCTGTTAACTCAGAATGGTGGTTTATTTAGCCCACCAAAGTTTATTTTCCTTTAAATGCTTTTAGGAGCAACTCCAGCAAAATCCTGTGCATATTTTTGCAGAAGTATCTCATTTATTTCCTGTAGGGGAATAAGAGGCATTCTGTCTTGATCTTTGTTAATGACAGGTTACTGTGTTGCCTTATTGCTTAACTTAATGTAGTGAAAGAAATAAAGTAGACAAAAAAAACTTTTAATGTCCCTTCTCTTCCTTACCTTTTCCTTCTCCTTCACCTTTCATATCCAGTCAGCCATGTAGACTCGTCTATTCTGCCTATACAACATCTCTCTATGTTCTCTCCACTCACATAACAACACCCTAGTTCGAGCCTTTATCACTTCTTGCCTGGACTTTTGCAGTAGCCACCTAATTTTTTTCCCTATTTCCATATTCTTACCTCTCCAATCCATCTTGCACAGGGCTACCAAAACCTGGACAGTTTTGGCCATGTCACTTTACAGCTCAGGGGTCACTAATGGCTCCTTACTGTCCCTAGGATTCAATACAAATTCCTTAGCTTAACATTTGAAGAACTTCTGGCTCCAGCCTCCTTTTCCAGACTTATTTCACACTCCTGCCTTTCACAAGGTATGTTTTTAACCAAATGGACCGACTTGCTCTTCCTCAGACTCTGTCTCTGTCTGTGTGGAGTTACATAGGGTGACTATTTCCTAAGTCTGAAATGCACTCTCCTTACCTTCACCTCTTGGAATCCTTAGCTTTCTTTTTAAAGCTCTGCTCAGATGCCACCTCCTATTCAAGATGCTCCCCTGCTTGTTAGTTCTTTCTCTCCCTCCTCATATTATCTTGTATTTAGTTATTTGTTTGCATGTTGTTTCTCCCTAGAGAACATAAGCCCCTTAAGGGCAGGGACTGTTTTTCCTTTTTCTTTGTATCCTCATTGCCTGGCACAGTTCCTTGCACATAGTAAGCATTTAATAAATGTTTGCTTCTTGTAGTCGTCATTGGTTATATGTAGTATTTATTTAAAATCATAGACTTAATCTTTGACTCTTTTGTCAGTTTCCCTTGTATAATTTTCCTCCAGTATAATGGGAAAAGAAGTTTGGAAGCGTAAGGTTTTATGACATTAGGAACTAATATGTTGAATTCCAAAATACCCTCGGATCTTTAAGGTATCTTGGATGTCTATCCATATATTATTTCCTATTACTAGTTTTACATGGGTCAGCTACGTGGCACAGTGGATAGAGTGCTGGGCCTGGAGGCAAGAAGACTCCTCTTCCTGAGTTCAAATCTGAGCTCAGACACTTCCTAGCTGTGTGACCCTGTACAAGTCACTTAACCCTATATACCTCAGTTTCCTCTTAATGTAAAATGAGTTGGAGAAGGAAATGGCAAACCACTCCAGTATCTTTGCCAAGAAAACCCCAAATGGGGTCATGAAAAGTTGGACACGACTGAACAACACAAGTTTTACATGAGATAATATTTTGGTTTTTCATAGCTTATATAGCCTGCATTCAGCTTTGATTTTCCTATCTGCACTCAGATTGATCTTCATAAAATACAAGTCTGACCATTCGCTCCCTCCCCCAACCTAATTCAATCAATTTCATTAGCTCATTTTTGCTTCCAGGTTCAAATAGAAAATCCTCTGTTTTTCAACCCCTCCATAACTTGTCACTATTTGTGCTACAATGACCTTTTTGCTGTTCTGCACATGAGATGTGCCATGTCCCTACTCTCGACATTCTCGCTGTCTCATGCCTGAAACCTGAAGCTCTCTCCCTGCTAACTTCCACCTCTTAGACTCCCTGGCTTCCTTCATGTCTAAGCTAAATTCTCACCTTCTGCAAGATTCCTTTCCTGACTCCCCTTTAATCCTTGTGCCTTCCCTTTGTTGGTTATTTCCGATTTGTCCTCTATCTTATTTGTCCATAGTTGTCTGCATGTTGTCTCCCTCATTAGATTGTGAGCCGGGACCATCTTGTTGCCCTTCTTTTTATCCCCAGCAGTTTGTATGGTGTCTGGTACATAGTAGATATTGAATGCTAATTGATTTTTATAGCTTATGGCCCCACATGTATGTGGGTACTTTACAATGGCATTTTTCAAAATAAAATATTGAGTCTATGGTTAGAGTCCATTTTGGCCACTTGGCTACTAGGAATTGCCTACATATAAATTGAATATATTAAGAGAGAGAATTATCCTTGATCCTAGTTGTCACAATGAAGAGGGATTACCACCCCATATGAGTCCCTAGAGAGAAGAAAGTTGCCCGGGAAGGAAGTGCTTTAGCTAAAGAAATGATAGATTGAAATTCTGTAAGTGGTAACCTGTTGCCCTTTTGTCCTTGTCCCAACATTTAGCTGGAAGAGGAGGCCTTGTGTCCCAGGGTCGCTGGGATGGTTCAAGTCATTTAGCTACAATGGAGATATTAGCCAGAGAAGAGAAACAGGTAGAAATGTCCATGTTGCCAGAGAAGCGGTCAGGTATCCCATGTACAGTTACAAGCCTCCTGCCTTTCCTGACACCTTGGCCTTCTCCCTTGGTGAAGGCTTCAGACTAAGCATGAAGCAGTCAGTGCCTCCATAAGGCTTTACTGTCCCCAGCGACTCAACTCCTAGGCAGCCACAAATTGCATCCTCTCCTTGCCCCTCAGAGAGCATCAGTGTCCCTGCCATGAGTTTTGGTTTCAATCAAAGAAAGTGGTTTTTTTCTACTTGATGGTGTTTCATCTGTTTTCTCTTTATTTTCTTCCTGCTTGTAACTAACAAAAGGATTGGGAGATAGGTTATTTTTTTTCATTCATACTTATTTCTCATTTCAAAATTATATGGGAAGAGCTGGAGAGAGGAACCAATAACTTTCTTCAGAATGAAGAGTCCCAGTTTGTATATCAATATTTAAAAAAAAACTCAGACAAGATTTTCATGGACTATTTTTAAAAGTATGTATCCTTAATATAAGGTTTATAACAGTATTTCCTCACTTTTCACCTGTAAAGAAACAGAAGGCAAATATTCTTGCAGAGAATAATTAGCAGAGCTTTGAGATTTATTTTGGGTTAAGTCCACTTTGCCAATGCATTGTTAATGTTTAGAGGTCTGTTATACCATTCCCATATTTTACATGAGATTCCTATATATAGCCAACTAAAAAAAATTTTATTAAAGAAAGTTGTTGTAGCATTAAAAAAAAATAATGAAGAGGGATTAGACTTACTCCACTTAGCTCCAGAGGATGGAACTGACAGCGGGTGGAAATTGCAAGAAGGCCATTTTTTAATTCTCACCATTTAGAACTGTCCAAAAATGAAAGGAGCTACTTCCAAATATTGTGAGTTCCCTACAACTGGGCAGGTTGGCCACATGACAGGGTTGTTGAAAAGGGTATTCTTGCTGGAGCCATGATGACAGAGTGAAAGCAAGGACTCACCTGAGCTCTCCCACAAATTCCTTCAGATACCTCTAAAAAGTGAATCTGAACAAATTCTAAAGCAGCAGACTCCATAAAGAGACAGGAGTGGGGCAGATTCCCAGCCCAAGACAACCTGGAAGGTCAACAGGAAAGATATGTTGCATGGTGCAGGGAGAGAAGCATAGTCTAGCACTCATGCTGCACCAGTATAGACCCAATCATAGCAAGGCCAGGGCACACCCCAATGGACTGAATGACTACCAGCAGTGGTGATTCCTAGACCTCTCAGCGTAAGATGGGGATCTTGTTGGAAGTGGGTGAGAGAGAAGGGCAGTCCTATGCAGGGCCTGTGGCAGTGGCAGCAGCTACTCCTGGGGCTATCAGCCCACAGACTAAATGTTAAAAAGTCACCTATTTAAACTTCCAGGAGCCAAGATGGCAGAGTAAACAATAAGTGCTCTCCCCGATCCCCCGTGTTGACCTTGAAAAACCCAGAGAATATTGCCCTGGGAAAAATCCTGGGTTAATGGAGTCAGCAGAAAGATGGTGGTCTTTTAGCTCGGGAGGATAGGAGGATTAATAGGAAAGGTCCCTCTTGCTGTGTGGCTGAAGGGGACCAGTACAGGACAGGAGGCATCCCAGAAAGCCAGCAACAAGCCCCACCTCAGCAGAACAGCAGGAGATCCTGAACCCGGGGTGGTGGAGCCAGCAAGCACCAGCACCAGGACTCCAGCCATGCCTTCACATAGCCAGGGGAATTGGCAGACACCAGTGCAGACAGGCATCCACCAGCGGCTGAACCTACCAGGGCTCTAGAGTAGTCCTAGGGGAGGAGGAGACCTCCAGTGCCAGAACACCCCTCCCCTACCCCTCATGCCACAAGCTTCTGTGTAACCCCCGGGAAACACAAAAAGACATCAGTTGCTCATGGGTAGGTAGAGTTAATATAATAGAAATGACAATTCTACCTAAATTAGTTTACTTATTCAGTGCCATACAAATCAAACTACCAAAAAATCATTTTATAGAGCTAGAAAAAATAATACCAGAATTCATCTGGAAGAACAAATGGTCCAGAATATTGAGGGAATTAATGAAAAGAAATGCTAGGGAAGGTGGCCTAGCCATACCAGATCTCAAATTGTATTACAAAACAGCAATCATCAAAACTACTTGGTACTGGCTAAGAAATAGAGGGGTGGACCAGTGGAATAGTTTAGGTACACAAGGCATATGATTATAGCAATCTACTGTTTGATAAAATAGTCAATGATTATAGCAATCTACTGTTTGATAAACCCAAAGACCCCAGCTTCTGGGATAAGAACTATTTGACAAAAACTGCTGGGAAAACTGGAAAACGATATGGCACAAACGGCATAGACCAACGTCTGACACCACATACCAAAATAAAGTCCAAATGGGTACACAATTTAGGTATAAAGACTAATAGTATAAACAAATTAGGGGAGCAAGGAATAGTTTATCTGTCAGATTTTTGGAGAATGGAGGGATTTATGACCAAACAAGAGATAGAGAACATTATGAAATCCAAAATGGATAATTTTAATTACATTAAATTGAAGGGTTTTTTAAATATAAATTTATTTTCAGTTTTCAGCATTCACTTCCACAAGATTCTGAATTCCAAATTTTCTCCCCATCTCTCCCCTCCCCCCACCCCAGGACAGAATGCATTTTGATTACCTACCCCTTCCTCTAATGTGTCCTCCCTTTTATTACCTCCCACCCCCTTTCTTTATCCCCTTCTATTCTATTTTCCTATAGGGCAAGATAGATTTCTATACCCCATTGCCTGTATATCTTATTTCCCAGTTGCATGTAAAAACAATTTTCAACATTCATTTTTAAAGCCTTGAGTTCCACATTCTCTCCCTTCCTCCTTCCCCACACACCCTCATTGAGAAAGCAAGCAATCTGATACAGGTTATACATGCACAGTCATACAAAACACTTCCATAACATGTTGTGAAAGACTAACTATATTGCCTTCTATCCTGTCCCACCCTCAATCTTTTCTATTCTTTCCTTTGACCTATCCCTCCACAAAAGTGTTTGCTTCTGATTGCCCCTTCCCCCAATCTGATGTCCCTTCCATTATATCTCCTCTCTTATCCCCTCTCCACCTTTGCTGTGGGGTAAGATAGATTTCCATACCCAATTGAATGTATATGTTATTGCCTCCTTAAGCCAAACCAATGAGAGTAAGGCTCATTTATTCCCTCTCACCTCCCCCTTCTTCCCCTCCATTGTAAAAGCTCTTTCTTGCCTCTTTTATGAGATGATTTACTACATTCTACCTCTCCCTTTTTCTTTCTCCCAGTACATTCCTCTCAACACTTAATTTTTTTTGTATCACCCCTTCATATTCAGCTCACCCTGTGCCCTCTGTCAACATATATGCACATATATACATATATGTACACACATATGTATAAATACATATATATGCATACATATACACATATAGGTATATACATATGCATATACATCTACACATACATATACATATACACATACATATACATTCCCTAAAACTACCCTAATACTGAGAAAGGTCTCTTGAGTTACAAATATCACCTTTCCATGTAGGAATGCAAACAGTTCAACTTTAATAAGTCCCTTATGGCTTCTCCTTCCTGTTTATCTTTCCATGTTTCTCTTGATTCTTGTATCTGAATGTCAAATTTTCTGTTCAGTTCTGGTCTTTTCAACAAGCATGCTTGGAAATCCTCTATTTCATTGAAATTCATTTTTTCTCCTGAAATATTGTACTCAGTTTTGCTGGGTAGGTGATTCTTGGTTTTAGTCCTAGCTCCTTTGACCTCTGGAATATCATATCCCAAGCCCTTCAATCCCTTAGTGTAGAAGCTGATAAATCTTGTGTTATCCTGATTGTGTTTCCACAACACTTGAATTGTTTCTTTCTGGCTGCTTGTAATATTTTCTCCTTGACCTGGGAATTCTGGAATTTGGCTACAATATTCCTAGGAATTTTCCTTTTGGGATCTCTTTCAGGAGCTGATTGGTGGATTCTTTCCATTTCTATTTTACCTTCTGGCTCTAGAATATCAGGGCAATTTTCCTTGATAATTTCT
>CM053625.1:39944183-40011904 GCA_028646595.1 Phalanger gymnotis
AGGGCTGGGGCAAGGGCTAGGGCCTGACCACACTCCCCTCTCACTCAAGTAAGAGAGCTTTCCTACTGACCTTAGAAGCTGTTTTTGGTGTTTGTGGGTTGAGAAATCTGGAAACTGCTGCAGCTGCCAGTGATTCAGAATCCTGAGGCCTGCTCCAATCCTGTCTATGCTGGTGTGGCCCAGGCTAGGCTGTGCTCTGTTCCAAGCCCAGTGTGATAGACCCTTCCTGTCAGCCTTCAAGATTGTCTTAGGCTGGAAATCTGCTTCACTCAGTCATTTCATGGCTTCTGCTGGTCTAGAATTTGTTTAGAGTCATTTTTATAGGTGTTTAGAGGGGTTTGAGGGGAGAGCTCAATCAGATCCCTGTGTGGAGCCAGCTATATCCTGTTTAGGCCTCATTAGACCTCTGCAAAGCAGTCTCTTAGATCTTTACACAGCAAGGTCAATTGAGAATGGGTCTATGCATGGCAAAGGCCAGTTTCAGGATAAGAAGATGTGGCAAAGCAAACCCGCCTTCGTAGCTGATTATCTATATGGGAGATGACAGAAATGTTTCAATCTGGTTATCTATATGGGAGAGAACATAAATGAGGAAAAATAGTGTCTCACTCCCAGCAACAAGGAAATAAAAAACTTAACTAATGCTTTATTGTACTCTTCTTAGAAGTGAGGATGACTCAGCAATTAACCTGTATAAATACTGTCAGTAACTCCATTAAAATCAGTCTACATCCTAACTATACAACTCACCTAGCCCCATGTTTGTACCTTTTTGTGTCAATTAACTTCATCATATATTCACGCCACTGCTGGCACAGGTCCCTGCTTCTACTCTGCCATCTTGGCTCCACCTCCTAAATTGAAAAGTTTTTGCACAAACAAAACCAATGCACCAAGATTAGGAGGGAAGCAGAAAACTGGGAAAGAATTTTTACAACTAGTGTCTCTGATAAAGGCCTCATTTCTAAAATACATAGAGAACTGAGTCAAATTTACAAGAATACAAGTCATTCCCCACTTGATAAATGGTCAAAGGACATGAACAGTCAGTTTTCAGAGGAAGAAATTAAAGCTCTCTATAGTCATATGAATAAATGCTCTAAATCACTATTGATGAGAGATGCAAATCAAAACATCTCTGAGGTAACACATCACACCTATCAGATTGGCTAACATGACAAAACAGGAAAATGATAAATGTTGGAGAAGATGTGGGAAAGTTGGAACACTAATTCATTGTTGGTGGAGCTGTGAGCTGATCCAACCATTCTGGAGAGCAATTTGGAACTATGCCCAAAGGGCTATAAAAATGTGCATACCCTTTGACCCAGTAATTCCATTTCGAGGGCTATATCCCAAAGAGTCATAAAAATTAGAAAATGACCCACATCTACAAAAATATTTATAGCAGCTCTTTTTGTGCTGGCAAAGAACTGGAAATTGAGGGTATGCCCATCAGTTGGGGAATGGCTGAACAAGTTGTGGTATATGAATGTAATGGAATACTATTGTTCTGTGAGAAACAATGAACAGGCAGACTTCAGCAAAACCTGGAAAGACTTATATGAACGATGCTCAGTGAAGTGAGCAGAACCAGAACCCTGAACACAGTAACAACCACAGTGTGTGATGACTGATTTTGATAGCCCTTCTCAACAATGCAAAGAATTAAAACAATTCCAAAGGACTCATGATGGAAAGTGCCATCCACATCCAGAGAAAGAACTAATGCAGAGTGAAGCAGACGATTTTCTTTTTTGGTTTTTGTTGTTTTTTTTTTCTTTCTCATGGCTTCTCCCATTTGTTATAATTCTTCTGTGTAACATGACTAGTGTGAAAATGTGTTTAATAGGAATGTATGTGTAGAGCCTATATCAGATTGCATGCTGTCTTAGGGAGGGAGAGGAGAGGGAGGGGAGAAAATTTAAAATTTAAAACTTATGGAAGTGAATGTTGAAAATGTTGAATGTTGAAAACTAAAAATAAATTAATTTAAAAAAGATATCTCTGCTTCAGGTAGAGCTTGGACTAGATAGCCTCTGAGGTCTCTTCCAACTTAAATCATTTTTCATTCAAGACACTTAGGTATTCTGATGGATCTGGTCATAGGGTTAAACTCATCTCTTAAATAATTACGATTTTGCTGAAAATTTTTGATAGTGATCTAGGGCTCAATACAGTTAATTTTTCATCTACTAATAGGAGTATTTGGATGACAAAGGATCTTATCTGGACTGCATCAGACATAATTTGTGAAGAGTACCTTAATACAATCATACCTTATTAATAATACCTTAAATGCACCTATATCTCCCTCTCATGCCTCATTTGACAATACCCAGTCACTGAACAAGGTTACTTTTGTACATCACCATTTATTTTCTCATCTCAGTGAGACTGCTCTGTTCATGTGACAAAGTTATCCTTGATGAAAAAAAATAAGCATGGATTAGATAGGCAAATGAGCTTTTTCTACAACAGACCAATCACAAGTGACTGAGATTTGTAGAGATCTTCTCTATTAATTTTTTTCATGCCATTTGACTCAGTAGAACAAGAGGAAACTAAAGCTCTTGCAAATAGTGTGTTTTCCATACAAGGGCTTCAGTACTTGAGTGATCTGTGATCTCATCAATGGGTGCACTCCCTTCCCTGGTGTGCACTGCAAACAAACCATACATTCCCCCCCTGTGTGGTGTTTGACCACATCTTTCCATAAGCTCTTCACAGATAATCTTCTCTTAGTATCGAAATAGAAGATCTTTATGTCTGTGTAAGGAACTTTACCTGTGATTGTTTTTTAGTATAGAGAACTCCCTGGTGAGAAACTCCATTGGTAAAGGACAGTACCTTCTCTGCAACTTAATTTTTGACCTGAGACTTTAAGTGGCTTGCCCAGGCTAACACAACCAGTAAGACTTCAACTTGGATCTTCCTGGCACCAAGGCCAATTCTCCAGTCACTATTCCATGTTGTCTTTCTATGACGGGGTGTCAAAAGATGAATATCACACAATTTCACAGAAATTACAGTCTCGTATATCTTGAAAATCTTGGTTCACTTTCCATTCATCAGATGAGAGGGATGAAACAGAAGCAGTTCTCAATCAGAATATTCAGTCCTTCCGTGGTAGAATTTAGTATCTCTTATGGGTATACAGAGTATGTTTGATTTCTCACGCCACTGGACACTTCCCAAAGCTCAGTTAAGCTAGTTATGCTTAGATCTTAGAGTCAAAAGTTCTAGGACAAGAAAGACATCTTCTTCCATTATTCCCATAAAGGTAATGTTCCTCCTTTCCTCAATTCAGGTGTTCTCCAGAAAACACTGGAGCATCCCAGTTCTTTGCTACTTTGGAACTCCAGAAAAGCAGCAAACCAAAGAAACATTCTTGGGATTCTATGTTTATTTTGTTCGTATGTTGAATTTACTTACTTGTACTTATTATATCCCCATCAAAGGAATGAGGCAGCTAGGTGGCGTAGTGGATAGAGTGCTGGGCCTGGAGTCAGAAAGACTTATCTTCCTGAGTTCAAATCTGGCCTGTTACTAGCTGTGTGACCCTGGGCAAGTCACAACCCTGTTTGCCTCAGTTTCCTCATCTGTATAATGACTCGGAGAAGGAAATGGCAAACCACCCCAGTATCTTTGCCAAGAAAAGCCTAAAATGGGGTCACAGAGTGACCGAACAATAACAGTAATCAAAGGAATATAAGCTCCTTGAGAGTAGAGACTGTCCCAGTTAGTAGAGTTCTTAGCACATACTAGAAGCTTAATAAATACTTGAACTGAAATCAAATTATTCTCTTTCTGGGACATAGAGAAGAATGCTGCTTCAGGTAGGTCTGGGCCTAGATGTGCCCTCTTCCAACTCTCAGGACCTTTCCTTCAGGGCGTTTGAGAATATGGGGCGCTGTCCACGGCATTTGTTAAAAATACTCCTCTTTCTTCTCTATGGAAAATACTGGAACAAGGTGCCTAGAGTTTGATTTTAGGTTGGGTAGTGGGGACTAAGGCTATAACACCAGAAGGGAGGCTCTTGTTACAGGTGGGGCTGGTCAGCTTTGGGCCAACTGCCCTGAGTGGTTGTTGACAATGCCCTGACCCCCACCATTTTCCATGGTCCTTCCCTGGGATTTAGTTTAGTCAAATCTGCATCATGCTACGAGATGGCTGTCCTGTTCCATCTTCCTGAGTTTGGACTTGAGAGGATGCAAAAGATGCTCTCACCCCAGCCTAAGCCCTGTATCTTAGGAAACTGGTTGCCAAAGCAACACTCCAGGATGCTGGGCGGAAGGAGTGGTTGTGTAAGAAGGCATCTCTATGGCCGGAAGGAAACCAGAGCGTCCTTGCTTGTCGCTGAGGCTGCTGGGATCGTCGCGGCCCCGCCCCAGGGGCCGGCGCCGCGGCTCCTACTTCCGCCGGCGGCGCCGTGGCTGCCGCCACTTCCAAGATGGCGACGTCTCTGGGCTCCAACACCTACAACAGGCAGAACTGGGAGGATGCGGTAAGTGGCCCGCCTCGGGATCCGGGCCCTGGGAGTCGCGGGGCGTGGAGGGGAGCGAGACGACGGCAGTCTGCTAGCCGGGGCTGGAGGCGGGAGTTGGGTGGGAGCGAGGCCGAGGCTTCTCTGGCCCGGGAGAAGGAGAGGTAAGGAGGCCCCGACCCGAGGAGCTCATGGGGTCCGCCGGAGCCGGAGCCGCGGCCTTGGAAGCCCCAGGCAGGGTAAGGGCCGCCGAGCCCTCCGTGCGCACCTCCCTCCGCTCCTCCCACTTCCTCCCGGCCAAGGGGCGCTGACCCCAG
Organism: Phalanger gymnotis; assembly: GCA_028646595.1. Classification (NCBI taxonomy): domain Eukaryota; kingdom Metazoa; phylum Chordata; class Mammalia; order Diprotodontia; family Phalangeridae; genus Phalanger; species Phalanger gymnotis. The sequence continues at coordinate 39,948,987 of CM053625.1, forward strand.
GTCGGGGGAGCCCGAGCCCTGCATGGGGAAACTGAGGCTCGAGCCCCCGCTCGGGCATGTGCGCGGGGCGCGACACTGCGCCCCCCCCCCCCCCCCGGGTTCGCACTCGGCCGAGAATGAATGAGGACGCGGCGACGGGGCGAGCGAGGAAGGGCACTACTTGACCCGGCTTTCTGTGTTTTGCCTTTGCCCAGGACTTCCCTATTCTGTGTCAGACGTGCCTTGGAGAAAACCCCTACATCCGGATGGTAAGTGACAAATGACCGAGAACTCGAGGTTTTCCACGCATGTTACACGGCATCTGAGTGTCTATCATTCGGCTTACTAGGCTCCTCTCCGAAAGGTGATGTGATCGTGTGACCCCCTTATGGTTTGCATCGCAGCCGCTATCTCTTTCCTACTTTGAAGGCTAGAAAAGCTTTTTCTCATTCAGGCCATATGAAGCAAGTGCTAGTATGGAGATCAGGTCCGGCTCTTCCCACTACCCTCTATAGCCCACATCTAGCACTTTATAATTTGGAGTTATTCTATGAATCTTGTCTTCTACTCATCTTTGGCATTCTCAGCACTCAGCTAAAGGAATTACCTCTCCATAGATTATACCCAAATGTTGGGATGAAAAATGAGCACTATTAGGGCTGTTGGTCATGATAGTTGGGGGTAGTTTCTTAAAGGAGGTGGTCACTTGATCAAAACCCAGACAAGGCACAGGACTAGGGTTTGAATTGGTGGAAGGAGAAGGACATTCTTGGTAGAGTAGGAAACTTTTGGTACGTTAGGAAACTGGGTTTTGGTTGCTATGTAATGATATTTCACATCTACATTGCCTTTTAAAGTTTGTAAAACTGTCTGCACAATCACCATCTGGTAGGTAAGTATGGCAAGTAACCTCTCCATTTTTATTTGAGAACAGATAGGTGGTTTCATTGTTATAGAAAACTCCTGATGAGAAAAGTCCCTCTACTAATGCAAATGGGTATTTCTTCTGCAGCCTAGGACTTAGTTGCCTAAGGCAGAGGTATCAAACTGAAGGCCTTCAGGCAGCTTAGTGCCCCAACAGATTGCAGTGGGAAATGTTTAAGAAAAAATTTATTAAATAGAGTACAATGTAGGTAATGTTAATTCATGGTTATCTAAGACAGTACGGGGCCTGGCAGGAATGCCTTTCTATTTGGGTTTGATTCCACTGACCCAAAGCACTGAGAGGTTAAGTTAAATGAGTTACCCAGGGTCAAACAGCCAGTATTGTTAAAGACTGAACTTAAACCCAGCTTTTCTCTGTTCAGGAGCTGGCTCTTTACTTACCTGCATCCCACAACATAGTCATTAAGCATTTATTAGGCACCTGCTACGTGCCTAGCACTGTGAATACCGAGAAAGGCAGAGGGTAGTCTCTGCCCTCTAGGACCTCATAGTTTAATGAGTGAGATAACGTGCAAATTATGTACAAACAAACTATACACGGAATAAATAGGAATTAATCAACATAAAGAAGATACTAGAATTAAGAGGGATTAGGAAAGGCCTCCTGTAGGAGGTGGGACTTGAAGGAAGCCAAGGAAGGCAAGAGGCAGAAATGAGGAGAGCATTCCAGGCACAAAGGACAGCCAGCGCAAATGCCCAGAGTCAGGGGATGAGTATTTTGTTCAGGGAACAGCCAGGAGGCCAGTGTCACTGGATCACAGAGTGTTACAGTGAGGGGGGGGTGGGGTATAAGGTGTAAGAGTAGAAAAGGGGGTGGAGGGAGTCTAGGTTATAGTTGATCCTGGAGGTAATAAGGAGCCATTGGAGTTTATTAAGTAGGGGGTCAGGGATATGTGATGTAGTTGGACTTGTGCTTTAGGAAAATCACTGGCAGCCAAATGGAGGATGAACCAGAGTGGGGAGAGACTGGAGGCGAGCAGACCCAGCAGCAGCTACTGCAGCATTGCAAGTGTGAAGTGATGGGGTTCTGCACCAGAGAGGTGGCAGTATCAGAAGAGAGAAGGGGGTGTATTGGAGAGATGTTGCAAGGGTGAAATTGACAGACTTTGCTAAGGGTTTGGATTGAGGGGTGGTGAGAGATTGTGGCTGACCCCTGGGTTGCAAGCCTGGGAGCCTAGAAGGTTGGTGGTAACCATGATAATCCTCGAGAAAGTTGATGGGGAGGTTTTTTGGGGACTGATAATGACTTCCGTTTTGAACATGTTGAGTTTAGGATGTCTGCTGGACATCCAGTTCTGCTCTCTAAAGGCAACTGGAGAGGTGAAACTCTCCCTATTTTATAGCCTCAGGGAAGTACAGTGACATGTCCAAGTCACATTTGGCAAATGCTGGAGTCACTGCTTACATAGAGCAACTAAATGATTAAAAAGACTTGTTCTCTTAGCCTCAGGAGAGAACTACAACCAGTATATGGCAGTTTTGAGTTTTAACAGTGTCCAGAAATGGAAGGGGCTGCCTCAGAAGATAGTGAGTTTGGTCTAACTGAACATTACGCAGAGGCTGGACGAGTTGTCAGAATTGTTATGGAGAGATCACTAAGGTATCTTCACTGGTGAGATTCCATGATCCTAAATATCTGGTCCTGGCATCTGTCCTTTGGTTCTACCTTTCTAGGGTCTTGTTGAATGTTGCCACTAGATATTGCTGACATTATACACTCAGTATGTCCCTATCATCTTTCCTGCCCACTCTCCTCCCCCTAAACGTGAGCACCTCCTTTGTATCTCCACATCATTCTTCCAATCACTCAGGCTTGAAACTTTGCAGTCATTTTTTTAACTCTTTCCTCACCCTACCACCACCCCCGTTTAATTGCTGTGTCCTCTCGGTCCTTCTTCTCTACTCTCTTATATTTCTCCCCTCCTTTCTACTGTAGTTGCTACCACATTAGTTCATGCCCTTATTACCTGGCCTAGTGTAATGACCTTTTAACTGGTCTCCCAGCCTCTTGTCTTTACTTTTTCCAGTCCATTTTCCTAATGCACAAGTGTGATTGCATCAGTCACTGTCCAGACAACTTCAGCAGCTTTACACTAATAATATGGTGCAATGGAAAGCACATTGAACTCAGAGTCAGATCTGGGTTTAAATCCCAACTTTGGGATACAATAGCTGTGTTACCTTAGGCAGGTAACTTTGCAGACTCAGGTTCTTCTCTGTATTTAAAGAAAGGGATTGTACAAGATCTTTAAAGATCCCTTTCAGCTCTCATAAGCTAAGAATCCATAAAGGCCCAAATCCTTAGCCTGGTATTCAGGGACTCCACAGGCAGACTGTCTCATTTCACACTTAATCCCAGTAATCTACTCTATGTTCCAGCTATACTAGCTGTTCTCCTATTTCTTCTTTACTTGCCCTCTCTACCTCTTGAAACTCACCCCTTCCTTCAAAGTCCAGCTTATTGGTCCCTTCTTTATCCTCTCTCCTCTTGAATCTCTCATGTCCCTTTTTTGGACCTTGTGTATTCTAATTCACGTTACTGTCTTTTGCGTGTCTGTCTTATTCTCTCATTAGATTGTAATGATCGTGGCTAAATTATTACCTCATTCAATCCTCACAGCCACCCTAGGGGGTCGGTGCTGTTATTATCTCCATTTTACAGATGAGGAAACCGAGGTGGGCAGCAGTTAAGTGACTTGCTCAGGGTCACCCAGCTAGTGATGTCTGAGGACAGATTTGAACACAGGTCTTCTGACTCCAGGTCCAGCACGCTCTCCACTGAGCTACCTAGCGGTCTCTTGTAAGCTTCTTGAGGGCAGGAGCTATCTTATTTCATTTCCATTTCTCCAGAGCCTAGCACAATGCCATGTATCTAGGAGGGATGTAATAAGTATATGTGGAATCGTTGGACTTGATCATGATGACAACTCTATAAGATAGGCTGAGCAGTTATCATTTTACCACTGAAGAAACTCGAGAGTCACAAAGTGACTTAGATCTGTACATTTCAGCTAGTAGAAGCAGCACGGTGCAGTAACGCATTCAGCTTGGTGCTGGGAGGCCCGAGTTCAAATCTTGCCCATCTCTTAATAGCTGTGCCATTATGGATTGGATCCCTGAACCTGTCTAAGTGTTAGTTTCCTTATCTGTAAAGTGGACATGATGATACCTGCTTCACAGGGTGATAAGTATAGCATTCCGTAAGCCTTCAAGTGTGAGTAGTAGTATTAGTAAATGATAAAGGATCAATATGGTAGAGTGTGGTACTGTTTCTGATATATCAGGATGCTTCTGAATGTTGTATGTCCCTTGCCATCTGTGTGTGTAAAGTGATTTAATACATTAGCAACTGTAGATGCCTATGTATGCGTATAAATATGTAAGCTGTTTTTATTGTGTAAACTGATTGATAATGCAGGGCAAGTACTTTTAGTTGACTTTCCTTTGGTGTTTATTGATTTGCTTTGAACTGCCTATAAATTCATGCTTGGTCTCCTTATGACACTGAGCAGACATTGATTCACCTCACAAGATTATTGTGAGGAAGGTGCTATACAAATCTTGAAGTGCTGTGCAGCGTGAGTTGTTATCATCATGTTTCTGTCATTGTTATTTTTGTACAGAAAATGGCTGGCAGAGTTTTTAACCACATCATAGAGTGTTTGGCACATAGCTTAATACATGCTTGTTGGTTCCTTAATTGGCTGACTGGGAACAGGGAGGTTCTGGACCATATAGGATTAGAAACTGGAACCTTCCCTTCCCTCCTTGCCTTTTGGTGGAGCTAAAAAGTAGTGGGGTGACTGCAGTTGGATTAGCAATGGGAATAACAGGAGTGTATGACTGTGGGAGAGGTAGTGTAGAGATGCATTTGACAGGGCTTGACAGCTAATTGGATGTGTGGGATGAGGGAAAAGGAGGAGAAAGATATAACAGCAAAATTATGAGCACAGGAAAATGGAAGGATGGTGTTACCATCGACAGGAATAGGGACATCAGATGGAACAGTTTTTAGGCAAAAGATTTGAGTTCTTCTTTAGATGATACTGAATTTAAGGTGACAAGGGGAAGGACATCAAGTTAGAGTGGTCCAGTAGGCAGTTAGATATATAATATGGGAAGAATTGTCAGAGATTGATTTGTTATTTAGTCATCCACTTAGAGTTGAAATCAGGAGAGTGCCTTAAATAAACAAAATGTAGAGTATAGAGAGAAAGGAACTCAAAACAGTTGGATGTGGGAGGAGGGGGAGAAGAACTATTTTAGGAGATAAAGAATGGTCAGAGAGAAGAAACAAGAGTAGAAATAACCTAGGAAGCCAGGGGAAAGACAAACCATCATAAAGGATAAGTCGTTTAAAATGTGAGGACTGAAAAAAGTACTATGGATTGGTAACAAAGATTACATGGTTGACCTTTGAGAGAGCTGTTTCTATGCAATATTAGGGAGAGAAGCCAGATTACACGGGACTAAATAGTGAATACACCTGGGAAAAATTGGGGCCAAAAAGTGAAGTTTTGTCATGATGGTAGCAGTTACTTGAAGTTAAGTCCTTAACTTCCTGTGGCTTGCTTAGGATTAGATAGGATTCTTGAATAATTCAAAGATAAATTATCCCTCTTTTTTTGTCTTCAGAGAGCCAGGGATCCTAGACACATTTGCTGGGTTGTGTTCTTCCTAATAACTACAGTTTTCTTTTATTTCAGACCAAAGAAAAGTATGGAAAAGAATGCAAAGTAAGTTTATCTGCATTGGAGAACTCTTTCCTATTTTCTAATAAAGTTGCCTTTAAAGATAATAGATAGAAAAATAGAAGTTATTTCTGCAAAGCTTTCCTATGTCATTTGTATCCTCTTTTTCTATAGATTATCTTCTAATGGTGTTGAATGAAACCAAGGGAAGCCTAACTGGTTAGTCTAAGGGCAAAAACTGATATTGTCTTGTGTACAAAAAGGCAACTAGAATTTGGACTTATTTCTTCTTAGATATATCCTCCAGAACTGATCATGCCTGTTGGGATAGTTAAACTGGAATTTATGTTATTTTTCCTTATAGATAAAAAGATTTTTTAAAATAAGTGGTGGTTTCCTTAAGTTTTCCAGCGTTATAAAGCAAGATTATTGAAACAGTAAACACCAGCCCAACCCTCTTGGTTCAATAATTGTTCCAAAGAAGGCCTTGCCTGTGATTAGGTAGTTGTACTAGTCGGCCTGGGACTGGGCCAGTAAAGGTCTCTGGCTTTGTGCTCCAGATTTGTGCCAGGCCGTTCACAGTGTTCCGCTGGTGCCCCGGTGTTCGCATGCGTTTTAAGAAGACTGAAGTGTGCCAAACCTGCAGCAAGCTAAAAAATGTATGTCAGACCTGCCTTTTGGACCTAGAATATGGTGAGTTTGTGTTGTCAGATGAACCAACAAGTGCCCTAGAAAATGGTCCCCCATATCCTTCACCAATTCTGACCCCATCTCTGGTTCTAATCTAACCTTGGGGTTCAGTTCCAGGACCATTCTGGAGAGTGGTTTCATCTGATTGATGCTTGAAGGTACAGTTTCTTCCAAGGACATTCTGGACCTGCTCTAGATCTCACTTGGCCCTTAGTGAGAGCCCTGGAAGTAATTAGTTGTGACTCAAGGATAGCTGTAGTCCAAACTTCTCAGATGTGCACCCTTGTAGATGAATTTCCACCAGATGGAGTGGCAGGTGAAGTGAGTCACCTAGGAATTGTTCTCATAGCAGTTACTGTGGGATTTTTCACATACAACCACAACCCAGACCACGTCTAAATTTTTTTAATTTGCCTCATTTCAACTGAATTCTTAAGATTGTGTATTAAAATTTCCTTAAAACAAACTTGATGCTGTCACATTCCCACTGAGGTTGAGAATTTCAAAAACAGCCACTTTAGATGTTCTAGTTTTAGTTGACTTCCCTGTTCTCCCCAGCTACTAATCTCTCCTACCCTTGAATTCTTATACCTCTCTTGCTGCATCTTTTTATTATTTATGTGTGTGTCTTATCTCGCCTCTACTGGCTAGGAATTTTTATAATGAATAAATGAAGAAAAATAACTTGTCAGAGGACTAAGAAGACCTACAGATGCTAAGAAAGGGCAGTGCTTTTGATAATACCAGTGAGAGTTTTGGAAGCAGTTTGAGTATCGGCATTTTAGGGAGTAGAGGAGAGCTGTAACACTCAGAACGACTGCCTCTGTCCATGCCTCAGGCCAGCAACTTCTGAGAGATCTGATTCTGGGGAGATCCAGTACTTTTGTCTATTATGATCTACTCTCAATTATCCAAAGATCTACCTTTCAAGCTTTACAGCACATCATTCCTCTTCTCATACTTCATTCTGGCCAAACTTCGAACTTAACATTCCATCCTTCCACCTCTCTATTCACATAAGCCATCTACCAAGTCAGGAATGCAGTCCTTCAAATTCCTTCAAAGTTCAGCCCAGGTGAAACTTTCCTCCATTGACTCTTCTTTGAAAGCCCCTAATTATTAGCCCCCTATCCCTAATCAGATTACCATGTATTTACTCATATGTGTATATATGGTATCTTTTAACTAGAATATAGGTTTCCTCAAGGCAGAAACTTTTAATTGTTGGCTTTTTGGAAGAGGCTGGAGGTACATAGGAAAGTTAGTCGAAACGAAACAACGAAAAACAATCAGTATGGGACTCTAGTCAAGATTGTGGTTGTTAATGAAAATGCCACAGTAAAAGTTTTTTTTGCTGAATGGGGAGAGAAGAATTTCAAGAGCCTGCACTATGCATCAAGCTTGTGCCTCTAGTATTTTAGGAAGTGGAGAAGGCAGGGAAATGGAGCCAGGGGAGAAAGGTCTCATGCCCTTGTAATTCCTTGGTTGTTAAGAATTATCTGTATTAGCAGCACACATCTACAATCCCTGCTACCAGGAATGCTGAGGCTGGTAGATTGCTTGAGCTCAGGAGTTCTGAGCCACAGTAGGTCTAAAACCAATCGTGCATCCAGTGCATCCAATCCATGCATACCAGTCATGTAAGTTTGGCACCAGTATGGTGAGTCCCCCAGGAATGGGGGTAAGAGGATACCAGGTTGCCTAAGGAGGGGTGAACTGGCCCACGTCTGAAACAGAGCCGGTCAAAGCTCCCATGTCAGTCAGCAGTGGGATCAAACCCATGAGTGGGCACTGCAGCTTCTAACTTGGATGAGATAAGGAGACCCAGTCTCCAAAAGAAAGGGAAAAGAAAAATCATCTGTATATATCAATAAACGGGACAGCTTTAAAAGTACCCTGAAGTGCTTGCATGTTTATTTAAGCTGTATATAAGTATATGATTTCATACTTTTTCTGTTCTGCCTTATATTTGGAAATGTTCTCTTTTTATGTTCAAATTTTTTTTAATTCTAAAGAATTATCTATATATTTATTGCCTGTGTTCAAATGATACTTAGAGTCGTCCCTGATCCTTATTTGACTGGACATAGGGAAGATAGTATTCTAGTAGTGGTGAGAGTAGGACCCAAAGAGGTTTTCATGTCATGTAATAAAGAGAATAGACATCTATAGATCCTGTTCCAGATAAAGGAAACTTACCTGTAAGTTTGTTTGCTAAATATTATAATTTTTGTATCCAAAATTCGACAAATTAAAGTTGTCCATTTATGTTAATTGTTTGAAAGTGAAGCTAACTCCAGCATTGTACATTTAAATTTGGGGCCTGTAAGCAAAATTGTTGGAGCAAATACATCTCTTTTCTTTGGTGCAAGTACTACAGAGTAGTTGGAGGCTTTTGTGCTTTTCAAAGCATATGCTTTGAATTAAAAGCAGTTCTTTCTAAGTTTGGTTTAGTCTAACTTGGTTTTTAGAGTCAAGTGATTAAAGTATTGTCGCATGAAAGAATAATTAGATTTCTTTTTCTTGGTCTCAGAGTTCAGAACTAGCAAGTGGAAGTTATAGGGAGGCAGTTTTCAGTTCCAACAATCCAAAAATGAAATGGCTGCCATAGAATATTATGAGAACCCTAACTGGAAGTGTTCAAGCAGAGGCTAAGTGACCACATATCAGGAATATTGTGGAAGTGGTTGTTGCTTTAGGTGAAAAATGCATCAGATGACTTCTGAGGACCCTTCCAGCCCTGATATTCTATAATCTTGTAAAAAATAGCACACATTATTAGATTCTAGGTCAAAATCTAACATAACATAATCTTATATAACCCTATAATAAAAATTCTTTTTGACTAAAAGACTTCCTAACCATGATCATGAAACTAATTTATTTCTTTCTAGCAGTATTTTATAAGTGACAAGAGCAGTATAGGAATTTGGACAATCCTTTACAGTGCCTTAAATATCTGAAAAAGTAGTCACTGTCGTAAGTCTTAGTGCATATTCAGTAGAGGCAACTTGTTATTTAGACTTTTGGATCTTGCTGAACTTTTCTCTCAACTCCCTCCTTTGATTTTAGGCTTACCTATCCAGGTCCGTGATGCAGGACTGTCCTTTAAGGATGACATGCCTAAGTCTGATGTGAACAAAGAATACTACACCCAGAATGTTGAACGAGAGGTATGGGAATGTCGTGACTTCCTGAACGAAAGTGATGTAAAATGGGATTTGGGAACTGTCTCCAAGCATCTCTGTTGTCTCTGTGATCTCTCCTGCCTTTGGCCTCTCATAGATTTCTAACTCTGATGGAACCCGGCCAGTTGGTGTTCTTGGGAAGGCTACAGCTACCAGTGACATGCTGCTCAAATTGGCTCGGACGACCCCTTACTACAAGCGGAATCGTCCTCACATTTGTTCCTTCTGGGTGAAAGGAGAATGTAAAAGAGGAGAGGAGTGTCCATACAGGTAGGAGAGGAGCCTCACTTAGGGATTGCTGGGGGTGGGTTGAGGAGGGGGATGTTCATCCAACTGAGAAGCAGTAACGTATGTTAATGTGTTTAATAAGCTTCTGTTACATGTAAGGTATTTGTTAGAGACAATGGATAGAGTAAGGAAAGCCTAGGTTCAGGCCTCATCTCTTACACATGATGGCCCTGTGACTCATTTAAATTCTAGTGCTCTGTGCAGCTGTTAAGACTAGGGTGTTGAACAGTTGCCAGCCTGCTGTTGGTAGAGGAGTTTCCTCACTAGAAGTACCTTATGATGATAGCTAGCTATAAGTTTTGCAGAGTGCTGTATACCTGTTATCTCTTTTGTTCCTCACAACAACACTGAGGTGTAGATGCCATTCTCATCCCCATTTTACAGATGAGGAAACTTGAGTTGCAGAGAGATTGTGACTTTCCCAGGGTCACACAGCTACTAAGTGGCTGAAGCAAGTTTGGAATTTGAGTCTTCCCAAGTCTAGCAGTATATCCCCTAAACCACCTATGCCAATGAAATAACAGGTCAGCTCAAAAGTACAAGGCACTGTACTCTCTGTCATGTACTTCCTCCTCCTAATTACCCTGGATAGACTTGATAGTGTTTCTGACTTCTTGCCATTTAAGTGGCGAAGGTAGCCAGATTACTTCATGTGATGAACAGAAATTCAGTTCAGCAAATATTTATTAAGCATCCACTATATGGAAAACCTAAAGTCTAATCAGACATAAAACTTGGGCACAAATAACTGATACAAGAGAGAAGTATGATGATTGCACACGTTTAACCTATATTAGATTACTTGACATCTTAGGTGAGGGGGAGGCAGAAAAATTTGGAACTCAGAATTTTATACATACAATTGAAAAAAAATACTATTTACTTTTTTTAAAAAGGAGAAGAAAAGAGAGAAGTGTGGTAAGTGCAAAGAAATAGGCAGAGGTATGAGGAGTTTTTGATGGAAGTAAGTGATACCTGAATCAAGCCGTAAAGGGTAGAGAAGCTTCAACAGAGGTGGAGAGAAGTCCATTATAAGCGTGTCGTGATGGTGTTTGAGCTAAAGTGTAGAAATGGGAGACAACAGGAAGAGAATAAGAAACAATATGGTACGATTTGACTGGAACATACAGTACATGAGGGGGAGTTCTTTGAGATGAAGTTGAAATGATAAGTTAGAGCCAGATTATAGGGCATATTGAATACCAGCATAAGTTGTATGTATTTTATTCAGTGGCTATTAGTGAGCATCTAAAGGTTTTGGAGAAGAGAAGTGATAGGATTAGAGGAACATATTAGGAAAACTACATGGGCAGCGGTGTGAAGACTACTTTGGAGAGGAAATAGAATGTAGGCACAAATAATGGTTAGGACAATAAGGTAGTAAGTGACACTCACTTACTATGAGAGGCCAAAGGGAAAGGGTACTGGTACAAGTGATATTGTGAAGATAAAATCAATAAGTCTTTGTAAATGATTAAATGTAAAAGTATGGAATAATTTTGGCACTTTAAGCCAGGATAAATGGTAAGATGGTGGTACTAGCAATATAAATGGAGAAGTTAGGGAGGACAGGTTGTAGGGAGAAGATAAATTTAGTTTGGGACACAGGATCATAACTATAGAGCTGGAAAGGACTTTAGAGGCTGTGAGTTCAACATCTTCATGTTCCAGATGAGAAAACAGGCCAAGAGAGGTTAAGTGATTTCCATGGGATCATAGAGCTAGTGAGCATCTGAAGCTCGATTCAAATTCAGGTCCTGATTCCAGCACTCCATTCATTATGCCACCTAGCCACCACATGTGGTCTGTGTGGGAAATCCACAGACACATCCATAAATATGTTTTGTGCATGTGTGTGTTTATGTGTATTTTCCCCCTTCTCTACCCTTTATTCTTTGGTGATTTCAGTTACTCCAGTGACTTTCAATATCACCTCAATGTGGGAGATTCTGTGTGTGTATGTGTGTGTGTGTACACATATATATCCAGACTCATTTCTTATTGTTTGACTACACACACACACACATTTCTTTTTTGTGTCACCCACATAAAGGTCATATTGAAAGTCACTGGAGTAGGTGAAGTCACCAAGGAATAAAGAGTAGAGAAAGAAGAAAAGAGAGCTGAAGACACAATTTTGGAGAATATTCCTTCAGCAAACATTCATTAAGCACTTTTGTGCCCAGGGAATAAAGAACAGAAACAAAAGTCCCTTGCTGTTAAGGAGCTTTTCCATTCTATTTAGAGGATATAATATGAGGAGGATAATGTACACAGATAAGCAAATACAACATATATACAAAATAATTTCCAGAGGGGAAGACCCTATAGCTGGAGGGATCAGGATAAGCCTTATGTGAGAAGTGGTCCTTAAGCTAAAAACTGAAGGAAGCTAAGGAGTCTACAAGGCCATGGTGAAGAGATATATTCCAAAATGGGGATAGCCTTTCAAAGGTATGACAAGAGATGGAGTGCTCTTTGTGGGAAACAGCAAATACGCCAGTTTGGCTCAAACATCATGTACTTGCATGAGAGTAATGTGCAGTAAGCTTTAGAAAGCTAGACTGGAGCCAGATTGATGGGTGAAAATTTGAAAGGAAAAGTTTGTATTTTATTTTAGAGCAAGGGCACTTAACTGGGGTGGGGGGAGTCTATGGATAGATTTCAGGAGATAATGAACTTGAATGAAAAAAAATTACATCTTTATTTTTACTAGCCTCTAACTGAAATTTAGCATTTCCTTCAATTATGAATGTTGGCAACAAACGTTATACTGAGTATGGATCTATAGGCTTCACCAGATTATCGGAGAGATCCGTGACACAAAAAGAGGTTTAGAACTCTCATCCTAGAGGCAATAGAGAGGTGCTAGAGATTTTTGAGCAAAGGTCTGATATAGTCAAACCTGAGCTTAGTGGTTTGGTTACTGTGATGAGAATGGATTGGAGAGGTTGGTCTCAGGGAGACTAAGAGGCCATTGGGATAGTCTATATTAATAATGATGATGATGATGTCCTGAACCAAGATAGTGGACAGGAGACAAATATAAAGATATAAACAAGACTTAGTAATTAACTTCCCTTCTTTACAAATGTTAAAAACTGTAGGAACACTATAGTCATTTGTTTGTTTGTTTGTTTGTTCTTTGGTCAGTTTTGCTAAATCGTTTTTTCTTTTGTTTTCTTTATTACAAGGAATGACCGGAGGGAGGTACAGATGTTTGGAAAGGAGGGCAATGGAAAATCAAAAATATCAGTACTTTTTAAAAAAAATAAATCTTTAAAAGACTTAAGCAAGAGTAAAAGAGAGGGAAGAATTAAGCATGACCAAAGTTGCAGACTTGGATTACCAGAAGGACAATAATACCTTCAATAGAAGTAGAAAAGTTAAGAAGATGGGGGAAGAGGTGGTGTAGAATAATAACTTTTGGACGTTCTGAGTTTGAGGTGTCTATGGGGAACATCTCTTTGGAAATGTGATGCAGGATAGGTGCTCAGGAGAGAGGCATGGGCTGGATCTGATAAATCAATATCATCTACATAAAGATAATTATTAAACCCATGGGAGATCCCAAGAGTGAAGTAGAGAGGGGAGAGCAGACCCTGGGTTAGCACCACTGGGTACGTGCACACCTGGTAGGTAGGACATGGGTAGGACATAGGACATCCTATGCAGGAGAATGAGGAGTGACCAAACAGGGAACTAGGAGAAAGCACTTTGTCTTGAAAAAATCATTGAGGAAAGAATATCCAAAAGGAGGGGAATGATTAGCAGTGTCAGATACTGCAAAGGAAATCAAGAAGGATAAAGACTTTAAGAAACCACCAGATTTGATAATTAAGTAGCTTTGCAAAAGCAACTTCAGTTGAGAGATAAGGTTAGAAGACATATTTTAAGGAGTTGAGAAAGGTAATAAAGTTTAGTTGAATATAAGCAGCTTTTTTTAAGAGTTTGGAAGTGAAAAGGGGAATGACCTAGCATAGCACTTTAAAAATGGCAAGGTCGAATGAAGGTTTGTTTTGTTTTTTCCTTATTTTAAGGTTGAACATATAGGTAGCAGGCTGCTAATAGAGAAGGAAAGATAGAAATTCAGAAAAAGAGAAGGGATGATTACAGAGGCAAACTACTGGAAGAGATGGAAAAGATAGGAGATCAGGGATGTAAGTAGAGTGGTTGTCCTTGCCAGACAAAGGGGTTGTTTGATCAACAGACATTTTTAAGCACCTCCTATGTACCAGACACTTTTGCTAAGCACTATACCACTCTTCATGGACTAGAGTAAAAGAGGAGAGAAAGTGGGATGATGTCAAGGATTTTGAGATAATATAGAATAAAGCAGGAAAGAGAACTCATGGAAATGGATTTTGTTTTCTTAGTAAAGTATGAGATGAGTCCATCTGCTGAAAGGGGGAAGGAGGGGTTGTATGGAAGGTATGAGATAAATCCCTTTTGTAAAGGGGGAAAAAAAAATAAAACAACCTAATGAACCCAACTAGCTAAAGAAAAGGAGATGAAGAGAGAATTTATTTGATTAGCTGAGAGGAAGAAAAAAGAGAAAGAAATTGATAACTAGATAGAAGAGGAACAAATAAAACTCAAAAGGGAGAAGAGTAACAAACAAGAAGAGGGGATTGAGGTGGGGGAGGGGAAGAGAGCGAGTGGGAACAGAGCCGCCTTTAAAAACATTAAAATAAAATAATTTAAGAAACATAGTACTGTGTTTATAGAAGTGAAGGGAAAAGAATCATAACTTAGAGAAAAAGAATTTTAGAGACAGATGGAAGAAAATATAAACCTAACTCTTACAACTTTAAATGTGAATAGATTAAACAATCTAATAAGACAAAAAAAGCAACAAATTAGATAAAAAAACAAAACCCAATAGCCTGTGGCTTATAAGAAATACATTTAAAAAAGAAAGACATTCACAAAATAAAACTGAAGGGATGGAGAAAAATTTACTATGCATCAAGTGAATCCAAAAAATCAAAAGTTGCCGTCATGCTGTCAGACAAAGGAAAAACATTAAAAAAATAAAAAGGGACAATCAAGGAACTGTATTCTGCTGAAAGGAACCATAGACAACAAACCAGTATCAGTAATAAACTTATATGTTCCAAATGCCTTAGCAGCCAAACTCATAAAAGAAATATCTAAGCTTCAAGAAGAAGATATAGATAGTAACATGGTAGTGACAGGAGCTAACATCCTAAATAGCTGGAAGATTATTTAGCATTCATGGCTTAGCCATGCCAATATAGTAAAAATGACAGTACTACTAAAATTAACTTATATTTTTAGTGCTGTACCAATCAAATTGCCAAAGGGATACTTTACAGAGCTTGATAAAATAATGATGAAATTCATTTAAAAGAAACAAAAAAAGTAAGGACAAAGGGAGAATAATACTTCTAGGCCTCAAACTATATTATAAAACAGCAGTCATCAAAACCATCCGGTATTGTTTAAAGAATAGAGAGATATAGAACAGGCTGACAAAGGCGATTCAGGAATGATAGAACTCAATAATTAGTGTTTTGTAAAATGGAAGACAAGAGTTACCTAGGGAAAAACTTTCTATTTGATAAAAATTGCTTGGAAAACTGGAACGCAATCTAGCAGAAATTAGACTTAATCTAGCACCTTAAACCACATACTACAATATATTCTAAATGGATACATGACCTTAATATTAAAGGTCATAGTATTTTTAAAATTAGAAGAACTCTCAGTGGTGGATAGAGGTTATGGATAACCAAACAAGAGAAGCAATTACAAAAGATAAATTAGATCATTTTGATTACATGAAACTGAAAAGCTTCTGCATAGACAACTTTAATGCTTCTAGGATAAGAAGGGAAGTGGTTGAATGAGAAAAAAATCTTTTTATCAAATTTCTCTGATAAGGGTTTGGTATTTAAGATATTTAAACAATATATGTGTATGTATATACATGTACATGTAAACTAATATCCATTGCCCAATAAATTAGTAGTCAAAGAATATGAACAAACAGTTCTCCAAAGAAGACTTATAGAGTATTTACAACTGCAAGAAAAAATGCTCCAGATTACTAATAATAAAAGAAATGCAAATCAGAATAACTACAAATTACCAAAAATAACCAAAAATGGCAACAGTTAATGTTATAGAGATTGTAGAAACATAAGCACACTGATACTACTGGGAAGCAGCACAATCATTTTCTAAAGCAATTTGGAATTAGGCAAAAAAGGGTGACTAAAACATCTGTATCCTTTGAACCAGAGACTCCATTACTGGGTTTATATTTCAAGAAAGCCATCAATAAGAATAAAATCCCCATATACTCCAAAATATTTATAGCAGCACTTTTTGTAGTAGCTAAGAATTGGAAACAAAGTAGATGTCCATCAATTGGGGAATGGTAAAACAAATTGTGGTACATGAATGTTATGAAATATTGCTGTACTGTATGAAATGATGTCTGTGATGAATAGAGAAGCATGGAAAGATCTATTTGAACTAATGCCGAGTGAAAAAAGCAGAGCCAAGAAAATGATAAACATAGTAATTGTGACGATGTAAATGGAAGGAAAATGACACCAAAAAATTAAAAGTGTCACAAAATTATAAAAAATCAAATGGGAATCAGATGAAGAGATATGAGAAGACACCCGCAACCTACCCTTTTGTGGAGCTGGGAGATCGTGTTCCACAATACATATGGCATCAATCAGCTGTGCTTGCTTTTTTTTTTCCTCTCCAAAAACAATACTGCTTGTCATATGGGATGGCTTTTAGGGAGCAGGATGAAGAGGGATACATGGGATACTATACTGATATAAAAAACAGAAAACATCAATAAAAACTTATATTAAAAAAAAGTTTTAGAGCAGGGTTTCTTAAACCAATTTTTTTTTGTTATTTACTCTTCTCAGAATAATATTTTTAAATGTGTAAAATACATAGCATTACCAAGGAAAGCAATTATATTGAAATACAGTTATGAAAGTTTGTTTTTTAAAGTTCACAGACCTTAGGTTAAGATTCCTGATTTAGAAGAATTTTAATAGGTTCAGAACTCACCTTGCAACTCTTGGAGATATCCCCCATATATTTCATCAATACATCCTACTCTGTGTTCAGTAAATACTTGGAGTCATTGTAACAAAAGAACTTTAGAACAAATATTTGAGAAATGTAATAAAGAATTAACATTCATAAAAAGGATTGCCGTACAACATTGAGAGCCCAGTTGAAATTAACATATTTATAGTAGACCCAGACAGCAGTTTTATGATTTTTCTCCAGCTGCATTTTGGCAGCTCAAGATGAGTCATGAGGGGAAACAAATGATAGAAACTACCCCAAGTTGCCAGTTAACAGGGTGGAAATAGTGAAAGGGCAAGGGAGGAAAAGTAGAAGAGAGGATATTATTGAAGTGGCTGACTGCATAGGAAGGGAAGTACAGCTGCAGGAACAGAGTTGATAGACTGGGAGAATACCTAAAAACTGAGGAATTGAAAGTCATGGTTAAGGTGAGTAGTAAAAGAAGTAGGAAAGGTAGAACAAGGCATTATGACCAGAGCAAGGCATTTCAGAGTCCATGATCTTGGAGATGCAAAGTTTCTAGTGAGATCTAAGGTGGGATTATCCTTGGATGTCTTAAAGTGAAGTTGGAAGTTATGAATTGAGGAGTTCAAGATGCTAAAGGAAGAGTATTCAAGAATCGCAATTAATGAGAAGGCTGAAAACAAATACAGAGTTGCCGTTTGAATTGTGAAGCGGCCATCTAGTCCATCCCGTACCTGTGAACTAGATGGCAGTGAAAATGAGGAAGAGAACTAAGGGTATAAAAGAAGGTGGAGGTTGTTCAGCAGAGCTAATAAGTGTGGTTTTCAATTTTGATAAGCATTTTATTCTATTCTGTGTCTTCTTTTAAATTAAATTTATTATGTGGTCTCATGGAACTTTGGCTTCTTTAGCTTTAAAGTCAGCATTGTTAATTTTCATCTTAATTCATAGGCATGAGAAGCCTACAGACCCTGATGATCCTCTTGCTGATCAGAACATCAAAGATCGATACTACGGTATTAATGATCCTGTGGCAGATAAGCTGCTAAAACGGGCTTCAACAATGCCTCGCCTGGACCCTCCCGATGATAAGACCATTACCACTCTCTATGTTGGTGGCTTGGGAGATACAATTAGTGAGACAGATCTCAGGTATGTGTGTGTATTTTAATTGGTTTGGGGACATGCACACCCCGTAACCCTACTGGAAAAGTAAAATTTAATATGCAGTAGTGACGGTAATGGAAATTGATGTAAAGCGGCAGATTGGGAGATTTATTCTTCGGGTTTATATGATTACTGGTGACCTCGTTATATCTAGCGAACCTTTTTGATGTGTCTGGGCATAAGGAGAAGTGAGCAGTTTGGAAGCAATACCCTGATGGATTTCACATTGTAATGTGTATGGAGATACTTTGAAGAAAGAGGTGTTAGCGATTAAAGTTTCATGAGATTCCCATAACTACAGAGGATGTCATTGTTGTTTAGTTGTTTTTA
Source organism: Phalanger gymnotis (assembly GCA_028646595.1). NCBI lineage: Eukaryota > Metazoa > Chordata > Mammalia > Diprotodontia > Phalangeridae > Phalanger > Phalanger gymnotis. The sequence continues at coordinate 39,967,321 of CM053625.1, forward strand.
ATCATGTCTGACTCCATTTAGGGTTTTCTTAGTAGAAATACTGGAGAGGTTTGCCATTTCCTACTCCAGCTCATTTTACAGATGAAGAAACTGAGGCAAACAGGGTTAAGTGACTTGCCTAGGCTCATACACCTAGTAAGTGTCTAATCTGGATTTTAACTCAGGTCTTCTGATTCTAGGCCTGGCACTCTATCCACTGTGCCACCTAGCTGCTGAGCCACAGATTTGGCCCTGGTTAAATAAGGAATAGTGACAAAAATTGGAATGGTGGGCCCAAGTGGAGACAGTATTTCTGAGTCTTCCCTTAATGAGAAAAAACAATATTTAACGAACCACGGGCCTGGCTGTTTTCTGTACTTTCTCTTCTTTGGAAAAACACTAAGGATAATGTGGTCACAGAAATAAAGATCTCCATAGACAGAAAATGAGCATGTAGAGCTGTCCTCTGTCCTCAAGTAAAGAAATGCTGCTAATGTTCTTCCCTAGTAGGGTTCTAAGATGATAAGACTAGCAGAGAGGGTTAGGATGATAACCAAGGACTTGGGGGGGGGGGGGCGGGTTATAAAGGAAAAGGAGGACCTTTGTCTCAGAAGTTTGCCCTGAGGAGCAGAAGAGGATTTCCATATTCCTTAAGGAACATTCTCCCTACCTCGTTGAGTTTATTTCATTTCTAGTCGAAAGCAAACTATACGTCCAGACATTTAATCCAGTATAAAAGCAGTACAGTTGGCTGGCACTCCTCTTTTGTTCTTTCTCTTAGAAGCCAAGATAAAAAAAAAGGAATGGGGGAGAGATTGCCCAGGGGTCCCCAGGTGGTTCTCTTCTCTGTCTCAGTAAAAGAGTTCATGTGTTTTCAGTCTAACTATGCCGTGTGTTTAACTGAAGGTAGACTTGGATTGTCCATCTTTGTGTCCACGTAGAAATCACTTTTACCAGTTTGGAGAGATCCGAACAATAACAGTCGTGCAGAGGCAGCAGTGCGCTTTCATCCAGTTTGCCACGAGGCAGGCTGCAGAGATGGCTGCCGAGAAGTCCTTCAACAAACTGATTGTGAACGGGCGCAGGCTGAATGTGAAATGGGGAAGGTGAGCTTTGTGTTTATGCTTGTCTCTTAACAGATTTTTTTTTTGAGAGACTGTAGTATGGTGAGCTGTATGCAAGCTTAGATTGTTAGGATTCCAGGATAACATCACCTTGGGTTTGTGGGCAGCCTAGAGAGTGGTAGTGGGCAGTGTCTTTGCGTCATCTTGCTCGGCATCATAGAACGATTTTGATCTTGTATGTTTCAGATCTCAGGCAGCCAGAGGAAAAGAAAAGGAAAAAGAAGGAACCATAGACTCTGGAATTAAGCTGGAACCTGTCCCAGGACTTCCTGGAGGTAAGAATGTTTTTATTCCATTGCTTGCTTGAATATATTAATAACAACTAGCTTGTTACTCTGAATAGTAAATAAATTTCCTCTATGACAGGTAGCAACTCCTAGAGCTCCCATTAGCAAAGAATAGAAATAATGGGAGGAAGCAGTGGTTAAATACTCCCACTTTGGCTTTCCTGCACTGAACATTATTGTATCCAACTTATGTTATTCTCTTCTTTAGCTCTTCCTCCTCCTCCAGCAGCTGAAGAAGAAGCCTCTGCCAATTATTTTAATCTCCCTCCCAGTGGTCCTCCAGCAGTGGTCAATATTGCCCTGCCCCCTCCTCCTGGGATCGCACCTCCTCCCCCACCAGGTAAGACCTTCCTTTTCAGAAGTTTCTTTATCAGCCTCTAGCCCAGAAGATAAGGGACTTCTTACAGTCCTGGGTCTGCCCCTAATGCTCTGCCTGGGTCTGTCCTCAATTTCTTTCTCTACAAAATAAGAGGATTGGACTAATTGATCTCTAAGCCCCTTCCAGTCCTAACGTAAGATTGTAGAATTCTCTGGTGGCTCTTTATTCCCTCTAGAGTCAAATATGAGCCCCTCCATTTGGACTTCAAAGTGCTTTACAACTTGGCCCCAGCCTACTTTTTTTACACCCTACAATCCAGCCAAAGTTGATGTAATGCTCCATCTTCTGCCTCTGTTCCTTTGCACTGGTGTCCCCTTCTTCTTAGGCACCATGCCCTACATTAAGCTTTTCCTGATTCTCTGCTGTAAGCTGTTCCCTGAGTCCCTCTTCTCTCCCCTCTCCCTGCCCCCCAAAAATTTACCTTGTATTTATTTTGTATAAACATAGGCATATAGCATCTTCCCCCTTTCCCTCTAGGGCAAGGACTGTTTCATTTTTGCCGGAATGGACACTTGACGAGTGCTTGTTAATTGATTAATAGAGCCCCAGTCTCCTTAGAGTCAGTCTAGATTTTTATACTAGTTTTGTTTCAAAACAATATGACACATAGAAATGATGTCATCGGTTAATTGATCTCTACTTTTACAAATCACAAACTCCAACAGTATCCAAGAGTGGCCCTTCCCTAAAACCAAATCTTCAGTCTTCCTTTACAAAGTGTCTGGTATATGCAGGGCATAGAACTAGGTGCTTTGGGGATACCATCCTGATGTTTTGCAGCTTAGAGGGTGAGATGAGACTTGAATACTAAAAAATACTACGGGATAGAGAATATGCCAGTGCTTTAAAAGAGGTATGAAGGAAGAGATTGCTTCTTAGATGTGATTGGCATCTTAACAAGGAGGATATAGAAAGTTCTCATGGCAGAATATTGTTGAGTCACTTCCTGTCGTCTTGTTCCACTACTTTCCCAAACACCTACACAGCTCAGTTTACCACCACATCGATTTATTCTGCAGAACTCTATAACCTGCTGTCAACCTGCTGATATTTTTATTTTCTTTCTTTGTCTTCAGCCTTTCTGTATTAATCAGCAGTGCAGCTAATAATTTTGCCATAATGTGTGCTTAGCTGGTTTATTCAAGGTTCTGTAAATAGGACTTTGTTAACATTATGTAATGTACTGCTTAATAGACATCAGGAAAATTGATGTGTAACAGATCTTTCTTTGGCTATTGCTCTGTAAAACTTGTTAAAAAATGACAGTCTTACTCTAGTCTGCCATTCAAGATTACAACTAGTGAAAGAGGCTTGCACCAATTTTAATACATCATCCCCAAATCCTAATCAAACCTTGCCTGGCCGACTACTTCAGACTACTCCTGCTCAGGAATTCTTGAACTCTAGGTACCCAGAGGATGACTTCAGCCCTGTTAAGATCTTAGGAGGAGAAAGGTTGAGGGAAAACAAGTAATTGGATGGACATCTTTAACTCTGGAGGCTGGCTTGGAAGTCAGTTTTTCATTAGGCTTTATTTGATTTACATACTGTTACTTTAGACTGGGAGAGAAATGAAAATTATCAGAGTTTGTCAAGAGGGCTGAAAAATGACACATCTGTTCCTTCCCATCTGCAGGTTTTGGACCACACATGTTCCACCCGATGGGACCACCACCTCCCTTCATGCGAGCTCCAGGACCCATCCACTATCCTTCTCAAGATCCCCAAAGGATGGGGGCTCATGCAGGAAAGCACAGCAGTCCCTAACATTCTGCTCCAGTGGTTGGGCTCCAAGGAGGAAAGGCGCTTTAGAAATGTAATAAATAAATCTTGGAGTAAATATTTTTTCCTTTGTAAGTTTCCATGGTAGCATATAACATGCTAAGATACGGGCAGACAGAGAGCTGGGACCGAGTTCTTGAGCATGGGGCAGGTGGACGAGCCCAGATAAACTGATATTAACAAATGTGGTCGCTAATGTAACAATGTCCTTTGCTTCTTAACCATGCAGGAAAAAAAGAGGGTCAGGGTGAGTGGAGCTTCTGGGAACCTTAAGGAGAGTTGTAATTCAGATTGTATGTATTCCTTTGTGTGTTTGGGGTTTGACAGACTTTGACCTGGGGCAAAAGTAAACATTTGACAATATTTTTAATATGATCCTTTTGCTAGTCATTAAGGAGAGTCACTAAGTATTATTTCCCTATTACCCGAGGTCGAACTTTGAAAATCAAGCACCCCCAGGTACTTTCTTTCCTTTTATCCTCCTCTTGCTAAAGGAACCTCTTCCAACAAAACAAAACCAACTTCTTTTCAGTCTTAAGAAAGCTCCTGCATATGCTGTGCCATCTAAAGTGACTGATCTCTTCACAAAACTTTGGGGCCTGCGTTACAAACTAATGCCTCCTCTCACAAGGGAGATGTTAGTTAACCTTTCTAACTGTGAAATGAACAAACTTTTTATTTTGCTTGTATGGGTGAGCTGTGACTTACAGAAGGGTCTTTGTTTAACTTGCACCTTCATGTGTTTCTATCTGATTTTCTGCTGCTGCATAGGAGTCTGTCTGTTCCTTTTCTCATTATAGAAATGTTGCTTGGATGTAACTGAATTGTAGTCAAGTGGAAAAGGTCAAAGAAATGAGACCTGATCTAAATTTTAGAATTTTTTTAAAAAGTGATTAAAATGGGCCAGTTTTCCAAATGTTGTTGTGAGCCTACTTCTAATTTTCTGTAGTATTTTCTTCCACCTCTGGTGACTGGTGTCTTTGGGTTAATGGAAGTGACCCCAAAATTGCCCATCTCTGAAGTGAAATAGTGTAACCCTTTGCATTTATATAGCACTTTCTTGCTTTTCAAGGCACCTTCAACTCTGCTCGGATTTTATCCTCATGAAACACGACTGTGAGGAAGGTAAGGAAGGGATTCTTTTCCCCATTTTCAAGGTGCAACCTAGGATATACCAATGTGACAGTTATTAAGTCTGCTTACTGATAATTGGCTTCCCCTTAGTGTAAATAGATCTTATGGTAGTACTTGGAAACTGGGTTGTCTAAAGGAAGCATTGTTGACTTTTCTCTCCAGAACCTTTGATTAAAATCTCAGTTGGGTTTCAGGTATGTTGAATGGATGCTGTTGTTTCACCTATAAATGAGGTTTGCATCTGTGCTGTACCCAACACCTGATTTTTACTGGATAAGTACTCAATAGTAGTACCTGGCAAGACATACGTTCTTAAGTAATTAATAGGATCAAAGTCAGGTATATACATCTTTAAAATGGTATGAGGTTCTCATTTAGATAGGTATATTGGATTTTTTTCTGATGAGACTTTTCCCTAGCCCAGGGGAAAAGAAGAAGCTCAGAGCTGAATAAAATAGCCTCCACACACCTAAGAGCCAACACCTAGTTGCTACTACATCTGAGAGAGTTAAGCACATATGCAGTTTGTGGTAGAGGAGGTTGAATTTCCTTTCTGTGTTAGCCAGGATACTCTCGAAATTCTTCCCTGCAATGCTAATGAGGCCTTTAGGTCAGAGAGTCAATAGGACTTGTCCACTGGCGTTAAATAATGAACTATGCTAACCAAAGGCAGCACACACTCGCACGAAAGCTAATTGTCTTCCTAGCCCTTTTTCTAGTTATATTGCTACAGTCAGACTTAAGAACCAATGTCTAAATGTTTAGTGTCTCAGTCTCACAGTGGATGAACTTTGCTGCTCTGGCACTTCTTACTAGGATAGCTCAGTACCAGCAAAGGTTACACATAAGTCTTTCTCCCTTTTATCCATCCCATCCCATTCCCATTGCCTCCCCCTCCTCCCAGTTTCCCCAACATATATCACATGTATTTTAATAATTGGTCTCCATTTAATGGGAAAAGAACTGCTGTTTTAAATGCAGAGCTAAGCATAGAACTTCCTGACCCATTGTAGTAAAATGCAGTGGCACCCACGAGAATGGACTTCTAGTCATGCTTTCTTTGCAGTGGGGCCTGGGCATCGCTCTCCTGTACAAACAACTGAAATCAAATACTGCTTCTTGCTAGGGGGAAAAGGGAGGTAAAGTTCACCTGGCAGATTTGACCCATTAAGAAGGTTGATACATCAGTGAGAGATTTTCTTTGTCTCCCACAGTGATTTCACAGCATACTTATGGAAGAATTTTTAAAGCTGCTTTGCTATAAGATTAACATCTTTCTTGAGCATTGTTCTACAGTTAAACCCACTAAGGCAGGGCTTGGGCTATCATTGATTAGCCCTATTTTGTTTAGACTCTATCTTTCTCTCATTTTCCTACTTTACTCTAGGGCCCATAAGAACCTATAAGAGTAGGGTAGGACCCAAAGTATACGGATCTCTCTCACCTCAGAGGTTGATTTAGATTTCACTTAATGCGGAATTCAGAATGTGACCCATGGTGGAACTACTGGCATGTGTAATCAGTGTTAGTACACTATCTCTGTGCCTGCTAACAGGCTAATAAAGCAAAGCAGTAGGAATACAGGTATTAATATCAAGTTACAGTTCCTCAGACTCCAGAAGGGCCCGTACCCAGCCTTGGGCTACTCGGTTGAAACAGGGTCTGTAGCTGAGGAGATCCAGGCCACTTATGGGCTCTTTTGGGATGAGGGGTGTATCCGTTTGGGGGAATGTCTCAGAGAAGAGGGGTCCTCCAAATGGCACTGGTGTCCTAGGAAAACAGAATAATATGGTCTGATCTTTATACGAACCATGATCAAACTTACCCATCATTGACAGACCGTAGGGGAAGGAGAGGAAATTTCTCTGGTACTAGAGGTGGATTTTGCCAAGAGTCTGTGACTGTCACACAGAATATTGGTCAGAAAGAGACCCGAGTTCTAATCCCAGCTGTGCCACTAACTCATTGTGTGACTTCAGACAAATCACTTTCCTTCTCTGGGACTGGATTGTCCCTTCTACAGAAGAAGGAATTAGACTTGTGTGATCTCTGAGGTTCTGTTGTCTCCAAGGTGCTTTCCAGCTCTAACATTCTTTGTTCTGCAGCCTAAGGCCCCTTCCAGATAGGACATTCTTTGGCTCTAGAGTTTTGTTATGTGCAAAGCTCACTCTCCAGATTATCGCAGTGTTTTAATTGGTGGTTAAAATAACTGGCAGATGAAGCGTTGGTGTTTCTGGAATGAACTTAGGAGGGATGGAAAAGAAGCCTTTCCTGCTTCACGTTGCTTCTTCTTAGACAAAAATAAACAGAAAGCCTGCAGAAGAGAAATGTACTATGCATGCAGTCTTTTTCTCCCACTGTTTTTGGGCAGGTAGGAAAATTTTCTGATGAGAAACAGAAAAAACGCTATTGACTTTTCACGGTGAGCCTACAAATAGCAAGTTTGGGTAGCCCATTCTTCCAGAGCCCCACGTGACTGGCCAAAGACATTCTCACCCGCTCACACCTAGCCACGATGGGATTGAGAGCTGAAAACTAGTGCCCAGAAGAAATCCTAGCTTAGAAAGGGAGAGTGCTGCGGCCCGTACTTTTACTTTAAATGCAGCAAAGCGACAAGTAAAAGAGCAGCCGGAACAGCGAAGGCCGTGCTTTGCGGAGTATGTGTTTGATGTTTGTTGAGGTGAGCACGTCCCATCCTGTGTTAGAGAGGCCATCTTGCCCATCATCTATCCCTCTACAGTTATTCAGGTGAACACCACATTATTATGCTAACTTGGGCTTGGTCGTGGTATCTGTCGTCCTCATAGCTGGGGAGGTGGAAGGAGGGTAGGGATGAGCTAACGTACTCCTTATTGTCCCAGCTTAAAAGGGAGCAGAGTTGAAGCCCAAAGAGTTATTGTTTCTGTCCACTTTTTCCTCAAACTCTGACTCATCCTTCTGGGAGACCTCATGCCCAGGAAGAAAAACACCATCCATAGACACCCTGCCTAGCACATTCTACGTGATCTCTAATTTAAAGAAGACTGTATTAATATCCTTTGTGTATAAGGCCCTGTACTTAGGACTTGGGGGGAAAGATGAGTAAGATGTGGCGCCTTGATTATTGGGAGAGATGAGAGGTGAGACGTGGGCATAAATCAGGGCGGTACTTGATAAGAGACATAAAAGCGAGTGCCAAAGAGAAAATGCCTTGGGCAGGGGAAATCTGGGAGCCTTTGATAAGGTTATAGATCTTAGAACCGAAGCATCCTTAGAGGTTATTTAGGAGGTGGCCCTCGTTTTACATTTAACTCGGGCCTTGAAGGATGAGCAAGATTTCAATAGGCATCAATCAAGAGAAAGTAGAACAGAGGCACTCCAGATGAAGGGAACAGTGAGCAAAAGCAAGGCAAGAAAGCACTAGAGCAAGGGAGATTCTAGTTGAATGCATGAAGCATGTATTAAGTGCCTACTATGTGCAGAGCACTGGGGGTACAAATAGAAACGCAGGCCAGTGTTTACTCTCGAGGAGCACATGTTCTAACAGGGAAGAGAGAACACGTGGAAGTTTTCAGCCACCAGACAGATGCAGAAATCCCATGGTCTGCAGGGCACAGCAGGGAAGTGTGGTTTTTAGTTTGGCTAATGTATAGAATAAAGAATAGTGATGATAGGCTGGAATGATTAATATTTAGAGCTGGAAAGTACATTCTTAGATCTAATCCAACCTCCTTTTTACAAATGAATAATGTCACAGCTGGAAAACCCCAGACTGGGGCCGGAGTTCGGGTTTGATCTGAGGCTAGGATCGAGTCTGTGACCAGCCTGGGAAATTATCCTGTGGCTCTAGTCTGGGCTCTGGCTGGAGATGGCAGATGAAACAACCCCAAGGAATAGGGACACTTTATCTTGTCCTCGTTAAGTATTTTCTTGACTTCCTCTGAACTGCTTGGTGACAGACACATCCATCCTTACTTGTTGAAGTTCCTGTAGTCTGAGGGCCTGGGTGTGTGGTTTAGTTGGTCCTTGTAATAGTCTTTGTATCCATCCTTATGGCCGATGAACTCTTGCCATGGGGACTGGTAAGCCTTGGGGATGGCTGTGTGATTGAACTTCTCTGGTGGGACGCCTGTCAGGGGCTTAGAATAGCCTGTGAGGGGTAATGGCAGACCGTTGTGAGAAGTTAACTTAAAGACGGAGAGAGGGGGGCAGTGAGAGACTCCCCTGCACTAGAGATCAGAGTTCTTGGCCTTCCTCTGTCACCAGCTAGCCCTGTGATCTCTGTGGAGTTATTCCCCTTCTCTTCCTTCAGATTCCTCATCTTTAAAATGGAGATAATGATTCCAAATTTCTTTCCCTGCCTGATGATTGAAGTGTCCCAGGGGAAGATAATGACTGTATCATATAAAGAGTCCTATATAGCCTATAAATATCAACCTTTAGTCAGTTTTTTTTCACATGTACTCCCTCCACTGGTACAAATCACACGCCCTCCGTGTTAGTGGGTGACTGCCCAAAAGAAATGAATCCTCTCTGGTGGCGAGCCTCTACCTTTCTGCTGCCGAAGCCTCTGAAAGATTTGGGTCCTTTCCGCGAGACAGTGAAGCGCTGGAAGATTTTGACATAGCATTGTACGAGTGCCAGAGGCCAATGTTCTGTGCACATGTACCCATGTCTGCCTCAGTATAGCTTTTAGCATAATCTAGTGGAGGCTGCTTAGTCCCTCCCTCCAACAGCTCCTCTTAGTTTTGTTCTCCTCCTTTTACAGAGAGGAAGTGAAGGCCAGACAGAACGAGAGATTAGCCCGAGGCCTCTCATCAGGGAAGTGGCAGGATTTGAGCCCACAGCTTGTCCCAGAGGCCCGATGCCAGGGGCCAGAGGAACAGTGAGTCACAATGGGAGGACCCCAGGCCTAAGAGAAAAGGTAGAAATTCCCAGGGGAAGTTACAGAAGCAGAATTAGTCACAGTTGGAAGGCAACGCTCTGTACATGTAGCCCAACCTCCTTCCCCACTCAGGGATCCTCTACAACATGCTTATCTAGCCTTTCCTTGGATACATCCCAGGGAAAAGAAGTTTATAAGTTGAGCCTTTCTGCATTTCCTCTGACTTCCTCAATCCCATCCCATGTCTCCTGGGAGAGATGGTCCAGGCCTTTGGAACTGGTGAGCAAAGAAAGGGCATATAGCCTACAGAGAGAGCCCAGTTCCTCACTTGTCTCCTACTGAATGCCTTCCCCTATATCACCCCCCACTCCGCCCCATTTTAAAAATCAGCTTTACCATTAAGATCTCCTGCTGCTCTTGACACTCACCCTCAAACATCCTTCCTCATGTCACATGTCACACTCCCTCCAGCCTCCCAGAGAAGTTGCCAACTCACCCGAGGCCAGGGCACTGGGACTAGGAGCCCTTCCTGGGGGTGGTTCTTGACTGCTCCTCTCAGACCCAGGAAGTGGGGTAGGGAAGATTTGGATCTCCGTCCTGTAGTTCTCCTTCCCATCTGGGCCACTGGCAGTCTGAACACAGAATAGGACCCCTGAGGGAGCTGGTCTGGCTCCCTCTACTCCCACTCCTGCCCTCAGAGGGCAGCCCCGGTTTCCCAAAGCCTGGAGTCCATTCCTCTGGGGACAAGCTCTACTCACAGCCAACTCTTCTGGTGGTCCTGCTGATGTGGTTCCCAGATCACTTCCTCTATACTCTGAGACTGAGCTCTGTGGCAGAAAGATAACAGGAAGAATCCTGCCTGTTAGGAGCTTCTGACCTTTCTGCAGCGTCCCATCTTCACTAGCTTTAGCTCCCCAATAAAAAACATTAGGTCTGAGTTTTTTCCTGTCTTCTTCCTTTGCTTCCCTTCCGCCCCTCACAGTGATTAGCCCTATGTGGGAATTACTGTGTTGTCCTTCTGTCCCCATGCCTTCAGGGAGGTCCACCCCATCTTCTCTGAATTCAGCTCACCAGTGTAGAATTCAGGCAAATCTGCTTGCCCTATGCCCAGTTGTAGGGTCGTAGACTTAGCTGGAAGATGTCACCTGATCCAGCCCCTTTGTTATGTAAATGAGGAAACTGAGCCAAGGGAGAAGTGTCTTGCCAAAAGTCAGCCACATAAGTGACTAAACCATGATTTGAACTTGGGTGTTCTGATTCCACATCCAGCTTTCTTCCCACTCCTTCACACTGCTTCCTTCCTCTGTCTCCCCCTCGCTGAGGAATCATGGAGTTGGCCCTAGGTTCTAGGAGATTATGCCAATGATGTCCAGCCTCTGACAAGTCTTATAAAGCTGGAAAGGCTTTGAGTGCAGATCCAACAACCAACAATGTCTCTCATCTGAGGACCAACTCGACTAAGTGCAGGGAGGCAGTTAGCTGGCCCCCAGGTGATGATGAGAAGACCACCTGCCAAGGTGTAGAACAGTTGTGACCTGTGCTAATGTAAAGAGTTGCCACGCCAATGAAATCACTGATCTTTGAATTAAAAGTAAGTAAAGATGAGGACACCAAAAATAAAAACAAAAACCAAGGGGAAACATTAAATATTAAAAAAACCAACAGGTGGGAGAGGGGGTCCCAGAGAGAAAAGGGGAACAGGTCTTAGGAAAGAGGAGAAAAATTATCCTCAGCCTTCACAAAGAGGGACTTTCCCCAATACACAGTGCCTGGTGTATAGTGAGTGTTTAATAAGTGCTTGTTGATTTGATTTGACTATCCCTGCACTCTAGTCCTCTTCCCCTTTATAGGTTAGTCTAAGTACTTTCAGCTAAGAAAAACAACAGATTATCTCCCACTCCTAAGCCATGTGTTTATCTTCAGCTACTCATCTCTGTAGCCCTTTAAGTTATACAAAGGCCTTTATTTATGACGACACCATAAAAGATGGATGATTCAAAGACTATTCTTTCCATTCTGCAGATACTGAAAGACCCAAGTAAACTCAAGACCAACCAATAAGTGTCAGAGCCAGAATTTTAAACCTAGTCTCCTGACTCTAATTCAGGTCTTCTTCCACTGTAATGAAAGTCTAGGAAACACCTAATATAATGGGTACAAACGGAAGAGAGGCTAGTGGGGTCACACTCACCTGTGTCTGCTTGGCTGCATACTCAAAGGTGAACCTCTGCACTCTCTTCTGTCTCTTTTGGAACAGGAGGGAGCCCCTGTTAGAACGAAGGGACAGCTCCTCCACCATGAGGTCCTGAGGAACGCTCACCTTCTTGCCCAGGTCCAGCAAGGGGACTATTAGAAGAAAGCCAAAACCCTGCTCTCTTCCGTTGACCATAGTGAGATTGACCCGCTGTCATGTCACCTGATGCTCCTTGTGACCAAGGTCACTGATTAGGCAGGAAAAGACAGGGCTCAGTCTGAGACCAGTGTGAGGTTCTATCTGTGGCCAGGGTTAGGATTCACTGTGTCTTGGGGTCATAACCATGACTTTAGAATTATATTTTTTATGTCAAAGGTACTGCCCCGACATTGTTGAAACCTGTAACCTTTCACTTGACACTCAACTATGACCAAGGAAACTCTTTACCTCCCCCCCCAAATCCTGTATGCTGCTGACCTAGGACCTCCAAAAGAAGGACACTTGTTCCTTGGCTTGAGAATAGAAGATTCCTAATGACAGGAACTGTATTATGGAGATATTCAGGGAAGTTCCTAGTACTGGAGGAGATAAAATTAAAAAAAATCTGATGACTTCAGCCCCATTTTGAGGGAACTCATTCAGGTCTTAAGGGTTACTCCAGAGGACAGGACGGGATAAGATTCATCAGCTATGTGATTCCAAGATTTAGTTCTGGGGATATTCTGGGATGGGTCTTAACCATCCCGCCCTTACCTGCTCCCATGAAATCTTGTGCTTCGGCCATTGTTAGTGCCTTCTGCTCCTGGAGGACTTCTGAAGGAAGAACCCTACAGGCAGGGTCAGGAATTTGGAGGCAGTAGCTCAGTCTTCATCGTCCCTCGCTGCCTCCACTACTTGCTTTCCCACCCTCTCTTGGCTTACGAATGCCCCAGAGTAAGCCCCGATCCTGTCCCAGCTCACACCCCAAGGATGGAACATATCAAGGAGGGCTTTACACACAGTAGGCGTTTAATAAATACTTGTGGGATTAATCCAATGAAGCCTGTGTCTAAGGGCTAGTTAATTTTCCAGGATTCCTAACCCCAGTGGCTGAGACTGAGCTATTTTCCACTGCCAGAATTCTTGCTGTAGGTCTTTGTTGATGATGTTCCTAAGTCCAGGAAGAGAGCTCTTTGTCCTGGGATAGAGAGGGTTCCCAGTGGTATGTCACTCTATGAAGAAATAAGTGGATGGGGGGATCAAATGGGCATCCAGATAAATTATTCTTTGTCAGAATGTTAGGAAAACTATTACTACTGTTGTCATCTAATAGAAAGAACACTGGACTTGGAGTTAATTCCTGGGTTGAAATCTCAGCCGTTTTACTAGCTCTATGACCATGGGCAAGTCACTTCATCACTTTGAGCCCCGATTTCCTCATCTTTGAAATGGGCATAAGAATTGGCAGTGCCTCATCCCTCTGAGTGGAGGGAGGAATGGTAATAACAGAAACTGACACTTATAGAGCGCTCTGAAATTTGCATAGTGTGCGATGACGAAGCAGGATCAGAGAGATTAAGTGACGTGCCCCTGGATCGCAATTCCGAATTAGTGAGTAGCAGAGGTAGCATTCGAATTCAGAGCTTCCTGTCTCTTAGGCCCAGCGCTCTATTCACTACCCTCTTTAGCCGGTGATTACTAGGACTATATGGGTAGGACATACCTATACCCTCCACTGACTGGGAGAGTGCCTGATTGAAGGAAAGTGTGCCTGACACCGTAAGCTGAAGGAATGTGTTACATCCATAGTGATCACCTAGGACACTGGGAACAAAGCCAAGGGGAAAGTGGGAAGAGGGGAGGGACAGGACTTAAGCTATCTAAGACCTTGGAGAACACCCAACCTGGACTCAATCATGTTTAATTTAAACTCTTGACTACTTGCAACCTTAGTCTTAATATTTTTTGATACTACTCATTTCCCTTGAGAATAAACCCTATTTTGGTCTGGAGTGTGTGGAGGTAGCCAAAGGAGAGCATAAGCAAGGTTCAGTAAACCCAGGCCAGGGCTTGGTAGCAGGAGCAGAAGACGGAATAATCAGGTTTGGAAGGTCTCTGAATTGAGGGAGCCAAGTAGGCTAACAGACCAGGAAATTCAGAGGTTTGTTTTCTTGAGCCAGAAGTTATAGGTTAGTGAGGTCTAGAATAGAGTAAGGGGAAATCTCTGGGTCAGTTCTCAGAGGTCTTCAAGATATCAGCAACATAGGACAATCCCTTATATGTTCTATGGACCTTTCCCAGCTGGGTGAAGGCAACCCATAATCTGAGCTGTTGGTCTTTGCCCCGTAGCTGAGCCTCCTGGGATGGAGGTAGAAAGATATCCAGGTTCTAGGCAGTGAGGAGGGAAGACGTGGGCCAGCCCCTCACATACGTATCAGAATTAAACCAGCTTCTGAGCCAGGAACTCGGGATCCATAAACTGTAGCTGCTGCATCTAGGGACACCAGACCAATGGTGAGACCCAAAACCTTTTCCAAGTTCCTGGGAGCCAAGGAGGCAGAGTGCTGGGCTGCTAAAGGTGAGTTCGATATCCCTCATTTTATATTTTGTCATTCCCTGTCTTCATCCCCATCTCTTCTGCTTGGCCCTGCCCCCTCTTCTCTTCTACCTCCTCCATCTATTCCCATATCAAACCACTCTCCACCTGCCTCATACAACATGGCTGCTCAATAAATGGTGATGTTGATGGGTGATGTTTCCCTTCCCATTGAAGGAGAAGACTGAAACAGAGATGACTATTCACTTTGTCCAGGCCCCAAGAAACCAAGGCAGGCACCAAACCAGTTTTCTCCAGCCCCCTGGGAGAACCAAGCCACCACTTTCCCCACCGAGATCCATGCTACTTCCCCATTCTGTTCCCCGTTTTCCCCTTCTCTCGGCCGCAGCCCTGTCTTCTATTTCCCAAGGCATACAACCTCAAATGACCTCGTTTTCTGCCATCACTCTCCCATGCCCTACAGTTATTTTTTCTATTTTTAAGGGAGTCCGGGTCTCACTCAATCCAGTAACTCATTTTGTAGCTCTTCGTATCATCTAAGCCAGAGGCAAAGTCCACACTCATCACACCTTCTGCAGGGCTGTAATCCTTCACCCTGCTTTACAGTAATAGTAAGGGCTCCCTAAATATAGAAATAGCTCCCATCCTCATCCCTGGAGCCCCTGGTACCTGAATGGGTGGACGCACGTCTGGCTGGGGGACTGTTCAGGGCCCCGAGTTTCTGTGCAAAAGGATGACCAGGTCCCAGGCAGCAGTCTTTGACGTGTGTCCTTCTGCTGGCTCAAGGGTTCAGCTGACACTGTGCAGTTATATTTACATATGTCACAGTCTTATTTCGGGCTGCGACATGAGCTGGAGCCAGATGCTAAAAGTATTAGGAAGGCGTTGAGGGAGACAGGTGGCTCATCTGTACAGGCCCCTGGGAGCAGTCAGGAACATGGTCACATCACAGCCCTACAGGCTCCCGGGATGAGATGTGTGAGAGACTCACACACAGGCATGCATGTCTTTGGCAGAGCAAGGTTAAAGACACTCGTCAGGCAGAGTTGTTGGTGCCAGATAAGAAATAGTGAAAAAAGTAGTAGGTTGAGATTGTGTGAGGGAGTCCTCACTTACTAGAGAGAGAGGGCATGTGTGCCTTAATGCCTTTATGCATTATCTACACAGAAGTAAAGTTGTCAGAGTCTCATGGATGATGAGAGCTGGAAGGGGCCTTAGATATCATTTTGTCCAACTGTTTTTGTTTTACAGATAGGGAAACAGAGAAGAAGGGACCTACCCAAAGTGATGGCTGCCACAACATCCCCCTTGTGACCAGTGACACAGACAGCCTATATCAAGGGAACAGTTTTTCCTGTGAGCAAATCTGACTAGATTCCATAGGTAGTACTTACTCATCCTAGGATGGAGAATGGGAACTAGAGAGGCAATGTAGCTTAGTGGAAAGTACCCTATATTTGGTTGAAAGACCTAGGCTCAGATTGTGGTTTGGACTCCCACTGTGTCAACTTGGACAGGTTATTAGATGATTTCTAAGACCCCTTCCAACTCCTGTGTTCAGATACATTCACCTCATCTCATCCCATTTCATTCAAACAACATCACTTGACCCATGCCAGTCCACAAAACAGTCATTCAATGTTAAGTGAACAAATTTATCAGTACAGTTACCCTTCCACATCGTCACTTTCCCCATCATGGCTTCAATATAGTGTGGGTTGGCATAAGAAATTATATGGGAATTTTGGGGGAGTTTTGCAGAAGCCACAGATAACACATAAAGGTCAGCAGATGAGACAGAAAAAGTTTAGAAACTCAAATGCATAAAATATATGTATAATATATTGTATAATATTGTATAATATAAACCCAAATTTTACAATAAGGTACTGCAAATACCCCATAAAAGAAAAAAATCAGACTTCTTCTCTGGTACAAAGAGAAGGCCAAAAGTTTTACAGAGATTTTCCAGAGCCAATGGGTGCCACATCCCTAATCCCCACAGTGTGAACGGGATAACTGTACTTCTGTCCATTTTAGTAGTTGATCATTTGGGTAACTAGCCACCAGCAGTCTTTTCTAGATACCCTATCACCCCTAGGGAAATTTAAGAAAATTTAATTCCTGACACAACAGAACTGAGATCCAGGCTCAGGACCTTTAGTGAGCCTCGCAAAGAGGCAGTTACCCCTGTGAGTGAAGGCTGGTCTGAGAAACTAGCTGGCCAGCCCAGGGTTCTTCTTCATCCCACTGCTGCCTTACTCATGTGTGCACACACCTCTGGTTAGGTAAAGATGTTAACAAGCATCTAGCAGGGGGTTATCTTTTATGGCTTGCTACTACTGGATGACCCCAACAGAAGGAGAAAGCCAGATGTGGGGTGAGAGTGTAAGCCTGTGCAGTGAGCTTGCAACAGGATGGCCATTGTGTGTGTTTCAAAAACAAAATGAAAAATGATTTTGCCATGCCCCTATCACCCATATCACCAAGCATAGCATATGCGTGTGGATGTATATGCCTCTGCTCTAGTAAGTTGGCCCCTGTGATCAAAGACAGGGTAACATGAGGAATCCATACCAGAGCCTTAGGCCGTGTTGGTCCAGGTCTGAATCCTAAGGCACCTCCTTCTAAAATTAGCCATTCCTCTTGTGTCCCCAGACAAATAAGGTCAGAAAGAGAAGGATCATAGTCCTTACTGCCACTCTCAGACCCTCTACAAACCTCTCCTCCTTTGAAGGTCATACCATCCAGTAATGTCACCACCCAGATCCTTGTTCCTGTTACCTCCTAATCTCTAGGTTCACTCACTCTCCTTCCTCAATGAGTCCAGCACCTGAACACAAGTTTAATAGGGCTCTTAATTTCAAGTCCTGTTCTCATCTCTCAACTTTCAGTATTCATAGTGCTTGGCCTTCCAATTCATCCATCTCTTCGATGAGCAGTTGGGCAAACATTTGTTAAATGTGTACTGTGTGCAAGGGCTGGGTTTCAAACAACAAACACAAATCAGTCTCAGCTTTAAAGAAGCTTACATTCTGCTGGCGGCTTATAACATACAAACACATAAGTAAATACAAAGCATAAACACAAATAAGTAAATGTAAATGATGAATACAAAAGTAATTTCAAGGAGAACACTAAGAACTGAGGAATAAGGCAAGTTCTCATGAAAGAGGGGGTATCTGGGCTGTGCTTTAAAGAAAAGTAGAAATGAGGAGGAAGTGCATTCTTCCAGACATAGGGGACCACCAGAACAAAGGCTTGGAGGTGGGAGGTGACCAGTGATGTGGAGACAACAACTAGCAAGCTAGTTTGAATGCAAGAAGAGAAGCAATACAAAATAAGACAAGAAACATAGATGAGAATTAGATTATGAAGGGTTTTAAATGCCAGGCTAGGAATTTTATGTTTTATCCTAGCAGAAATAGGGAGCCATTGAAAATTTGTAAGTAAGGGGATGGCATGATTAGATCTGAACTTCCATGACCTCTGCCTCTACCACACTTAGAGAGCTTGTCACCCCTTAGGCCTCATTATCACTTAAAACTGTACCCCCTCCAAGGTATTGAACACTGAAATTCTGATCACACACAATTTCCTGTCCTTCCACTTCTCCATAATTCCTCCTCCCAATCCATTCTTTTGTTCCGTTCTTACTTGACACCTTTCATAGGTCTTAATCCCTTGTTTCCTGCCCGCTAATGGTCAACCCTGGGTCACCACCACGTGTATGCTCCTGATCATGAAGCTATCCAGGTGGGTCTACTAGAGATTCATGCTATCTAACCTTACCAGTGCGTGCTGATCCTTTTATTCAGTTCTGACCAACTGATACCACACCACCATGGCGGCTCTGCCAAATCTTCTGTTTCCTCAA
Source organism: Phalanger gymnotis (assembly GCA_028646595.1). Classification (NCBI taxonomy): domain Eukaryota; kingdom Metazoa; phylum Chordata; class Mammalia; order Diprotodontia; family Phalangeridae; genus Phalanger; species Phalanger gymnotis. Next base: position 39,985,477 of record CM053625.1, read on the forward strand.
TCCCCCAACTCTGCTGTAACCCACTTTCCCAACAGATGACCACATCACCTGCTTTACTGGTAAATGAGGCAATCTGACGTGATCTTCCTCATCTTCCCTCTTCCATGTCTCAAAACCTCTCTATGCCTTCGCCCATGCCCTCTCGTTCCCATCTCAGGATAAGGTGACCTTTCTTGCCAAGACTAACCCCGCCCCCCTACACACACACTTATGCCCTTGATCCCATCACTTTCAGGAATGTGCCAAGAGCTCCCTCTTCTCCCCTTTTCACCTCACATCACTCACTCATACTTCCCCGCCATCTTTTCCTTCTCCCTCATCTCACACGAAGAGGTAGCCCTTCTTGACAGGGCCAGCCTCTCTATATATGAACAAGTGATTCCATTCCACCCCATGTCTCCCCCATCCTCAAAACCCTCACTTGATCTGTCCAACCTAGCTAGCTATCATCCCATATCTCTACTCACTTTCATGGCTAAACTTGAAAAGGCTCTCTACAGAAGGCAACTCCATTCCCTTTCCTCTCACTCTCTTAACTCTACAGTTTGGCTTTATCATTCAGCTGAAATTGCTGTCTCCAAAGTTACCAATGATTTCTTAATTGCCAAATCTGATGGGCTTTTCTCAGTCCTCATCCTTGCCGTGGCTGCAGTCTTTGACACCATCACTCACACTCTTCTTGATACTCTCTCCTCTCTAGGTTTTCATGATACTGCCCACTCCTCATTCTCCTCTACTTGTCTGAATACTCTTCAGTGTCCTTTGGTGGATCTTCATCCAAGTCATACACAATAACCAGGGGTATCCACCAAGATCTGTCCTGGGACCTCCTCTCTTCTCCCTCTATGTGGTGAGCTTATCAGCTCCCATGGATTCCATTATCTCTCTGCAGATGATTCTCAGGTCTAGTTATCCAACTCTAATCTCTCTCCTGATCTCTAATCTTGAATCTTCAACTTCCTATTGGACATCTCGAACCGGAAGTCCCATAGACATCTTAAATTCCATATATCCAAAACTGGATTCATTATCTTTCCCTCCCCCTACCTCCTTTCTCCCCACCCCAAAACCCAACAGCTCTGCTCTTCCTAACCTGCCTATTACTGTCAAGGGCAGTCATTCTCCCAGTCACCCAGGCTCACAACCTTGACTCCTCACTCTCATTTGCCCATATCCAATCTGTTGCCAAGCCTTATCATTCTACCTTCAAACCATCTCTTCAATACTTCCCCTTCGCTTCTCTGAAACTGCCACCACCTTTATGCCAGGCACTCATCACCTCACACCTGGACTATTGCGATAGCCTGCTGGTGGATCTGCCTGCCTCAAGTGCCCATTCCCATTCAGCTCTCAAAGTGATATTCCTACTGACCACATCACTCCTCTATTTGATAAACTCAGCAGCTCCTTATTACTTCCAAGAGTAAACATAAAACCTTTGGTTTAGCTTTTAAAGTCTTCCTAATGTGGCCCCTTCCTACCTTTCCAGGCCTACATCTTACTCCTCTCCACGTACTTTGCAGTCCAATGAGAGTGGCTTCCTTCATCTTCTATTTCATCCAGCCAACATTTGAAGATCTCTAGTGAGGGAGAATCCACTAGTGCCTGAAGCAGCAGGCCTTTATAGTTGTAGATAATTCTAATTATTAGGAAGCTTTTCCTCATATCAGGCTTAAATCTGTCTCTCTCTACCTTCCACCCACTGTTCCTCTGACGCTAAACACAACAAAACTAAGCCTTCTTGCTCAAGAAGTACTTGAAGGCAGCTATTACGCCACCTAAGTCTTCTGGAGGTTAAACATCACCATTTTCATTTAATTGAATGATTTGTTATAAATTTAATATCAAACATCAATACAACTCATTTTATATTTAAATTAACTTCATTGCATAAAATGTCATAACTTTTCAGTCCGTCCCTCTAAGTATCCATCTGGATTCTTTGTTTATTACTTTTTATTCACTTTTCTCCTTTGTGGCCCTAATTAGTGTGTACTGTTTTTCTGGTTCTTATTTTTTCAATTTTCATTATTTCATAAAGGTCCTTTCCTATCTTTTATATTCCTCATATATATTTATCTTAATTACATTATACAATTCCATTACACTAATGTCATCACCATTTATTTAACCATTTCTCGTTGTTAGATTTTTAAGTTAACTTCCATTTTGAAGTGACATATAATGCGACTACAGAAATAATTTAACAGAAGACTCTTTTTTGTTGTTTTTGATAACACTTTCAAAAACAAGGTATGATTACTTTTGTAACTTTTAACAGAAGGCTCTCTTTTGTTGTTTTTGATAACACTTCCAAAAACAAAGTATGATTATTTTTGTAACTTTTACGGTATGCTGCTAGAATGCCCTCCAAAAAGACCATACAGATTTGCAATTCAACCAGCAATGAATGAATATACTATTTCTCCTCAACCCCACCAGCATTGCTTCACTGCTTTTAATTATTTTTGCCAATTTGACGGTTGTGAAATGGTACTTTAAACTTGTTTCAATTGGCATCTCATTACTAGTGTGATTGAGCATTTTAAGTAGTTATTAACAATTTGTTTCCTTTTTTGAAAATATTCAGTGTATATTCTTTAACCATTTGTCCGTTGTAGATTGAAAGTCACTTTTGTGAATTTTTAACAATTCCATATGTATATTTTAGATATCAAAATTTTGTCATATTTTACATAAACATTTCCTGAATCATTTTTCTTATTTTAAAGTGTTATTATACAAATTTTTTATTTAATGCCATCAAGCACATTCATTTTGTTCCCAATATTCCTTCCATTTCATGAATAGAAAGAAGTCCTCTAACCATCACATTTAAGATAAATACCATTTTCTCCCTTTTTATGTGTCTTTTTTTTTTAATGTGTAGCTCTGTCATTCAGCCAGAATTCACTAAGGTATGTATGTTTGTAAGATGTGGGTCTAAATCCATTTCCATCCAAATTTCTACCAGTTTTCCCAACTATATTTGTTAAATAATGAATCTTTTCCCCAGTTTTTATCTTCTAGAAATTTATCAAACACTAATCTTCGTTGGATATCTGGCATATCTATTCTATTTCTTAGATCTTTTTTTCTCACTTTTCCCCATACCAGATGGCTTTGATAATAACTGCTTTGTGTTATGTGCCACCTTTATTGGAAGGTTTTTTAGTGACCTTTTACTACTTTCTAAACCTTCCCCAATCACTGAGTCCCCAACTCAAGTCACCAGACCTATTAAACTTTTTGTTTCCTGAGCTTGCTTGGTTTTCTGGGTTCAGAAATTTGCTCCACTTCCTCCTTAATTACCTTTCCCATTCCATGGTCACAAACACTGAATGCTGGACTCTTATATAAGCTTCCTGTGCCTCTTCTGATTTTCCCTTTCATCTCCACATACTTACAGACCATAAGAATGGGTTTTCCAGTGTTTATTTACAAGGGAAAAGAATATACACACTTTGAAATAATACACCAAAATAAGAGGCATATGGAAGAGTTACCCAGTCCCAGACTGGGTGGCCCTTAAACTTACTATGCTATTCTATACAGCTACAGATCCACAGCCCTATTTTGGCCCATGACCCTCTTCAGCTCAGGAGCTCCATATCAGGATATATGGTTTTCCTGTGGTCCCAAAAGCAACTGACCTCTTTAGGCCCTAGAACGCCTCCACACTGAAGCCAAGATTGAGGCAATCAATCCTGGATGACACCCCACCTCCAAAGAATCTGGTTCAGGGAAGGGGTTGCATGAAACCAAGGCCAGTAAGTTACAAAATTTTCCAATTGCTTTTCTTCCTCCTCTAAGAGCAGGATAACCCTTAGGAGGAGAATCTCAGGGGGCCTTGACATGAGATACCATGCCAATATCCCAGGGAAACCTACATTCCCACTACCCGGCATTCTCCAAATTCCTGAAATCTCAAAGGCTCCAGGCTCCAGCATTCTAACCATTCCCAGGGCCTGCATGATAGCTAGTGAAATCCAGCAATTCATCCCTTTCTGAGTCTAGATTTGCCAGAAAATAGCTGGTCCCAGGATTTTAGTCTCAGGGAAGTGAATTCAACTCCTCTCCAGGAGGGAGAGTCCTAACTTTCTAGATCTTCCACCAGGTAGGCTGGAACCACTGGATTTACCTGCCTGGCTTTGGGGAGCACTGATGCCAAAATCTCCCACCCTGTTCTAATCATCCCCTCTTTTTATTGACACTAAGTTGAAACCAAAAAAAAAAAAAGTTGAAGCCACCCTCTGGTGGCAATTCCTTGCCTCCAGAACCTCACACATAAAATTTTAGGCATGGAAGAGTTTAAATCCCTTATTTTACAGATGGGGAACCAAGACCTAAGGAAGTCATAGGGTTTACCCAAGGTCACACAGAACTCAGATCTCTTAATTCTGTCTAGGGCTTTTGACAGTTCGCCAAAGTGTTAGGGTAAGGTAAGTGGCGGGGCACCTCTGGCTTTACCTCAAGTGCCAAGACCCATCTCTCTCCATGCCTTTAGTCACACTGGTGGTGGCCAAAAGTATCCAAGTAAGACGACATACATCAATACCTCCTTCGAGTCCCACAGGCCTCTCTGACCTGGACTGAGCCCAAAGGAGCTATAGTTCTTCCACCAGCCCTCCTGGACCCTGGGAATCTAGCAAAAACATAGATGGAAAGGTGAGTTTTCCAGATGCAGCTGTTAATTACTCAGGAAGTAGCTAGGATAATGAGGGTATTAATTTATTGAGGGGGTGAGGATTAAATGGGACAAGCCTAGGAGACAGGCAGCCTTAAAATGGGTATAAGGGGGCAGAGGCATGGGACAGGAGAGGAGAGTCACAGTTGGGAAGACAGGAGATTGGAGAGAACCAGAGAAAAGAGCTATATTTTCACCTCCTTCTGCCTCCTTGAAGGAACTTGACCTCATCCTAGACCAGACCCACATAATCCACCCCTTCTCAGAGCCTTAGGCAATGAGGAGGTTCCTTAATTACTCCATCCCCAAAAGACAGGCCCAGGGAGTGTGTGCACTGGGTAAGAACGTGGCTACCCAGCATAAAGACTAGGAAAGCCCTTGCCTCAGTATATCCTTAGGGCCTCTCCCTGCCTCCTGTTACTTGTCCTTTCTGAGGTGTCCTGGCTCCAGTGACCTAACATGCCTGTGGATTTCCAAAGCCTCCTCATTCCTATTCCTCTAGAGGCTTTTAGGAGACCAGTTTCCCCACATGCTGGGTAGCCTCCAGGCAAGATGTTCCACGGTGCACTCACAGCTTCATCGGTCTTCCTCTTCACAAGCTTCTGCCCCTCAGCAAAGTACCTGACCTCCTTCCTGAGCAGGACCCACCCATATATCCTCAGCCTCCATCACTGACATGCTACCACCACAAACTGGCCGAACCCTGCAGTAGCCAGTCTGTACCCCCAGGAGGGGCCATGGGCCCGGGTTTTCCAACCAACTGCTTCCTACCCTTCTAGGGCTCAGGGCCATACTGCTGTCACAGGACGCTGGACTTGAGGGGCATTTGGCCCTGTGGGGGTGGAAGAGAAACATGGCTAAGGTTACTGGGGCCAGATCTCCAGGCAGGCAATCCCCTGGTGACTGCATCTCCCCAAAGCCCAGGAATCAAAGGCAGACCACCTCAGGAATGCAGAGTTCCCACCAAGGGCAGGACACAGGAGCTCAAAGAGGGTAGAATGCCCCCTGAGGGAGAGAAGACCCGAAGTAGAAGAGGATACCCCTATTTACCTCTAGTCCCCTGCCAATACACCCTGATCTAATGCTAAAGCCTAATCTGTCCCTTTGCCCCCACCCACCTACCCAAGGAGATTTGAGTACAGGCAAACACTGGAGAGACTCTTTGCCCAGTTAAGACTTTCTTCTTTTTCCCAGGATGTGATAATGGGTATTCAGGTGGGGACTGGAGTAGGGGAGAGGGATAGAGATTCCCACCTGGGGCATTCCCTCGTTTTATCCAAGAACCTTCAACTCTCATACTTCTGGTATGAACTGCTGTGTTGGGAGAAGTTTGTAAATTATTTTCTTACACTGAGTGTGTATTATCTTAGGGAACCATACAACATTTGGAATGGCTGGGCAGGAGTTTGCTGAACCCACTGAACAGTGCCCAGAAGAGGACCACCATTCCCCTCAGTTTGGGAGTTCCTTTCTTCCTGACTCCCCCTCCTAATGTACCTTCACTTGTCTGCCCCAGCTCCAGAGCTAGAAGAGAAGATTTTGGCACTTAAAGGGCGAGCAGAAGCTAAGCTGCCTTTAAAGGTCACCATGGTAAAAATAGAGGATGGGGTCACGGAGGGGATGGAAAACACCTGACACTGGCCAAGAATTGCCCTGCCAAGCCAACTGGAGCCAGGTTGGACTGGCAGAGCCACAGCCCTCGGACACCGCCTTTGTCGGGAAGGGCAGGCCCACTTCATACTTGACTCTTTTATCTCCTAAATTGTCCCCCGCTCTTCACACCTCCATGGTTCTGAGGCCAGAGAGAAAGCAGGAGGGGGCGGTGAGGGGGAGTGGAAGCAACTGAATCTCAGTCTTTGGCCCCAAAGAGTCAAAATTGGTTTTGGGGAGCATTAGCTGGGGACTGACTGTTCCACTAGGTGGCAGAAGTGGTGGAAAACAGAAAAAAAAATGGTTCTCCAACATTGCGGGTAATGAATGCTGAGATAAGACTCCCCTCCCCAAAGGGGAGATTGGGGAAGTGAAAGATTCTTACACGTCAGGTGTCCAGAGCCGTCGTCACCCCTTCCTGGGAAAGTGTCAGGTGTAGTTATCCCTATGGGCTGAAATCTCCCACCCTAGCCCTCTACCCTGAGGCCCCGGCCACACCCCCAGACATTTCTTCCTCTCTCCACCCCCAGCCTAGGTGGATCTTAAGATGTACAGGAGGTCTCCGAGGGAAGGCTACCTCTCTTGAGCCGCAGGCTGCCCCCATTCCATCCCCGGGGGCAGATGTTGTAGCCACGGATACTGGGGGACTTGAGCCCCGAGTCCTCAGAATCGAGGGATACATCAGAGTCTGTGGGTGAGCGACTGGTGTAGGGCTTGGCAGGTGAACGAACCTGTGGACTAGGTGAGGGCAAGGGGCTCCTGAAGGCTAAGGGTCGGGTGGTGCCTGGGCTCCTGGGGCTGGAGCAAGAGCTGCTGGCTGGTAGGAAGGGCCGGGGGCTGTCCCCAAAGGGTATTTGGGATGAGGTCAGGGGGCTCTTCAAGATGGGGGAGAAGGTACCACCAGGCAGGGAGGAAAGGCGATGGCCATCTCCCAGAGGGCTCTTCAGGGGAGGACATGGGCTGCCCAGCCCTCTGGGACTGGCAGGAGGTAGGGCCTGGGTGGCTGAGAGGGGCCTCAGCCATTCTGCCCCTGGAGATTTGGGGGAGGAGGAGGAGGTCTTTCGGCGGGCAGCATTGATGATGTTCCTGGCAACCAGAGCCTGCATCTGGCGGCTACTGCCCTTGGGCTCAGCCTGCATTGGGGACAAGGAGCGCTCGCTCCAGGAGGGAGACATGGGCGGGGGTGGAGGGGGGCTGCTTGTGGTGACCGTCTGGCAGAACTCTGAAGGGCCACGGCCCACCCAGCTGTCCAGGCTGCTGGCTGGCCTCGGTGAGCTGGGGATCTCAGAAGGGGAGGCGGGGCCACACTCCCATCTTTCCTGAGGAGAAAGCAAAGGGAGCAGAGGCAAGCATTAGTGTGGTTCCTCTCCATCATCTGGACTGGGGCTCCACTCAGAAGCGCTGGGCAGTAGAATAAATCTATGGTTATAAAGTTACCAGACTTGTCTTTGGGAGTCTTCCCCTACCCCATCCCTGGGAGTTCATCCTGTGGCTCTATTGCAGAACCATTCACTATTCAAGTTGGAAGGGACCTTACAGATTATCTAATCCAACCTCTCCATTTCACAGATGGTAAAACTGAGGCCTGGGCAGCTACGTGAAGCAGCAGATAATGTGCCAGGCCTGGAGTCAGGAAGACCCCTCTTCCTGAGTTAAAATCCAGCTTACTGGTAGTAAGACTGCTTACTACCTGTGTGAACCTGGGCAAGTCACTTCACCCTGTTTGCCTCAGTTTCCTCATCTGTAAATTGAGCTGGAGAAGGAAATGACAAACCGCTCCAGTGACTTTGCCAAGAAAACTCCAAATGGGGTCACAGAGAGTTGGACGTGACTGAAACAACTTCAAAACAAAACTGAAGCCTAGAGTCGGGAAGATAACTCACCCAAGGTCACACAGCACACTGGCGATGGACCCAGGTCTGATATTCCCAACCCAATGTCCTCCACAAACTGCCATTTATTCCCAGTACCCCATCTCGCCCATGTCATAATCCCCCGTCCTCTCTAGCACGGAAGGTGCTGGCTAAGGAAAATTGCAAGTCTAATCTGGCACAGCAGAAAGAACACTGAATTGGGAGTCAAACATGGCTTCAGATTCTGCCCCTCTACTGCCCTGGGTGACCCAGGCAAGTCACTGCACCACTCTGAGCCACAGGTTCCTCTTCTGTTTCTCAAATAATGGCTAAAATTCCTTCTAGCTCTGAATCCAACAGTCCTGTGCTATGCCTTTCAGGGGTGTCTGCATTTGAATGAGAGTCCAAAGGAACTCAGAGTACAACCCTGATATCGGAACGGGCCTGCTCAGCCTCCCCTCAATCACAGCCCATGTGGCTTCCCTAGACACAGGTCAGGCCCTGCCTTTTTTTTTAAGGTGGGAAGAGAGAAAGGAGATGAGGGTGGTATGGGAATAGCTGGCCTTCCTAGGAGTATATATCTAAGACTATGCCCACCAAATTCCTCTAGGCTTTAGCAAACATGGAGGAGGACTGGATGTTTGGGGTAATAGATTTTTTCTGAGGTTAAAGGAGGGTACAGCAGTGACCCAAGGCCCTGGACACTGTCCAATGATTTCAGCTTCCTACCTACGAAAGAAATCAGCCGCTCTCCGTCCCTGCCCACATCCTATCCCCACCACACACACACACACGCGTGCACGCACACACAAAACCTCCCCCAGTTTCCACTGACATCATTCAGAGAGGAGGAAGGAGATAGAACATTTTCCATCTGTTCGAGGATAGTTTTATCCTTCCCTGCAGTACTCCTGCCTGGCCCTCCCCTAGTGACCCAGTCACCTCGAGCCCCAGGGGAAGACAGGAAAGAAGGGGCAGACTCTGGACTGGCCTGTTCTTTTGGAAGCAAATGGGGCTTGGGGTGGGATCAGAACAGAGCTAGAAGGGACTCCTTTAATTCAACCTAATTTTACAGATGTGGAAACTGAGGTCCTGAAAGGCAAGTTGTTTGTCCAAGGTCACAAAGGTAGGAAGTGGGAAGTGGGAAGGCTGTACTTTCAATAAAGTGCTTGTAAGATGACATCATAGCTGTGAGGGAAAAGGTGTATATTTATGAACTCTGGAGAGTGAACTAGGCTGGATTATTTTTTCTGGGTGATTGGGTATGACTCTTCTTTTTCTTTGTATCCCCAGTGCCTAGCACACAGTAGGGGCTTAACAAATAATTATTGCTTGATTTCTCCTTCCTTTAAATGGAGGGAGAAATTTCTAGTGACCGAGAAGGAATGTGGATGGTACCAAAAACTTCATCAGCAACCAAGAAGCTTCCTGATTGGCTGAGACTGAATTTTGGGATTATAGAGTGCAATGAGTTCAGGGCAGAACACTCAGTTGAGGGGATCTCACACGGGAGGTCTCGCCTGGAATGGAAGCTGTGATAGATGGAAACATGGGCCCCAATCACAGAAGCAGAAGAGCAAACTGGCATACCATCCAATCTGTTCTAGGTTATTTTCTTCCATATTAACTCTCAATTACCATCCTGTGCCTGGTACGTTTGATTACTGCATTTCTCTAGCTCAAGGACAAGCCCTAGAAAAATCATGATTGTGGTCTGGAGGGCATCTTCTTGATTCCAAGCCCAGTGATCTATTTACTAGCTGCCCTTGGGTATCATTATTAAGAATGATCATTCCTACCACTGCCCTAATGCAGCTACAGACCGAGAAAACCCCAATCCTCAGGAGAACAGCTTCTTACTAAAGGGTGTGTTCCCATCTAACCCAATCAAAGAACAAGAGTTGCTGAACCTTCAGCTTCTCACCCGATCAGAATAAAGCAAAAGCTATGCAACCTCCTGTCCAATCAGGACCCAGCAGTGGCTAACGAATTCAAATTTTTACCCAAAGTTCAGCCTCGGCCCAAAACATTGAATAGTAATAGACGGGCCACAGAGGAGCTCTACCAATTAGAACGTAGTAACTGTCAAGACAAGCCAAATACTCAAGTTCATTGGCCCCATTTGAGGGTGGACAACAGCCTAGAACAGATGACCTCAGTGGTGCGAGTGGGAGGGGCCTTATCTCCAATCTAGTCCAACTTTTTGCTCTAAGGTGTGACTAACTATCCTATTTCAAACAAAGCAGGTCCTGCTCCATGACCAAGCAGCCTCCCTTGGAGTAGACAACATCCCTAAAGCCAGAAACAAAGCCTTCAGGGTGCTTGCAAATCTCCACTGAGCAGTACCAGGGATATTCTCTTACTCACATGCCTTCCTAGATTATAGAAAGGCCCTAAGCAAGATTCATTTACATCTATGCACCCTCTTAGAGGGTGGCTGGAAGCTTCTTCTTGTCTCTGGGTAGGAGCAGTGTCACATGCGTCTTATACTCCTTGGCCATGGGCAGTGGCAGCCAAATGGGCATTGAGATTGATGTGGCGATAGTAAAATGGGTAATGTGGGGCACAGGGGGCCAATGGATGCCCCTCTGACACAAAACATTTTTAGGTTCCCACAGCCAGGGATCAAAGCCAGAGCTGGAGGATGCCTCTGTCCTAAGTAACTCGAGGATCCAAACCTTTCCTGAGCCAGTTACACAGATCGCTCTCCCACTAGCGTAGCTGGAGTGGTAAGGATTGAATGCCAGACAGAGAGTGGGAGCATATAGGTCTGACTTGGCTCATCTCCCAGAACAGCCAACAAGAGCACTGGCAGGAGCTGAAAGGTGGGTGCAGGAGGCCACCTACGGTATCTGAGTAGGCTCTGCCCAACGGGCAAGAACAGGCTGCCTGTGGGCTGGATGTATTTCTAGAAGTCCACGGATATGTCCATAAAGTTATAGCCTGAGGCCCACTAGAACCCAAGCTCTGAGGCCTGCCTAGAAGAGGAGTGAGGCCTGGGAAGGAGTAAGGGGAAAAATGGACAGAGCCAGACTTCTCTTTTTAACCAAAGGATCTCAGAGCCGCTTACTTACTCTTGGATTCTCGTCTCACCCCCAATTCAAAGTGAAGCCTCACTCTAATATTTCACTTAGAGGGTCCAGCAATGCTGTGTGGAGAGGGAATGGGTCCCTTGGATTCAATCCCAAATCCTCCAATTTAGAGAGTAGAAAGTTATTTTCAAAGGCAGAGCCTACCATAACACCAATTGGAATTTAACCAACAAAGTACTTTAAGATCTTCAAGTATTTTCATATTGAGAACCCATGGATGAGAAAATAACCCTACATAAAAGCCCTTACTCCAACACACACACACACACACACACACACAATCATACCCCTAACATCCAATATTTCTTAGGACTCAGTTTACGTGACTGAGCTGTCTACCGGTTTGTTTGTTTTTCCCCATCCTGAGCCCAATAAAGGTAGAACATAAGGTGGGACTAGACAGTCAGGAAAAAAAGTATATATCGAGTCTATAGGAAACAGAGCAGAGGCAAGAAGTAAATCAGGTTTGAGGTGTATTAAGAGCCAGAAGAGGAGGCCAAAGGGAGAAGCACAAACCACAAAGCAAGTGTGTGTATGCAGAGAATGAGGGGGGAACCTTGTGCGAATGGCTCCATGCCTGGAGGTCTAGACAGAGAGACTTCCCATGGCAAAGTGGTCCTGTTCTCCATCCTTGAAGGGGCTATGTGTGTGTGCACAGGACTAAGGACAGGCTTGGAACCATGTTCCTATTCCTCTCTTTCCATTCCCTCAGTGGAGTGAGCTCATGAGGAAAGCACCCCCTGGTTCCCATGGAGACGATTCAGGAAGCTCAGCCTGGTGTGGGCTCTCCAAGCTTCAGGAGTCCAGACCTGGAGGAGGAGGAGGAAGAGAAAGCAGATAGCCCCTCCAGGTCAGCCCTGCCCTTGGAGAAGATAGACTCCCTGGCGGCAAGAACCATGCCTTCTCCTTCTTCTCTATCCCCATGACGCTGCCTCGCATCTCTGTACACTAAAGCTTCATAAAACTATAGAATGAATTAGAATCATCTACTCTATTTCCCTCACATAGAAAACATTTAAGTTAGAAACCTCAGACCCTGAGAGGGGAAACAATTTGTTCCCAGTGACACTCAGGCTAAGGCTGTCACCCAGGTCTCCTATCTAGTATTCTTTCTATTATATTGCCCTGTTTCCTGCATGCCCACGCGGCTGTCATTACCTTGGAGAACCAGGTAAGGCCACAGGCGGTTTGGGGTAGTGTGTCTACTGTCCCCAAATTCCCTCATCTCAATCACTTAACCTTCTATCTCCTTCGACCTTCAATGGACCCACCTACAATCTGGTCCCTAATAACCACATGAGGAACAAAGTTATGTGGCCATAATATAGCTCCCCAGTAATGAAGGCCATGAAGGTCAGTGCCTTGCCTCCAGGTACGCCTTAATTCAATCTATCCCAAAGACTATGTCTAACCTGAACTTCAGGGAATAAGCCAATTCCAACTCTTCTTATACCAGAAAATAACGTCTGACTTCTAGCCTCAGAACCTCTGATGGCAGCATCCCTCTATTAACTCCTGCTTTCTCCTCGAGGGGCCCACCTTGCACTTAGAATGCCTTTCTCCTAAGTTCCTAGCCCAACCTGGTCATCCTTACTGGCTTTAGGCCCCCACCCTGGATTGACCTATCCACCTTTGCCTGGCGGGGTGGGGTGCTGGCACACAGCCTGTCCCAAAGAAGGAGTTGCTGGCCCCCACAGAGAAAGCCCAGCTGAGCACACAGCTGGAAAAACAGCTGAGATTTTGCCAGCAAAGCCCCCTTGGGAAATGCCTGGAGGTCTTTGGGACCTCTCCTCCCCCTCTGACTACTCATTCACATCTGGCTCCTCCTCTGTATTCTTGTCCCTGAGGCTTCCTTCAAGGGAATCACTTCTAGGAATAACATTTCATCCTAAACTATAGGATGGGGACAAAAGCATGAAGAACACAGGGAGGATTCAAACTTAGGGAGCATTGGAACATCACAGGTGGAGTCTTTAACATGCAGCCGAAGATGTCTCCCTCCCCTTCTGGTGTGGTGCAGAGACAGTGTCCTAGAGCCCGATTCGAGGAAGGATGGATGGAGGAAAAAGTCACCCAGAAGAGAAAAGCCAAAGTTGCTCAGCCTCCCCATCGCGTGAAGGTGGAGAGGTGGCAGAAAAGAGAAAGGCTGGGAGAACCACGAGAGCTCTCCGAAGCAAAAGTGTAAACAGTCTCACAAAGCTAGAAGTGGAGAAGGCAGAAACAGGCCACAGGAAGGAGGAACCCCAGCAGCAGCAGGCGACAGGAAAGGCATCAGGAGTTTCTGCTCATTCTCAGGTGCTTCCCACTGTTCTGTCAGGCAACGTAGACACAACCTCTGCCCCCTCCCCCAACAGTCTGCTGGCCCTTCGTGTGGACAAGAGGACCTGCCCAGCAGGCTCTGGCTGTTCCCTAAGCCTGGGTGTGCTAGGGTTGTACAAGTGCTGTCTGTGACTTTGCTTCAGGCTTCTGTCTCCCAGCAAGACGCTGGCATGGGGCCTCCCTGAGATTCTGCATGCTCACTACAGCTCCCCTTGGGTGGGACAAGGCCTTCCCCTGATGGTTACTGGGCTTTCAGGCCTCCAAACTAATTCATCTCCCTCATTCATTCAGCACCCTCGATTGATGGTCTGGTGGGTGGTGGGATCCCTACTTGGGCCCACAGCAAACCCCGTTACTTGAAGCAAAAGGAAGGCTTCCACACCTGGGGCTCAATCCCCGCATTCCGTGTAGAGAATGAAGGTCTAGGAGCTTGGCCCTTGGCTCTTGGAGACCATGCCCGGGAAGGGGACACAGGGGAGACTTCACCACCAAAGGTGGGGCTGCTGCCACTCGTCTGGGTAACATCTTGGACAAGACCTCCTGGGCCCACTGGTGAGGGACACAGGCCAGGTGAAGAGCGTGCTGGCCGAGGCAGGGCAGGCGAAGGAGGAAGGACAGAACTAGCTGGGCAGGGTGCCAACCTCCCCACGGGTTCCAAATCAAGAGATCCTGGCTTGGCAGGTGAGGCTGCTCTTGCTGGGACCTTGGCTGGCTCCTTGGAGGGAGTGAGAACAAAGAGTGAGGATTGGAGCTGGTAAGGCTGTTGTTTGGTGGGCTCCACCTCCCTGCGTGGAGTCCTATTCTCTGGCAGGTAGCCGTGGTACAGAGATGCAGGTGGCGTTCGGGCGGGGCTCCGACTTGCCACCCGGAAGCCCCCTGGGAACCCTGGAGCGTTGGAATATTTCCAGGAAGGAGGCAGAGACATAGTGGGAGATGGGCAGCGGGCCAACTCAGTATGGCCAGGTGACTCAATTACATATTTCTCCATTCGGGATTGACGTCGGGCATATAACTCAGCTCCCTTGCCAGTGGCCTCCGTGAGGTTTTGGTTTGGTTTTCGCTCAGGCTTAGCCCGGATGCTGGGTGACTTCAGGCATGATGACCATTCTGGGAGGGTATCCTCAGAGGTAGGGCTAGACCAGTCCCTGGGAGGTGGCTCATTCTGAAAGTTGGATGCTTCGGCCCCAAGTGCAAATGGTTCCTCCTCTGGGCCCAGCTCCCCCTGGTCTCTCTGCTTCCGTTTCTCATCAGCTGTCTGTACCAAATCCAAGAGATCAGGGTTAGGGGTCACTTTGGGCTTCTCCACAAAGGTGAACATGGCCTTCCTATTGCCCCGGCGGGCCATCGACTCCTCCAAGATGCCAGTCTTGGTCGCAGATGCTGATCTTTGTTTATGTTCAGTGCTGGGGTACAGAACAGAATAGGAAGGTGGAGACCGGCCCCTAGAGACCAGAGGTGTCGTGGATAAAGTCTCGGCATAGGTGGGGGGTGGAGTGAAATGTCCCAGTGGGTGTTTTTCCAAAGCAGGACTTCTCTCAACCATCACTGGTCTCTCTACCATGGGGCCTCTCTCCATGGTAGGACTGCTCTCTCTCAAAGGCCTCCTCTCTACCATAGGGCTTCTTATCATTACAGAATGCCTCTGAACCTGAGGACTTCTCTCTCCTATTGTGTGTGCCTGTGCCCTGGGGCTCCTCTCTCCCACGGGGCGTCTCTCCATCATCGGACTCCGTTCCAACTGGCTGTTGATCCCTTGAGACTGGACTCCAAATGGCCTGGCTGTCCTGTTCACCACCGACTGAGGTTTGGCCAGGGTGAGGTGGACCTCACTATGCTGCTTGGGGGCTGGGGTGCTGATAGCCGGCCCGGACATCTCTAGCCCCACTGCTAGGGCACTGGGTTTGACATCAATGACCAAGATGCTAGACTTGACATCAGGGACCGTGGCATTTGGGGTGGAGCTGGGGATAGCCTCCCCAGAGTGAGGACTGGCTTTGCCATTTGTAGGTACAATGCTTGGCTTCACTTCAGTAATTAGTGCACTGGAACTCAGGTCTGAGCCTGGGGAGTGGGTTTTCTCATCCACAAGCAGAGTGCTGGGTTTAAAGTCAGCCACAGGGGTGTCCTGCTGTACCGGGGAATCAGGTACATTCTGTTTCGAGCTGGACACGGATGCATTCTGACCAATGTCCATCGCCGGTGGGTTCTGGTTGACATCACTCGCTAGGGCAGTAGGTGTAGTCTCAGCCAAGGAAGGATTCTGATTAACATCCATAGTGAGAGCATTTGAATCAACTAGTGAAGGGCCCTTCTGAGCCTCCTTGCTTTGAGACAGGTGGAGTCCATTGGCTGTGAGCAAGGCTGCATTTTCCTTTAGGTAAACCACCAAAGGGATCTCCTCCTCTTCACTGGCTGCCTTCTCCAGGGGTCTCTGGGTCAGGACATTGGTGTTCTCCCCGTGCCCCTCCATATCGCAGCAAGGATTCCCTACCTCTGGGGCCTGGATACTGAGGGATGAAGAGGGGCTTGGACGAGAGCCTTGGGGTGTGTGATTCAGGCAGAGCTCTGGAACATGGTCTGGAGCCTCAACAGGGTCGGCCTGAGGGCTGTGCCCAGGGACAGGTTTCGGTCCCCGTTTCCCAACACTCTCAAAAGTGAACTCGTTTACTCTCTGCCGGCGCCTGTGGAAGAGCAGGACCCCTCGGGAATTGGAGCTGGGAGGAGTGGTCAGCTGGGCAGCAATTCTCTGACTCTGTGCTTTGGCCTCTTTCAGGTCCTTCTCAGTGAAGCTCGTACTCCGACACAGTGCTAACAAGGAGGGAAAAAAAGAATCCAGGGTTAGTGTCCTTGTTGGTTAAACATGTGTTACGTATACAGTGTTATGCTTGATACAGGAGAAAACAGAATGATAGAGAAGACAAGGAATTCACTTTTACAATGCTTTAAGGATCACAAGGCGTTTTGCTCACACAACCCTGGGGTAATTAGTCCAAACACCCATACCCATTTTACAGATGATGAAACAGCCTTGGAGAAGATCACAGATTTAGAGGTGGGAGGGAACTTATAGGTCAATCAGTCCAAACTCTTCATTTTATAGATAAGGAAACTAAGCCCCAGAGAAATTAAGTGACTCGCCCAGGGTCTCACTGATAATATAACACGAGACCTTTAGGCCAGATATGGTTTTGTTTCCATGTTCTCATCACCATGCCCAGTGGCAGGTACAAAATAATGCTTGTAGAATTGAATTGAAGCTAAAACTCAAAACTCAAAACTGAACTTTTAGTTCTGGGACCTAAAATGGAGACATTTTAGTATGAGACAATAGTTCTGCCTTCCCAAGATTCATAGCAGAGTAGACAAAGTAGGGCACAGACACAAGTAACTTTAATAGTTTAAAACTGCCTTGAGACTTCTGAAATTCCATGTGCGATCCACAGCAGAAAGGAGTGGGAGCCACAAGGTTAGTACAAAGTGCTGGCAGAATTAAAAGGAAGAGGGCTTCCTGGAAGAGGCGGCATTTGACTGAACCTTGAAGGATAAGTAAGGGTGGTGCAGGTATCCACCAGGAAGGAGGGAACAGATGAAAGATCTGGAAGAAGGAAAGCATGAGGTGACTTTAAGGAATACCAAGTATAAATCTTTGTCCAGTTTTACTGATCTGTAGCATGCATGAGGGGGATTAGCCGGAAAAGTATCCTAGTCTGTGGAGAGGTCTGAATGTTAGGCTAAAGAATCTGGACTTTATCCTGTAGGAAGAAGCAACCATTGAAGGTTTTAGGCAGGTAAAGGACATGATCAAAGCAATGAGTTAGGAAGATAAATCTAGCTGTTCTATGAAGAATGGATTGCAAGATAAGACAGGTTGAGAGACTGGCTGCTGCAAAAAATCCAGGTGAGAGATAAGGGCTGAAAGTAGTTAGAGGCCATAGAAGTAGAGGAAAAGGTACAGAGGGACAAGCCATGCAAACAAAATGGATCGGACCATCAGTGGCTGAGGCCCCCTCACTGACTGTGACAGACACAGGACCGTGAGAATGGCCAGATTTCTGGCCAGCGTTTAATGAACATGTGGACACCTCTGCAGTGGGCACTGGAGTAGGAGAAGACAGAAACACGTATGTGCTTCCAACAAGGCTGTGAGAGGTCAGGTTGATGTGAAAAGATAGGTCTGTGCGCCTCGTTAGGGAAGGAGCCCCGAGTACACCTACCTAGTTACACCCCATCCTACTATCTTATTTCCATGTAGCTTTTTCCTTCTTTAGCCCCCACAACATCCCTTAGACGGCCTGCCTTCAATCCTGTGGAAACACTACTAACCACCTCAGTGGACTTCAGGTTCCTCCTCTTTCAAATGAGGGGCTTGAGCTGCTAACTGATCCCTAAGGTCTTCCAGCTCCAGCCTTCTGTTCTGTGTTCTAAGGTCTCTCTCCGTTCTGACATTCTGTGTTGCTAATGCCTCTACCTCTTTTTGCACCCACTGTGCTGCTAAGGTTGCAGGGCCAAGAAGAGGCAGAGGAGTCAATTTGGAGGACAGGCCATTCCCACCAAGGGCATTTTGGAATTGGAGGTCCCAAGCCAGGGCTTAGGAGGAGTGGTGACGGTCATAAGCAAGTTCATGCTGCAGCAATCTGGGCTATTCACGAGAACAGTAGCAACAGGAAGAAGCCCCGCAACAGAGACCCTATGAAGCAGCTTCCCTGGGCTTTGACCTTCACTTTGGACATCCAACTGTATTATACTCGAGCTAGTATTCAAAGGAGCCTGTACTTCTAAATATGCAATAGGCTGCCTAGGTGGAAGGTGGGTAGGGGAAGGAGAACAAGAGAAGGGGGAGGAAAAAGGGGAGTTTAGGGGTCAAAACTAGGCATGGATAGCTCCACAAAATGGTTAATCCATAAACAGACAAACAATTTTTGAGCCCAGGGAGATCTTAGAGTTCATCTGCTCAAAGTCCTTGAAGAGGATACCAGACTGCAAATGTCTTGAGGGGAAGGACCATGATTTCTCTGTCCTTGCTACATCAGAACTTCAGAAGATGCATCATTAATTCAGCGTGTAGTTACTTTTTCCACTGACACAGATCACAATCTCTCCACGCCTTATGTGGAGGTTTCAGAAGCTGCTGTGGTCAGTTTACTTGTGATAAGCCTCAGTGTTCAGCTGGTCTGGCCCTCAGATGTCAAACACCCCATCTATCATTGGGCCCCTTTGCAGAGTCTTTCCAACTCAGTAGGTAGGCACTGTTCGAGTTTGCCCTACTTTGGCATGGTCTTTGAGACCACAGTCTCTTCCATGGGGAGGCATCAGAGGATGACTCATCATAATACAGAAAACAGAATGCCAAAGCTGGGAGGGACCTTAAAGATCACATAGGACTATGAAGAACCTCAAAGGTTACCTAGTCCAACCCTTCACCTTCTAAATGAGGAACTGAGGCTCAGAGATGTGAAGAGACTTGCCTAAAGTCACCCAGATAATAAGTGGCATCTTGTAGTTCAGCCTTCTCACTTTTACCTCAGAGGAAACTGAGTCCCAGAATGGGGAAGGGTATTGCCCCAAGTCACAGGCAAGGCAGTGGCAGAGCTGGCAGCTGACCTGAGGTGTCCTTTATTAAAAAGCATTCTGGCCCCATGTTCATAAGGGATACTCAGTAACCAATAGGGATGCTAATTGATCTACCCCCATTCCCAGGAAGGAATCAGGTATCCACATCTCTATTTACACCTGAGGAAATTGGAGCCTGTAATGGGGAAGCTCCTGACTTTAGGTCACAGAGCAATGGACTACAGGGTAGCCAAACAGGAAACCTGTAGCCCCAATACTGGGATGTCTGGCTGAGTTTTTTCACATCCTCCTTCTGCCTCCAAGCCCTGTGCATCCCCGAAGTCAACTTTTTCCCTAAATCACCAGGAGGAAGTTATGGCCAGGAGATGAGTGTACCTAGCTCTGCCCACATAGCCTAGGGTGACTGTATGGGAAAGGAATTCAATGAAAGACTTGGAAAGGACTTAGGTTGCAATTCATTTCATTTCCACCCCCCACACAAACATGTAAGAGGAGAAAAAAAGCCAACCACACACCAGCCCAGATTTCCCCTTTTCTCTGGGGGTCAAGTAGAAGGTCTATCAACTCGTTGCCTTCAGTTCTCCTCACACTAGATTGGAGAGGAAGAAAGAGCCATCACTAGGAATTCTATGCTAAGCCCCAGGGCATCAGAGAGACAGGAGGGAGCCCCTCACTAGGACACCATACCCTCCAATAGTTCCCTTTCCAGGCTGCTCTTGAAAGCTACTTTCCTCAGAGAGAGAGGGTGGGGGGTGGGGGCGGTACTCTATACAGAACCAAGACAGGGTGGGGGCTCAAGGCTTTCTATCTCATACAAGGCCTGTCATCTGTAACACTAGCTTCTGGATGACAGAGACCATTGTTTAACACAGGTCTGGAGGCTCAGAAGATCTGGTTGGTCTCAGCTCTGTCTCACTGTGTGACCCTGAATAAGTCCCTTTCTGGGACTTAGTTTATCCATCTCTACAAAGAGATGCTTGGCATCTGTGACTTCCAATGTCCCCTCCAACTCTGACACTCTACATCTAGGATTCTAAGATATTCACAAGAGAAAGATCACTGTGGGCTAGGAGAGTGTGCCAAGGAACTTGTCCCTTGGGAATCAGAAGCAGGGAGGGCCCTAAGAGGAAAGGCAGGGAGGTGAGCCCAAAGGGCAGGCCATGGAGAATTCAAGGAAATACTTCTTCACAGAGACTTGCTATTAGCTAGTGGAGCCAGGTCACCAGAGGCCAAAGGGAAGGTGGGAGAAATTCAGGTCCACTAACATTCAGTCGGTGACCATGGCATCAGGGCATGTAAACAGACCCCAGGCTCGAGTTTCAGGGAATAAACTGACCACCTGCCAAGACCAGGAAGGAAGTGTCCCCTTTGCAACCTCCCACGGGGACCCTGAGCGAAGGCTTCATTTGTTTTCCCTCGAACCCTCTCCCCCTTCCTCTCTGACTACTTGGACTATGAGGGAGAGGCAGGATGCTGAATTCAGATGGGCCACCTCACCCACCCGCCTGCCCAGGCATTCTCACCCCCACCCAATTTACTTTCAATAAGGAAATGACACATCAGCCTTTTCCCAAAGGGAAGACTCCTGGGCTGGAAGCCCAACCCTCCAGACTCCTTGGCCGCCAGGGCCTCCCTAAACACTCAGCCTCAGGACCTCCTGAGGCTGCCAGGGAGATTGGCCCAAATCTAGGAAAAGATGCCTATTTACAGATAACTCTGCCTATGGCTGCAGCTCATTAGTGCAATGGATAAGAGCTACTGAAGATCAAGGTCATGGGTTTGACTTTGGGTTGGCTTTGCTCCATCTCAAGGCCACAAACTGACACCTTTGACCTAAGTCATTTTGCAAATATGTGCCATTGGTCACAGCTGGGACTTGGTTACAGAGTATGAGTACAAACCATCCCCACTACTGGAGACAAATATGTCTGTGTTATAGTGAAAAAAAGGACTCTTAGAGCTCAATCTCAGCTCCCCCACTGACTGCCTATATGACCCTGAGCAAGTCTGTTCATTTTTTAGGGCCTTAGTTCTGGACCCCCTCCTACCCCTGTAAGATAGGAATAATCCAGTTCAACTCACTAAGGACTTTTAAGTGTCCACTACATAGCCAGGTACTGTGTTAGGTGCAGGAGGGAAAAAGACAACAAAGCACTATCTGACCTCAAGGAGTCACATTCTACGGAGGGGAGGGAACCAACACATTCAGGTGTCAGTAAATACAAAAGATGTACAGCGTGAGGGTCTTTGGAGGGAGAGCACTGAAAACTGGGGGGATCAGATGAGGCTTCGTGTAGGAGGTGGCACCGAAGTCTTGAAAGGAATGAGGAATTCCAAGAGGTGGATGTGAGGGGGAAGACTGCTCCTGGCATGAGAAACAGCAAAGGATGGAGACAGGAGGTGGGAATGTCCATCATGTACAGGGAACAGAAAATTGGCTGGAATGTAGAGTGTATGAAGGAGAGTATTATGAAATAAGGCTAGAAAGATAGCTTGGAGCCAGATTGTGAAGGACTTTAAATGCCAAACAAAGAAATTCATATTTTATTTTAGCTGCAACAGAGAACCCATGAAGCCTCTTATTCAGGGAGTGATGCGGTCAGATTGATGAGGTTCAATCCATCAATCATTCCATTTCCATGTCCACTCCCCCATCATAAAATCCTCACTTCCTTCATGAGGCATTTTAAGTACCACCTTCTACTCGATGCCTTCCCTGATCCCCCCGACTCCCTTGCTGTCTCCCTAACTTGTATTTAGCAATCTCGTATTTATTTTGGATTTATTCTATATAGAAAGATATAGATTGATATATGGATATTGTTTGTCGTTGTTGTTTGTCCTTCGTTCTCAAAGTGGACCGTGACATCAGGGAAGTGATGCCATGACTTGCGAGTGAATTGGATTTAAGTGAGAGAGGTCAGGACAATTAGAGATGGCCCAGGATGCAGTGGGGGTCCTGATCTATATCTGCCCACTGGGCCCAGGTGTCTCTGGAGGAGAAAGTAAGGCTGATGTCTTTGCACAGACCTCTCTCACTTAAATCCAATTCACTTGCAAGTCATGGCATCACATTCCTGATGTCACGGTCTTCTTTGAGAACGAAGGACAAAAACCACCTCTGTAAGTAGAAAAGGAGCTGCCCACTGGGGACCAATCTAGAACTGCCCAGTTGGGCAACATCTCTCTGTCTCTGTCTCTCTGTCTCTGTCTGTCTGTCTGTCTGTCTGTCTGTCTCTCTCTCTCTCTTCTCCTTCTCTCTGTCCACATAGGGTATCACATCCCTACCTCTGCCCAAAGGGAACATAAATTTTATTTTAATCTCTGAAACTTTTTTTAAACCCCGGATCACTCTGGCTTCCATTGATTGGCCAACAATAGGTCCTAGGCCAAGCCCTACTTGGTCTTTGTTGGGCATAGGTATAGATAGATATAGATATAGATACAGATACAGATATGGTCTCCCTTAACAGAATGTAAGCCCCTTGAAGGCAGGGACTATTTCACTTTTGTCCAATGCCTAGTACATACTGGCCACTTAATAAATATATGCTCATTGAGAATGGACCAAAGAAGAAAGAGATAATATGTTTTCTACCCCCCTCACAGTGGTGGCATATGGATGTAAGATAATGCATGTAAAAACACTTGAAAGCCATCAAGCACTACAGAAATGTAGTTATCATATATCACTGAAAATATCCATTTATGTGCTCTTGATGAGAGGCAGCACAATATAGCAAAGAACTGGCTAGAAGAAACTTCTATCCTAATCCTGCCTCCAACATTTACTAGCTATTTGTAACCACCTCTCTGGACTTTAATTTCCTTTTCTGTAAAATAAGGAAATGCCCTTTCCCAGAGTTGGCCACAATAGAGAAAGCACAGGACCTGGAGTCAGGAAGGCTCACCTTTCCGAATTCGAATCTGGACCTCAGACACTAGGCAAGCCACTTAACCCTGTCTGCCTCAGTTCCTCATCTGTAAAATGAGCTGGAGAAGGAAATGGCAAACCGCTCCAATATCTCTGCCCCAAATGGGGTCACGAAGAGTCAGCTATGACTAAAGAACAACAAGCATTTAGTGTGTGCAATCATTGTGCCAAGGACTGAGGACACAAACAGACAATCCCTAAGACAATCCCAGCTCTCCAGGGCTCACATTCTAAGGGAGAGACGACCCTTGAAAGTTTCAGCTGCAAGTCAGATGGAAAGGTCCCATGGTCCTTGGGAGGCAGCAAAGTAGATGACAACGCCTCTTCTTTAATGTCGCTTCCACTGATAAAATGACATCAGTTTCTGAGATTAAATCGCTGACAGTGCCAAGGACTTTGGTGGCAAGAAATTTCCTTTTCTGGTTCTGCAGTAACTGCGGCTGTAACCCCTGCAGGAGCAGACATTCAGCCCAGAAGCCTGACCTCTGGATAGAGGTTCCAGCCCGGCTCTCAGATGCTGAGGTGTAATTCTCCTTCCTGATGGAGTTATCGCTCAGCTCTTTGGCCATAAGGGGAAGGTCGAGCCCTGAAGAGGGCAGGGAATGTCCATGCTTGGGATGGAGCTTGGTGTCTATAGACACCTGACCCCACTAATGTCAAAAAAAGGAGAGAAAGACTCTCATGAGCTCTTGCTTTGGTACAAAACTGTGATTTCATTCTTGGAGGGAACTCTCAGTATGGAAATTCCCTCTATTGATGCAGATTGATGGTAACTCATGTATAACATATAGCCTTACTTAGAGAGTTACCAGGGGCACCAAGAGGTTACAAAATCATAGGCCTATGTGATCGTAGATTTAGAATAGGAAGCAGCCTTAAAAGCTATCTAGTCCAGTCCTGAGGCTCAGAGAAGTTCGTGGCATGCACATGATCGCACAACCAGTTTGTGTCAGAAGCACAATTTGAATCCAGGTGTTATCCTGCCTTTCTTACAGAAACTTATAGAATCATCTTGCATAGACTGGCGGAGCTGGGAGGGACCTCAGAGAATAGATTGGCAGAGCCAGAAGGCTAAATGTCATCTAATACATTTTCTATTTTATAAAGGAGGAAACAGGTCTAGAGAAGGGAAATGACTTGGCCAGAGTCACCTAGTGAGCTAATAATGGAAGACAGAAACAATGGAAATGGTTAACCTCTTGTATTCTCCTATTAAGTAAGCTTGCCTCCAAGGAGCTAAAAGCAGTCCGGTGATGATGCAACCCTTCCTCATCAGCTTCATGTGAGAATGGAGGAGAAAAGGATATGACTACCTAACTCCACCCTTCCCAAGAGCAACTGTGAATCAGAAACACGACCTCCATGAGAGGTGGTAAGGCTAGGGAGGTAACTTCCTCATCTCCTCCACCCCCTTCTCATGCAAGGTCCCCCTGTTATTCTCCCCTTTCAGAGTCTGCTCCCCTGGAAAGGAAAGCAGAGATATCACTAGTGACAATATTAATAGAGACCAGGTTATGATTCAGGGTGGCTAGGTGGCTCAGTGGATGGAGCGCCAGGCCTAGAGTCACGAAGACATCTTCCTAAATTCAGATCTGGCCTCAGACACTTACTAGCCGTGTGATCCTGGGCAAGTCACTTAACCCTCTTTGCCTTGGTTTCTTCATCTGTAAAATGAGTTGGAGAAGGAAGTGGCAAACCAGTATCTCTAGTATATCTGCCAAGAAAACCCCAAACAGGGTCACAAAGAGTCAGATGCGTCTGAACAAGCTGTCAGGAAGGGGCACTAAATTTGGAAACCAATGTAAGGGAAAGGGCTGAGGCAGATCCTTGGGGGAGAGAGAGAGAAAGACAGAGAGACAGAGAGAGAGAGAGAGAGAGAGAGAGAGAGAGAGAGAGAGAGAGAGAGAGACATACAGAGAGAGAAAGAGAGAGGGAGAGAGAGAGAGACAGAGAGAGAGAGAGAGTGTGTATGTGTGTATATTTAAAGGGGGCATGCTAGAGAGAGAGTAAAGCTGAAAATTCAAGGTAAATTTCAGATCAGTCACTACAATCTGCCATTCCCATCTACAGTGGAAAAGGCCCTCCCTCTGTTCCCTACCTATGCCCTACCAATCATCAGGCCAAGAAATTGCCTCAGTGACTACCAAATCAAGGAAAGATGTGTATAGAGGTGAGTATCCATTGCATAAGCTTCGAACATAGTTCTCCAAGTTTAGACTAGAACATAGGCATCCTGACTCCAGGACCAGGGCTCTTACTTCTACTCCCTCTTCCCCTAGACAGCTTTAAGAATATTGGCGGCTCTCCATTTCCCATGATAATAAGAGCTCATGGATAATTAGAATCCATGAGCAAGTCCCAAAGCTCATTTCAGCTCATCTCTCCCTAAGCAGCTATTTCACCAGTTAGTGCACCCCTCCCAGCTGTAATACTACTTGTATATATTTTACATTTATTTGTTGTTCCTCTTCCCTCAGCTCCCTGGTCCAACGTAAGCTCCTGGAGGGCAGGGATTGTTTCATTTTGTCTTTCTAACTCTAGCCCCTGGAAGGTAGTAAGGACTTAAAAGCTTGCTCTACTGAATACCACTGGCCACTTGCTAGATGTTCTGTTAGGCACTAAGGGAAAGACAAACCTAAATGAAGTATAGTTCCCAGTTTGAGAGGAAAGTCTAGGGGGAGGGGAGATAAAGCATATACAGAAATATCAGAATCAGAAGTGTCATTTAAAAAAGCTGTGGGACATCTGAGGAGAGAAAGGACTTCCAGGTAGAAGAATCTGGAAAGGTTCAAGGGATATCTAAGGTTTTTAGGATGGGTGGGTGTGCCAGTAAGGCAAAATGGGCTTAGTTTAACGAGTGCCCTTGAGGAGTTTGCCTTTTGTTTACGGTGAAAGTACTTTCACCTGTTAAATGCTAAGCCCCAGGCCCAAAGCCCTATCAGGTGTGAAACCTGTGCGGGCGTAGATCAAGGACTTCAAAGCGGCCAATTCGGGAACCAATGGGTCTCTGGACTCTGGTCTCTAGTGGTTGAGGCGGGACTTGAGAACGCCAGAGGCTTGGCTGTGAGGAGAGGCGAGAAAACTATAGCTGGAAAAAAATCCGAAGCAGAGCCGACCCTTGTGTGGACCCAAGAGTTCGAGCGAGGTCTGGAGGCCGGTGAATATGATTTACGCCATCTTATTTTTCTGTGGCCTCCTGGCTACTCTTGTGAGTCGGGCCTACTGGCCTGGAGGCTTGTGTTCACAATACCGGAATGGGGAGGTTGGTTCGCTAATTTGTTGCTCTGGGCCCTGAATAAATTTGTTGATGCCTTCTTCTTGG
>CM053625.1:40021940-40058232 GCA_028646595.1 Phalanger gymnotis
CCCCACACACAGAGACTGATAGTCTCTTTCCCTGTTTCTATCTCTTCTTCCTCTTCTGAGGACTCTCTACAATCCGAAAGGATGTTAAGACGACCCGACTCCGTATCTTTTTCTGATTCTGATTCTCTCTACCTCTCTCTTGATTCTCTGCTTCTCGGATTCTTTCTTTCACCCTCTGATTCTACTTCTCTCTCTCTCTCTCTCTCTCTCTCTCTCTCTCTCTCTCTCTGAGTCTCTCTGTCTCCCTTGGATGATCTCTGCCTCCCTCTTAATTTCACTTTAATGTTTTTCTTTCCCCTTCAGATCCAAAGTCACCAAGAACCTAAGTGTCTCTGCCTAGTACTCCGTGACCTAACAGGCAGGGGGCTCCCACACAAGCACCCAATGAGAGGACCCGAAGAAAGAAGGGCTGGAAAGAAACCCTGAAAGTCCCCTGTTCAACTGTTTGGGGACCGAAAAGAGGTAGTGAGAGAAATAAGGGAGACAGGTGAAAATGAGTTTTAGTTAAAAACAAGTTAAACATGTCCCCTGGTAGGAATCCACATGCCCTGGGAGTCCTGGAGAGGTGTGAAGCATCCTCACCCTGGAATTTGGATTACAGTGGGTACATACCAGCTTCCCCCTCCCTGTGTGACTCCCCCCGCCCCAGCAGAATGCTGAATGACCTCATGGGTCTACATTGCATTCCACTGACGCAGAGTCGCTATTGGAGTGTCCTGTCCCTGGGAGGTGGCATTGTGCTACCGTACCTCCCGATGAGGGGGAGGGAAAGAGGAAGAGGGAGCCAAGCTTTGATGATCTGCAAGGAAAAGTACATCACCCACCTTTTCAGGAGGCTTCTCAGAGACAACCAACTAGAAGCCCATCTCTGTAGAGGGGGTTGGACTCCATGATCTCCTTTTCCAGCTCTAATGATCTATGAATCTATATAGGAGCTTGGGAACAGCATGTGTCAGAGATAGGGAGGCCAAGAAAGAAAGAGAGCATGTGCTTTTAATGTGTGGGTGTGTTTGAGGGAGAAAAGAAAAAAAATGTTTTAATCTGGGTGTATGTAGATGCATGAGATTGTATTGGATTTATGCAATACTCTTGTGCATCTATAGGGTTGGAGGGGTGTGTATTCCTCTTTCTCCTTTCCTTCCCACCCCCTCCCACCTCCATCCCAGATACCAGCCCAGGAACAGAGGAAAGGATGCCGGATATGGAGTCATAGAACCTGAATTTAAATTCCAGCTTTTCAACTTATTACCCATATGACCTTGGACAATGTCATTTCCTTTCCCTGGACCTCAGTTTTCTTATCTATAAAATGAGTGGACTAATTTTTCTAGTTCTAAATCTATGACATGGTCAAAATTCCACAGGGCAGATGAAACAAAGAAGCAGAAGCTTGCTATTTCCCCTTAGCCTTTCTTCTGCTCGGCTCTAGGGAAGAGAGCTAGTATTCTCAGGGCTTCCTGGTATCTGTCTTGTCTATGTTGCCTCAACATTCTAAGGAGGTCAAGGCCACTGAGTCTATCTCTATGTCTACCAGTTAGCCTTAAATAGAGAAAAATTCAATTCTTTGAGCACAAAACCTGATCTCAGGCTGCACAATCTCAGGCCCAGAATGAGCCCTGCTCCAGTCTGACCCCAGCCTTGATCCCCACCTCAAAAGGAATCACAGACCTGATCCCAGATTGATTGCTGATAGGAAGGATGATGCCCTAGGTTTTAGGCCTTACTGATTAGGCAGCTTCTCCAGGCTTCAGACCTCCAGAACTAATCCAGGGAATTTGCCCTAAAGATTATCCTTCTTATTCCGCCCTAATGTAACTGACCTTCAGACTCCAACTTGAAGAACCAGGTCTCAGCGCCTTCTTAGTCAATGGGCCTACTTGGCTCCCTGCATCCAGAGAACAATTGTGCCAGATCTCCTCTCCCCTTTCATTGTATTTTAGCTTGTTATTCTAGCACCTACCCTCCCTCTGACATACATTCCCTCCATAGCACCAGACTGCATTTTTTCAAGTTTATGTCCCAAGGGAAATGAACATTATCTAAGAAATAGGATTGCAGGTGGAGTGTGGATTAAACAAAATAACTCAGAACAGACTAACTGGTGCCAGCCTGCCTAAGCTAGATCTCCCCAGTTTTCTAGTCCTACCTGTGTGACCACAAGGAAGTCCCATGACATCTCTGGGCCTCAGTCTTCTCATTCATAAAATGAGGTTATTTGTCTAGATTACCTCTGAGGCCCGTTCCCACCTCAGGTCTAAGAGCTGTGATGATTCCTTAGACCTGGAGCCCATGTCCCAGTGTGTCACCTCTCTTCAGGCCTATGACAGCTCTGAGACCAAAATATTCCCAAAATGAACTATGATTCACCTAATCAGGTGTTCTTGTTCCCGAACTCAGTGGTCCACCTAGGCTCACTCTCAGCCAATCAGGAAGCTTCCTAACTGTTGAAGGGCTTCTGGAGCCACCCAGATTCCATTTAATCACTGACTAACTAGAAATCAAGGCTCAATCATAGACTCTTAGACTATGAGAGCTGGAAGGGAATTTAAAGATTATCTAAAATAATCCCCTCATCT
Organism: Phalanger gymnotis; assembly: GCA_028646595.1. Lineage (NCBI taxonomy): Eukaryota > Metazoa > Chordata > Mammalia > Diprotodontia > Phalangeridae > Phalanger > Phalanger gymnotis. The sequence goes on from CM053625.1 coordinate 40,024,517, forward strand.
CACAGAAAAGGAAACAGCATCATCTCCTCTATGGAAATCACCTCCTTCCTGACCCCATCTAATGCCTCCTGACAAAATTACTTTGTATATATGTTGTATACGCTTTGTGTAAACAAATGTTTTTAGGTATACATATTGTCTACCTTGATAGAATATGATATATATTGAATATTTTTAGGTATACATGCTGTCTGTCTTGATAGAATATAAACTTGTTAATGGTAAGGACTTTTCATTTTCAGCCTTGTATTCCCAGCACTTAGTACAGTGTCTAGCACATAGTAGGTCCTTAATAAAATGCTTGCTGATTAACCGATATAAGGCATTTTACTCAGGATTATATGGCCAATAAATGGCAGAGAATTCCGTTTCCTGGCTCTCGGTCCAGTGAGCTTCCTACCATGCTTCACTGAACAAAAAACGAGAAGCATAAAAGGTCTCATAACCTGGCATGTAGATCACCTCTAATGTTAGAAAAAGAGCCCCCCCCTTTTCCCTAATTTGGACATAAACTGAGCCCTAACCCTTGTCAAAGGCTTCACAGATAGCTGTCCTTGGTGCTGAGAACTCACTACAGCTTCTTCATCACAGCCTGGCCCCCTTTTGCTTAAAGACTTCTTGGGACAACAGGGCTTTTAAAATGATAAAACACCATACAGAGCAGTTAGTTATTATTATGAGAAAGGCGTTTAAAATCCTACATATAAATATAAGTTATTATTATGAATGGTAGCATGGCTTGGTGGAAAGAGAAAGCCAGGAAGAATTGGGGTCAAGTTCTTCTGCCTCTGACACGTTTTGACTTTATTACCTGCACAAGTTGCAGAAAAGATGGCAACCTGCATTGGTAGAGGGAGTTTCCCTTGCCTAGAGGCTCCTTTTACCAGTGAAATCACAAATCCAATCCCTATCCTCTCCACACTGGCAAGGAGGGGTTGTCCATAGCATCCCTTGGCCACTTATTCCAGAGGATGACAGAGGTGAGGATGACACGTGGTGTGAGAAGCAAGCATGATGTCAAACAATGATACTGTGTCAGAAAAACTGGATTTCTAGCCTTGTCTATGCCCCTGGGTGTTGTGATCTTATGTATATCACATTTTCCTTCTGGGATTTAGTTTTCTATCTAAAAATAAAGGGACTGAAAACAATTATTGGTAAGATCTCTAAAGTTCTAGAAATGTATAGCATCTGGAAAGAGGAGGCCTCAATTTCTACATCTGTAAAGGAAGGGTGACCTCTTGTTGTGCTGGAAAGGCACACAGGTTCTGTCTCAGTTGTGCTAATTATGATCAGAGGCAAGCCCTCTCTCATCCCTGACCCTCAGTTTCCTCGTCCTCATTGTTTGGGGTTGAAGGAACCAAATGAATTAATGAATGGGGTTGAGAGAATCAAATGAAATTACATGTATATACAAGGCTAAACACAGGAGTTCAATAAAACCTTGCTCTATAAAACGAATTAACTCCAGCCACTTGTCCCTTTACTCTCAGGGGAGAAAGGGCTGAAGACTAGGGTTAGTCCTAATCAAAAGTGGAGGTGGTAGTCCCCTGTGAAGAATCACATTTGCTATCTGGCTTTTGCCAGGACATTAATTATATCCCCCCACACACACATATATGCTTTAGAAACTTTAAAGCACTGAAAAAATATGAGACATTATTATTATTTGACTCAAAAAGGCTGGCAAGAAGTGAGGGAGTGGAGAGATATGGCAGATGTTTACATTAAAATAAATCAATATCTCTTCCTTTTCTGATTGTCAAAGCCCTCCCAAAAAAGTATTGGCCTCCTACACCCTCTGCCAGGGTGTTGCTCTGCAAAAGTTTTCTGTTGCTTTTTGCAGACAGACACCAGGCCCAATATCTCTTCATTTTCTTCACATCCCCTCTGGTTGTCCTTGGCTCCCTTGTTTTCTTCCCATCTGCAAATGGTCTGTTTCCACTTGCACTGACTCAGAAGGTGATTCCTGGCTCCAACCCCCAACCTCAGCCAGTTTTCTGCTTGGTAGCAGGAAAGAACTAGGGCTCAGCACAGCCCCATGGGGTCCCTGAGGTAACCCTTCCAGTTGGGCTATAGATACAAATAGAGAGGAATCCCCAGAGGTCTAAGTCTCCATCTGCCAAAGGGCAGGCCACTTAGATTCTAGAGGTACTTCTATTCCCCAACTTGGAGGATCAAGGCCAAATTTAACCTGGCATTCAAATCCCTGCTTCCAGATTCAGCACCTATTGACCTTTTGAAGCTTATGTCTCATGAATACTATCTTTTAGCCAGGTTGGTCTTTTCCCTGATACCCACACATAACATAAAATTATAGATCCAGACACTGTTAGACATCTATGACAATCTTCTTCCTCATTTTAGACAGGGTGAAAAACTGAAGCCCACAGGCAGACAAGGTTGGTAAATGAACAGAGTCTGCCTGGTGATAATCTTTTAAAAGAGGCAGCCTGGTAGAAGATTCCTGGCATTTGTTCCCCTACATTAATCTGGGCATTCATTCCTACCTCCACCTCTGTCTCTTCTCCCTCCTCTCCTTCTTTCCAAATCCTACCCATCCCTCCTCAAAAATCTGTTCTCTAGCAAGCCCTCCCTGGTACCCCCAGGCCAGTGACCTCTCTGCCCTCTGACCTGACTACAAGTGCCACATATTTTTGATCTTAAGCTGAGACTGTCTTAAATGTCAATGCTTCCTCTCCTTTACATGGGTACTCCCTCCTGAGGTGCCTATTTACTAACCATCCATGCCTTCTCATCCTATATAAGTCTTGATCATGTCCTTCAACAGTTTCCATAGAGACACTCATAGAATGAGACACTCATAGAATAATAGACTTAAAACTGGACAGGAGTCAAAAATTTATCTTTGATCCCACCCTGTCATCTTACAAATAAGGAAACTGATGTCCTAAGAAGTTAAAAGACAATGCCAGAGGCAATCTAATCCAACCCCCTCATTTTACAGATGAAGAAAGAAAGTCTCAGGGAAGTTAGATGACTTAAGGTCATACAGATAGTAAGCCTCAGACACAGATTTGAACTCAGGTCCTCTGATGCCAAAGTCGGTGTTCTTTCTGCTGTATACTCCCTACCTCTAGGTATTTTAATATTTTATGGATATCAGTGCAGTACTTTCCAGTTCAACTGTTATCCTTTGCTCTATATACATGACCAGCTCTCCTCCTTGTAACTTACTGGCTCTGAGCCTCAGTTTCCTCACCTGTAAAATTAGAATAGAAATACTTGTATTTTGTATCACGTAGGATCGTTGTGGGAGTCAAATGAGATAAAACCTGTAATTGTCCTATAAATGTCAATTATTATTGGTTTCTTCTTACTAGGCCAATCTCTTTTGAATAGCCATACATGTCATTAGAAACTAGGTGATAGAGTGCCAGGCCTGGAGTCAGGAAGGCCTGAGCTCAAATCTAACCTCAGACACTGACTAGTTGTGTGACCCTGGGTAAATCATTTAACCCTTTGTGCCTCAGTTTCCTCACCTGAAAAATGCACTAGAGAAGGAAATGGTGAACCACTCCAGTATTTTTGGTCAAGAAAACCCCAAATGGGGTCATGAAGAGTGGGACGTGACTGAAAGGACTGAACAGCAAATAAGAGATATCGCTAAGAACTGACCCTCTAGGATTTAATAAAATGTTAATGTAATATTCTAGGACTTAAAACAGTATCATCCACAAACATGATTAGTGTCTTATTTATTGAAGAGCCTATTTATTTAAACGACCTATATTTATGAATCTGGATTTATAAACTTTTCAAGGGTAAGACTCTCATATCCTTCTTTATCTCCCCCCAGCCCCCAATACAAGGCTAAACACAGGAGTTCAATAAAACCTTTCTGAATAAAAGGAATTAACTCCAGCCACTTGTCCCTTTACTCTCAGGGGAGAAAGGGCTGAAGACTGGGGTTAGTCCTAATCAAAAGTGGAGGTAGTAGTCCCCTGTGAAGAGTCACATTTGCTATCTGACTTTTGCCAGGACATTAATTATATCCTCAGGGATGCATTCGTTTGGCTCAAAGTTCTGTCCCCTGTTAGGATGTAAGCCTACTTGAGAGGAGAATGACTTTATTATATTCTCCTTTTCTCTTCTGTCTTCCTCTTCAGGGAAGTTAGGTGGTGCAGTAGAAAGTGCTAGATTTGGCAATCAGGAAAACTTGAGTTTGAATCCTGCCTCAGACACTTACAAGCTGTGGGACCCTGGAGAAGTCGCTTAACCTGTTTGCCTCAGTTTCTTCATCTGCAAAATGTGGATGATAATAGCCCTGAATCACAGGATAAAATGAAAATTTTGAATACTTTGCAAACCTTAAAGTGCTATATATAATTTATAATTATATAATAATTATTATTTCCTCTATTCTATCATTTGATGATCTCCTAAGCCCCCATTGGCTCAATTATTTCCCAGATTTATATATGTAAACCTAGTCTTTCTTCTGAGCTACAGATCTGCATCACCAACTATCTACTGGACATTTCCAACTGGATGTCCCGTAGGCATCTCAAACTCAGTATGTCCAAAATGAAACACATTTTCTTTTCCCCCAAACTTATCCCTCTTTCTAATTTCCCTGTTTCATGTGAGGATACCACCATCCTTCCAATCCCTCAGATTATCAGCCTCAGACCATCTTTGACTCTTTCCTCACCCCATCACCTAAATTGCCAAATATTTTCAATTTTGCCTCTACAACACTACTGGAGAAATCTCCAATCCATCCTTTGCACAACGGCCAGACTGATATTCTTAAAGCACAGTTCAAAGAGTGTCTTTCCCCAGTTCAAGAAGCTCCTAATTACCTGTAGGAAAAAATATAAAAACTCCTCTGCTTGACATTTAAAGCCCTTCACAATCTGGCTCCAGACTACCTTTTTTGTATATTAGATTGCACAAAGACTTCGCACATCTTTTACTCCCTCTGCATTCTCCCCCAAACTTTTTTCTTGGGCACAGCATTTTATCTCCTGCCACATTCAAGATCAAATGTAAAATCTTCTTTGTCATTCAAAGCCCTTCATAATCTGATTCCCCCTCCTCCCTCCCTCCCCCACCCCTGCCCCGCCACACACACACACCCCTAGTCTTATTATTTATACCTTACACTTCCCTCCCCACCATAGATTCTTCAGTCCCTTGACATTGTCCTCCTGGCTACTGTCAGAACAAGATACTCCATCTCTCAGCTCCAGGCATTTTTTCTGGCTGCCTTCCATCCCTGGAATGCTCTCCCTCCTCATTGCTGCCTCCTGGCTTCCTGCAAGTCCCAGCCAAAATCCCATTTTCGATAGGGACCCTTTCCCAATCCTTCTTAATTCTAGTGCCTTCCCTCTGTTGATTATTTCCTATTTATCGTATATAAAGCTTGTTTATACATAGCTGTTCGCATGTCTGTCTCCCCATTAGACAATGGGGTCTTTGAGAACAAGGACTATCTTCTCACTCTCTTTGAATCCCTACAGCTTAGCACATAGTAGGTGCTTAAGTAGCAGCCACGTCTTTGCACAAGTTCTCTCCGGTGCCTGTATTATGCTCCTCCCTCATCTCCAACATACAGAATTCCTGACTTCTTTCAAGGATCAGCTTAAGTGCCATCTCTTACACATGGAGTTAATTCTGATTACCTCCTCCCTACCTCCAGTTGCTAGTACTTCTCTATCTCCTGGAAATTAATTTGTATTTATTTTGTATATATTTTTATTTAGCCATGTTCATATTTCTCTAAATAGAATTTGAGTTTCTTGCAGACAGACAGTATTTCTCTTTTTATAGCTTTTTTTTCAATTAATAAGCATTTATTTAATCCCCCTCCCATTTCCTCACCACTACCACCACTTTGAAAAAGAGAAAGAAAAACAAAGTCCTATTAAAAAAAATGTATAATCAAGTAAAACAAATCTCCTACCTTCCATGTTTTATGATATAATTTTCCATAATTAAGCCATGCGTCCATTTAGAACATTGTTATTATTATTATATTAAAACATATTTCTTTTTTTAATCTTGGTATTCTTAGTGCCTAGCACTGTGCCTAGTACATAGCAAATGCTAAATAAATGCTTATTGCGTGAATAAATGAATGAGTGAAGGGAACACACCTGGCTTTTTATAGGGAAGTTAATCCTCTAAAACTTGGCCACTAAATGACAAATTTTGGGCCATGAAAACACAAAATAGCTTTCAGGACTGTGTAGTTTTCGTACTTCAGTTTTCATAGAGACGGTGGGGGGGGGGGAGGGAAGCAGGGGACTAAGAATCACTCCATTTTTAGACTATGCCATAAATTCCATTTATCTTTGTTCAATAACCAACTAGTGAATGTCCTATGGAACTGGACCGTGTCAGTATTGACCTTTTCTCTATACATGAAAGAGGAAACTTAAAGAAACTCCCACTAAATGGAAGACAGGCTCCTGAGTTCTCATCATAGAAGTAAATGGAATAGTTGGCAGTTAGTTTTCACAGTCCCAAAGGCAACAAGAAACATCTTGTTGTGGGAAAAATGTATGATGATCACAAGTAAACAGAACAGCATGAAGCTACTAAAGCTTGATGCTAACATCTGTTGCAGAGGATGAGAAGTTGAGAAATTTTATGACAAGCATGACAAAATTCTCCAAAGTAGGTCAACATCTTCCAACATCAGTTTTTTGTTGTTGTCACTGTCGTATCTGACTCTTCATGACCCCATGGACCAACTGTCCATGGGTTTTTCTTGGCAAAGATACTGAGGTGGTTTGCCATTTCCTTCTCCAGTGGATTAAGGCAAACAGAGATTAAGTGACTTGCCCAAAGTCACACAGCTAGTTAGTGTCTGAGACCAGATTGAACTCAGGTCTTCCTGACTCCAGGCCCAGTGCTCTAACCACTGAGTCATCTAGCTGCCCCTTCAACATCAGTTACCTTAGTTCAAATGGGCAAGGGTGGCACAAGAGAGGACAAAGAAGGGCACAAAACCATACAGGAAAATATAATTCAACATCAAGAAGTAAAAGAGACTTAAAACTCATACTATATGTATGGTGCGTATTTTCTTCGGAAGAAAGTTAGAAGCGTTTAGATGTTGCAAGTGTGGAACAACCGCAAAAACATTTTTTCATTGAGTATATCTTAATAGACAGGAAACAACTGGTAACCCACCTAGTAGTCATTTCAAAAATTCACTCTCTATTTATAGTCACATCATCTGACTAGTTAGAGCAAAGGTCAAAATCAATACTGAATGAGAAGAAAGGATCAAGAGAAAAATGACAGTATTGGTGATGATGGCAGCTCCAATCCAACATTTTAAATAAGGTTCCCAAAATAAGGGAAACAAACAAAGAAGAAAATGACCATCACTGTGATTTACAATGCTTAGCGAAGTTTAAACAAGGAAAAGCAATTGTCACAATAACAGTGGCCAAAAGAGCCCAGTAGCCACTTCAAATAACAAACATTCAATTTCCTTGCCAGACGGAAAGACAAGATAGCCAAGAGCAACAGTAGTTTGGTGTATAAGTTTATTTGCTTTAAAAAAAAACCATAGAGGTAAATGGCAAAAGATTACAAGGAGTATTGTTTCACCAAACAGTAAAAAAGAGGCATTTGAGGTGGGGAAAGGTTCTCACAAAAAGCCTGGTATAAGACCTGGCTAGAGACAGACCATCCTGAAAGTACTGGGGACCATACTGGAGCCATCATCCTCTTCATGGATGATATGAAGACATAGAAATAGAGCTTTAGACAATCTAGACACAAAAGGTAACTGACCAAATACATACAGAAGAATCCATTTGGGAAGTGAGGCAACTTTAAAGGGATTCAGGGACTAATTTGCAAGATTTGTTGAAGAAGGGAAGACTCCAACAAATGGAAATGACTACAGACAGTATTTTTACCCATAAAGGCAACTGAAAAGATTAGTAACTACCAACCTATACGTCTATAGTCTCATTTCTACAAGTCTTCCTAAGAATGATCTGTGTGCACAGGTTAAGGTTTTCCTTGATGAAAATATGAAATGAGAATACAGAGGCATGTAATTTTCTAAAGCAAATTGCATTTTCACAGTCATATACCAGACTGCGTAATATACGTGTGTATATATACACACCTACATATGTACATATATATCATATATATATATATATATGTGCATATACATATATATGACAGATAAAATAGGATCATAAAAGTTAAAATTGAACTCTCCTCCCTGATCTAGAGGACTATGGGTGTGGAACAAAGCATATATTATCGGATTTAGTCAATGTATTGGTTGGTTTTGTTGAACTGATATTTTTGTCTTTCTTTTTAATTCTTTGTTGTAAAGGATGTCCCAGAGGGTACAGGGAATGAAGGATATATTTGCAGATTAAGGTAATATAAAAACAAAAGATGTCTATACAAATATTAAGCTAAAGCTAGAAGAAAGAAAGAAAGAAAGACCATCTATTTCAACTCTTTCATTTTACAAATGAGTAAACTGAGGTCCAGAAAGGTTAAGGAATTTACCTACATTTATGGAGATAGTTAATAAGTAACAGCTAGGGGTTGATCCCAGATCTTTGGAATACAAACCCAATGTTCACAATCCAATCACATCATACTGCCTTTATATGAGAATATAAAATCTCAGTGTGTCTATTATTGTCTGTTGATTTTAAAAAAAGACATTTGGTTGGGTAGAACAAAATGTAGCTATAAGAGCTCTCCTCAATACTAAAATCTTGCAAGGTAACTGTGACAGATACAACTGTGGAGAGAACTTTCTTCTACTGAATTAATATTTCCAAAGTTTTGGCATTAAGTGAAGTATGAAACAGAAAAACTCACCTAAGATTTTCACCAGGGCCATAACCTGGATTAGACACAGAAATGCTGGCATCCAGAATTATTGTTGTTCAATCACGTCTGACTCCTTGTGACCCTATTTGGAATTTTCTTGGCAGAGATACTGGGGTGGTTTACCATTTCCTTCTCCAGCTCATTTTACAGATGAAGAAACTGAGGTAAACGGGGTTAAGTGACTTGCCCAGGGTCACAAAGCTAGTGAGTGTCTGGGGTGGGATTTGAACTCAGGAAGATGAGCTCTCCTGATTCCAGGGCTCTATCCACTGTAGCAGCTAGCTATCCCAGCATCCAGAATTACGGAGTCCAAATAAAAGGATTCCCCATTAATGCTGAGATTCTCAAAATGTTTCTAGTTGTAAATGATATTGAACTAATGGAATCAAGCCTTGTATAGATTCTCGTAGAGAAAGGAGGACTTAGTGGAAAACATAGATAAAAATTGCCCACGATGGGAAAACTGGACAGGGATATAATAAGCAATGGAGCACATCCCCCGCCATTGAGGTCCCAGAACCCGAGTGAAGCATTATAGGAAGTGAATGTTTCCCAGCTTGTTTTATGCAGGTGGCAGATTGAGGGAGATATGGATAAAGGGCCCAAGGCCGTTGGAGTAGGGTTAGGAAGAAGAGGAAAAAAAGTAACAGCCAGGTCTTGGGGAGACAAATCCCACTTCTCTCACTGCTTTGCCAGAGACTTACCTTGAGGAAAGGGGAAGGGGTCTGACTTACCTGGTTTCTGGGATGAGCTGGGGCTGGAAACCGTGACAGGCTGGACTCTGGCTATTCTCCAGTCCTGGCTGGTACCACATGTCTCACGAAACTTCCCAGGGGCTTGCCTAGGACCACTGATCAAATGGGGTGGACTTGACGGCTGGGACACATTGTCCATTGTTCCACAGGATACTTTGTCCGAACCTTTTTCCTCTTCCTCTTGTAGCTCCAAAAGACTGGCCTGTCCTGGACCTTCGAATGTGCTCAAGCTGTCCTCCTTGGACTCCATGGCTGGACACTTGCAGCCTTCCTCAGGAAGCCCAAAGTCACCAGAGTGAGATCTTTCTTCACTGGGCCTGGTCCCTGAGGGCTGAGGCTGGAACAGCTGATTGCCAAACATGGTATGCTCTCTTTTTACTCCCTCTGGGAAAGCTGGTTTGGGATTCTTCACCTGAGGGAGTATGCCCTCTTGGTCCTGGGGCAGCCTATGTTTGTCCCAAGGAGGGGGACTCAGACCTGGGCAGTATCTGATCACAACTTCTAAGACAGACAGGAAGTCACTTCCCTTCCCTGGAGGGGACTCCCTGCACTGTGTACTCCACCAGGCTAAAGGTGAATGCTAGCAGGGGCAGGAGCAGAGACAGGTTTGAATTACTTGGAGGTAGGCTATTCTGGCCCTCCCTTCCTGTTGGTGTCTCACTTATTTGAGTACTGGCTTCAAAATGAATCCACCTGTACTGGGGAAAAAAAGCAAAAAAAAAAAAGTCAGGTATTAGCAAAGAACAAAGATTCTTACAGATAGAAGAGACCTTAGTACAATCCCAACATTTTATAGATGGGAAAACTGAGACTCAGGGTAGGAAAACTTGATCGAGTTCATACAAGGTCCTTATTCTAATTAGTGGCAGGACCAGGACTAGAAGTCAGGTCTCCTAACTGCTACTTCAAGTCTGCTGAAATAGGCTGGATTATTTTAAAGGGCTGGCCTCTAAACTAGGGGGTCTTAGTCTTTTTCATGTCTTGGATGCCTTTGCTAGTTTGATGATGCCTATGGAGCCTCTCTCAGAATAATGATTTTAAATAATTGGAGGAAATTCTATATCGTTTCCCATCAAATTTCACAGACCCCACAAAATCTATCCACAGACCCTCTTAGTAGCCTGTGGTTAAGAACATCTCCTCCACAGAATCTCTATCTTCCATTCTTTCTCCATTCACATAGGTATCACATAGGTTCAGGGCTTTATCACATTTCTCCTGGAATACCATACTAGCTACCTAACTGGTGTCCTTTTTTAACTCTCTCTCTCGGCTCTCCAATTCATCTTCCACTTAGCTACCAAAATAATCTTCCTAAAGGATAGGTGATCTGAGACAGGTTGCTAGCTTCGCTTCACCAGCCTTGGAGCTTGGTATCCAGATGTGGATAGTTCTGTCCCAACAGAAGCTACTTGGGTAAGAGATGAAGGCCAGTAAAGCATGAATTGGCCAGCATGAATTGGCCTCTATGTCCAGCCCTCTAGGTGCCAGCCATCAAAGGGCAAGGAGTCAGGAAGTGAATGATAAAGGAACTTAATGAATAAAGGTTGAAATGACCAAAGCTCTTAAGAGGAAGAAAACTCAGTTAAAGACTTTGAGCTAAAGCACAGGTTTAACCATATCATTCTCTAGCTCTGAGAATCATTAGTGGCTCCCTACTGTCTCTAGAATAAAATACAAGCTCCTTAGTTTGATGTGTGAAGTATTTCTGGCTCAGTCTACATTTCTAGCCTTAGTTCACATGACTCCCCTTCAATGTCCTTGCCAAAGTGACCCCAGGCTAAGATTCCCCTGCTCTAATGCTTCCTCCTTTACGTGTCTATTCCTGTCCACGTAAAAGACTCTTCCTAAACATTGTAGAGGTGGAGGGCAAAAGATTAAAGCAGTATAATTTTATGAAACAGCAAAAAGCAGTTGAAAGGAAAAAGGTTCACAAAAAGCTTGGTATAATACCTCGCTAAGGCCTAAAACCATCACAACGTAGTTTTACTTAACTTTTCAGGGATTGTACTTAGTTCAGCGTTTAATGGTGCCTGTGGTGGGTTAAAAATAATTAATGTTTACAGAGCTCTCACTATGTGCCAGGCACTGTGCACAATGTACTTTACAAATAGTATCTTATTAATAATGAGAATAATGAGAGCTAACATTTGTATAGTACCTTCTATGTGCCAAGTACTGTGGAGGAAGCACTTTACAAATATCCTCCCATTTGATGCTCACAACAACTCTGGGAGCTGGGCACTCTTATTATTCCATTTTAGAGAAGAGGAAACTGAGGCAGACAGCAATTAAGTGACACGCCCAGGGTCACCCAGCTAGTAAGTGTCAGAGGACAGATTTGTATGCAATGTTGAAAATTGATCAACAAAATAAAATTATGACAGGGGAGTGAGGACTGGAATTGAAAAGGACAAGAAGTCAGTGAAAATTAATGTCTCAGTGGGTACCCACCTCTACATTTATCCTTTCCATGCCTGTGACTAGAGATCAATTCTTTTAACTACCAAGGCCAGTGTTTGGGGTGGGCTAGGGACGCGGCCTTGGTTTCTGAGACAAGCTGTTCTCTGACCTAGAGAGATTCTTGTAACCAGTCCAGGAAGATAAGAGTAAATCTGATCCCTGCGGAAAACCCATGCCAGCTGCAGAAGGGCCCATGTGCAAATCCGAAGGGTGACTAGCCTTAATGGATGGAGTATTGACAGCTGGTGAAATTAAGAAACTAGAACCTGGGAAGACTGATTTAAGGGGGTATCACCACAAGGACTGGGACTTTGGCCTGAATCTCCCCCCGACACTCTCTCTCTCTCTCTCTCTCTCTCTTTCTCTCTCTCTCTCTCTCTCTCTCTCTCTCCCCATCTTCTCCTGCTGAAGTTAATCAGCATTCCTGCTTTAACGATGACAATGATGCCAGCTAGTGCCCCCTGACAATTCTACTGCACACCCATTCTGCTGAAGGCAGCCTTTATTGCCTCACAAGCTCTCTCAGGCCCACCCCTTAACAAGAAATGGGCTTTCAAGAGGTCAGCTCTACAAAAGATACAATTTAGAGTGATACCAAAAGTACCAGAACCAGGGGCAGCTAGGTGCTACAGTGAATAGAGCACCAACTCAGGGGTCAGGAGGACCTGAGTTCAAATCTGGCCTCAGATACTTGATATATACTAGCTGTGGGACCTTGGACAAGTCACTTAACCCCAATTGCCCTGCCTCCTCCCTCCAAAAACAAACCAAAGAAAAAGTACGAGAACCTCTGGTAGGGAGAATCTAGAGAATTCTATCTAGAGAATTCCCACACTAGTTATAGGAAAGAGCACTGGGTTGAGCAGGAGACCTAGCTCAGAATTCCGAATCTGTAGCCTTTATTCTGTGTGACCTAGGAGAAATCATTCCACTTTTCTGGTTCTCTTCTTCCTAGCCTGTAAAATGAAGGGACAAGACTAGTCCCTTCCCAGTTCCAAGCCTATGATCCTGCGGTCCAGATTTAACAGCAAGCCAGTCTATGGTCCTCTCTGGTGGACCATTTCCTCACATACAAAAATGGGGCAGGAAGGATGAACTAGAAAGATCTCTAAGCTCCCTTCTACCTCTGATTCTTTGATTCTGCTCTTCATTTGTGTCTCCTACAAAATCAGAACCTTTCGGGATCACAGGTTTAAAGCTAAGAAGAGATTTTAGAAATTGTCTTACCAATTCTCTCATTTTACAGTTTGAGAAACTGAGGCCTAGGAAATAGAAGTTACTTATTCAGGGTCATAAGCATAGTAAATATGTATTTGGAAAAAAAAGGATTTGAACCTGGATCCTTTGATTCCAAATCTCGTGCTTTTCATGGTTCGTTTCAAATGACCAAGCCAGTTTTGGGGGGAGAGGGACAGGCCAGAGATCTAAGGGCTGAGACCAGGCCAGGGCTGCCCCCTCCTCAGTCTCAACCTAAAGAGCCCAAATAATCCTTCCTGGCCTGGCTTCATTTTCAGTCTGGCTGGAGGAGGTGGAGGAAGAGGGGCCCAGGAGAAGGGGATTGCTCCTATTTCCCTCCCTTTCTCCCTGTGGGCGGCTTCCCTTATATTCCTGATTCTGTGTTGCTGTATTTGACATGACCCTGGTTTCCAGGAAAGGAGAAAAAGGCGGAAAAATAAAGTTAACTTTCCTCCACCCACACAAATATTTTTGGCTGGTGCAACCTTTCTACTGCCAATCTGGGAAGGAGAGGGATAGCTAGCAACAGAATTACCATTCAGATCTTCCTCCCCAGAGAGCTGTTGTCTGATTATCAGTATAGGTAGAGTCTGGACACGCTAAAACTGAGGAATTATTTGAAGGCTACTCTGGGGGACCCCTTCTTCCAGCCATACAGTTATTGGAGCCTGCCTGGAAATGACTGCCTATCCCAGTTCCTCAGGCCTCAGAGGCCTAACATGTGGGGGCAATGTCCAATTTTCACAGAAGCTGAGACCACTGATGCTCAATGAGCCCCGGAAGATAGATGTGACCTATGCCAGGGACAGGGACAGAGGAATTAGAAGCAAACCAGAAGCAACAGCTGGGTAGCTTTGTAGATTCAACCCTGGGACAATCACCAAGAAGGCTTGAGTTCAAACATGGCCTTAGGCACTTACTAGCTGTGTAACCCTGGATAAATCACACGACCTTTGTCTACCTCGGTTTCCTAATCTGTAAAATGAGGATAATAATAGCACCTAACTCCATTTCTGTGAGAATCAAATGAGATAATATTTGTAAAGCACTTTCCAGACCTTAGGGAACCACATAAATGATAGCAATTATTATTTCTGGATCAGAAGAAGTCTCCCAGAAGCAAAGGGTATGCGGATATGCCTAAAGATAAATGCATTCATTCATTCATTCAATAAATATTTATTGAGTACCTATTATGTGCAATAAATATTTATTGAGTACCTATGCTAGATGCTGGAAAATAGAAAGATGAATAAGATACAGTACTCGTCCTCAAAGAGCTCCCAGCTTAGTAGGCTAGATAAAATATGGACACAAATAACTATCGTAGCAATAGAATGTAATGCAGACCATAAGAGGGGGACAAAGTGCTGTTAATTCAGGAGAAGGAGGGATCTGAAGGTATTTGAGCAGAGGCTTGAAGATCACCTGCTGTTATTAATACCACAAAGACTACTTCATCGTTGAGTTTTTTTTTTCTTGGCAATCAGGGTTAAATGACTCGCCCAGGGTCATACAGCTAGTATCTGAGGCTGAATTTGAATTCAGGTCCTCCCTACTTCAGGACTGGTACTCTATCCACTGCACCACCTAGTTGCCCCTAAGACTACTTCTTTAGTAGGCATTTGGATTAGATGACATTGGAAGTTCCTTCTAGCTCTGAGATGAAATCATTTTAGAATTCTAGGATATAGAGGTCTCAAGGAGTCAAGGCTGAAGCTCCTGAATTAAGAGAGGAAATCTGGGGGGAGGTGAAGAGTGGGATTCCTAAAAATGCAGGGTAGAAACTACTGAGAACTCTCTCCAGACTTAGGTGCTCTATCTCTTCTTCAGATCTGCGGTTGCAGTTGCCCAATCTGTAAACATTTGTTTGTTTATTCGTTCTTATCCATAGTATTCTCTACCTGAGGGAAAGTGTTTCCGAGGCTCTCAAGAAGGTAGAACTGAGGCAGATAGGTGGTGCAGTGGGTAGAGCACCAGACCTGGAGGAGGAGGAGGAAGAGGGGAAGGGCGGAGGAGGAGGAGGAGGAGGAGAAGGAGAAGGAGAAGAAGAAGAAGAAGAAGAAGAAGAAGAAGAAGAAGAAGAAGAAGAAGAAGAGGAAGAAGAAGAAGAAGAGGAAGAAGAAGAAGAAGAAGAAGGAGGAGGAGGAGGAGGAGGAAAAGGAGAAGAAAAATCCAGATGTTTTCTACTGGAGTGACTCACTACAATAAAAATTAAGGAGAGTCTCTGATCCCAAAGTCGTGGCAATGTAGAAGAGTGCTCAAGCTTTCAGGAGTAAATACAACCAAGGTCCAGAATCAAGTGTGTACAGAGCCTTTGCTGGGAATTTCAGCTAATCCCACCAGGAGTATCCCAACCAGGACAAGTCCCTATCAGGTAATAGAGTCACAAAATGTTAGAGCTAGAAGGGACTTAGAACACAGAACAAAGAATGTAGTTCAAAAGACATAGACTCTCAAACCTGAAAGGAAACTCAGTTATCATTTGGCCTTCATTTGAAAGGGGCAGAAACTAAGACCCAAAGAGAGAAAATGATCAGTGCGATGCCATGTAGTAAGTTAGTTGCAGAGGCAGGGCTAGTATTGCCGTGTCCTGAGTCCAAGGGCAGTGTTCTCTCCACTCCGCTGCCGTCTAGGAGGCAGTGAATTGCTGGGGGTTTGTCTACTTCTTACTGACTCCCCACCTGCTATACTTGTGTCCCTGCTGTTTGGCTAAATGACCCAGTCTGGCCACACCACAGACCAAAACATCCTTCAGCCTGCTTTCCCTCACCTATTCCTCTTTCATTTCTTCTCCTCTTCTATGCATCTTCTCTCTCCTTCCCCTCACCTTTCACTTCTCCCAGGGAAGGGGAAAAAACCCAATAACTGCTTTTCTCCTAGGCAGAAAGGCAGTATTGTGGAAGGAGCCCTGAATTTAGACTCAAAAAACCTGGTTGAGATCCTGACCTCTATTACTGAGTGATTGTATGACCTTGGGCAAGTCATTTACCCTCATACAGGGTTCTTCTATTTGCAGTCCTTTCCTCATAGGGTGCTTGTGAGAAAAGTCCTTTATAAACCTTAAAGCGCTGTGGAGATGTATAGTTTTATTATTATTAGACTCAGACGACAAACCTGACAAACTAAAGCACTTGAGTCATTCTCTAGCACCTTAGCTTGTATCACCTCAGCTTCAACTCTTCCACCTCTCCTCCTCTGCTCCAGTCTCAGAGGATGAAACTCCTTGTTCTCGGACACATCTCTTCCCATCTCCCTCAGGAGCTCGTCCCTTTAGGCATCTCATCTCTCTCCCTCATTTTCAATTTCTCTATGTACACTGGCTCCTTTTCTACTATTTTTAAATGTGCCCAGATCTCCCTCATCCCTCCCCTCACCAAAAAACCCTTTACTTGATCCTGCCATCCCCCTAAGCTGTCTTCCTATAGCTCTCCTCCCTTCTACAACCAAACTCCTAGAGAAAGTTGTCTGTAATTGAATTGCTTGCTTTCTCAAGGAAAGAGGAGGAGAGGGCAGGAGGGAGAGAATTTAAAACTCAGATTCAGAAATTTCCTTTGCATGATTGCACATGTATAACCTATATCAAATTGCTTACTGTCTCAGGGAGGTGGGAGGTAAGGGAGGAAGGGAGAAAATTTGGAACTCAAAAAAAATTTTAAATGAATGTTAAAAATTGTCTTTATATGTAACTGGAGGGAAAAGAAAATACTAATATAATTTTTTTACATATAACTGAAAAATAATTAAATGAGAAAGCTCACTATACTCATGATCTCCACTTTCTCGCTGCCCTTTCACTTCTCAGTCCCTTGCAACCTGGCTTCCAACCCCGCTACTCAGCTCAAACTAGTCTTTCCATGGTCACCAGTGATTTCTTCATTGCTAACCCTAAGAGCCTTTTCTCAGATCTTGTCCTTGACTTCTTTGCATTATTTCACACTGTTGACCACCTTTCTTCTCCTGGAGAAGTCTCTCCTCCTTGGGTTTCTGTGAAACCTCCCTCACTTCCTATCTGCCATACCCAGATTTTTTGATCTCCTTTGCAAGGATTATCATCCATGTTGCACTGCTATGTTTTGATACCCCAGGACTCTTCTCTTTATATACTTTTAACATTTCTGTGTCTTGGAACTTCTAGCTCCCATCAAGGCTCAGCCCAAGAGTTGCCTCCTTCAAGAGTCCTTTTCAGATTCTCCTAACTGTAATCTTTATTTTGCAACCTTTGTTTTGTATTTGTTGTGAAAAAATCTGTGAACACATTTTATTCCCCAACAGAAGAATGTAAACTCCATGAGACCAGACCCTCTTTCACTTTTCTGTGTGTATCCCCAGCACCTAGCACAGTGCCTGGCACAGAACAGACACTCAGGGAATACTTGAGTGCTCTCTCCAGTGCCCAGCACACCATGCCTTGTTCATAGTAGCATGTATGATGCTGGTGGGTGAATGAATGAATAAATGAATGAATGAGAGAATGTTGGAAAGTGCTAAGTCATTGTAGTGAGTCTGGGTTCATTGAGTTACTGTTGGACAAGAAGCCTATCTAGGGCTCAAGGGACAATGAAAAACCTTGGATTTATTGGTCTAGGAGAGTAAGCTGGGTTAAAGACTACTTAAGCAGAGACCCTACCCTGGATTTTCCTACCAGGGAAGGGAAGCGAGAGCAGAGCCTTTGGAAACAGGGTCACATGGTAGGTAGGGAAATGAGCAGTACACATTGACTCTGAGGCATTTTACAAGCATTTGATGAATGAATGAACCAACAAAGAGACAGATGTTCTCTCTTGGGAAATGACAACCCAGGAAAGGTTGTGACATCACAAGCTAGTGGCCCATACAATTGGCTATCTGATCATGAAGTCATTTGCAGCCAGGGCAGAGCCACAGGCTGCCGGCAGATTCAGGATTGGTTCCAAATGGATTTGTTGCATCCAACCTGTTCGTGAAGCTTCCAAACCCTCCCCTCCCAGTGTCTATTTCTGCCTAGCCAGATTTATAAATATGCAGGCCATGGAGATGGCTTCTGGAGAGAGAAAAAAAAAAAAGAATGTGAAGTCATGGCTATAAATACTGTATTGAGGCCCGGGTAGGGGATGCCCCCATGAGGCTCTAGGGAGCAGTTACAAGCCAGAACAAAAGTCCAGAGAAACGTCTCCTCTCCAGTCAAAGGCAACTCAACCCTTCTCTCCTAGTATCCACCATCAAACTGACCTTTGACTCTGGATGGCTCGGAGGCAAATTTTAATATTACCCTTCATATTTTTTTTGACAATCATGAAATATCACAGCTGGGGTGGGGCAAACTTTAGAAAAGAAGCCTCACAAAATGTTAAGAACCAGTAGGGACTTTAGAATATAGACTATTAGAGCTCCTATTCTCTTATTCTCTGAAGGACTGAGGCTCCAAAAAAAGTTGAAGTGATTAAGATCATAAATCCAGAGCTAGAAGGTAGGAAACAAGCATTTATTAAGTGCCTGCTGCATACCAGGTGTTGTGCTAAGCACTTTATAAATATTATCTTTAATATCTTTACCTACCCTGTTATTGAGGATAGCTAGCTGTAAATTGAGCTGGAGAAGGAAGTGGCAAACTACTCCAGTATCTTTGCCAGGAAAACCCCAAATGGAGTCACGAAGAGTCAGACATGACTGAAGAACAAGAAGACGATGCAGTAGATAGAGGGCTGGGCTTGGAGTCAGGAAGACCTGAGTTCAAATCTGGCCTCGGATACTTACTAGCTGTGTGACCCTGGGTGAGTCATTTAAGTGCCATCTCCGTTTTCTCTGTGGTAAAATGAGGATAATAATAGTGCCCACTTCCCGGGGGCTGTTATGAGGCTCAAATGAGATAATAATTATTATGCATTTAGTATAGCGCCTGGTATCTAGTAAACATTAAATAAATGTCAACTATTATTATCAATCATCATCTCATTCGGTCCTCATAACAAGTCTAGGAGTTAGGTGTTATTACCATCTGCATTGCACAGTAGAGGAAACAGACCGACAGAAGAGGTCCCTAAGATCATACCCATTATTAAATGGGTGATGCTTTCAGTTCACTGTCTACCATCTCCCTCACAAGATTGTTTAAAGGATTATAGCAATCCTTCAGAGCCCTATAGAAAGAGCAGTTGCTATTTATGCAACAAACAGCGCCAAATGCTTCAGAGAGATTAGGGAAGAGAACAGAGAAAAGGCCATTTGATGTCTTGATTAAAGAGTTGTTGGTGACTGGAGCAAGGAGTGAGGATGGAAGCCAGACAGCAGAGGGCCAGGGTGACTGGACGGGAAGGCAGTGCCAGGAGTCAGCTTGTGTCTCTTCTGAGAAATGTGGAAAGGAAAGGGAGCAGAGAGAGGCATCGCTGACTCACTGTGTAAGAACACTTCACATCTCTAGATGTCTGCTTTACCATCAATAAAATTAGGAGGTTGGACTAAATGATCCCTAAGGTCTCTTCTGGCTGAGAATTCCATGATTCTAAGTCACTCTCATTCTGCGGACCTCAGTGTCCTCGTCCGTCAAACAAAATGACCGTCCTGGATCATCTCCGAGGATCGTTCCCAATTCTAATGCTCTTTGTATACGGATCATGGCATGCCATTGCTTGAGTGGATGATTTATCCCATAGAGTAGCAGAGCAAGGGCAGCTGGGTGGTGCAGTGGCTAGAGTTTGAGGCCTGGAGTCAAGAAGACTCATCAGATCTGACCTCACATACTCACTAGCTTTGTGATCCTGGGTAAGTCCCTTGATCTTGTTTGGCTTAGTCTCCTGATCTGTAAGATGAGCTGAAGAAGGAAGTGGCAAAACATTCCGGTATCTTTACCAAGAAAGCCCCAAACTGGACCATGGAGAGTTGGACATGACTGAAATGACTCAATAACATCAGTGTTCAGGGAACATTTTTTTTTTCTAGATTAGGGAGACCTCAGTGAGCATACTTATGGACAGAGGGGAAGGAACTCATGGAGAGGGAGAGATTGAACCCATAGGAGAGAGACAGACAGACAGAGACAGGCAGAGACAAAGAGAGAGACACACACAGAGATACAGAAACAGAGAGAGAGACAGAGACAGGCAGAGACAAAGAGAGAGACACACACATAGAGACACAGAGAGACAGAAACAGAGAGAGAGAGAGAGAGAGAGAGAGAGAGATAGCAGTGTCCAAAGATGCTAACATAAAAAGTGGGAAAAAAAGGCTATTATATTCGGTGACCAGGACTTCACTGGTAACTCCAGAGAGAATAAGAGTTTGAGCTGATCCAGAAGAAAAATCTCTGTGGGTTGTTAGGGAATGGAGTATAGCAAGAAAGAGCCTTGAATTTAAAATTTAGGAGACCTACACATAATCTTTTCTCTTTTATTAGTTCTGTAACATAAGTCACTCCTCCTCTC
This sequence comes from Phalanger gymnotis, assembly GCA_028646595.1. NCBI lineage: Eukaryota > Metazoa > Chordata > Mammalia > Diprotodontia > Phalangeridae > Phalanger > Phalanger gymnotis. The sequence continues at coordinate 40,045,224 of CM053625.1, forward strand.
TAAGGTTCCATTTTCTCTCCTGGCTACCCAGGACTGGGAAGAAAGAGTTTTGTGAACCTTCAAGAACACAGAAAGGGAAGCTGTTATTACCGAGCAGATTTTGACATGTTCCAAAGTTGTTTAGACACAGATCCTCAAGAAACTTAGAAATGTTATAGAGTTGTTTTCCAGCCTCAGAGAATCCTTGAAGTCACCAGGCCTCCTTGCATCCTGAAACCCCCAAATCCCTGCATCTGTCCATCTTTTGTGGCCCTGCTCTCATCATACTGGCAGGCAGCATGTTATGGTGCAAGGAGCAAAGCACTGGGAGACAAAGAATTTGAACCACAACTCATCCACTGAATGCCTGGGTGATTTTAGGCAGTCACTTAACCTCTCTTGGGTGATAGTTTCCTCATCTCTAGAACAAAGGGGTTGTATTAGATGACCTCCAAGGTCCCTTCCAGCTCTATAGCCTCTGATTCCCCTAAACCACACCAGTGGCTCTTCCCCAGTCCCAGGAACCTCTCCACCACTACCAGCTGTTGCCAAGTGGTCTTTGCCTTGCTGCCTCCCCTTGGATCCACTTTTAGATTTCTATTTGGTATCCTATGCACCCTACAGGCATCTGAGATGCTCCATGAATTCTTGTTGACTTGAACTCATCTGAAGTGAATCTAATCTAGTTCCTGGGGTGGAGATGAGGAAAAGTCCAACTACGCTGTCTTGTCCAGGCTTCGCCCAGGGCCGCTATCCTCATTACCCGCTTCCAGTTATACCCTATTCCAGGAGGGAAATCTACTCACATCCATTCCTTTCCCAAGACTATCCAGAGACTGGCTGTAACCCGCAGATAGAGGTTGGCCCACATCCCTGGAAGGGAGCCAATGGGAGCTGAGGTCTGGTTCCTGAGGTGGGATGGGGGTTGGAGGGATGGGCTCTTGGTTCTGTCTCAGAGAGGCTCCTGGAGGGACCCAGTCACAGCACCAAGTGAGCCTCCTAGACCAAGGCCCTCCTGGGTAAGTAATAATAACAAGGGAGTGTTGCAGAAGTAGCCGAAAGGTAGCCAGAGAAGCACACTGGGCAGGGAGGGGAGACTCTGCCAATAGCTGTCTGTGGAAGCTGCTGTTTGATAGATGGCAGAGAGACAGATCAAGGGAAGAGAAATGCATGGTCCACATATGTAGGTAAAGGTGGAAGGGTACGTGAGCTTTTGTGCTCTCACGTGTGTGTGTAACACAATTGTGAGAGTATGGGGGAGGGGTATGTGCATTAGAAAAACAGAAAAAGGCAAAGAATCCATGCCCTTCCCTCTCTCCCCTCTCCTCTCACCCCACGCCCCACCCCAAGCTTGGTTCTAGTCCAGAATCAGCCACAAACTCTCCATGTGACCATGGCCAAGTCATTTCCCCAGTCTGGGCCCTCAGGTTCCTACTCTGGACAGAGAGGCTTAGACTAGACTGTTTCATAGAATTTTATAGCTGGAAGGGGCCACAAAGATCAACTAATCCAGCCCGTCCAGGCTCTTTCCACTAGACCTTTCTTGTCGTCCAACTCTTAAGATGCTGTGATTCAAAAGCCACACACACAGAGCGTCTGTGTGAGGAGGTGGGTCGGAGTTTCTGTGTGTGAGTCTGTCTGCAGAGTTGCCTTCCAGGGTGGGGGAGGGGGGTTGGGCAGGCCTCTCAGCCAGACCAAACAGCTCAAGCCCCGGGCTTCTCTTCCAATTCTGTTTGCTTTATTTTCCTCCTTTCCTGTTCTCCATTAACCCCTTCTCCTCTTCCCACCGAGGTCTAACAGAAACCTGATCGAAGCAGGGTCGGGTGGATGGGGAGACAGAAAGAAAGGGAAGCCCTCTCTTTCCCTACAAAATCTCTTATTGTTCCTAACTCCCAATCATCCTATTCACCACCACCACCACCACCAACAGCTATTGCCAACTGGTCTGCCCTTTGCTGATTCTCCTTGGATGTACCCTTAGAGAATCATATCATAACCTGTCCTTCATTTATGTTTCTTTTTTTCTGTCCTTCATTTATTCATTCATTCAACAAGCATTTATTACATACCTACTGTATGCAGGTTGTTGTATTAAATGATAAGGGAGAGACAGGTTTGACTATGATCTGATCATCGGCCTTAATGGAGCCTAGAATCTAATAGGGGGCTAAGAAACAAGGATAACCTTAATTCACAATATTATATGCTAAATGCATGAAAGAGGTGCAAAACTAAGGACTTTGTGAGGTCATGGAGAAGGTACCAACATGGGGAATCACAGAAGGCTTCATGGAGGAGGTAGCACTTTATTTGGACTTTTAACAAATGGACAAGAACTCAACAGGTAAAGAAGAAAAGGGAGAATATTCCAGGCATAGGGAGAAAGCATGCCCCTTGAGCAAAGCAGCAGGGAAGGGGTTACCCGGTCCAACAGGAGTTTCTGGAGCACAAATAGTCCTTGTCTTCCGAAAGTTACAGAGTTAAAGCCATTTGATTGGTACAGGCACATACACAAGTATGTACACACACACACACACACACACACACACACACACATCAATGGGGCAGGAAGGTATAATGGACAGAGCCCTAGAGATCTGGACTTAACAGCCTATGCCCCCAGAAAGGAGTACTATGGTCCAATAGAAAGAACAGAGAATTTGGAGGCAGAACAGCTGGTTTTGAATACAGGCTCTGCCGCTTAGGACTGTGTAACCTCAGTCTCATTTCTCTCTCCCTTCCGATCCAGCCTCAACTCAGCTGCCAAAGTGATTTTCCTAAAATGCAAGTCTAAACGTGTCACCCCACCACTACCCCCAGTAAGCTTCAATGGCTCCTCATTACCTCTAGCATCAAGCATAAAATCCTCTATTTGGCATTTAAATCTCTACCCAACCTGATGCCTTCCTACCATTCTTATCATCTTATACCTTATTCCCTTCCATAGCCTATTTGCTTTTCCCCAAACTCTACACATCATACCCCAACTCTGCGCCTGTGCACTGGCTGTCTTCCTTGCCTAGAATGATCTGCCCCCTCACCTCTCCCTCTTAGCTTCTCTGTCTTTCTTTAAGACGCAGCTCAAATCCTACCTTTGGCAAAAGACCTTTCCCAGTCCCTCCATTCGCTAGTGTCTTCTCCACTATCACCTCCTGTCTACTCTGGATAAGTCTATATGCCTAATTATACATCTCACCCATTAGGATGTGTGTTTCTTGAGGGCAGGACAGAAGGGAAGTGTTTTTGCCATTCTTTGCACCCCCAGCACTTAACACATAGTAAGAGCTTAATAACCCTTTATTAAGAGTTATTAATAACTCATTATTAACACTTCGTTAATTGTTTACCTCCCCTGGCTTCCACTTCCTCATCTATAAAATGAGGACTAAATGATCTTTACGATCCCTTCCATCTCTAAAATCCTGTGATTTTAATTGTAAAATGACCCTACTGGTGTGATTTGGGGCAGATCACTTCACCTCTCCACCCCTTTCCTCGTTTATAAAATACAAATAATAATCTCCCATCCTACCCACCTCTCAGGGAAAGTGCTGTGGAAACTATCAAGCTATGCGGAGATAGCCCAGAACTTAGCGTCATGGGACCATAGAGCGAGAAAGAATCTGAGAGATCATTTAGTCCAGATCTCTCATTTAACATCAAAGGAACCAGGATATCTGGACTTCTGTTCCTTATTTGCCACTCTCTGTGGAACGAGTTACTGAATTTTCTGCTTATCTATGAAGCAGTGATAATATTTGCTTTATATCTTCAGCACCGGAATGTTTTAAAGCAAATGCAACGAACACTCTATAAAGTGACTCTTCGGTACCACCACATGCTGTGCTAGGGGTATTGAGGATGCAAAGACAAACCAGGCATCCCCCCCTTACCCCCACCTCGGAGGAGTTCACCTTCTGCACAATCCAGTTAATCTCGGTACACAGCCACAATCTTATTACATTAAATGCTAAAAGATAATCCAAATTCTTTGTCAAAGTGGTATTGAGTTACCTTAGCTATCATATGAAATGCATATTGACTGAGCAGATTATATAGCACATTATATAGCTAATGAGGCTGGGGTCAAAGGTTCAATTGCCATGTGGGCCAGTTAGCTTTGCTCGTTTCCCTGGTCACGGACTGTGCCCTTAACCCAGGCCAGCTGTCTCACACGTGCGTGCTCTCTGGCCCAGGGGAGACCGGGTGAATGGAGTGGCTCAGTGTGACTTATCCTGACACTGGAAGCAAAGCTCCAAGCTCTGATGTAAGCGAGAATATTGTCTGAAGTGGCTTTGTGTACAGAGGACAGCATGTCATTGCTTACAATCTATATGCTTGATTAAAACATGCACATATAGCTAGGTCTAGATTAGTGCAAATAATGAATCCCCTGAAGTGGTCCCATTATTTCAATTTGCCCTGCATATTTCCATTGGCCTGAAACGAATGACCATATTTTACATAATTATAACTTCGAATAGTGTGGATTTGAAAGCATGCAACTACTTCAGGGGATATATAATTCACATTAATCAGGAACTAACTGTATCTTTGTTATAACCACTTAACGATAATGTTAAAATAAACAGAAAGAAGCTCCCCCTCCCCCGCCCCGCTACAGTCAGCTAGATGGTGAAGTGGATAGTGTCCAGCCTGTGGTCAGGAAGACTCATCTTTCTGAGTTCAAATCTGGCCTCTGGTACTTATTAGCTGCTTTATCCTGGGCAAATCACTTAACCCTGGTTGCTTCAGTTTCCTCCTCAGTATAATGAGCTGGAGAAGGAAATGCCAACCACTCCAGCGTCTTTTCCAAGAAAATTCCAAATGGGGTCACGAAGAATGGGACACTAATGAACTTGACCAAACAACTTAAACAATATCTTGCAATATCTCTTAGCTCCTGGCTCACCCACCCTGAATGTGTGATGGAAAGAACATTGGCTTTGGAGCCAGAAGAGTGAGGGACTGGATGTACTAAAGTGGAAAGGAATATGGGTTTGGAATACAACCTGGATGAGAATTCAGGCTCTACTAGCCAGACCAACCATCCCTTTGAGTCTGTTTCCAGCTGAAAACGAGGAGGGGGCGGAGGGAAATCATACTTGCATTTACTCGTAGAAGGAAGGCACTTTGTAAACCTCTAAGTGCTAGGTGAATGTAAGCTACCGGCTTTTCTAAGGTAAAATCCAGCTCTAGACCCTATCTGGCTTTTAGTCCTAAACTCAGTCACTTTCTAGCTGAGGACAAATCACAATCTCCCAGACACTCAGTTTCCTTATCTGTAAAATGGGAATAACTCTTGCATTAATCACCCCAAAGGATTGTTGTAAAGGAAACACTTTGTAAAGTACAAAAAGCCATAGAAATGTAAGCTATTGTTATACTGCTATCAATTCTTCCAGAGCCCATCCCTCCAGGGACTAGGTACAGAATTGCTGGGTGAGCCAGATAATGTTACATACACCAAAACTCATAGAAACTGAGGCTGTAGAGGTGGAAAAAGCTGAGGCAGGGGCAGCCACTCCATCTAGGTGTGTAAGGTGGTTAAAGTAAGCCTAGAAAGGTAGCAAACTAACCCTGGTGGTCCCCTGGGGTGACCCTATGGCTCTGACTTTGGGGTTGGTGCCCTGGCTTCTGGAGATCCATCTCCCCAATATCCCATCTCCACCCTATACACACATACGCACACACACACATACATACTCACGTACACGCACACGCGCATGCACACGCATACATGTGTACACATACATCTACACACAGAGATATAAAATGCAATTTTTATAGGATCATAAATTTAAAGCTAAAAGGTGCCTAAGAGATAATTTTGCTTGTTTCCTTCATTTTACAAATGAGAAAACTGAGACTCAGGGAAATTAAGCGACTTGCCCAGAGTCACACAGTTTAAAAATGTCTTGAAGCAAGATCTGAACTTGGCCTTCCTAACTCCAGTACTCTGCTATCTATGCTGCTTCTCAAAGTTGTAAATACCTTCTTTGATCCAGAATTGAACCAGCTGCCTAAGGACTCCCACAATCTCAAGCACGATAGTCCTCACCCTTTCCCTGGCAGATTCACAGCATATCAGAACTGCAAAAAAAAACTAGAAATATCTCTTGTCTACCTCCCTCACTCCCTTCATATTCCAAATAGGGAAAATGAGGCCCAGAGATAACAACAATAATATTTCATCTATATTGAGACTTAAGATTTACCAGCACCTTCCTCTCACAACTCCGTGAGTGCAAGTAGGGCGAGAATTGTCACTGTTTTGCAGATGAGTAAACTGAGGCTCAAAGGAGAAATTTTTCCGAAGTCCCAGAGCAAGTTAGCAGCCAAACCAGAAATAGAAGCTAGACTTTCAGCCTTCCAGGCTGGTTTTCTTTCCATTATAGCGTGAGTCCTCCAGCTCTCTTCCTTCTCTTGCCTTTGAACGCCTTACTTTTCCCCCTTTTCTGTTTCCCTGAAGGAATCTTCCTAATTGTCTCCTGGAAAGAAAAAGCAGCCAGAGCCCTGGAGCTTCAAAGCTGCTACAACCACTCAGTCCTAATAAACCAGATTCTGTACCATAATTGATGGTGTATGTTCTGCAGCTTTGGAGGGGTTCGTGTAGGGTGGGGAGAAATTCAGCTGGGAAAAATTCCAGGCTCCTAAGGAAGTAGTACAGGGTTTGCTGAGAGGATGGAGAGAAGTCCCCATGGGTACCTCCAGTAGCCCCTAGCAACAGTCATATAAGCCCAAACACAGCAAGACTGTCAAGGGGGGTGGGGGGGGAGCATCAGGTTACCAAGACTCCTAGGCATTGGACCCATTTGACTAGAAGTCAGAAGACGTTGGTTTAAGATCTGACTCAGTCACACACTAATCACATGCCCCTCAGAGTCTCCAAGTTTCAATATCCTTATCTGTAAAATGGATTTAAGAATCCGTTGATTGTCGTTCAGTCATTCAGTCATGTCTGACTCTACGTGACAAAGCCCATGGGGTTTTCTTGGCAAAGATACTGGAGCGGTTTGCCATTTTCTTTTCCAGTGGGTCCCCATTTAATAGAAGAGGTCCTGAGGCAAATAGGGGTCAAGTGACTTGCCTGGGGTCACATAGAGAGTAAATGTATAAGGTCAGATTTGAACTCATATCTTCCTGACTGTATTCACTGCACCACATATCTACCCTCACACCCCTCCTCTTTCTGTAGGACTAGTGTCAGGATCATATCAGATAACATATAGTACGATACAAATCAAGAAATCAACATCTATTAAGCACCTACTATGTCCCAGGCACATAGACCTGGGGATACAAAAAGAGGCATTTTTTTTATCGTCTCTAACACTTTTGCTTTAGTTTTTCCCTCTGGATAATGGGCATAAAATCTATGCTCAACTGTTTGCTAGGAGGCAAACAAGCATATGAAAGAAATGAAAGATAAGAGCAGGATGGTCATAGTGAATGGGGTAGTAGGAAGGGACCTTATACCTTAGACTAATGAGACTGACACTCAATAGGTATTTCTACTTCCCAGATGATCCCAGAGGGAATTCATGAAGCAGGGGCTGTAGAGGGTGAGACAACTAGGAACATGGATTTATAGTTGGAAGGGACCTAAAGGGTTAAGTCAAACTCCCTCATTTTACAGATGAGGCCAAATGACTTTTCCAGGGTTACACAGGTGGTGAGTGAGTATCTGAAGCTGCACTCGAACCCAGATCTCATCGACATTACACCACGTCTTGCCTGCCAGGCTCCCTGGGTGGTAGGTCTTGCATTGTATATGCAACTGGAGACTGTGCCTGGGGGCAGGGGAGATGGAAAGTCTAAGGACCCTGCTCCAGGGCCTTGCCTGTCACTTTTTAGGTCATCCAGGTTATATTTCACCTCTCAGGTCATCAGTTTCCCTCTCTGAAAAATGAGAGAGGTGTGCTGGATCCCTAAGGACCCATCCAATATTCTGTGATTCCCAGCCCAGTTCCAGGGGAGTCTCCCAGGGAGCTGAAAGGGTGGCAACCAAAAAGCTGTGCCAGGATTTTCTCCTGTACAAAGTGAGCCCATTCTTTCCTTTGCCTGGGGAGGGCAGGGGAAGAGATGTTCTTGCCTCTCCTGTGGGGCACTACTTCACCCTGGCTGCACTGAGCTCGAGCCGAAAAGAATGATGGAGGGAAGGTGGTGAGACTGTGGGAGCAATCTAATTAGTGCACCGAGGGAATGACAGTCCTGCGGTGACAAACACATTTGTCTGAGCACATGAGCACATATAGCCCTTGATGAGAGGCTCCAGGACCCCCTCGGGAGCTAGATTCTTCTTGACCCTCTCCCTCAAGAGGCTGAGCTGATGCCCCCACCCCCACCCCAAATTCATTTCTAGCCCCGCAGTGGCTTTCCATTTTTCCAGTCTGGGTCAAGTCTCTCAGCATCTCCCACTAGGCCAACATCCCTTTCATATATGCCCAATGCAAAGAGCTTATCTCTGGTGCATAATTTTATTGTTATTCAGACGTGTCCAACTCTTTACCTCCCTGTGGGTCTCTGCCTGTGAGGTTTACTTGACAAAGATACTAAAGTGGTTTGCATTTCCTTCTCCAGTGGCAAATGGAAGTTAAGTGACTTGCCCAAGGTCACACAGCTAGGAAGTTTCTGAGGCTGTATTTGAATTCAGGTCTCCAGCCTCCACCTACCTGCCCCTCAGACCCACAACAGCCAGAACTAATCAAATCAATCACCAATCAAGTCTTTATCACTCATCCTTAAGGAGGCGTGAAGGAACTGAGAAGTACCTAGGTGTGGGCCCAAGTACTCAACCCTCCCAATGTGTTGCTAACTGGATGGGGTCCTCATCCTCCTCTGAGAAAGGCAATCAAAATCTCAAATAAAAGCTCACCTGTGAAAAGTCCAACAAATTAACCAGCCCCTAATCAACCCCCTACAAGCAGCACACTACGTCCCTGAAATGATCAATTGTGTGCACCATCATCTGGTGCCACCGATGGGCAAATATTTGAACATAGACACATGCACGGACTCACACATACACAAAAACATATTCTAACATGCACATCTGTACTTTTACATGCACATATGTGCTCACACACATGTACCCAGGAACACGAATACACTCAGACACACTTTCAGATGCTTTCACCTTAGGGCACATGCATAGACACATTCCCTCTGACATCCTCACAGAAGCATGGCCCCAAGTGTACATACACTCAGATGCACACATGCACACCCTAAGGACAGACATGTCCATCCCACAGCTGGACCAGCCCTCCCTAGAGCCCAGAGCCCAGAGGCGGAGGGCCGGCTTACTCTCGTCTCATTCAGCCCGCTCTGAGCGGGAGACACATGCTGTTCCACTTAGCCCAGCCAGACTGGAACTTCCGTCCCAGGCTGCTCTTCGAGGGGCAAAAAGCCCAGGCAGGCAGGACCTCAGCCAGAGCCCAGGGGGAAAAGGACGGGACAGACAAGTCACTGTCCTCTCTTCAGCAGCTCCCACAGAGAGGCTCCCACCCCAGGAACCCAGGGGTCCCATCTCCCCTCCCAGAGCCCAGCCCAGTGCTTCTCTCCCTCCATCCTCTCTTCCCTCACCTGGAACCAGAGGAAATGCTTTGCTCCAACCCAGGAGGGAAAGATTGTGCCCGGGAGGGACCCCTTGGTTTCCAATGCCATCCACTCCTGCCCTCCTGTCTCCCTCCCGGAGCAGGACCCCAGCCGGCTCTGATCTGCTCCGCTCTCTCCTGCTCCTTCTCTCCCTCTGTCCCTCCTCCGGAGCAGAGCCGGCAGAGAGGCTGGGGGGAGGGCAGGGTGACAGGGGGAGCCAGAGGAGGGAGGAAAGGAGGAGGGAGGGGGAGGGGGCGTGTGGAAATGAAACTTTAATAACAGAGCCCCTTTTGTTTCCTAGCATACGGGATATTTCATACATACTGAAGACATTAGCTGTCTATATTTTTAAGGGCTCAGGCCAGAGAAGGAACAAAAACAACCCATATTCCACTCTGCAAACACACACAGAGGCCTGAAACACCCCCCACTCCCCCCACCAACACAAGGCACTTACACAAAAATACAAGTTTCCAGACTTCAGACTCTCTGTATTCCCCCTGCCAACCACTTAACTGCCCTCAGCTTTCCTTCCCTTCCCCAGGCCTCCGTGTCCTACAAGCAGAGATGGAAGCCCGGTGATCCGCGTCTCCAGCCCCAGCCTCAGAGATGTCTAGCAAAGAGAGTCACAGGTCCAGAACTGGAAGGAACCTCCGAGGTCATCTGGTCCAACCCACTCATTTTACAGTGGAGGAAATTGATGTCCAGTGACCTATCCAAGGGAGAGGGAATAAGTCCTCCGCAGCACTATCTTATGTGCCAGGCACTGAGCTAAACAATTCACCAATCTTATCTCATTTGATCTGACAACCTTGCAAGGTAGGTGCTGTTATTATCCTCATTCTACGGTTGAAGAAACTGAGGCACGCAAAGTTCGAGCGACTTGCCCAAGGCCATACAGGCAGATCTAATGCCATGGGATGGTGGCTATTCCTTTCAACAGGAGGGAGCCCAGAATAGGAAAAGCAACACAGCAGTATCTCCTAAAGCCTGATGGCAAGGTTGTGGGGCAGAGAGAGATCTTCACACACACCCTTCCCCTCCACACTATTAACGGGTCAGATTATGACAGAACATATAGGATCTTTCCCTAAGGGCATAGGGGGATGGGGGTCGGGCGGGTGCAAAGAGAATTTAATTCAACAGACACTAAGGGCCTACTATGTGAAGATCTCTGTGAGGCTGTCGGGGAGATCCAAAAATAAATAATACGCAGTCCTTTCGCTCTCAGAGTGGGGAAAGACCCCGAAAAGAGATGCCTCTCCTTAGGGCACGTTATGCCCCCCATCCCCCAATACTGGGCACCAATCCAGAGCAAGCCATCAACACTGCTGGGAACTGCCTGAGCCCCAGGAAATCCCCAACAGAGGGCAGATCCCAACAGGTCTGGAAGTCCTATGCGTTACTTCTATATTCCCTCTTTCTCCCTAGTGGCTCAAGAGAGACCCTCGGCCCTTTCTGGGGAGAATTCAGACTCAGGTAGACTCAAAGGAGATGTTGGGAGAAAGTAGAAAGGCGGAGAAAGGGAGAGGGGAGTCTCTTCTGTAATCCCTCCTACCCTAAAGTAAACCATCCTTCCATCCTGTCCCTGCAGCACCCTCCTTCTAACTCAGCCCTGGCAGGAAAACAATACTTTAACCTGCTTTCCTGCCTCCATGACTAACGCATCTAAGGCTTTGGCTCTTATGATTCTAAGGCACGACCCAGGGGACACTAAACCCTCAAGACCCCAGTTCTGAAAGTTCTATCCAGTAGCCATCTCTCTGGGTGTTAGTTGTCCCACTTAGAGGTAGCTAGGTGGCACAGAAGATTGAATACTGGATCTGGAGTCAGGAAGACCTGAGTTCACATAAGACCTTAGACAATTACTAGTCGTGTGACCCTGGACGCATCACTTAACCTCTGCCTGCCTCAGTTTTCTTAACTGTTAAATGAAGATAAGAAGGGCACCTGCCTCCCAGGATTGTTTCAAGAATCAAATGATATAACGCTTGTAAAGTAGTTAGCACAGTGCCTGGCACATAGTAAGCATTTAACAACTACTGCTAATGGAGAAAGGTACATCCAGTCCTCAGCCCAGATAGAATCAAGTTTTCCTATTGTGTAACCCGATTGCCTCAGGTCAGACTTCTTGGCCACATACAGAAGTCAAGGCCCATTTCTTTGCTAGGATGTAGTTCCCCAAGACCTGGAATGTATCCAGACTTGAACTTACCTTGCCTGCCTCTTCTGCCCTCCTCCAGCCCTGCCTCTGCCCCACTCTGCCTCCAGACATTAATAAAGACCTTCCCTTCTGCCAGATCTGTTCCCTCTAGTTAGTTGCTGTATGAACTTCTGGACCAGATGTTCAGAGAGTCCTATAACAGATATGTGGCCCACAGCCAGCCTGGCACTGCTGCCCTTTGAAAAGCTGAGTATTTGAGAGGACAGATCGCTCAATTTTGAGTCAGGAAAACATGGTTTCAAATCTTGCCTCTGACGGTTATTAGTCGACTATAGTCGAGTCAATTAATATCTCTGAGCCTCAGGCGGCCTCCAAGACTATAAGTTATGGGAGGGTTGCTATCTGCATTGATGGAAAGAGTTCACACATCCAGGAAATCACAGATGCTTTATGTACTGCTGTAATATACCAACCAGTCCTTCAGGTTTGATTAGAAAAGAATGTCTAGTTGTCTGTTTGTCAATGTTTATTGATTGATTAGTTTACTTAATCCTCATTCTGCAATCCTCATATAGCATTCTCCCAGCTCAAGATATCCCCAAACTAGAGGATTTCATAGGTATAGAGATATAGATATAGATATGTATGTATATATGTGTTATGTATGTGTGTATAGTCCATAGATATGGGCTGCTACCACCGTCCTATAGTATAGTGAAGCTGGCATAAGGCTCAAGGGAGGGTGGGGGAGGGGCAGGGGAGTAGGTGGGCCAAGTTATGTATCTCCAAACTCCTATAATCAGCCTAAAACCACTGGTACTTGTCCAGCAGGGGGCTCCCTTTCTCTATCAGAGGAATGGCCTCCAGTCCAATCTGTTAGCAGCAGCACCGCCTGGGACAAGAAGTAGCAGTGGGTCAGTGGAGTGTAAAGATGGCCATATGCTGGTGACAGCTAAGTCGTGCCATTGAGCAATTCTACAGAGACAGAAGGGAGGGGAGGGAGCTGCTTGGAGAGTATTTAAGGAGGACCGAGTGGCAAATGGTTACTGGTGAGATAGATAGACAGACAGATAGATAGATAGATAGATAGATAGATAGATAGATAGATAGATAGACAGACAGACAGACAGACAGACAGACAGACAGACAGACAGACAGACAGAGATAGATAGATAGATAGATAGATAGATAGATAGATAGATAGATGGATGCATGGATGCATGGATACATGGATGCATGGGTATAGATAGAAATAGAGAAGAATGA
>CM053625.1:40058732-40095493 GCA_028646595.1 Phalanger gymnotis
CTAGCTGCCCCATAGCATTGCTACTTTGCCTACTCTGTTTTTTTCATCTGCCATGAGTCGAACATGAATATGTACCCTCTGTCTTCTCTAGAGCCAGCTAGGCCCTGGAGTCAGAAAGAATGGAGTTCAAATCTGGCCTCAGAACACTTAGTGGCTGTGTGATCCTGGGGAAGGTATTTATTTAGTCATTGCCTGCCTTAGTTTCTTCATCTGCAAAATGGAGATTATAATAGCAGCCACCTCCCAGGGTTATCGTGAGGATGAAATGAGATAATATTTCTAAAGCATTTTAGCACAGTGCCTGGCACATGATACTCTCTTACAAATGCTTATTTCCTGCTTTCCAGTTAGAATGTGAGCTTGTTGAAAGTAGAGATTGTTTTGAATTTCTATATTTATCTCCATCCTTTAGTGAAGTGCCTCACACATGGTATGAGCTTAATAATGCTTTTCTATCTCCTTGTTAGGGTTAGGAATTTCTGTGTTAGTTATGGCTTGGACTAGGTGACCACTGAGTTCTCTTCCAACTCTGTGATTTTGAGAAATTATGTAGAGGAGAGACAGGAAACAGGCTCCCTCCTATAAGGTAGAAATCTTACCAAGTTATAGTTAACAAAACTGAGTGGTAACTGGTTGGATGTGGATAATGAGGGCAAAGAGACAACTCTCCGTTTTTGAGCCTGGATGATTGAGAATGGTTATATTACCAACAGAAATAAGGAAGCTGAAAAGAGAGAAGGGGGACAAGTTTTAACTGAAAAAATTAATTCAGTTTGGGATTTGTCGAATTTGAGATGTTGAATGGACAGCCGGGTGGAAACATACAGCAGACAGCTAGAAATACAGGAGCATAGCACAGAGCAGATGTCCAGGCTGGGGATATAGGTTTGAGAGTCATCTTTACAGAGATGCAGCCTCCGGAGTACAACATATCCTCTGAAATAGATGAGCTTGCCAAAGGAAAGAGTAGAAAGAGAGAAAGCAAGCAGAACAATGATTGTCTTGGAGGATACTCATATTTCGGGGACTGGAAGGGAAAGAGAACCAAAAATAGAAAAAGACAATAGTAAAACAATCAGCCAAATGAGAGACGAAATGAGAGAAGGCAGTATCATGAAGACCCAGAGAGGAGAGATTGTAAAGAAGGAAGAGGTGATATATACACTGTTGATAGACGGCATTGTAAATTAGTATAATCTTTTCGGAGTGCAATCTAGCAGTACACAAGAGACTCACAAAAAAATATAAACCCTTTGACCCAATAATACATTATTGGGAATATAACCCAAGAGTGACCTCATAAAGAGAAAATGAGCTTTCTGTTAGATCCATATATAGCAACTGCATATCTCTAAATACATAGAAATACAATTGCAAAGAACTGGAAATCATTTCCAAAAATGATTAAATGGCTAAATAAACTATAAGTCAATATAATGGAATGTTATAACACCATTTAAAATGGTAAATATGATGAACATAAAGAAACTCAGAAAGATAGATGAAGTGATTCAAAGCAAAGAAAGAAAGACCAGACAGTGACTATGACTATATAAGAAAAATGTACACACAAATGCAGAGATGAATAAACAAATAGAGAATAGAAGGGGGTAACGAAGGAGTAACACAAGCTGCTATAGACACATTGTACATAAGAAATTCATGTTAAGTGTAAATAATTACAAATGCATGTTTATTTGGCTTTGTTGTTTAAAGTTAAATATAAAGAGAGACATATTGTAAAGGAGGAGGTGGCAGCTGCGTGCTTCATAGAAGATTCAAAAGACCATTGGATTTAGTGATAAAGAAGTTAACAACGGCCTTGGAGAGAAGGTCAGCGAAGGGAAGGAGTGATGTCTTGAGAAACTGGCAGGTCCAAAAAAGGGTTCTTTAGGATCAAGGGGACCTGAGCATCTTTGTAGACTGAAAAGAAAGACTCAGGAGAGAGGAAGAGTGGGGATGAAAGAGACAGAATAGATAATTACTGGAGCAAGGTTTGGAAGCAGACAAAAAGCACAGGTGGAGGGATCAGTCTGGGCAAGAGGGAGAGCCCTCTCTTCCTCAGAGACCACCCACAGCGAAAAGAGAGAATGAGCCAGATGCTCAGGGGAAGTCCTAGGGAGTTTGGGAGGATGGAGGAAGGGGAGTACCTGCTTATAGATGTGTTTGGGTTTCGCTCATCCTTAATCAATCACTGGACAAGCCAGGCACTGAGGATGGAAACACAAAACTGAAACAGTCCCTGTCCTCAAGAAGCTTATGGTCTACGCTGTACACAGTCAAGGCAATATTGTAAGATGATCATCTGTGAATGACTCTCAGTAATAAAATAAACCAAAACAACTCTGAAGGACTTATTATGAAAAATGTTATCCATCCCCAGAAAAAGGATTGATGGAGTCTGAATACAGATCGAAGCATACTTTTTTTACTTTCTTTATTTTCCTTGGGTCTTTTTTTGTGGTCTGTTTTCCTTTACAACATGATTAATATGGAAATAGCTTTTATATAACTATACATGTATAACCTATATCAAAATGCTTGCCTTCTCAGTGAGGAGGGCAGGGAAAGGGAAATAGAATTCGGGACTCAAATTTTTAAAAATGAACATTAAAAATTGTTTTTACGTGTAATTGGGAAAAATAAAACACTAAATAAATAATAAAATGGGAAAATGCTTTTTTAAAAACTAGCTTGTGTTTTGCATGGAGCATACAATATGTTAACAGATCAGTAAATATTAATGTACAGTTATAGGGGGAGGGAAAGGCTTCCTGAAAGAGATAGTACCCAAATGAAACATTGAGGGGAGTCAGGGGTCCCAAAAGTCAGAAGTGAGGAAGGAAAGCATTCTACTCATGGGAGATAGCCTGTGAAGGCCTCATGGGGGCAGAAGATGAAATAATGTAAAGAGGAAACAGTTTGGTTGAGAAATGCATGAAAGGGAAATAATGTGGAATAAGCATAGAGAGAAAAAAAGTTAAAGTCAAATTGTAAAGAAATTTAAATGCCAAAGGAGTCTGCATTCTATCCTAGGGGCAATAGAGAGCCATTGAAGCTTAAGTGAGGGAGAGGAGTAAGTGACAAAGCTTACCAGTGGGAGTTGGGGGAAGAGCCAATCAGACCCACTGAGGAGCCCTATCCTTAAAGCCCCAGGCTTGGGAGAAGAAAAAACAAAAGAAAAAAGAAACAGGAAAGATAAAAGATGAGGTTAGAGAGATGGGGATGAAATTGCATATTAAGGAGATATCCTCACCTAAAGAAAGCCAGGAGCTAAAAGGTGAAACATTTGGCGTGAAAAATCAATAAAATAAGAAACTGAATCAATTTTATCATCAGAGCAAATTACAGAGCATCGAGAAATATATGAAGAATTTGGGAAGCAGCTCTCCAGCCTGGCACAGAGATGTTTTAGAATAGCGATGAAGGACTTCGGTGACCCAAATATCTGCCGGAACTCTCCCTTTGCCAAAACAAAGAAAATCATAACTTCTTAACTCTCCTCATTGCTAATTTTATCTTTCAAAAGGTGAAGGAATTAATAAGAAAAAAATGTATTCTGGATCTAATTTTATTAATAGGAAAAACTGGTTGCTTATAAAAAAGAAAAATAAGAGGAACTTCCCCCTTAGATTTCATAATTGAGGAGAGGAAAGATGGGCATAGTCTGACATAGATGTTAGATTTTTTGAGAGCAGATTTCAAAGGGTTCAGAGAAAAAACAGGTAGTTCCCTATAGACTAAAATTCTACCATGGAAATCAGTCCAGGAAAGATAAGAAACTCAAGAATCAAATTCTAAAGACACAATGGGAAACAATTTCAATGGGGAAGAAAAACATTAGTCTGAAAAGACTTGTGAACGTAGAGGGAACCCACCAACCCATTTTTTAGAAATTTTAAAAGATATAGAGAGACTGAATGAAAAAAAAAAGCATTTAATGAATGTCTACTACTTGCTGAACACTGTTCTAAGAGCTGGGGATACAATTTTTTAATGGCTAGTCTCTGCTCTCAAGGAGCTCACACTCTAATTGGGGGAGATGATACAAAAAAGAAAGTTCACTAGTGGGGTAAATGTCAAGGCTCAGGAGTCCTCAGGTAATATCGTTAGGTCAGATGACAGTGCCAGGGGTCTAAAGGGTGTAGAGGCAGGGAAAATTGTAAGATCTATGATTTTCCATCTTCCTGGAAGGAATAGAGTTGATGACTATTATCTCATCCAAGCTGTGTGAGCAACTGGACAGTCAAGTTGTCCAGGTGGGTCCTGCGCAGTCCAGGGGAAGAGGCCTACTGAGCATCTCTACCTGGATGTTTCTTCCGCATCTCAAACACAACCTGTCTAAAACAGAACTCATCACTTTCTTTCCCCCAACCCCCAATCCACTCCTCTCTCTAACTTCCCTATTCTTTGTTTTTTTTAAATACAGTGGTATTTTATTTTCAGTTCTGAATTCTCTCCTTCCCAACTCTCCCTCCCTAACCCATTGAGAAAGCAAGAATAACAAAACCCATTAAAACATGTATAGTCAAGCAAAACAAATTCTCACATTAGTCATGCCTCTCCCATCTCCCCCAACCCCGCACATATGCTTCAGTTTGTACTCTTTAGTCTATCAGATCTCCTTCTGGAGGTGGATGACTAGTCTCATCCTGAGTCCTCTGGAACTGCGGTTAGTTCCATTGTGTTGATCAGAGTTTCAACATTTTTCAAAGCTATTTGCCTTTCCTGTATTATTGTTATAGCGTAAGTTGGTCACCCGGTTCTTCTCACTCCACTTTGCATTAATTCATAAAAGTCTTCCCAAATTTTTCTAAAACCATCTCCATTATTTCTTACAGCACAATAGCATTCCATCACATACATATATCATAACTTGTTCAGCCATTTCCCAACTGATAGGCATCCCCTCAGTCTCCAGTTCTTTGCTACCACAAAAAGAACAAGAGTGTGTATTTGGGCCCTTTTCCTCTTTATTTAGTCTCTCTGGGGTATAGGCCTAATGGTGGTGTCTCTGAGTCAAAGGATAAGTACAGTTGCATAGCTTTTTGGGCTTAGTTCCAGATTGCTTTCCAGGTTGCCTGCACCAGTTTACAATTCTACCAATAGTGCATTTACGTACCTGTTTTCCCACAGTCCTTCTGGCATTTGTCATTTTTCTTTTCTCATCAACTTTGCCAACCTGACAAGTATAAGGTGGTGCCTCAGGGTTCCCCTATTTCTTTTAAGGATGTTACCATCCACTATATCACCCAGATTCAAAACCCTGGAGTCACCCTTGACTTGCTTCTCCCTCACTCTTATATCCAATCAATAATGCTTAGCACAGTGCCCGGCACATAGTAGGAGCTTAATATATGCTTATCATCTAACTGGCCACCATGTCTTTTTTTGATACTGCGTGCTGTATGGTTCTACAGCATCTCTAATAACTTCTTGAATGATTTCCCCTTTTCCAATCTCTGCTCTCTCCAAACCATCCTCCACAAAGTTCCCAAGATAATCTTTCTGAGGCAAAGATCTGACCATGTCACTCCCTGCTCACCAAACTTAAGGGGCTCCTCTCGTCTTCAGGATATAATAAGAACCCTCGATCTAGCTTCCAAGGGCCTGCATGTACTGGTTCTAATCTGCCTTTCCAGTCTTGTTTCAGATCGTTTCCCCTGATGACCTGTATATTCCAGGCAAAGTTGACTATTTCCTATAGCAGACATTTTATTTCTTGCCTTCTGTCTTTTACAGAACCTGTCCCACTTGGCCCTAGAATGCACTCCCTCCTTATTTTCACCCCAAGAAGCCTTCTTTTCCATCAAGGCTTGTCTGGTTGAAGGTGGTGAGGAACCCCTTCGTGAAAGTCTCTCCCTGATCCTCTTGGTTATCAGTTCTCTCTCTCCTTCCTCAAATTATGATGTATTTTATTTATTTGTATGCATGTTGAATCCTCCCAGTAGAAGATAAACTTTTTGAGGATGAGGGCCATATGATTTTTGTCTTTGTGTCCAGCACAACACCTCAAATATAGTGGGCACTTAATAAATACATATGTCAATTTGAATTTGCTGGAGTATAGGGAGAGTTCTTATTTGATGACTTTAGTCTTGTTAGGAAAGAAGGAGACAGAGCTATCTGCTGGAAAAAGAGGGTGGGTTTGAAGTTGGGGCTTTAAATATGGGGAAGATTTGAAGTGGTTACGCATCTGCTGCTCTGCCTGGTTTCAACTCCACAGAAAAAGATTCCTCTCCAAGTTAAGCTTTTGCTCTCACATTCCTTCCATCTACTAGTTCTTACTAAAAGCCTTGCCCTACTCCCCACCCCATGACACAGCATCCTTGGCCACCCTTTTCAGTACTGGCTGCACCTTTACTTGTTCTCTTTAGCTCACTGGCCAAAGGTCCAAGTTGGAATACAGCTTGCTCCTCATTGCTACTTCCAGGTTCTCCCTCTTCCTTAGTCACTTAGTAATCTCTCTTCCTTAGAAGTTCATGTTATTCACATCTACTATTCAATCAAAATCCTGGTACTTGTTGTCTGAATAACCCAAAAGTCATTCCCCTTCCTTCCTCAATGCGTTTGGTACCTGGCTAAAAACTTTTTCTCTCCTCTCCAACTCCCATTCTCATAATAGAAGACTTCATTCAACATACATATTGACTCTTCCTCAACCTTCCTAACCACTCAGTTTCTCAATCCACTCCTTTCCTATCAACTGTTCTCCCACTGCACCTCAGACACACAAAAAAGATGGCCATAGCCTTGATCTTGCCATCACCCACAAATGAATTACCTCTATGTTCAAGAATTCCAAATCTGCTTATTCTACCTCTCTCTCTCTGCCTTTTTTTCATAAAACTCCACTCTTTATCTTGGGCCCTTCAATTTTCTCCCAGGCCATCTCTACTGTACTATCCACTTTCTCCTTATCTCCTCATCTTTGCCCTTTGGTGAACCAATTCAATCTACACTGTCATCTTCTCTTGAATTCCTATCTCCCTTATCATATCTTTGACTATGCCCAGCCACTCCTGATATTCACCACCTACACATGTGCTGAATGAAGATGGAGAAAAATCATGCAACCCTTCTGACTGGGTGCGCTATAAATTTATGTTACACAACGTCAATTGGGCCCTCACTGCCTCTAAGCAATCCTACTATGCCTTCTTTATCAACTAGCTATCCCACTCTCCACAGTGGCCCTTCCCCACCTTTTCGTCCCTCCTGAAGCCTCCCATGGCTCCCCCTCCCCCAATTCTCTCAGTTTAGAATCTTGCCTCATATTTTGCAGGAAAAATTGAAGCCATTCACCATGAACTCCCTCTTCTCCCATTTTCCTCATCTCTTATCACTCCGCTGCCTTCTGCCACTTTCTCTTCCTTCACCTTTGTTTCACAACATGAGGTAACCTTACCAAAGCTAACCCCTCTCCTTGTCTAAGTGACCTCTTTCCATCTTGTCTCCTCCAACAGCTTTTCCCTTTTGCCATCCCCACTCTTTCACTTATTTTCAATGTCTCCTTTCTCCTGACTCATGGCGTACTGCCTAAACCATGTGAATACCTTCCCCATTCTTAAAAAAAACCATCACTTGATCCTTCTGTCCCTGCCACCTCCTATTTCTCTCCTGCCCTCCTCAAAAACACCATCTACAACAGGTACCTCTACTTTCTCTCCTCTTGCTCTTTTCTTAACCACTTAATTTCTTAAACTCAGTCCACTGAAATGGCTCTCTCCAAAGTTACCAATGACCTCTTAGTTGCTAAACCAAAGGGCCTTTTCTCAATCCTCATTCTCCTTGACCTTTGACCTCTCTGCAGCCTTTGACACCATTCATCACTGTCTCCTCCTTGATACTCCATTCCCTCTAGGTCTTCACTCTTTGCTGGTTCTTTTCCTACCTATCTGACCACTCTGTCTCTGTCTCCATTGCTGTATCCGCCTCTGGGTCACATCCTCTAACCATGGATTGTCTGTCCCTCAGGGCTCTGTCCTGGGCCCTCTTCTCTTCTCCCTCTCCTCTCTACTTCACTTGATAATCTCATGAGCTCCCATGGATTTAATATCATCTCTGTGCTGTTGATTCTCAAATCCACCTATCTTGTTCCACTCTCTCTGCTGATGTCCAATCTGGCATTTCCAACTGCTTTTCAGACATCTCCAAATGGATGTCCAGTAGATATCTTAAACCCAACGTGTCCAAAACAGAACTCATAATCTTTCCTCCAGATCCTCTCCCCCTCCTACCTTTGCTATTACTATAGAGGGCAATGCCATCCTCCTAGTCCTTCACTATCTCTCACCCCCGCTGCCCCCCATAAACAAGCCATTGCCTGTCAATTTCACCTTTATAACATCTCTCAAATACACTCCCTTCTCTCCTCTGCCATTGCCAATACTCTGGTGCAGACCTTCATCACCTCTGCCTGGATTACTGCAATCATCTGCCAGTGGGTCTGCTGCCCCAAGTCTCTCCCCTTTCCAATCCAACCTCCATTCAGCCGCTATAGTGATTTTCCTAAAACACAAATCTGATCATGTTACCCCCTTATTCAACAAACTCCAGTGCCTTCCTTTTGCCTCCAGGGTCACACACAAAATACTGTTTGGCATTCAAAGTCCTTCTTAACCTGGCTGCCTTCTACCTTTTCAGTTTTCTTACACCGTACTTCCTGTCAGGAGATTTAATCTTTGCTTCAGTGACATTGGCTTCCTGGCTGTTCTGTGATCAAGACACTCTCTCAGCTCCAGGCATTTTCTCTGGCTGTCCCCCACTCCTGGAATGTTCTCCCTCCTCAGCTCTAACTACTGATTGCCCTAGCTTTGTTTAAGCCCCAACTAAATTTCCACCTTCTGCAGGAAGCCTTCCCCAAACCCTCTTAATTCTAGTCTGTCTTCCTTCTATTAATTATTTCATATTATCCTATACATAGCTTGCTTTGTATATATTCGTCTGCATGTTGTCTCCCTTGTTGTGAGATTGTGAGCTTCTCCTGGGCAGGAATCATCTGCTATCTCCTTTTGTATCCCCAGGGCTTAGCACAGTACCTGACACATAGTAGGTGCTTAATAAATGTTTATTGATTAATTGAAGTGGCTAAACTATGAACACCTTACTGTTGAATGGCATATCCTCAGAACTACAAACAAAGTAGGTTTCAAACAATTGATGAATGGTTAAAGAAATGTATATGAATATAATATAATATTACTGCAATAGAGAGCAATGTGGTCAAAGAACTCAGGGAAACTTGGGAAGACTTGTATAAACAGATTTCAAAGAAAAATAAGGAGAACCAAGAGAACAATTTGTACAATGACCACAATAATGTTAAGGAAAATAATAACGAAAGATATTAAAATTTCGATGACTATGATAACTATAAAATTATAGATTTAGAGCTGGAAAAGAGCTTAGAATTTATTTAAGTACATCATTTAGTACATTTTTTAGCTAAGGAAACTGAGGCCCTGGAAAGTGAAGTGATTTAACTAAGGTCACACAGGTAGTGTCAGATCCTGCATTCGAACCCGGGTTCAGAAGCAGCATTCTGGTATTCTTTCCATTGAACCCAGATGGGCCCGATCTTAACCCCACAAAAGTCATTTTGCAACATACCCCACTTTTCTCCACAGAAAGGTCACAGGATCGAAGATTTGGTGGGCTACAGGTACAGAATGAGACACATGTTGTCAGATATAGCCAAGGTGTTCATTTGCTTTACTTAACAATCCTTTATGAGGGAGGAATTGAGGGGTGGGGGCGGGGTGGAGTGGGGAAGATGACAGAGTCATTAGAAAGTGATATTTTTAAAAGCATCAATAAAATTTTATCTTAAAAATTACTACTTATTTTGTATATTTAGTTTATTATGTGCCTTTCTTGATGGTTATTGTTTATAATTTTTTAAGAGACTGCCTTCGCCAGCCACCTTCCTTCCACCAGGGGACAGACTATAAAGGTAATTAGAAGTTAGACTGCAAGTAAGATCCTTGAGGGTAAGAGACTGTTTCACCTTTGACTTTGTATCCCTACCACCTAAATCAATGCCTTGCACACATGCTTAATAAATGCTTGTTGATGGGCAGCAAGGTGGCGCTGTGAGTAGAGCACGGGCCTTGGAGTCAGGAGGACCTGAGTTCAAATTTGACCTCAGACACTTGACACATTTACTGGCTGCATGACCTTGGGCAAGTCACTTAACCCCAATTGTCCTGCCTTCCCCCTTCCAAAAGAAAAAGAGAAAAATGCTTGTTGATCAATGGATGGATAATTAGGGTTCTTTGCTGTATGCGATGTCATTGTCTCCAGTGGGAGATTGAAGGAAGAAACAGCCAAAATGTGCATCTGGTCTTAGGCTACTGTGTTTCCTGGCCTGGGAGCCTGTAGCCTCAGATTCCGGTCCCAGTCCTACCTTTTACTCGTTGCATGGAATAGGGCAACTAGGTGGTAGTGCCGTGAGAACAGCCCCGGGCAAGGCGTCAGGAAGACTCATCTTCCTGAATTCAAATCCAGCCTCAGACACTTACCAGCTGTGTGAGCCTGGGCCAATCACTCAACCTTATTTTCCTCAGTTTCCTCATCTGCCAAATAAGCTGAAGAAAGAAATGGCAAACTTCTCTAGCATCTTTGTTAAGAGAACCCCAAATGGGGTCACGAAGCGTCGGACACCACTGAACAGCAGCAATACCGGAAGGTGACTGGACCTATGATCTCACCGATGTGAGGAACTCCAGGTGAGGAAGCAACCTCTGCCCCTGCAGGTTTGGACCTTCTTCACAACTTATTTTCTTGGGGAGTTGTCCTAGAGTCCTGAGAGGTTAAATGAATTGTCCAAGATCATAAAGTCATTATGCGTCAGACTGTGTCAAAGGTAAGACTTAAGTCTCTATCACGCTGCATGTGTATACTGTGCTACAAATGATTTCCCCGGTCTGGTCTTCAGCTGTGCCATTAATACAGGCATAGGATTCAGAACAAGGTTGGGGATCATTTGATTGAAATTTGCCTCCGCTAGCCGCTTGCAATGTGGCACTTGGGTCTGAGCACCGAGATTTAAGAAAGAAGGAAAGAAACAAGAATTTATTAAGTAACTACTGTGTGCCAAGCGCTGTGCTAAGTGCTTCATCAATATCTCATTTGATCCTCTCAGCAGCCTTGGGAGGTAGATGCTCTAATTACCCCCATTTTACAGTTGAGGAAACTGAGGCAGAGAGAAGTTAAATGATTGGCAGGGTCACATAGATAGTAAGCATCTGAATCAGAATTGGAACTCAGGTCTTCTGACTCCAGGCCCTTAAATTGCTGTCCCTCCCAAAGAAAGGAGAAGGGAGGGAAAAAAGAAGAGAATGCGAAACTCAATTAAAAAAAAAAGAATGTTTAAAATTTTTGTTTACATGTAATTGAGAAAAAATAAAACTTAAATCTAAAAAAAAAAAGAAGCAAGTAAAAAAAAAGTCATAGTCAATAAGCATTTATGAAGCACCTACCACGTGCCTGGGACTGTGCAAAGTCCCAGGGATATGAAGAAAAGCAAAAAACAGTCCCTGCCCTTAAGGAGCTCAGAGTTCATTATGAAAGCAACTACCTACAAACCATATACACACACACACACACACATACATATGTATATGTACACATACATATGTATATATACACATACATATATAATATATACACATACATATATATTCATATACATATATGATAAATTAGAGGTAATCAATGGAGGGACAGCTCTAGAATTAAGAGGGCTGGGGAAAGCTGTCTTGTAGAAGATGGGATTTTTTTTCTGTGACTTGAAGAAAGCCAAGGAAGTGAGTAGATAGAAATGAAGAGGGAGATTATTCCAGGCATGGGAAATATTCAGAGAATATGCACAGAGCTGAGATAAGTGTCTTGATCATGGAACATCCAGGAGGCCAGTGTCACTGAATCAAATAGTGTGTGGGAGTGAGTAAGGTTTATGAAGGCTGGAAAGGTAGGCGAAGGTCAGCTTGTGAAGGGCTTTGAATGCCAAACACAGGACATTATATTTGATCCTAGAGGTGAGAGGGAGCCACTGGACCTTACTGAATGGAAGATGGGGTGAAATGGTCAGATTTATATTTTAGGAAGATCACTTCGGTGGCTGAGTGGAGGATAGATTGCAATGGGAGGAGACTTGAGGCGGCAGACCCACCGGCAGGCTATTGTAATAGTCCAGGAGTGTGATGACGAGGGCCTGCCCTAGAATGGTGGTAATGTCAGAGGAGAGAAGGGGGCATATTGAAGAGACATTCAAACAGCTTGGATCTATGGGGGGGTGAGAGAGAGCCAAGAGTCAACGATGAAAGATGGCGCCTGGCTTGAGTGACTGGGAGGATTGTGATACCATTGACAGTGTATGGGGTAATTCAGAATGGTAAGAGGATTCATAGAAAAAGATGATTAGTCCAGTTTGACTTTAAGATGTCTGTGGGACTTGCTCAGATCTAGTTCTGACTAGATGGCCTTTGACCTCCAAGATCCTGGGATTCTGCCAGTAGGATTTTATTAGCAATTATTTATAAATAAAGCACTTCCAGGAGGCTTAACATTCATATGCACCAACTTCCACCACTCTGAGCATTCCCAGGAAAGCACACCCTACTTTGGCCCAGGTCCTTCCTGATAATAATGACAATAACACACTTGGTGGGTGAGTTCATGGGGTCCTGAGACAGAGGCATAAGAACTGTATGCCATGGATCCTCTGCGCTGGGAAGCCCTTATCTCCTCCTCACACTCAAGCCCAGACAAATACCTGGGAAGGAAAGTAGGGGCTCTGAAAAGTGTGTAGTGGGGAGGAGGGATGATGCAAGAGGGAACAGCAGTCTTAGGTATTAGGAGAATAGCCTTTCAGGGGCCCCCTTTGGACACATCAGTGGTGCCCTGATCAGATGGCCAGTAATTGAGTTGCTCTGAGAGGGAAATTCCATCCAGATGTGGAGTGCAAGGCAGGCTTCCTGTGTGGAGGGTGCTGACGTGCTGGGGCTAGCCCTGGGCCCCTCATGCATTTGCTCTCCCTCTCTCCTCTCCCAGAGACCTGGGAGGCCATTCTCAGGGCCTGGCAGAAGAGAGGCTGGAAGGAGAGGGGCAGAAAAGGGCAACAATTGGCATACAGAGAAGGAGGGTCCTGGGAAAGGACCTGGTTAACTGAAAAATGGGACGGGGTTGAGAGAGTAAGCAGTATGACTCTCCCCTCTATGTTCCCCTCAAGTCCTTGGTGAATCCTAATGAGCCTTTGGTCACCTGGGCTAGCACTGTCTAGCTGGCATCAGAAAACTGGGATTTTTATGCTGAGATGCCACTCTGTGTTCAAGGGATAGACTTGGGGAGAAAAGAGATCGAGATAAGGAAGGCTGGAGATGGAGCAGGGGAAGGAGTGGGGGTGGGGGGTTCACAGAGCTAAGGAGGAGAAAGGTTGAGAGGGAGGAGGGGCAAAAGGATCTGGAGGAAGAAGACGAAGCTATGTGGGGGGAAGGGAATCGC
This sequence comes from Phalanger gymnotis, assembly GCA_028646595.1. Taxonomy (NCBI): domain Eukaryota; kingdom Metazoa; phylum Chordata; class Mammalia; order Diprotodontia; family Phalangeridae; genus Phalanger; species Phalanger gymnotis. Next base: position 40,072,239 of record CM053625.1, read on the forward strand.
TTGATTCCTTAAGGCAATGCATAGCACTAGTCCATTTAGCTAGATAATAACACACACTCCTCCAGATCTCAATTTGGGGGGAAGGAAGGAGGAGGGAGGGTGGACTCCTTATAGGCTGAGTTCACTTGACCTCTCCAGGAGCCTCCGCAGACCTCCCCTGCCCTGCTGGCTTACTGGAAGACAGGAAGGGGAGGGCCAGCCTGGGGGGAGCCTGAGAACTTGCCGAGAATGAGAGGAAGTGTATGGGGGCTGGGGGACAGAGTCGGGGGAGGCTGACTGAAGGGGAGCTGTCTGAATAAGGGGGAAAGGTTGAAAAGGGAATTTTCCTCTGCTCAGTGTTTTGGCTGCTTCAATGTGAACGTGTCTGGGATCCTTATCTTGAAAGCCAGTTGAGTTTGCATAGAAAGCCAGGAAAGGAGTCTTTGTGGGGTGAGGGAAAAGACATTGATCTAAAGTGCCTTGATACTGACTCTTAAGGAATTTGCCAGGCTCTTATCAGCTGGGCCCCCTTGTACCTCCTTTTGTCTACTCAGCGCCCCCTTCCTTCATCAGCCCCTCGTTCCCTTCTACCACCCCCACGGATAGCTCTTGCCCTTCCCTAAGCAAAGGATCCATTCAGCTGGCAGAACTGTGAAGTCAGAAATCAAGAATTCTGAGCATGGGACTTAACTTGCTGTGTGACCTTGGACAAGTCATTTTCCCTTTCTGAGCCTCAGTTCTCCATGAGGGGCTCCCTACAAGTTATAACCTTCTACCCTCATGCCTTTCCCAAAGTGGACCCAGAGTCTTCATCTGCTACTAACTAATCTTCCCCATTCACACTGGAGTTTTAGGGACTTAAAACTGACCCCTTCCAGAATAGCTAATATATAATGGATTTAGAGTCAAAATATAGATTCTAAATCTCGGCTGTGACCCTTGCTGCTAGATTAGGCAAGGCCCCTTTCTGGGTCTCAGCTTCCTCCTCTATAAAATGAGGGGGCTGGATGAGATCTGTGGGACAACTCAACTAGAAACTGATCCCTGAGGGCTGCAGAATGACTCAAAACCACAAATTAACATTATCTATGTTGTATTGCATTTTTATTAATTTTTTTTAAACCTCTCCCAATTACAGTTTACCCTCACTAGGGCAGCTCTCTGGAGTTTTTCAAGCAGGAAGTTTGACCTCTCTGGATCTCACAGGATGATTTGAACTCTAATTGTCTTCTGTGGGGGTATTATTATTTTAACATTTGTGGCTATCACAGGGCAATTTTCAACCGAAAGGAACAAGTACTATGCTGGAACTTCAGACATAAGGGGGTGAGATATTCCTAAGAGTCCCTCAATTGCCATCTTAATTAAGCTTTGCCAACCATCTTTGGAAATATTGGGGTATCGGGGGCAGGGATTAAAGACACTGGCTTCCTCATTCTGGTTTTAACAGAAATTACCTTTTTGTCAGCCAGGCACAGTGGATAGAGTACCAGGCCTAGAGTCAAGAAGACTCATCTTCAGGAATTCAAATCTGGCCTCAGACACTTATGAACTGTGTGACAAGTGGGCAAGTCACTTAACCCTGTTTGCCTCGGTTTCCTCATCTGTCAAATGAGCTAGAGAAAGAAATGGCAAATCAGTCCAATGTCTTCATCAGTAAATGGGGTCACAAAGAGTAGGACACAACTAAACAACAACAACCTTTTGGACATTGTGTTTCCTTCCCCTGGTTGCCAGAGAAGTAAGTATGGTATATTGGAATGTGCATGAATTTCAAGCCTTTTATGCAATAAGCATGCAACAAAGGTTGGTTAGGTTGAATTGGCTGGGGGTCAGTAGGCTTGGCCTCCAGCTGATTCTATCACTGTCATACTCTGACTTTACCTTCTTTGGGAAATTCCTTCCCTTCTTTGGTCTCAGTTTCCTTCTATGTAAAAATGAAAGAGATAGTAGGCTGAACATTGCCTTTGCTCGGGCCATGCTCCATGCCAGGAATGGACTCACCTCAGCCTCTGGGAAGCCCTAGCTCCTTTCCAGACTCAGTCCAACACTATCATCTACAGGAAGCCCTATCTGATCCCCCACCTCCCTGTCTTGCACTTATTATCATTTCTATATATACTTGCTGCTTCCCCCAATCTCCCTCGTTAGAATGGGTGCTCCTTGAGAGCAGGGATGGTTTCATTCTTTGTATTAGCATCCCCCAGTGCCTAGCACAGTGGCTGACCCATCATAGGAAGCGCTTAATAAATGCTTGTATACTGATTGGCTAATTAGTGGCCTCTAATTTCTTTCCATCCCTCACAATCGATGGTCTTAGGTCCCTCCAGGCTTTGACATTCTGAGTAGGATGATTTACCGTAGCAGAAATCCTTTGCTTTGGGGGAGTAGAGGAGGAGGCTCCACGCATCCACAAAACATCAAAGGGCTCCTGGAAGGCAGCTTTGATGGGAAGCCTAGTAAACTAATCCAAAACACCACCCCCCTCTAAATACACATGGGCTTTTAAAAATTTTAAAGGAAAAACACTTGGCAGTGCTTTTTGTGAGCTTTGGCTGAACCAGTGCTGGGGTCGATAGATCCCCAGCTGCAGCCAGGCCTCCCTCCTTCTCTGCCTGGCAAGTTTGTCTGCTGCCCATCCCTCCTGCAGAGATGTGCTAGGAAGGGGGTGTCTCAGACCTAGCTCTGTAGCATCAGGGCCTTCAGCCTCTGAACAAAGGCATTGCATCCTCCCCTCTCCCCGCACATGTACACCTGGAGCAGATTAAGAGCAGGTGGAGCTCTGGGGTAACAGTCACGAGGGGCCCCTCCTGAGCATTCACAATGTACTCTGCATTGTAATTGAAAATGGAATTTGGGGGGAGTTCCTCAAATTTGGGCCCCTGGGGCAACTATCCCTTTAATTGTCATGGTCAAATGGACCCCCATATCCAACCCCAGTGCCCTACGTTTATTTGCCTACTCTGCTTTTAATTCCCTGTGTGACCTTGGGTATGTAACTTTGCCTCTCTGGACCTCAGTTTCTTCATTTGTAAAATGTGCATGGGCATTCCTGGTCTACCTATACCACAGGATTGTTGTGAAAATTAAATTATATCATTTCTAAATGCGAATGAATGAAAAAAGCATTTGTTAAGCACTTAGTATGATGGGGTAGCTGGGTGGCACAGCAGATAGAGTACCAGGCCTAGAGTCAGGAAGATCGGAGTCTAAATCCAGTCTCAGATACTAGCTGTGTGACCCTAGGCAAGTCACTTGTTCTGGTTTACCTCAGTTTTCTCATCTATCCAATGAATTGGAGAAAAAAATGGAAAACCACTCTACTCTCTTTGCCAAGAAAATCCCAGATGGAGTGACGAAGAATCAAACAGGACTGAACCAGGACTGAGTGAGAGGGAGGAAATCAAGGAAGGCTGTACCTTCAACAGTAATAAGGGAGTCGGGAAGGCAGGTGGGTTTGGGGATAAAGACAATAAATCCTGCTTTGAACATGTTGAGTTTGAGGTATCCACAATACTTTTGGAGATGATAGCACAGCGCAGAGATTAGGGCTGAATAAGACCTGAGAATCATCAGCATAGAGATGACCACTGAATCTATAGGAGTCAATGAGATGACCAAGTGATGTAGAATAGAAGGAGAAGAGGTCCCAGGATAGAGCCTCAGGGGACACCCATGGGCATGATGGGGATGAAGATTCAGCAAAGGAGACTGAGGAGGCGCTATCAGAGACATAGCAGCAAGACCAGGAGAGAACGCTATCATGAAAACCTCAAAAAGAGAGTGTCCTTTGGGACGTACCGGCTGCATGATTTAATCCTCAGTGCTCTAGATAACTTTCTAAGACCATAAGTTGCAGAGAAGATACCAACTCTCATTGATACAGGGAATTTCCTCAACTGGGATATTCTTTTACCACATAGAGTGAAGTCTGGAGAGCGAATGAGGCCAGGCTGGCCTGGACACCCTCCCTAAATGGAAGTTCTGAAAGGATCCATCTGGAAAGAATGGAGGTTATTTCCAATTTGTGATATACAGGTCTGGAGGGAGGCTGCAGGATGAAGAGCTGGGGCATGGTAGAGGAATGGAAATGGTGATAGTCTGTTTCAATGTCTGTTATACATTTTCCTTTTTCTTTCTTTCCTCCTCCTCCTCCTTCTCTTCCTCTTTCTTCTTCTTCTCCTCCTCCTCCTCCTCCTTTTTCTCCTTCCTCTTCCCCTTCTTCTTGTTTGAATAGGCTAGATTGGAGTTATCTCAGATGTATGCAATGCTTTCTTATCACTTTTATTCTTCACTTTAATTTGGAGTTGATTTTTATTTTTACATTAATGATTCAGTGGTTTGACCGTACACAGACTACTGGCTAGGAAACATCTGCCACATGAGTAAGCAGTAGTTCCCTCTCTGTTAAAATATATTTGAGTTCCCTTATTATGATGTTGTTTTGATGCTCAGAATGTCCACTTCCTCCCAAATTTCTCACAGAAAGAAGTATTCATGATTGATACACACAAGGCTCTGTTACCGTTTACAAGATTGGCCTTCTCTTATTCCCTATTCCTGACCCATATTTTCCAACACATTTTTCCTGACCCACTCTTCTGCCTACCTTTTCATTAAAGTTGCTGAGAAGAAATAGACTATATAGTAATTTAATTTGGAGAGTCTTAACAAGTCCTTTGTAGATTTTCTTTATCTCTTTATTCTCTGCAACAGATGTCTTGCATAAGCTGCAATTATCTTTATGGTGTTCTTTTTTTGCAAATGCTTGTTGTGAGCACTATAATAGATAACAATCACATCCATGAAATGATGTTTTTTGTTACCTTTGAATGCATGATTAAACTAACTCCATCTACTCCTTTATTTGTCTCTCCTAAGAGAACCTGGGAGCTATCTTAGCTTTTTATTTTTGTTTTCTGGTTTCATTTGTAATCAGAATAATAAGACTGATATGATACAGTTCCTTTCATACTAAATTCATTTTTTTTAGTACCAGGTAAGGTGGTACAGTGAATAGAGCACCGGACCTGGAGCCAGTCTTCCTGAGTTCAAATCTGACCTCGGATGCTTACTAGCTGTGTGTGACCCTGGGCAAGTCACTTAATCCTATTTGTCTCAGTTTCCTCATCTGGGAAATGAGCTGGAGAAGGAAATGGCAAACCTTTCCAGTATCTTTGCCAAGAAAACTCCAAATGGGGTCTCAAAGAGTTGAGCATGACTGAAATGACTCACCAACAATAATCTCGTTTTCTGAGTGCCAACAGTGAAGTTAATGTTTATAGGCCATCTCTGAGACTACTTCCTGTCTGCCATTGCCTGAGTTCTCTCCAAGATAGGCCTCTAGAGGTCATGCTTGGGAGGTGCCAAGCCACTTGGGTTAGTAGTCCATGAAGCCACGCAGCTTGCTCCTTCATCTGGCCCCCTTCCACCCTGTGACTGAGATTGCATCCTCCCTGACCCTTTCTATCTCTTGCTCTGAGAACTATAATCAGCTCAACATTACCATTCATTGCCCCTGGAAAGAGTACATCAATCATCTGTCAGATCTTTGTACTTATTTTTATGATTTCTCAGATCATTTCTGTGACTTCCCAGGCCACCACTCTCCTCCCTATATTGTCTCCCCAATAGAATATAAGCCCCTTGAAGAATAAAAGCCCCTTGCTTTTGTATTTGCTTTCCCAAGGCTTAGTGGTACTTAGCACATAGTAAGCCTTAATATATGTCAGTTAATCAATAAACATTTACTAAGTGCCTACTATGTGCCAGGCACTATGCTAAGTGCTGGGGATACAAAGAAAGGTAAAAATCAGTCCCTGCCCTGGAGGAGCTCACAATGTAATAGGAGAGACAATATATACAAACAAACTATATACTTACAGGACAAACTGGAACCAATTCTTTCTCTCCCGAGGCCCCTGTGTCTACCCATTTATCAAAGTGTTTTTCCAATGTTTGATAAATACCCCAGTATGCTTTTTATTCATCGAAAACTGTGATTCTAAGCCCCTTTGTCTCCTTTCCAGCTACTCTTCCACCATCACTGAAGAAGCAGAAGGACACAGAAGCACACAGGACAGCGAGCCATTTTGTCTTTTTGTTTCATGGATGGCCATGGCCAAAGGATTTGTCATAAGTGGCCAGTCTTCTGGTGAGGAGCTTCTACTAGAAAGGCAGGCACAGTCTGTTGCTGGAACTATATTTGAAGCCTTTCTAACAAGACAGAACCTGCCAGAGCTTATGCTTTACCAACACAGCCCTTGAAATCCCAAGATCACCTTAAAGATAAGGCATTAGAGAAGATGTATGTAGTCCCTACACAAAGTAGAGACTTAATAATAGTTATTGGATTGTGGGGGAAAAAAAGATCATAAAGCACCATGTATTAAACAAACCAACTAAAGAAGACAAACATTTATTAAATACCTTCTCTGTGCAAGATGCTGTGGTAGATTCTGGGTATTCAAAGATAGCTATAAAACCACTCTGCCTTCAGGGCATGTATAACCTAAAGTGGAAATATGGCATATACACAAATAGGTATCACGTAGAAATATAAACTGCTATCAGTGATATAATTAATACTAATTAGCATTAAAACCATTATGATTATTGTTTCAAAGTTAAGCTACAGGAGTTTACACTAAGACTGTAGCTGTGGCTGAGGACCAATGGCAGGAACTTTTAATATATATACATATATATATATATATACACATACATGTATGTTGATCCAGAAATCATACTGTTAGACATATATTCCAGGGAGATCAAAGACAGAAAGAAAGGTCCCATATGTATCAAAATATTTATAGTGGTTCTTTTTGTAACCAGAAACAAAGTAGATGGTTACCAAGTGGGGAATGGCTAAACAAATTGTGGCACATAAATGTAATGGAATATTATTACACTGTTAAAAATTAATATGAAAAATACAAAAAAGTATAGGAAGCTTTTCATGAACTGATGGCAAATGAAGCAAAGCAGAACCAGGAAAACATAAACATGATTGCAGCAACTTAAACAGAAAGAATTTATTAAAAAATGAGAACCAAAGTCCATGTAATTTTAATGACCAAGCTTGGCTCCCAAAAAGAGCTATGAGAATGCACCTCTCTGCCCTCTTTACAGAAGCAGAGGACCATGGGTATAGAACATGACATGTCAGACTAGGTTGATGTGTTGGTTGGTTTTTCTAAACTGCTTCCCCCTCCCCTTTTCCTTTATTATTCTTTAAGGGCAAGACAGGATATATTGGTCAATGAAGATGATATAAAAACAAAAAGTATTAATAAAACACTTTTCTTTAAAGCATGTGCATGGATTTCTTCTGAATTATCAATTGTAAATGCTTTGGTTGAAGGCTGAGTCATCATCTTGATTTCCAGCTCAAGAGAATTTTAGAATCTTCAGAGTACTTTCAACATACTAATTATCACCCTAGATCTTTATCACAACCTAATGAGGTAAGTAAGCAGAGCAGGAGTTGTGCTCTCGTTGAAGTAGCTGAAAACCAGGAAGGTTGTTATTTCTGAGTCTAGAACCCAGGTCAACTTCCTCCCAGCTAAGAGCATGTGGTTTTCACTTTATTTTTATGTTTTTTTCTTTTGATTTGTTTCTTCTTTCACAACATGACTAATACGGAAATATGTTTCACATGATTGCCCATATATAAGCTTCGTCAAACAGCTTACTGTCTTAAGGAGGGAGGAAGAAAATTTGGAACTCAAAGAAAATTTTTGATAAATGATAGAAATTGTCTTTACATGTAATTGGAAAAAAAATAATCAGTTGGAACCATCTCCTAAAGTAAGAGATAATTGTCAAATTTTCAGTTTGAGCATTACAAATCAGGGATGGATTTACAGTTTTGTTGATTGTCTCAATTTAAGAAAGTGTTAATAATGAAGATTAAACTTAAAAGTGTGCTGTCTTGGAAGAGCTTGTTGTTAAACATTTACCAGCACCCTCCCAAGAACCACCTTCTTCTGAAGCCCATTCCGCTTTGGGATAGACCTTATTGTTAGGAAGTTTTTTTCTGACATCAAGATAAAATAGGCCTCTGCCTCTTCTAAGCATTGCTCCTAGCTCCACCCTCTGGGATCAAGCGGAATACAGCTAATCCCCATTCCATATGATAACCTTCAAGAGGAGACACAAAAGCAGCGCCTGATTAAGGATGGGTCCATAACCTGCCTCAGGTAGGCAGCCAGATTCTTCCAGCTGCTAGCAACAGGGACATTGAAGAGGCTGCAAAGGCCAAACGGTGATCCTTAGAGGTTCTGTCCAATGGTGGGAGGTGGTGAATGTGGTGAGCACACACTGGGATCATCCCATCCCCTTTACTTTTGAGACTCAGATGTTTGAAAGGAATGGTGAGCCCCTGTGGTTTTGGGCTAAAGACACAGAAGGGGGTGAGGGGAACACTGAAAATTCAGTTTTAAAGCTGCATTTTAATAATAGCTAGTATTTATATATTGCTTTAAGATTTGTGAAGTACTTTACCATAGATTCCACAAACTATAGGGATCTTTGGAGATTTCCACTGAAGGAACCAGGAGACCACCTTTCCAATGGCCACCTCACATTGTGTAAGGGCTCTGAGGCTCACCCACAACCTTGAGCTCCTAGACCCTTCAGAGAATAAGAGATTCCATGAGTCCCCCCATGATATATTCTCCCTTCCTCTCTCCATAGGAAGGGCTGCTAAGCACCTATATAACCTTTTGATGTTTTTTTCCAAAAGTCTAAGGAGAATCAGGAGTTAGAAGATTTAGGTTCTAATCCTGGCTATGCCACCAATTCCCTGAGTGACCTCGCACATGTCAGTCCTTTTCTGGGCCTCAGTCTCCTCATTTATAAGGTGAGGGTTTAGGCTGGATAGCTTCTGAAGTGACTTGCAAGGCTGATACTAAGAAGTGAAATGTATGGAAGGGAAGGGGAAGATGGGGAGAATTAGGAGTAGAGAGGGGAAGTCAAGAGGCAGAAATGAAGAATCCTTTAACAGTAGCTTCTGGAGCATGTGCCCGTCTATTCTGCTCTCCCCAAGAGTTCCAACCCAAGAGTAGGCAAGTGCCAAAGCGTCAGTGCACCACCTGAACCACACCCCAGGATATAGTGCTCACACCCTATAAAGAGAGCCAGTGTATTTTAACTATGTTTGAGGTGGAGAGAATTGCCTAGATTAGGGAGGACACAACTAAAAAGCATTCAGAGATATTTTCTGAGCTCTCCTCCAGACAACAAAGTCATCTGGCCATGGATAGATCATAAGAAAGGAAGAAAATAATTACCAGGGGGAAAGGGAACTGAGGAGTCAATCTTCCAAAATAGTTTTGGGGTAGTAACCCCTGGAGTTACAGGCACAACTATGCTAGGGCCCAGTTCAGGGTAAAAGGAGGCCTAATGCTGTGATGGAAAGAGTGTTGTCTATGAATGAGATGAAAAGGCAATTCTGCCTTTGACAGAGACTCACTGTGTGAACTTGGTCAAGTCACTGCTTCCCTCTCAGTCTCCATTTCCTCCTCTGTAAGATAAACTTGGAGAGGCAGGTAGGTGGTGCAGTGGATAGAGCACCAGCCCTGGAGTCAGAAGGACCTGGATTCAAATCTGACCTCAGATACTTACTAGCCGTGTGGCCAGGGCAAGTCAGTTACTTACCTGATTGCCTCCAAAAATAAATTAAAATGAACTTGGACTATATCCTAGATTAAGGTTGAAAAAGACCTTAAAAGTCATCAAGTCCAACCTACGCTTTTTATAGAGAAGGAAACAAGAGCTCTATGAGGGTAAATGATTTGCCAAGGGTCACATAAGAATGAGAAGTGGGAAATGAATCTAGGTCTCCCTGGCATCAAGATGGCGCAGTGGACAGAGCACTGGGCTTGCAGTTAGGAAGACTTGAGTTGAAATCCAGCTCAGATAGTAATTGTGTGACCTTGGGCAAGTCAAAATTAATCTCTGCCTCCATTTCTTCAACTCTAACATGGGGATAATACCTCACAGGGTTGTTGTGAGGATAAAATGATATTGTATTTGCAAAGCGCTTGGCGCAGAGCCTGGCGCATAGTAGGCACTTAATAATTTCCCCCCTTCCAAGTCCAGCATTCTATCCACTACAGCTAGCTGCTTCAAAGATGGTCCCTAAGGTCCCTCCCGGCTCCAACGTTCTCAGATTCTGTGATTCTAAGGGGCCAAATATCACCATAGTAACTTCATCTTCCTCTGGCATATCAAGAGGGGACTCTTCCCCACTCTTCCAAGGTGAGGCATAGCCTCTTTCTCTCTTGTCCTCTTGTTCTCCCTTCCAGGATCCCTCCAGGGTTTGCCTCGGTTACCCTTTGTTGGACAACACTGTCTGAGCCATCCCATTCCCCTACACTCACCTTTAGCAGCTGGACCTCTGGTCCTGGAATGTGCGGGGAGCTGAGAGGTTGGGGTGTATGCCTCCTCCCTGATGCCTCTGGAGCCTGATCTTGCCCACCTCGTGGTTAAGTGAGATAAGTTTGGTGGGTAGCAGGTAGCAGAGAAATGAAAGTAGGCTGCTCTGATGTCCAGCCCCTCCTTCTGCTCCTATCCTGTTGCTAGTGAAACCTTGGATCATCCAGGGGACCTTTGGTCAGCCAGTACTCTGGTAATACTGCCTGCACAGGGAGTGGTTGATGACTTTTCTCATCAAAGACTATTCTCCAATCCCTGCACCCCGACAAGCCTTATCCATAAGGAGAATGGCAAGCTATCTACAAGGTATGCCTGAAATCCCACCATTACTGGAATTCATTGGGTTAACCATTGACCTCTTCGGACTCTTGTTTTAAATAGTAAAAATAATAGCTCATATTTCTATAGCACTTAATAATTTACAAAGCATTTTCCTTACAACAGTCCCACTAGTTTTGTAAATTTATTGCCCGCTCTGGGGTACTTAACTAGCCACTCCTCCCTGGATCTAAGATGACCTTATAGGTAATCAACCTTCTAAAACTACAGCTCACTAGCTCCCATTACTGGGTTTCCCATTATCGGTCAGTCAACGAGCATTTATTAAGCACATATTATGTGTCAGGCATTGTGCTAAACTCTGGGGATACAAAGAAAGGCAAAAGAATGGTTCTTGCCTTCGAGGAGCTCACAATCCAGTGGAGAAGACCACAAAGTACAAAGTACAAAGTAGTTATATACAGGACAAATAGGAAATAATTAACAGAGGGAGGACACTAGAAGTGAGAGATCATGAAAGGTTTCCTATAGAATATGGGATTTTAGAAGGGAATTAAAAGAAGCCAGGGGAGCCAGTAAGCAGAGTTGAGGAGGAAGAGCACTCCAAGCTTGAGGAACAGCCAGGGAAAATGCCGAGAGTCAGGAAATGAGTGTTGTCTTAGTTAAGGAACAGCCAGGAAACCAATGTCACTGTATCTAAGAATAGGTGTTGGGGAGGACGGTATGAGAAGACCGGGAAGCTGGGAGGGGCTGGGTTATGAAGGACTTTGAACACCAAACAGACGATTTCGAATTTGATCCTGGAGGAGATGAGGAGCCGCTGGAGTTTATTGAGGAGGGGTGTGACGTGGTCCGACTGACTGATGCCTTAGGAAAATCACTTTGGTGGCTGAACATGGGATTGGGAAGAGAATTGAGGAAGGCAGACCCCAAGAGCAGCCTACTGAAATAGCTCAGGAGTGAAAAGATGAGGGTCTGCACCGGAGTAGTAGCAATGTCAGAGAAGAGAAGGGGACATATTTCAGAGATGCTGCTAAAGTGAAATCAATAGGCCTTGGCTAGAGCAGCTAGGTGGCATGGTGAGTAGAGCACCGGCCCTGGAGTCAGGAGGACCTGAGTTCAAATTTGACCTCAAACACTTGACACACTTACTAGCTATGTGGCCTTGGGCAAGTCACTTAACCCCAACTGCCCTGCTTTCCCCCCTCAAAAAAAAATAGGCGTTGGCAACAGGTTGGATATGGCAGGTGAGAGAGAGTGAGGAGTTGAGGATGACACTTAGGTTATAAGCCAATGGACATAATTAACTCAAAACAAAGGCATTTACTAAAATAGCATAGTCAGTATATTTCATAAAGAGATGACAGCTAGGTAGTCAGCTGCCTCTCTAAGTTTAAAGAGAAATTTTTTCAAACATCCAAGAGGGATAATTTATTAATTTATTTTCAATTAACAAGCATTTAATTTTCACTACCATCCCTCTCCCATTGAAAAAAGAAAGAAAAGTCAAAACCTTGTAACAAATGGGCATATTCAAAACAAATGACCACCTTTGCTGTGTCTAAAAATGTCTCATTCTGCATCCTGAATTCATCACCTCTTTGCCAAGAGCTAGAAGGAATGCTTCCTCAAGGGTCCTCTGCAATTATGGTCAATCATTACTTTGACCAGAATCAATCAAAATCTTTCAAAGTTGTTTGTCCTTACAACATTATTGTTATTGTAAAAGATAATGTGTACCACTTCTCACTTCCTTAACATCTCATTAATATCTCATTGCCTCTGTTACCTGTCCCTTGCTTTCTGCAATTATGTCAGCTGAGAGGAAAACCAACCCCCCCTCCCTTTACATAAGTATCATTATTGTCATCATTGCAGGTGTACAAATGAGGCCCAGAGGTCAAATGGCATGTTTACAAGTCATATAACTAGTCATTAATCAGAGCTGGGACTTAATTCCAGATTTTCTGATTCCCAGACTATTCCTAACACTCTGTTGCACTAGCTAACATTTCTTCCACAGTAACAGTACTGTGGGTGTCTATTTCCTTGCCTTCAGAGTTTTGCATCAGACCTGCCCTACTCAGTGCCTCGTTCTTATGAGCTCTATTTAATATTCTGTCTGATTCCATTCTGCCTCTCCCCCACCCAAATCCTACCTTCATAAGCCCTCTCACAATTGAGAATTCTTTAGGCATCACATCCTATATTTCAACCCTCTCATGGCTGTTTCCTCAAACTCTCCATCAGGGAATTATTTCTTCCCTTTTTCCCCCCTCCCGACCTCAGCTCTTCTTGCCCAGCTTCCCATCTGAGCTTTGCAGTTCCCTATAATCTAGTTTATCTCCCTTCTTTAGGGACTCTAGATCCAGAGAAAGCCAGATGTATTGTAGAGAGACAGGGGTCAAGGGGAAGAAGAAGACATGCAGCTTTTGGACAGCCTACAACTAGGAGAAGCCTCCTTCGACTGGTTCTGGAAACAGAGGGAAAATATCGGCCACTGGGTTCCCTAAGCCTGACTGGTGCTGGGAGGCTCCTCGCTCCACTCCCCCAACTCCAGACATTCCTGTGGAATGGAATCTCCTGTCCTGTCCACGCTCTACCAGCCACTAGAGAGCTTTGCCAGCAACCAACTGGGTGGGGTTGGGCTGGGGCTGGAGCTGAGGCCAGGGCTCAGCTCAGGGTTGATAGGGGACAGGGAATGGAGTATGGCGAGAGAAGAAGGGAGTCTTGGCACTATAAAGGAAGTCAAGACGGAGTCTGGGAAAGGCACAAGTGTGGCCCCGACTCTCTGAAAAAAAAAAAAAAGATCAGGGGTCTTGGGGGCGGAGTGGGATTTGGGCCATGATAATACGACTATCTCTCAGACTCAGATCTTGATCTTTCCAGATTCTCTTTACAATCTGCATGCCCTTTCCCACTTTCTCCTTTCCTATCTCTTTTCTTGTCTCCTCTCCTCTCTTCTCTTCTTTCCTTTGCCCCCTTATCCCATGTCTATTTTTTCACTTTATTTTATTTTTCGATTAACAATTAAGAAGCATTTCTTTCTGTCCCTCCTAACTCCCCCCACCCCATATCCCATGTCTATCTGTCTGTCTATGTATCAGTCTCTGGTCTCTGAGTAAGTCTTCTGTTTAACACCTTCGTGTTTACCAAAGCTTCCACAAAGTCATCAATTTTCTGAACTGGAAAGAAGTTCAAAGATTTTTATTTTACAGAAGAAGAAATGGTGGCCAAGGAACAGGAGGAATGACTTGTTTGAAGTCACATAGGCACTTGGTAGCAGAGTTCTTTCCTACCATATGCTTCCTCACAAAATCACAAAATCTAAGTGAGAAGGGGCCTCAGGACTGCCCTGGAGCAAGCCATATTTAAGTAAGAAGCCCCCTACAACCTGCCCAACAAATGGTAATGCTGCGGTAACACATGGTTTGGCCGGCCAGGTAGAAATCCACCAATGCCATCTCCTTCAATTTTGTTAGGCACCAAGGGAATGGAAGTTGGGGATGGCAGGGAGTGGGGTGTCTAAAAGATTCATCCATTATAAAATGCGATAGTCCATGTTGCAACAGTTCAAGAGGTCTGGAAGAGCTCTTAAAAGGATGCTGGGTGTGCCTCAGTCTTCTGCTAAAGACGACAACAACGAAAATGAAAGTCCTACAGGCTTTGCAAACCCTCTTAGTTCCCCCAAGTGCCAAACCGCAGCCTCCTTACTGTTCTCTGTTCTCCTCACTCTACCTACTGGAATTCCAAGTCTCCAGCATTTGTAGGTTGCTGAAGGCAGTATGCAAGCTACCAATGTGGCTCCAGCAGCCTGGTCGGCAGGGCCACTGGAGAAACATGTCAGAGATCTGTGGAGAAGCTGAAACAGAACCCTATGCATTTCCAGGAAAGCTGGAAGAGGTGTCAGATTTACCTGGCTTGTCAGCTAGGATTTGACAGCAGTTACTACAGAAAGCAGGAGCAGAGAGCTTTCCGGCTCAGAATTGGATAGAAGCAAGGTAATTTATTGCTTCGTCCTGAGACTTTGACAATGGGGCAAATGTGAGACCAGGAACAGAAGCTCTTGGTGGAGGGAAAATGCAGGCCTTGCTAGGGGCCAACGAATTCAGCCACCCAGTCGTTTTAAGGTTTTCAGCCTTAATAAATGCTTGTTAATGACTTCATACTTATAATCAATATCAAATTGCTTGCCTTCTCAAGGAGGGGGGAGTGGCAAGAGGGAGAGAATTTGGAACTCAAAATTTTCAAAAAATGATTGTTAAAATTTTTTACATGCAATTGGGAAATATTTCATGAAATAAAATTTATTTTAAGAAGAAATAAATGCTTGTTTACTGACTGACATTTCTTTTTTTGATTTTGTTCAGTAAATGAACACTCATCTATCTATATGACTAATCCTGTAAGGTCACTTGGAGTTAGGAAAATTAGAATTTCAGTGGGATGGAAGTGAATATAAGACAAATAAATTCCAGATTGTTTCTGGGGAAAACATTCATATCCCTCATAGGAGATGGGAATGAACGTAGGCTGGGACACAGAGAAGAAAAAAGCAGATCTTTTCAATACAATTGCTGGAGGTACTGAAAGAAATCGGTGACCTAGGGCTCCAAGGACCTGCTCACCACACCTATCAGCATAGATATTGCCTGACACATGCTAAGATCTTAGTGATATCCATCTGGAACTGAGGGCTTGGAGCACCACCTGGTGGTTACATGAAGATGTAGCATCCTGAGTAGCTACAAAACTTCTAGAAACCAATGAAAAGCAAAAACTCTCCAGTAACATAAAGGGTGCCTCCCTCTCCTTTATACAACCTTTGCTTAAAGACTGTAAGGAGAAATCCATTGCTTTCTGGGGCATTAAATAAGGTTGCTTTTAAAAAGTGCTTGTAGGCAGCTAGATGGAGCCCTGGAGTCAGGAAGACTCTACTTCATGAGTTCAAATCTGGCTTCTGACACTTCCTAGCTGTGTGACGCTAGGCAAGTCACTGACCTCCATTTGCCTCAGTTTCCTCATCTGTAAAATGAGCTGGAGATTAGGAAATGGCAAACCATTCCAGTATCTTTGCCAAGAAAACTCCAATTGGGGTCATGAGGAGTTCAGACACAACTAAACAACAATGACAAAGAAGTGCTAAGATAAATTTAATGAGGGAAATGTTACCTGGCTTTGGGAAGAAGGGACAAAGAAAGCATTATGAAATAAGTGAACCTCATAGCGAGGCCCAGATATTCCCTGTCTGAAGAACGAAAATCAGTCTCATTGTTCTGTCCTGGCCTTTGAGATGCTCTTCCCAAGTCCTCTTGCCTAAACAATTTGAACTCTGAGATTTGAGGTAGTACAATATACTAAAACTTGTTTCTGCTCATGCCCTCCAGCTAGGCTTAGACCTCAGGGTGTTCATCCTTAGATTACTTGGAATCTGAATCTAGCCTACGTGGCCTAGTTTAGCCTAACACTCTAGACTAGCAACACACAGTAAGAGGGGCCCAATCTCAGAACAAACAGAAGCCCTGCCTCAAATCAGTCGAGCCGTGTGGACCATTCCAAATATCAACACTCTTTGAGGGATGTTAGCAAGGTCAATTGAATCTGTACAGCAAACCAAAAAGATTTTCTTAAGAGACTTTCAAGACTTACTCTTGGTTCTGTCCTCTGAGGCCAAGTGGAACATATCTACTCTCTCTTCCTCATGACAGACCTTTTGTATATGAAGATGGATATCATGGGTTCTGTGTGGGACAATAATGCCCCCAAAACGAAATAACAATCAAAGGTCTCTCAAGGTAAAGACAGAGGCTTTATTTGCAGGGCTCGCGCGAGAATTGGGCATCGCCTTCTCCAGGGTGGACTGGGGTAGGGAGGCGAGTTTCAGAGGGCAGACAGGCAGTTCATATACCCCTTAAAGACACTTCTAAGAAAAAAACCCCAAAATCCCCCTTACAAAACAATTCTAAGAAGCCCCAAAACCCCCTTACAAAACAATTCTAAGAAGCCCCAAAACCCCTTACAAACCCATTCCAAGAAACCCCAAAAGCCCCCTTACAAAACAATTCTAAGAAACCCCCAAAACTGGACCTCTAATCCCATTTGTGGGGACAGTTGGCCTCACATTCTTGAAACAAGGAAAGATTCTTAATCTAACACCTTAACCTCAAACTAACAGACAGCAGATACAGGCATGATCACCCTATGTGTATACAAGATGTGGATACATGTGGTGTATGTGCAAGTTTAAGTGTGTGTGGGGGTTAATTTTTAAACATAAAGATATAGTTCAGGCTTTATGGAGGCTAAAATATTAAGTATCCTTTTCCTTAAATGAGAGACTTTCTGCCATTCCACTCAGTTCCATTCCCCATCCCCTAGATCTTTTTTTCAGGTTAAATATTACCAGTTTCTCCAACCATTCTTTGCATGTCACAGTTTAAAGCTCTTGGCTACCCTGATCATCTTTCTCTGGATTCCCTTCTGTAGTAGGAAGGCCGAATTTATAATCTCAAATGTAATCATGTATATGTATGAATGGTTCGAAATTGCAAGGTATGAGAGATTCTCTAAGTAGAAAACAACAAAAAATTTATTTAGGCCCCACCGCAGCAGATCCATGAACCAGCCTCCCCATTCCGACATCTTGACAAAAAGACTCCAAGCCCAGAAAGCCTGCCTCACAAGAGTAACCAGGAGGCCACAGAAAAACAAGATAGTATTTAGCCAAATCATTTTTACTGGCCTCAAGTTCCTGCTCGCACTCCTGGGTCTACACATGGGTCAGCCCTGCTTCCACGGCTTCCGCTTCCGCTGAAACTGTCTCTTGGCTCGCCTTTCCTCGCAGCCCAGCTTCTGGCATTCTCAAGCCCCGCCTCAACAACCAGAGACCATTGGTTCCTGAGTTGGCCCCTCTTAAGTCATTAATCTACACCCACGCAGGTTTCACACCTGATAGGGCTTTGGGCCTGGGGCTTAGCACTTAACAGCTGAAAATACTTTCACTCAAAAGAAACAAAAGCCATGCTAAGGAGACAATTTTGCTTAACAACACACCTTCTAAAATACAGAACTCAGAAATGAACACAGTACTCCAGATATGGTTTTACCAAAGCAAAAAAAAACTAGAATGAGCCTATCAACTCCATCATTCTGGATGCTTTACCCCTTTTAATATAGCCTAAGGTCAAATGAGCTTTTTTGGCTACCAAATAAAACAAATGAAGCCCCCAGATATTTTTCAATGAAAATATCAATACCACTTAATCTTGGACTTGTGAAGTTGACTTTTCTGAAGTCAAGACTAAGACTTTAAATTTATTCCTGTTTAAATTTTCCTTATTAGATTTAGCCCAAATGTACTAGACATTTAGGATCTCTTTTAATATCATTTTATTTTTTCCAATTATATGTAAAGACAATTTTTAGCTTTCATTTTTACAAGATTTTCAGTTCCAAATTTCTCTTCCTCTCCCCGTTCTCTTCCCTCTTTCTTTCCCTTCTTCCTAAAATGGCAAACAGTTTGATACAGTGCCACCAGCAGCCATGGGGCCAGGCCACCAGAGGGAAAAAGGATGCCACAGAGAGTGAAAAGAAGGCATGGGCCAGGTGGGAGAGTACAGCACAGCTCCATTTATTAAGCTGAGAGAAAGGGCTTATATACTTTTTAGGCAAGCAGATCAACAAGTTCTCATGTGAAACATTTGTTACACTGCCTGACTTCCTCGTGCTTTGTTCCCTTTTTGCCATAACAATATTGTGTTAACAGTCCACAGGTGGTATTTAGCATGTGTTTGCCAAGGGGGTTTGGAGAGCCCAGATCCTGAGTTATCAGCCCAAGGGCAAGAACAGGCTTCAGTGAAAACCTGGCCTGAATCTTATCCCAGAATGGACTTACTCAGAGCTGGCCCTCTACAATACAGGTTATATATGTGCAATCATGTAAAACATATTAGTCACAGTTACAAAAGAAGAAACAGACCAAAAGGAAAAAACACAAAAAAAAAGTAAGTGAAAATAGTATGCTTCAATCTGCATTCAGAGTCCGTCAGTTCTTTATCCGGATCATAAGTCCCTTGTAAATTGTCTTGGATGATTGCATTGCTAAGAAGGGCTAAGTCATTCATAGTTGGTCATACTGCACAGTGTTGCTGTTACTGTGTACAATGTTTTCCTGGTTCTATCCATTTCACTTTGTGTCTGTTCATACAGTCTTTCCAGGTTTTTTGGAAATCTGCTGTTCACCATTTCTTATTGCACAATAGTATTCCATTACATTCATATACCACAACCTGCAAGCCATTCCTCAATTGATGGGCATCCCCTCAATTTCCAACTTTTTTGCCACCACAAAAAGAGCTGTTATCCATATTTTTGAACATGTAGGTACTTTTCCCTTTTTTATAATCTCTTTGGGATACAGAACTAGTAATGATATTGCTGGATCAAAGGGTGTGTAGATTTTTGGTTGCCCTTTGAGCATAGTTCCAAATTGCCCTCCAGAATCCACCAACAGTACATCAGTGTCCCAATTTTCCCACATTAGGATCTCTTCAGATCCTTACACTTAAATCCAATTCACACACTAGTCATCACCCCATAGTGATGTCATTGGTCCTCTTTGAAAACAAAGGATAAACTACAACAACAATGAAATCCTTATACTGCTTCATGGCTCGGTGGAAAGAACAGTGGGCTAAGGGTCAGGAAGACCTGAATTTAAATTTGACCTTAGATACTTATTAGCTGTATGACCCTAGGCAAGTCACTTAACTTCTATCTGCCTCAGTTTCCTCAACTGCAAAATAGGACTAATAACAGCAGCTACCTCCAAGAGTTGGTGTGAAGATCAAATAGCCTAATAATGGTAAAGTACCTGGCACATAGTATGCACTTAACGAATGCTTGTCCCCTACCTCCTGGACATCTTATATGCTTGGTGCAATAAAAATCTGCTTTGCGACTTTAAAATATGCAGATTTGATAAGCGGGCCATTTATGACTTTATCCAAGTCATTTATAAAAATGTTAAACAGGGCCAAGGACAGTGCCTAAGGACACATTACCTGAGACCTTCTTT
Source organism: Phalanger gymnotis (assembly GCA_028646595.1). Taxonomy (NCBI): domain Eukaryota; kingdom Metazoa; phylum Chordata; class Mammalia; order Diprotodontia; family Phalangeridae; genus Phalanger; species Phalanger gymnotis. The sequence goes on from CM053625.1 coordinate 40,092,016, forward strand.
AATCAGTCAAGAAACATAAGGGAAGAGGAGAAGGTTCTCCCCAGCTTGCATGAGATAGCTATAGAAAGAAAGAGACAGATGAGAAGAGGCAAAATATTAATGTGTTAAAATGGAGAATAGAGATGAGCCTATATCTTGTTATCTTTTTATAAATTTTAAGGAGTTCTTTTTGATTGAACTCTCTGTTCTGATTGAACATTGACTGACTAAAGTTTGAACACACCCCTCATAGCCCTTAAAAGATAAACCAGCTAACTCTGAAATCAGTAGAGTGACTGGTAAGGATCAGCTTTGTAGAGTGTGAACCTTTAGCCTCTATGTGAAAGGGAGAGGGGAAGGAGATGACTCTTCCATTCCCTCTATACACATACACACACAATTGGCCATGAGATCTTCCAGCAGAGACACTCACCCAATAGGAAAGACACACACACACACAGTCAGGGGTAGAAAGTTCTTGTTGTTGTTCATCCTTCGTTCTTAATGGATATCCTTGTTTCACCCCCAATCTTATTGGAAATGTTTCTAGTTTATCTCCATTACCTATAATGCTTGCTGATGGTTTCAGGTAGATGCTAGTTATCATTTTAAGGAAGACTCCATTTATTCCTATGCTCTCTAGTGTTTTTAATAGGAATGGGTGTTGTATTTTGGTCAAAAGTTTTTTCTGCATCTATTGAGACAATCATATAGTTTCTGTTAATTTTGTTGCTGATATAGTCAATCACACTGATAGATTTCCTAATACTTAACCAGCCCTGCCTTCCTGGCATAAAACCTGGTCATAATGTATTATACTCATGATAATTTGTTGTGATCTTTTTGCTAGTACTTTATTTAAAATTTTTGCACCTATATTCATTAGGGATATTGGTCTCTAATTTTCTTTCTCTGTTTTGACTGTTCCCAGTTTAGGTATCAGTACCATATTTGTATTATAAAAATAATTTGGTTGGACTCCTTCTTTGCCAATTTTCCCAAATAGTCTATATGGTATTGGAATTAAGCATTCTTTAAATGTTTGATAGAATTCACTTGTAAATCCATCTGGCCCTGGAGAGCTTTTCCTAGGGAGTTCATTGATGGCTTGTTTAATTTCTTTTTCTGAAATGGGATTATTTGAGTATTTTATTTCCTCTTCTGTTAATCTGGGAAATTTATATTTTTGTAAATATTCATCCATTTCACTTAGATTGTCAAATTTATTGACATACAGTTTGGCAAAATAGTTCCTAATTATTGTTTTAATTTCCTCTTCATCAGTGGTGAATTCATCCTTTTCATTTTTGATAATGGTAATTTGATTTTCTTATTTCTTTTTTTAATCAAATTGACCAAAGTTTTATCTATTTTATCAGCTTTTTCATAAAACCAGGTCTTAGTTTTATTTATTAGCTCAATAGTTTTCTTGATTTCAATTTTATTAATCTCTCCTTTGGTTTTCAGTATTTCTAATTTAGTATTTAACTGGAGATTTTTAATTTGTTCTTTTTCTAGATTTTTTAGTTGCATGCTCAATTCATTGATCTCCTTTTTCTCTATTTTATTCATGTAAGCATTTAGAGATCCCTTAAGACTTCCCCTAAGAACCACTTTTGCTTCATCATATAAGTTTTGGTATGTTGTCTCATTATTGTCATTCTCTTGCCTGAAGTTATTGATTGTTTCTGATTTGTTGCTTGACTTTCTCATTCTTTGGGATTAGATTATTTAACTTCCAAATAATTTTTAGCCTATCTTTCCATGGCCCTTTATTACATATAATTTTTATTATATCATATCTGAAAAGGATGCATTTAATATTTCTACCCTTCTGGATTGGATTGTGAGGTTTTTGTGCCATAGTACATGATCAATTTTTGTATAGGTGTCATATACCACTGAGAAAAAGGTATATTCCTTTCTATCTCCATTCAGTTTTTTCCAAAGGTCTACCATATCTAACTTTTCCAAAATTATATTTACCTCCTTAACTTCTTTCTTGTTTATTTTGTGATTAGACTTATCTAGTTTTGAGAGGGGAAGGTTGAGGTCCCCCATTAGTATAGTTTTGCTATTTCTTCCTGTAACTCCCTTAACTTCTCTAAGAATCTGGATGCTATACCACTTGGTGCATATATGTTTAGTAATGATATTACTTCATTGTCTATGGTGCCTTTTAGCAGGCTGTAATTTCTTTCCTTATCTCTTTAAATTAGATCTATTTTTGTTTTTGCTTTGTCTGAGATCAGGATTGCTACTCCTGCTTTTTGTACTTCAGCTGAAGCATAATATATTCTTCTCCAGCCTTTTACCTTTACCCTGCGTTTGTCCCCTTGTTTCAAATGTGTTTCTTGTAAACAACATTGTAGAAATATGGTTTTTAATCCATTCTGCTATCTGCTTCTGTTTTATAGGAGAGTTTATCCCATTCACATTCACAGTTATGACTACTATCTGTGTCTTTCTCTCCATCCTATTCTGCCCCCTACCCCTGTTTATGCTTTTCTTTCTCCCTTTTACCTTTCCCTTTTTTTGCTTTTGACCACCACCTCCCTCAATCTGACCTTCCTTTTATCCCCCCTCCCTTTTCTTTCCCCTCTCCCCTCTTAATGCCTGTAGGGAAAGTTCGATTTCCATCCCTGAGTGTGTTATTCTCTCCTCAAGCCAAATCCGATGAAAGTAAAGTTCAAACAATGCTCATCTCCCTCTTTTTTTCCTCTATACTGCAATATGTCTTTGTGCCTCTTCATGTAATGTAATTTACCCTTTTCTGCCTCCTCCTTTCCTCTTCTCCCATTACACTCCCTTTTCATCACTTAATTAGGTTTTTTATCATCACATCAAAGTCACCTTAAACCCACCCACTCTGTCTATGTATATCCCTTCTAAATGTCATAATAAAAATACAGTTCTCAAGAATTATAAGTATCATCTTCCCCTGTAGGGATGTAAACAATTTGCCCTTATTGAATAACATGTTTTGTTTTTCCTTTCCTGTTTATCTTTTATGCCTTTCTTGAGTCTTGTATTTGAAGATCAAATATTCCCTTGAGCTCTGCTCTTCTCATCAGGAAAATCTGGAAGTCTGTAGTAGGAAGGCCGAATTTATAATCTCAAATATAATCATGTATATGTTTGAATGGTTCAAAATCGCAAGGTATGAGAGGTTCTCTAAGGAGAAAACAACAAGAAATTTATTCAGGCCCCACCGCAGCTGATCCATGAACCAGCCTCCCCATTCCGACATCTTGACAAAAAGACTCCAGGCCCAGAAAGCCCACCTCACAAGAGTAACCAGGAGGCCACAGAAAAACAAGATAGTATTTAGCCAAATCATTTTTACTGGCCTCAAGTTCCTGCTCGCACTCCTGGGTCTACACATGGGTAAGCCCTACTTCCACAGCTTCCTGCTTCCGCAGCTTCCTGCCTCCGCAGCTTCTGGCTTCCGCAGCAGCTTCCACTTCCGCTGAAACTGTCTCTTGGCTCACCTTTCCTC
>CM053625.1:40095593-40106211 GCA_028646595.1 Phalanger gymnotis
TAACGCAAAGTCCCCTATTTCATTAAATGTCCATCTCCTCCCCTGAATTCTTTGGGTAGTTGATCCTTGGTTGTAATCCAAGCTCCTTTGCCTTATGGAATATCATATTCCAAGCCCTCTGATCTTTTAATGTAAAAGCTGCAAGGTCCTGTGTCATCCTGACTGTGGTTTCACAGTATTTGAATTGTTTCTTTCTGGCTGCTTGAAGTATTTTCTCCTTGACCTCATAATTCTGGAATATGGCTACAATATTCCTTGGCATTTTCAATTTGGGATCTCTTTCAGGAGGTGATCGGTGGATTCTTTCAATGATTATTTTACCCTCTGCTTCTAGGACCTCAGGGCAATTTTCCTTGAAAGATGCTGTCCAGGCTCTTTTTTTGATCATAGCTTTCAGGTAGACCAATAATTCTTAAATTATGTCTCCTGGATCTATTTTCCAGGTCAGTTGTTTTTCCAATGAGGTATTTTATTTTCTTCTATTTTTTCATTCTTTTGATTTTGTTTGACTGATTCTTGATATTTCATAGAGTCATTAGCTTCCACTTGCCCAATTCTAATGTTTAATGAATTGTTTTCTTCAATTAGCTTTTTTACCTCCTTTTCCATTTGGCCAATTCTACTTTTTAAGGAGTTGTTTTCTTCAGTGTACTTTTTCCCCATTTTGTCAATTGTGTTTTTAAAGGCATTATTTGATTTTTCTTCTACCTCTCTTATTTCACTTTTAAAATTCTTCTTGAGCTCTTCCAAGCAGACTCTTTGGGCTTGAGACCAGTTCATATTCCCCTTTGAGGTTTCAGATGTGGGTATGTTGACAATACTGTCCTCTTCTGAATTTGTGTTTTGATCTTCCCCCTCACCAAGATACTTCTCTATGTTCATTGTTTTTCTTTGTTGGTTTTTGCTCATGTTGTTTGCCTTTTTTCTAGCTTTTAAAGTTGATCTCTGCTTCTGGGGCATAGGAGACACTGTCCCAGGCTCCTTGTGCTGGGGACTAGGGGCCTGGTTACTAGTTTTGTGTGCTGGGGCCTCAAGGCTGCCAGCTGGAGGCTGGTAGCTTAGCTGGTGCTGAGCTGGAGCTAGTGGTGGTGGCTAGTGTGTGCCTGTTGTTGGTGCTTGCCTGTTCTACCACTCTGGGGTTCAGGATCTCCAGCTGGTTTGCTGAGGTGAGGCTTGCCACTGGCTTGCTAGGACACCTCCCATCCTGTATTGGTCTCCTTTAGCCACAGCAAGAGGGACCTTTCCCTTAATCCCCCTAGCCTCTGGAGCTAAAAGATTTGCTGCACCTCATCTTTCTGCTGGCTCCACTATTTCAAGATTTTTCCAGGAGCAATATTCTCTGGGTTTTTCAAGGTCAGTAAGGGAGGGTGAGAGTAACTTACTGCTTACTCTACCATCTTGGTTCCCAGAAGTTGAAACAGGTGACTTTCACACATTCCATCTGTGAGCTGCGAGTTCCAGGTGCATCCACTATTGCTGCTGGTTCAGTCACTCCCAAGACCTGTTCCTGCTTTGCTGGGGCTCAGGCCATATTGGCATGCCCTGCACTGGACTGTGTTTCTCTCTCACCCAGTTCTGATAGACCCCTCCTACTGACTTTCTAAGTTGTGTCTGGCATCTGTGGGCTGAGAAGTCTAGAAACCACCACTGCTGCTAGTGATCCAGTCTCCCGAGATCTGCTCTGGCTTTGCTGGGGTGAGGTCTGCACTGGCATGGCCTGTGCTAGACTGCCCTCCTCTCTCAGCCAGTGCAACAGACACTTCCTGTCAACCTTCCAGGCTGTCTTGGGCTGGAAATCTGCCTCTCTGCTGTCTCTTTTTTGGGTTCTGCCACTCTAGAATTTGTTCAGAGTCACTTTTATAAAGGTCTTTGAAGGAATTTGGAGAGCTCAGGCAAGTCCCTGCTTTCACTCTGCCATCTTGGCTCTGCCCTCCATCCTTTGTTCTGAAAGAAGACAAATGATATCGTGAGAGTAATATTTTGACTTGCTAGTAAATTGGATATAAGTGAGGCAGAGCTATTTAAAGTTCTCAGTCTCAGTCCTCCAGTCATCAAAGTCCAGTGGCAAGACAAAGGTCAAGACGACTGGAGGAAATAGCTTAAAGGAGGGAGACCTTTGGTAGCAGAAAAGATAGGTGACTATGGTTAGAACCTGTTTTCATTTTCTCTTCCTGGCCCCTCTGATTTTAAGTATTTCCCCTTTAATAAATCTGGCTAATTTTATTTTCTAACTCCTGTCTCATACTGTGCTCTGCCTTTTGGTATTCTGTCCTTCCTTGTTCTCAGGAGAGAAATAGCTCTGGAAGTCAAGTCTAGCAATGGAGAGGAGCTTCTCATGCAGCCCAGTAGGATGGATGACCCACAGCTGCAAGCCTTCTGGATCAATGCCACAGGAAAAGTCAGAAGTCAGAAGGCATGTATCCTAGAATAGGATACATTCTTCGAGGAATAGGATACATACAATCTGTAATGTCGTCAGAGATCAGGAGCATTCAGACCACTAAAGCCATCCTGGATTTATTCTCTTGGCTCCATTTAAGCAAATGGGATGACTAGATAAAAATTATTCCCAGATGGGTTTGTAGGTGAGGCCCACATATTGTGAAGGCTTGTCCCCCACATGTAGCCTGGGGGTGTCATTGTGTGTCTCAAAAGAAGGCATAATAGACATCTCTAGCCTTTTCTCCCCACCCTTCACCCTTTTCCGAGGGAATATTTAATTCCTGCCAGGAGGTGAAGCAGAAAGTTGGGGCTAGAGGCCACTCTGCTCTCCTCAAAGAGAAAAGGTATCAGCCTAATGTATATCTATCTGTTCCCTTAAATATTATTAATTTAGGGGGTTATATTTTCAGGTTCAATCTAATTTTTAATCACTGTTTCAATATGGAGGGAACCAAGACCCCAAGCTTTAGATCCAAGGCTTAACTCTTTTCTCTCTAAATATCAGTTCTACAATGAAAACCCACGGCAGTTACCAAAGAAAACTCATTTATCCAAATTATTGAGGTCAGAGTTTGCGCAAAACAGAAATCAGAGAAGATATTGTAGGAGAAAATATACCAGACAATACATAGTGAGGAAGTTCTTTCATTGGAAGCAAGATCACTGAGTTTAGCCAAGAGAGAGTCCTGGACCTCCCCCAAAAAGAAATTCCCTCAGTTTCTGGTATAGAAAGCTGGGGATAGGGACCCAGAGACTTCCAGCTCCTCTCATGTCTTCCCACTCTTTCCTTCAGCAACCTGAAGTGGAATTGGTCTCTTCTATCTTCCCTGGAAGCCAGTAGCACCCAAAATGACTGCAGGACCCAAAACAATTCAAAGCTTAAAGAAGGTCTGAAGATAATTGAAGTCTACCCTCTCCAAATCTGCCGACCCCTCATGTAGAGTGGAGCATTCATCTCCATCAGTAAGGGGAGAGTCCTATACCAATGAACACTGGGACTGGAATGACAAGTTCCTAACTCTTCTCTGCATTTGGCTCCCGAAGAAGGTGGACACCAGTTACAGGCTTCCTGAAATGAGATCTTGTAGGTGAGGTGAGTTTCATTCAGTTAGTAAGGGCTCAAGGGGCAGCTTGTAAGGATCTCAGCAGCTTCCTCACCCAATTAAGCAAAGAAACTGCTTGTTGCCGTTCAGTCATTTCAGTCATGTCTGACTCTTCATGACCCCAATTGGGGTTTTCTTAGGAAAGATATCGGTTTGCCATTTCCTTCTCTAGCTCATTTTACAGATGAGGAAACAGAGGTAAACAGGGTTGAATGACTTGCCTAGGGTCACACAGCTAGTAAATGTCTTGGGCTGGATTTGAATTTAATTCTCTCTGACTCTAAGCCTGTGCCAACTAGCCTCTCTAGACTTAAATACCTTAAGCAAACCACCACAGTTAGGCCTCATAGGTTAGCCACCAATTCCCAGGTGCTGCCCTCAGCATAAATCAGCACCAGTCCCCAAAACTAGAACTGAACACCAGATCTAGAGTCCCCATTCCTTCCCCACTCCCCAGTGTTTGGTCTTGCTGGATTCAGATGAGAACTCTATAAAAATCCATTGGACTTTTCCAGTTTCAGTGCCCCCTTCTACTGGGGATCCTAGAAGGATATAACCTGTTTCCATTCTCCCTTACTGACCCCTCTGATTGTATTTCCCTTCAACAATGCTGACTAATTTTATTTTCTCTCTACTAACTCCTGTCTCATCCTGTGTGCTGTCTTTTGGTGCTCTGCCCTTCCTTGCACTGTTCCTTAGAATATTGAACCCCATCCAGAATCCATTAAGACACTCACCCAGCAGAATAGCACGAAGACTCCACAAGAAGAGAAAGCATATTGGGGTCCAGCAGTACTAGAGGGATGGGATACCTTGGCCATATGCATTCCCTCCATCTATCATATAATATATGATATATCTGATATGATATATCATACTACATGATAATATCTCAATAAATATCTCTGCCTTGAAATAACTGTGCTTCCTGGTGGACTACTGATGGTAAGCCCAGTGGTGTGGACTTGTGGGCTATAGTTTTAGGAGTACCTGCTCTTCCTGTTCATGCTGGCTGTATTTGTGAGTAAGTACAACAAAGGTTCATTGTGAGAATGGTTTGATGGTTGTTTTTTACTATTATACACAGTAGGCCTTTTCAGAAGCAAACATGTATCACAGTGGATAGAACACTAGGCCTGGAATAAGGAAGACCAGAGTTTAAATCCATCCTCAGACACCAGCTGTGTGATCCTGGGTAAGTCACTTAACCTCTATCTGCCATTTTTCCTCAACTGTCAGGGGGGGCAATAATAGCACCTACCTCCAAGGGTTGTTGTGAGGATCAAATGAGGTAATAGTTGTCCTCAAATGAGATAATATTTGTGAAGTGCTTAGCATAGTACCTACACACAGTAGGCAATTAATTGATGCTTGTTTTCTCCTTTCCCTTCCATTTCAGTAAACACCTTTTGTTTGAACTAATTACATCTACTGGCTCATGGACCACAGACTACAGAGAACCTCAAATGTGGGATAATTATGCCCAACCTGTGAGTGGGAGTTGAGGAAGGTATAGCTCCATAGGGGACACTAAGATAAATACAGCATTTACTAAGTACTTATTATGCTCTAGGTGCTGTGCTAAACTCTGGGAATACAAATAAAAGCAAAAGCAAGAACAAAAGCGCAAACTCTGACCTCAAGGAGCATAGTGTGCCAGGCCCTTCTATTTTCCCCTAGCTCCCAAAGTCTGCCCAAGTTCATGTTAATTGTTTCCATATCATATCTATCCATCCCTCCTCTGCCACCCCCTTCTCCTTTTGCCTTCCATATTTCCCAACATCTGGGGCTTTTCCAATGAATACTGTCTTCTCATGATGTGGCCAAAGTATTCAAACTTCACCTTCCAGTGAATAGTCTGAATTAATTTCTTTACTCTAGATAGCTAGGTGGTGAAGTAGATAGAGTGAAGATCTGAATTCCAATCCAGCCCCAGACACTTATCATCAGTGAGACTCTGGGTAAATCACTTAACCCTGTTTGCCTTAGTTTCTTCATCTGTAAAATGAGCTGGAGAAGGAAATAGCAAACCACTCCAGGATTCAATCAGGACTGAAATGACTGAACAGCAACTACAATAATGGCCAAGCCCATCTGTGCATATGCAGGACTGAAGGATTTGAGACTTGGAGTATTTACTTCCCGTTTGCACCTATCGGAAGGAAAGGAGTTGAAGCAGCTTGAGCTCAGAGCATCATTGGGAGGTTTTACACATTGATGCAATCTGAATTAACTGTTCTGGACTGTCCAGAGACATGAAACATTGGTTGCCCTTCTCTGTAAAACTGTGGTCCTACAGGAAGGATGACTACCACATTTATGAAAAGATCATAGATTCAGAGACAAAAGGGATCTAAGAAGTCACCTATTTCAACCCCTTCCCTTTGCAAATGAAGGCTGGATAAAATTATTTACCCCAAATCATACAGATTTCATATAGAAGAATCAGCATTTAAATCCAGGTCCTCTGACTCCACATACAAAGCCCTCTCAATATCACATGGATTTATCCAGGCTGAGGGGCTAAGAAAGCAAGGCTTAGGAAGAGAGTTCAAGCATCACAGCTAAGCCTAAATCCTAAATCCTGCTCTTTGCCCTACACCAAAATGTCTTATTCCTCTATTGCAGTGCCATCTAATTCAAATAGAATGGGGTGGGAGCGGGGTACTAATCTATACATAAAAATCCTTATGGGCTTCATGTTTTTGTTGTTATTGTTCAGATATGTCCAATTCTTCATGACTCCATTTGGGATCTTCTTGGCAAAGATCCTGGAGCAGTTTGCCATTTCCTTCCCTGGCTCATTTTACAGATGAGGAGACTGAGGCAAACAGGGTTAAGTGACTTGCCCAGAGTCACATAGCTAGTGACACATAGTAAGTATCAGAGGCTGGATTTGAATCCATGAAGATGAGTCTTCCTGATTCCAGGCCCAGCATTCTATTCATTGTGCCACCAAGCTACCCATAATGGGGGAAACTACATGAAGACAAATAGGTAAATGAAAGATACATAATAAATAGACAGATTATAATCTGAGAGGAAAATCCTAGCAGATGATGAGATGGAAAAGGCCTCCCAGAAAGGGTGGGAGGAGTTTAATCTTGAAAGAAACCCGAGAAACTAAGACTTAGGGAAGAGAGGGGAAAGCATTCTAGACACGGGGGACAATCAGTGCAAAGGTAAGAAGATGGGAGATAGAGAAACAGCAAACAGTCCAGTGTGGCTGGAGCACAGAATGTGTGGAAGAGAGTACAGCGTAAGGAAACTGGACAGGTTATAAAGAGTTTTAAGTGCAAACCATGACCTTTACATTTAATCCAATGGCTTCCAGGATCAAATACAAAATGCTCTGTCTGGCATTCAAAACCCTTTATAACATTGCCCCCTCCTAATGATGGAATGATGGGACCTGGACCCACAAAAGGATAAAACCTTGTCTTTGAAAGCAACCCAGTCCCTGAATTTTTCCCACATATTTCAGCAGCCCAGATCTGGCCCACCCCAGCCCACCTTGCCACTTTGACTGGAAGACAGTTTGAGTGTTTGAATTCTTTCTAGGTGGACCCCACTGTACCCTGACATTTCAGGGTTCCCAGCAACCCCAAATCACATTATATTTTGCTGGCTTTATTATGAGGAATTGCCTGACCCACTCAAGCCCTCCTCCAGTCAAGACCAGAAGGTAGGCAAGACACCTCTCTCTCTATCCCTTTTTCACTCTGCAGTCTGGGATTGCTCTCCAATCACCTGGAAGGCTTGGAGGTACTTTTCAAGTGTGATGCTCTCGGGCTCCATTCAGGTTGAGTGGTTCAAGTCTGTGGACCCAGGCACACCTTTCACCGCATAGGGGACACCCTTTCTGAAAGCATATGCCCAATTCTCTCAATTCTTCAGATCACCAGGGAATGGAGACACTGCAGGTGCTTTTGCTTTCCTGAGGCTTACTCCCTCTACACCCTGGGATCCTCCTTCATAGAGGGATTCCTCAGTTCCCATACCCATGCCTGCCAGATGCCCCCTCTCTTCTGGCTTCATGGCCGAGGATCGTCAGCCTCGTAGCTGGACTCAGCGGGACTTTCCCGAGATTTGCCTCCAGGTTATCTTTTACAAAATTGGAAAAAGCTTGGTCTCTAAGACCTTGAAAAAGAAAGCTTTGTGACCGACCTCAATACGATCTAGAGGACCAAAAAAAATTGTCTGATTTGTACAGGGGATTTCTGACAAGCCTTTCTGAACTTTTGGATTTTCCCTGTTATCTGTATCACCCTGTCAGTCTGTCATGTAAATCTATTCTGTTTGCCTCTGTGTGGCATGAGTGAGTGTCTGTGTGTAATCCGGCAGCCAGCAAGAGGACTGTAGCAAGACTTTTCTTTGCAACGCCTTTTTCTCTTTCTCTCCCCCTCTCCCTATCTCCCTGATTGCAGCAGCCTCAGAAGAGGAGGAGGATGAGATGGAGAAAGAGAAAGAAACTGGTCATTGATTATTGTGTGCGTGGAAAGGAGGGGATGAGGTGAAAGCCTTGTCCATATTGGTTCTGCCCATTCAGAGCAGTCCTCAGGGCTAGTCAAAAGGCATAGCCCACAGAAGCTTTAAGGGTAGATGGGGTGGATAGGAAGCCTTTTATCAGAGTTCCCTGTCAATCCCCCTTATTTTGTAAACTTGCCAAAGAGCTTGTTTGGGTTATGGAGTTCCTGAACAATGAACATGGCTTGCTGAGAATTTGCAAGTATATAGAAATGATCTTTAACGATTGGCTTTTACACCAGCACAAATTTAAATTTGAGATGTTATGTCCTGGTAAATTTTTCCCCAAGCTGTGATTAGCAAAACTTCCAGTTTGAGGTAAAAAATGGGACTATAACTGATTTTGAGTTGTCTGATGGATCATAATAATCCATCCACAGTCAATCGTTGATAATCTACCATCTGAGAGAAACGCCAGAAGCTACTGAGAGAGAATGTGATACAGGTGGAGGTCTGCATCTGGAAAACCTGAGAGGACAATTTTAGCCTCAGTCTAAGATGGGAGCCTCCTAGTTCAGTTTCCTCATTGTGTTCCTTTGAAAAGGGATGTTATGCACCTGGTATTCCTGAGTCTGCTATGAGGTGGAATTGGTACCGCATGGTTGGAAAACTGTGATAATCTTGTCCCTATTTTAGCCTTTTATAGCAAATTTCTGTAATCAGAGCAAATGGTCAGTAAAAGATATGAGCACAATGCAACTATGTGAAATCTTGCTGTTTTGACCTGAATGTGTAGTCATTCCACATCCCAAACAATTAGGTAAATTAGTACTCGGGCTAGTCGTTTGCCCACCAGCATAGTCATGTGAATTATTATCCCATAGACTAAGGTTGGGATAACAAAACGTGTGTTTATCTGAGCTATTCAGCCTAAAATAATATTCCTTTCTATATCCTAAGTAATTTAGTAATTGGGTAGTGCTATTAATTACTGAAATTAAATCAGAAACATTTTCAGTTTGGTTTGGGGAAGAGAATTTCAGTGCATTCAATTTTCTTAGAGGGAAGTAACCAATAAAAAAAATGGATATTTGGCCTAGTCATTAATTAAATATACTTCCAAATCTTTTGTTATATTTGGAGTAGAAGTCAGTCTTATAAGCAAATTCATTTGTGTAACTATTGAACCCAGGGGTGGGAAATTTCTACCTGCAAAAGTGTTGTTAATTCCCAAAAGCATCTGATTCTCCTGAAGGAATTGGAATCAGAGAAGAAAGTTTTGAGACAGTAACATGTCAAATGTAGATGATGCTAACGGGGCTCTTGCTTTCTTTCTTTGTTTTCCCCCCTTCTGACATTACTTTTAATTCTGCATATATTTGGGCCCCAATATTGAACTTGCCTGTCAGACTTTTGTCTTCCAGACCATGGGCCATTCACCTCCAGTTGGTAGCAAACAATGGGTACCAGCCCGTGTCCACTCATCACCCCATGGATGGAGCCTGTGCTCAGTTCCAGTCAACCTCTTCCCCAGGACTCCTCGGAGGCAGGAACAGCCCTATGGCCCCAGCCAGCAGGAAGCAATTTCAGAAACCCACACCTTTGCCCCTTACTCTAAAAGATTTGGGGTCCAATTTGTTTGAGGGGAGAATGATAGGGTGATGGGAGCTGAATGCCTAAAAGGAAAAGACCATGTCGTTGAAAGCAACCTAATCCCTGAATTTTCTCACTCATTTCAGCAGCTCAGATCACTGGAGTCTCACCCAAGGCATCTGGCCCACCCCAGCCCACCTAAATATTTGACAGTACTTTCACAGTCACCCTTGGCCCATCCTAGACTACTTTATTCTTTTCACTGGCACCTGGCCCACCCAGGTGGGGGAGAGAGGGGGAGGGAGAGGGAGGGGGAGGGAGGGGGAGAATTCGGAACTCATTTAAAAAAAAATGTTAAAAATTGTACATGTAATTGGGGGAAAAAAAAAGGCAAAAAAAAATCCAGGACACAAGTTTAAGAACCCTTGCTCCATCCCATGATATCTGTGTCTGTGCTGATTTAGCACTAACTCTTTCCAGATATCACATTCCAAGTTCAAACATACCTGATAGGACATTAATAATGGACCCCTAAAAGGCTCTGGCCTGAGGCTGCTTTCAGCATAATCCTTCTAACTTCCCTTTTATTGTGGCCTTCATGGTCTACATTTGGCCTCACCCTAGACCACCACTCCTTGATTCCATCTAGACCTACTCCTTCCTTGATCACTGTATAAAACACCCATCTTGCCTCCATTAAAGTGCTCAGATTTCTTAAGAATCTGGCCCACTTGCATTAGTGATAGAAAGGATCAAATTCTTAAAATCTGGCCAATACTACAGATTCTTAAAATCTCGCCCACCCCAACTAGTGTTGTAATAAACCTTGTCTCTGCCTGAAAGAAGGTTGAATTCTTTGGAGGCAGGACCCACGTTATTTGCCCTTGAATTTCTAGGTCCCAGTGATGTGGTCAGGGAACCATATGTTGAGGTTTGGGGTTTAGGGGTGCTCAAGACCCCAAAATACCGACATGCTGGGTCCTGCCAAGTGAATTTGACCCAAGCCTTCTCTC